>CM038678.1:67165100-68365100 GCA_021605205.1 Aegilops longissima
GTCAAGGGGTCCCATAAATCACCCGACGCGTTAGGGGCAAAATCCGGAACATAATACCGATATGGCGGAAACTAGGGCGGCAAAGTGGAACAAAACACCAGGTCATAAGGCGGCCTTCCACCTTTACCAAGTATATAGATGCATTAATTAAATAAGGTATATTGTGATATCCCAACAAGTAAACATGTTCCAACAAGGAACAACATCTCCATGTTCAACAAGGAACAAACTTCATCTTCACCTGCAACTAACAAGCGCTATAAGAGGGCTGAGCAAGCGGTAACATAGCCAAACAACGGTTTGCTAGGAAGGGTGACAAAGGTTAGAGGCTGACATGGCAATTTGGGAGGCTTGAGGAACAAGTGATAGGTGAGCGCAGCATAGCGATAAACGAAGCAACTAGCATAGCAATGATAGTAGTGAGATCCAGGGTAGCGGTCATCTTGCCTGAAATCCCGCAGGAAGAAAAGCGACTCCATGAAGAAGGCGAGCGGATGAAGCCGAACCAAGCGTGAGCGAGCGAATCCTCACGATCGCAACAAAGCGAGGAACTAACAAGAAGAAGCACACAACATAGTAAACACACCACACATGAACAAGGCATGATGCACAACAAGCATGATGCATGACAAAGCTACATGAAGCTACTCATGGCAAGAGATGATGCAAACAAGAACAACACATCAAGGCAAGTTTAAATAAGGCCGGAAACAACATAGAACAATCTCGGTAAGTCCTCATATGCAAATTTCGAAAATGGTCCAGATCTGAATAAACCTTATGTTCAAGTTGTTAAACAGCAAGTTAAGATGCACCACGATGATCTACGAAATTCTAGTCAAATTACATATAAAGTTCATTAGATTGAGACTACGGGCTAGAAGATATGAGCAAAACAAGATAAACATGGCATTGATGCAAAATGCATACAAACATCAAGCAAACACCTCAAAACAAGGATGCAACATGGTAATATGAAACATCATGCAAAAACAAGCAAGTTTCATATAGAGCACACTCAAAAGCGAACAGCAGGTTCAACACATACAGCTATACAAGACATGCCAACAATCGTCCAAAACGCAACTAGGCATATTGCAAGCACCAAAACAACATGTTACAGGACTTCAACATAATAACAAAAGGCATGGGCATGATTTACAGGTAAAGCATTACAAAACATGAACACTGAGCTATCTCAGAAATCACTAGAACATGCTCAAAATGACATGGCAAGATTGCAAATAATATGAGTTTAGGACTTGCGAAATTAACATCGAGGTTGCAATGTAGGCATGTTGGTGAGCTTGAACCACTCACTACAGAGCAATACATGGCATGACAAGGCAACTCACAGTAAGAAGACATGGCATAGAAGCTATACATGGCAAGAACAACATCATAGCATACGGATCAACTACAACAACCTTGGCAAAATTGAATAACATGTAAACAATCTGCCATGAAACATTTTATAGCAAAGCGTAGAGCTTGATTGACTCAAGCTATGGCACTCCATAATTGCAAACAAAGGCATGGATGGATGAGAATAACCATATGTTCAAAACATCCTTACTGAAGTATCTCAAAATAAGCATGGATCTCTCTTTAGCATCAAGTTTACATGGCATAAAAATATCAAGTGAGCAGATTGGAATCATCAACATCATGAAGCCTAGTTTGCATGCTTGTGCTAGTCACCACTATATCACAAAAATACATGGCATACTCCCTGTAAAGATGGCATGGCATATTACAAAACACATGTAGGACTCAAGTTCATAGGGTGCACACATCAATCATGGCAAAAATGACAAAAGTGCATGTTACGATAAGAATCTGAAACTAACATCACATAGCCCTCTTCCAACAGCATTTCGGGCATCAAGATGAGCTCAAATGTAAATGATGCAATGAGATGAAATGATGTACTTTCGTCGGAGCGAACAATTTGACATATTACATGCGAAGCGGAGGAATATCAGAGAGTTATGGCATGATGAATATGGCATGAAAATAGCTATGAGATTCGGGGACTTAGAGGAATTCTCACCGGGGAGAAAGTCAGCAGCACGAGTGCGAGGCTCGCGGAGTAAGTCGCGGAGTCGTCGGGGCAGGGCAGGGAGAGCAGATCCGAGGGCTCCTCCGGCGGATCTCGCGGATCCAGTCCGAGTCAGCGGAGGAGCGGTGAGGGCCGGCCGGCCCGGCAGGCCTTGGAGTCTTGTGAGCGCGCTTGAGCGGAGGAAGCCAGGCGGCGCTGGGTCCGCAGGCGAGTGGTGAGCCCAGCTGACGGAGGAGAAGCTGACGGAAGCGGCGGCTCGCCTGGGCCCAGTGTCGGCGAAAATCCGCGGTGCGGGGATGTGAGGGCTGGAGCGGTGGCGTGTCAGACCTCGGTTGGTTCGAGCGATGTGGCGGCTCCTGATTGGAAGGAGTGAGGTGGGGCTGGACATGTCGGTGGGGAGGAGGGCAGGGCTAGGGTTTGAGGCGAATGATCCAGAATTTGGAGGGAGGTGTTTATATAGGCATAGGAGCTAGGAGACTCCAAATGGAGTCGGTTTTGACCCTGATCGTGATCGAGCGACCGAAACATTGAGGGAGTTGCTGGGTTTTAGGCCACTTTGGAAGGTGTTGGGCTGCAAAGAAAGGGCCTTTGCGGTTACCGGTTAACGTTGGAGTATCAAGCGGACTCCAAATGACCGAAACTTGACAGGCGGTCTCGGGTGCTATAGCAAAGGCCACTTGGCAAACCTCGGGCCATTCGAGAAAGTTTAACACCGCACACAAAAAGAGGTAAAAGAGCGCGGAGACATAGGAGTGCGGGATTGCAAAAGCGGACAGGGGAAAATGCTCGGATGCATGAGGCGAACATGTATGCAAATCGATGCACATGGCGACATGATATGAAATGCGAGATGATGACATGGCAAAGTGCAACACGCAAGCACATGACATGGCAAAGGCTGACGAATAAGCTGAAGGACACTGGCGCGCCAGAATGCGGGCGTTACACACGGGGCTGGCGTCGTCTGGCGTCCCCAACGGAGCACAGTCCATCGTCCTTCGAGATAATGTATCACGGACTCCAACAACGCATCCGAATCGAGGCCATACGCGGCCTCCGGATGCGATCTCCATGGGCATTCAACGCCTAGAGGTCGCGAGGATTGAACCTGCAATATCTCAAATAAGCGGAGACTTTGATGCCAAAGATCCGAAAATGGCAGCATACGCTAATGCGGTCCTAAAAATGTCAGCATGGTTGAAGGGCTCGAATTTCATCATATAGCGGGATAATAACCAGGCTGCGGGTATAATTACGCGCATCGGTGCAAAAGCGATGCCGTCCGCTAACATCTTCCTAGAGCGGCTGTTCAAGCCATCCGTACTATGGGAAGAAGTCGGCAATAACAATCCGGACCCAACCGCCTTTGACGCGCGAACACTCGACACACGGAGGCCTGCCCTGAGATAACACCCTCCGCTCACGAAATAATGGCGGTTATCGCCCGTGGGCGGAACCATTCCTAGCCTACCTAACTAGGCGAGGAACTCCCGAAGACCAAAGCGAGGCTCATTGCATAGTCAGGCGATCTAAAGCCTACAAAGTCCATGAGGAGAGCTTTATAAGAAAAGCACTACAGGAGTCCTTCAAGGTGTATCTCCGAGAGGAAGGCGAAACCTCTGGCTGAAATTCATCTTTGGGTGGGTGGGCACCACGCCAGCCGAGGCCCTTGTAAGGCAAGGCCTTCCGTACAAGATTTTATTGGCGCGGCCCGAGGCGAATCTGGGACTTAGTCCAACGATCGTCGGTTGCCAGCTTTTTGCTAACCAAGGCCACATGCCACCCGCCCTTAAAACTATACCCATCACCTGGCTGTTCAGTAGTGCAGGGCTTGACATGGTTGGACCCTTAAGGGAGGAACCCACAAGCAAAAATACCTATTGGTCATGGTGGATAAATTCACCAAATGGATAGAGGCCAAGCACATTAAAGCGGCGAATCGGACGGTGATAGACTTCATATCAGGGGTAGTGCACCATTACGGTGTCCCCAGTATCATCACGATAATGGCACCAACTTCACGGCCGATGAGGTCAAATTATGGTGCAAAACATGGGCATCAAGCTCGATTACGCCTCGATCTATCACCCTCAAACCAGCGGCCAAGTCGAGCGAGCAAATGGTCTAATCATGGCGGCATTAAACCCGGACTAGTGCGGTCCCTCAAAGAATCTAACACGCCTTTGGGTTGAGGGCTCGACTCCGTACTCTGGGGCTGCGGACCACGCCGAATCGTACTACGGTTCACACCATTCTTTATGGTGTCTGGCTGAAGGCAGTCTTGCCTGCGATATAATATATGAATCACCTCGCGTGCCATGTTTGAAGAAAGAAGCGAGCTTGATCGGCAGGACAATTGGGCGCATTGGAGGAGGCGGCGTGGCAAAAGCTCGTTCCGCATTCTATCAATAGCGGCTCGAAGATATCAAAGCGAGGAAATGCGGGCCAAAGCTTTAGCGTTGGCGAACTAGTTCTCCGCGGGACAAGAAAAGGACAAACTCAAGCCCAAATGGGAAGGTCCCTTCATCATCGACCAGGTCGACCGCGGAGCATACCGTCTAAGGCATCGGATAACCGACTCGAGCGAACCCATGGAGCAAGCCCGTCTCGAAGATTCTCGCCTAAGTGCGGACTCCAAGTTCGTCTCCTTCCTCCGTTCACATTTTCTATTTTTGCTATCTTTTATTTCTCTCCTTCCTCCTTCTTCTTCTTGAAGCCTCTAGAGGCTTTTGCTTTTACTTTTTGCCAGCTGCGCTCATTATACAGGGGCTTCTTTAAAGCTTATTTATCGACTTCATACCCAACACATGCGTTAAATTCATGTACCTTTTATTCACCATTATATGCATCGATAAGACTTAAGTTTTGGCCAAGCTGGGTTGCCGCTCTGTGCTTACCCTATGTTCCCGATTGTTGGCTAGGTGGTAAAGGAGCACCTCTGCGATTATTCTTGCGGATTGCGGATGTGTACCTCGGTGGGTGAAGCGAAAGCTAAGCGTTCTTAAGGGAATATTGGTCGGTGAACTGAAAGATGATTTTTAATTATCTAACCATCTGCCCCAGATGATTTTCTACTTTCATAGCAGCTTTGACATGCACTTTAGGGCATGCATCCCATGAAAGGAACCCTATGGAACTATTCTCACGGAAGATGTTTCTTACTATCCATGTAATATAACATAACTAGTTGGGCACTTATCGTCAGACAACAATGACCCGCCTTGTCTCCATGCATACCGGTTCTTACATAACCACGAAGGTATTCGGACACCTCCGGACTATTGGGTCCGAATGAAGCGAAAAATGTCGCTATGACAAGCGATCTACAATCCGGCTAGAAGACATTTTTCTTCATGTCATATTTTACATAGTCACTCGACTCATTGTATTCCTCCTCAATGCCATCTAATAGGCTATCTAATTTACAATCTTGTTGGGAATACTTGGCGGCCAATTCTACTTGGCCGTACACTACTTCTGAGGATCTCCATCCCCAGGCCCCACAGGTCGAACTCGGCCATGTGGTTTGGGTCCAACCGTGTGCAGCGTCTTTACCATGGCCAAGGCCTCCTGGCGCCTTGATGGCAGGCGATATCTTCCATAGGCAGGCGCCGCCGTGCTCCTTGAAACGCTCTACCAGCTCCCCAATGCTTTGGGCGAGGGAGATAGATGGCCACAAGGCCTGGCGATGCCTTTCATCACCTGCGGACTCGTCCGTGCAGGTGGCATAACTTCGGGAAGAAGATCACCCGAAGAATTGGGCATCTCCTCCTCGGGGCGACCTTGAGCAAACCTACATACATGTTTATGTTAGTCGCCTTCCTCGGAACTCTTTCAAAGTTCACTCAAGCACTTCTTGAAAATGCGCGGAACCGCCGATTCTCCTTCTGGTCGGACAACTGAGCACGAACATCTTTAGTTCCTCACCCAGCTGGTGTTGGCATCTGGAGGTTATTTTCTCTGCCCGCACCCTCGTAAGCGCTCTCGGCCTTTAGCTGGCGCAAGAATGTTGCTTGTGGATCGTCCGGCCCATCTGCAATGTTTTGTCGGTTATACACCTGCCGCACTTCATAAACTATTTATCTTTTAAAGTGTATATTACGGTGAGGGGTCTCTGCGCTCCCCATGGCGGCTAGTCTTGACCTCAAGTTGGGCCTTGCACTCTTCAAGCTCTGGGACAATGGGTATTCTTCTTGTAAGATCTGCATAACAAATGATCCTTAAATCAGTTATTCTAACTACTATAAGTCTCGGGAGCTCTTGGCATATATAATTCAAATTTCCTTACCGTATGTCCTTTACATCTTTGCTCAAGTAGCTCTGGCTAGACCATCTTGGCGGCCGGAGTGCGCATCTCCGTGAAGGCATTCAAGGCCTCTGGGAGAAACATCGTCCGAAGAACTGTCGCGGCGCCTGTGATTCAAGCGCTCTCCACCTCGAGTTGGTAGCGGACAACCTGCCGGCATCCCATCGGGAGCATCCGACACCGTCTCGTGCTTCGCCTCGGCCTCCGGACCCGGCTTTGAAGCCGGCGGTGAAGGTTCGATTGGCAACCTCTCCGTACTCATTCGGCGCTCTTTTCCGAAAGAGCACCACATCGTCGCCTTCCGGGAATCAATCACAGGGAGTATGGTGACGCCATACCATTCGGCGGAGTTTGATCCGGACCGCTCTTTTGCCTGTTGGGGCCTTGCCCTTTGTTGGCCGGCCCAGCGGCTTCTACCTCGAAGGAACCCCTCGAAGCACCATTGGTATCTGGGATCAAAAATAAACATGGATGGGTCATTATCGGGGTTTGGGATCTCGGTCTCGATTACCTATGAGGCTGGAAGTATTGGGGTAATCGCCGTAATGCAGCAAAGCATTATCGATGCTAAGTTGGTGGAATACCCGTCGATCAACTCCACCTTTATATCTGGATCCTCTTGGTCGGATCGAGGACGTTCGGATCCTCGGGTTGTGAGCGGGTTGTGTATCTTCTCCATAGTCGTGCGGTTCTGTCGAAACCACGAAATAAGATATTTAACCATGGGAACATGGATCGGGCAGAGTCACAAAGATGTTTGCTTACCCAGCGAGGATTATTGAAGAAAACTCCTTGATGGATTGACCGAAATCCTCCTCCTCCCTTTATACATAGCAACAGATCTTCACGGTTCGGTGACCGATCCCCCTTGCGCCATGGCGGTGGCATCGTCCTCCCGTTGAAGTCCCACATGGGTGGCCCCTGTTGGGCGGCTGCCTCCCTCATATCTGATTGCCATGGCTCCTATCATGGTCAATCCGGCATGAACCGATAACCTTATTCGGCTCATCAAATAAAGGACATCTGGTCATCTTCTCTCAGGGCTCCGGCGCCCGGCAGGCGCTTCTTGAGGGCATTGCTGAACTCCGGAAGGCGATCGAGCGAGGATCGGCGGGATGTCCTCCATATAAAACCATTCGAAGGCCGGTCTTGAGCGCCTTCTTTGGGGTTCGGATAGTTATCCGGTCCGGGATCGCCATAGCTGGCTCCGCCCACTTGATATATTGACCCCTCATGAGAGCAGGTACTAGGCAGAATATTCTCTTCCACGTCGAAATGAGCCTCGACACCCAGAATAGTTCGCAAAAGGCCCGCGAAGCCCGCGATGTGCAAGATGGATGCGGGAGTAAGATGGTGCAGCTGGAGGCCTAGACTCCAGAGGCCCCGGAGAAAGGATGGATTGGAAATCGAGGTCCTCTTACTAGATAAGAGATGAAGCATACCGCTCTCCTTTTGAGGGATCGGGGCGCTCTCGCTGCTTCCGCCCTTGTAAGTGGCAAGTCGCTCAGAAGGGATCATGAAGGCGGGAAATCCTTGGCTTGGAGTATAACTAGCTTCGCTATGCGGGATGAGCATCTCTCCCAATTTCTTGGCTGAGTGGGGCCTTGAGGAGGACGCGTCATTGTCCATGATGGAATGGGCTTTGGTCGAGGCGCTCCGTTGAAAGCTTCATAAAGGGGGATGGTGTGACTCGGATCTAGATCCTTGCCCATTTATAGGCTAGAGGGGTAGTTGTAAAAATACACTGGCTTTTAGCATTCATTCAAACCGTGGAAGATGGCCATTATTGGGCGTAGAAAGCGAGGCCAGCATTTATCGAAGCGAGGACACTATTAGACAAGTATGGAATTTGGAGAAGAACCGCCTCGCAATGCGAAGACAATCACGCGGGACTCATTGTCATTGAAGCCTGGTTAGGACTCTTGAGGAGTCTCGAATTAGGGGGTGTCGGATGCGAACTCTCACCATTGGCGGACTCTGGACTATGAAGATACAAGGTTGAAGACTTTGTCCGTGTCAGGATGGGACTTTCCTTGGCGTGGAAGGCAAGCTTGGCGTCTGGGATATGTAGATCTCCTACCATTGTAACCGACTACATGTAACCCTAACCTATCCGGTGTCTATATAAGCAGGAGGGTTTTAGTCCGTGGGGCAGAACAATCATACCATAGGCTAGCTTCTAGGGTTTAGCCTCCTTGATCTCGTGGTAGATCTACTCTTGTACTACCCATATCATCAATATTAATCAAGCGGGTAGGGTATTACCTCCATCGAGAGGCCCGAACCAGGTAAAACTGTGTCCCTTGTTTCTGTTACCATCCGCCTAGGCCTTGCAGTTCGGGACCCCTACCGAGATCCGCCGGTTTGACACCGACACTACCGTGGCCCATTACTCCAGCAGTAGTCCCGAAGCAGTTGAGGCGTTGCGATTGAGTGGCGCGAAGTCTCAGCAACTTCCCCCTCACCGAGCTCCGGAGAGTGTTGATCATCTTCACGGTTGGCCAGTTGCAGCCGGCTTGTCGAGCGGAGCTGTTGGTCGATTTTGAACCCCAAGGCGGGAAAACAGGTGGCGTGCTCTAAACCCGAGCCGCCACCGCCGCCCGAACCGCCATGCACACCACCGCCAACAGCCAGCCTGCCATCACGCTCTGATGGGGCGTGGCGGTGGGTCGAGCCGCCACTACGCGCCCTCGGCACCCGGGTGGATCTGCTGTGCCGAGGGGGGCGGTTGCAATTCCCGCGACCGTTCGCGGCGTGGTGAATGCGTGCGATAAATGGGGGCGATGGGAATACGTGGAGTGCGATTAATCCCATGACCCCGCCCGCCCCTAACCGTAGGCGAGGCTATAAGTAGGGAAAGGGAGGAGTGCGGCAAAGCTTGCGCGCCCCCTCCCACATTTCTTCTTCCTCTGCTCTCTCCTCCATAGCCGTTGAGCTGCCGCCGCCGTTCGTCACCGACGCATCCTTCCTCCTCCGCAGCCTTGCCCGAAGCCATGGCGCGAGAAGAAGCGGCGATGGGAGGAGTCGACTGTGATCGAAGATCATATTTCCTTCCTCGCGACATCGCCGGATGCAGTGGCATTCGTCAAGCCTTGAGTGCCGCCGAGGCGGAGATCTCGCCCGCGCCGAGGCGAGTGTTCGCTTCGCACTTCCTCCGGACCTTCGGTGGCGGCTTCCTCCGCTCCTTCCTTGACTTTAACAACCTCCAGCCTCATCATCTCACGCCCAACACCGTGACCCTGCTCTTCGCCTTCATCACGGCATGCGAGGGCTACATCGGTGTCCTCCCCACACTCGAGTTGTGGGGAGCATTCTTCTACGGGAAGCTCGGCACCTCCGCCAAGGACACGGCGACCGAGTGTGGCGGTTTTGTCGCCGTGCCCCGGCCGGCGAAGCGGAACGCCTTCCCCGTCATCAAGCTGGCGCAGTCCGTGAAGATGTGGCAGCAGTCCTACTTCTACGTCGAGAATGAGGACCCGGCTGCCGACTTCCTCAACCTGCCGGCCTACGAGGCCGGCCATCCCACCGGGCTCCGGCCTAACTGGGGCTACAAGCCGAAGCCGGTGACGCCAGACGTAGCGGCCGCCATCGGCCGACTCTGGGTGCTCCAGGAGTCGGAACGCCTCGTGGCCTCCGACCTCCTGATCACCTTCATCAAGTGCCGGGTTCTCCCGCTCCAGAGCCGCCCTCATCCAATCTTCCGTATGAGTGGGCACCGTGACCCCATCCGGCTGTGCACGAAGCAGATGCCGACTGCTGAGGTTGCGTGGATGGTGAATGAGATCTCCGACCTCAGGGTGTCGGAGGCGGAGTGGCGGTACGGGAAGTGGTCGTACTCGCGTGACGACCCGCCGCCTGTCGTAAGTTTCTTCATCTCATCTTTCTGATTTGTTTCTCCAGTCTTGTTCTTGTCGTGATGCGACTCCCTTCTAGAGTGTACATCTATTGTCCGGCGGCGCCATCCTGAGGGCAGGTGGTGACCTGCGGACAGGCGGTGGCGACCTGGCGCCCGAGGCGGCCACCTGGCGACAGGCGGCGATGGCGGCGGATCGGCGGCTAGAAGTGGCGGCATGAAGCCTGGCCGGCCGGATGAGCGAGCGCCCGCGACCGCCAACATCGGCGCATGCCCCTTGACCGCCCGCCGGCCCCGAGCGGCGCTTGTTGGCGTGCCGAAAAGCCGACGGCGGCGACCGCGGAAGAAGCCCGCGCCAGGTGGCCAAATCGGAGGCGCGAGGTGCCCGTCATGAATTGGCGTAAGTATCCTTTCCATGTTTTCCATCTTCTGAATCCAACCTAGAAGCTTTTATGACTTATCTTCTTATTTGAGGCCCGCTAACTCTTGAGAATCGGCGCCGCCTCGATCATCGGTCGGCGGCGACCTCCTCCAGGTCGGCAATTGGCCCGCCGCCGACCTCCGGGAAGCGGAGGCGGGCGCCAGGAGGCCGCGTGAGGAAGACCGACCGTCGGCCAAGAGCGGCGGACAAGGCGCGGCGTCTTGAGGTCTTGGCGGAGGCGAAGCCCGAAGAAAGGCGGCTCGCGAGGCCTGCGCGCCAAACCGCTACTCGTGGCGCCCTGAACAACATGCGCCTCCACCTGATTTTGTGGTGCGGCCGGGAGGCCGGCGATCATCGATCCGGGAAGCGGGAGGCGGCGGGTGGACATGCGGGCGTCTTTGTCCGCCGCCGCCACCACCAGCTAAGCGGGGCCGGGGCGAGCAAGGCGCGCTGCCGGTGCCACGGTCGAAGGCAGTGGTGCGGACCTGATTCTGAGTCCGCACCCGCGTGCCACCGCCTTGGAAGCGGCCTCGGCACCAGCGGCCTGGTCGGTGCCATGAGCTCTCGGTCCCGACACGGGCGACCAGCGCTGCGCCCCTGGATACACAAAGGTGAGCAGGCGCCTGAACGGGCGTCCCTTGGCGTCAAGCCAAACTCGGGCAGGCGGGGCCCTCAAGCGCTGTGAGGCCTCCCGGTCGCGGGCAGCCATTCACGTAACTTCCTCTCTTTCCTTTTTCTTTTTCATTGATCTTCTTGCTTTCTTAGGTGAGGCGGCTAAGCTCACTGCAGATGTCAATCCCCAAGTTTGGGCCGTGGCGGCGGTGGTCCGAACTTCTGCTATGTATCAAGCGTTGACTTGTCGATGTTCATACAGGGACTACCACAATCCTCGCGCCGTCTCCTTCAACTCCGGGTTCGGAGTTGGAACCTGAACCCGCCCATTCTCAGAAGCGGAATAGTTCGAACTTCCTTTCTTTCTTGGGCGCTGGCGCACCGGCTGTAATCCCCGAGGTTGAGCAGCTGCTGGCAGTGGGCAGATCTCCTCATTATTCTTTCTTTGTTAATTACTTCTTCTCTGAGGCGCGATTGCACACCGGCTATAATCCCGAGATTAAGGCGTGCTGGCGTCGGACGGATCTCATGTTGCATCCCTCTTTGTCTTCTTATCGATGCTCTTTCTTCTTTCCCTTTTTTGAGCCAACAGCCTTGCAGCAGGGGGAGGCCAACACCGCTTGCTTGCAAGGAAGGGGAGTGCAACAAGCTGGCTAAAAGCGGGACCGGCTGGCCGCCAAGCTTCAGTGAAACGGAGGCTCTCGAGGCGGCCAGCGGGGGCAAGAAGGAAAGGGGCCGACCTCCTTGCGAGTTGAGCCGAGCACCTGGGCCAACAAGGGGCCTGGACGGCCGGCTGCCTTCAGCGACATCGAGGACATGGCGGTGAGTTTTATTCTTCTTGTTCATTGTCTTGAGCTGCGGCCTCTTCTAAGCCCGCTTGTTTACTTTGTTTTCCTTGCTTTACGCCCAGATTTCTTCCAGGTCACTCTGTCGCGTGAACCAAGCCGCCGAGGCCCAGTGAGGCGGAGGAAAAGCGCTGATTCTCTTGGCGCCCTCCGGACCATCGGTGGCAGATCCTCAACATCGAGCCCGTCTTGGCCCGCCCATCAAGTGTTCGCCGCCTTGGCCGTCGGAGCCCACGATTCCGCCCTCTGGCCGAGCCTTCGGCTCCCGCCTCAAGCGGACCACCTGGCTGGAGGTGGCGGCCAACCGCTGGAGGCTGGAAGGCTCAGAGGCGAGTGCCGCCCTTGAGTTCATCAAGGCATGGTATCCTAAGGCTGGACTTAGCCCGATTGGCCACATTCGGCTGGGCCGGGGAGGGCAGCGATGGGCCGAGCTTTCAGCAAGGCAGCGATCGCCGACTTCACCGACACGGCGTCTTCCGTTGGAGGTGGTGAGGAAGCGCCCGAAGCCCGCGAGGTGGCTCGGGCTGAACCGGGAGGACGGTGAGGACTCGGCCAAAGTCATGACTCCAGCGATGAAGGAGGAGGGAGGAGGAGGAGGATGAGGAAGAGGAGGAGGAGGAAACGGCGGCGTCGACATGCGGGAGGCGGTCCGAATGTCGGCCCACCCGATTGGGCCTCAAGCAGCGACCCGTTAAAGCGCCGTCGCTCTTTGGGCGGCCGTGTGGTGACGGCCAACAGCCCGTGCCTCCGACAGCGCCCGGCTCCATCATCCAGCCCCGCCGGTCCAAGCTGGCGCGCTGGCTCGGCCAGGACCGCTGGCGCCATCCGGCGTGGTGACTCATCATCCGGCCGAGCCTCTGCATGGTGGTACTACCTACCCCAGCGTCTGGCGGAGCCACCTGCTGCGAAGGCTGGTCCGTCATCCGATCGAACCCTGCTGCACCAACCTTGCCGACCGCCTGGCGGAGCCGTCTGCTTTGCACCAAGCAGCCTTCCGACCCAGGCCGGGGCCGTCTGCTGTACCCTAGGGTGTTTACCTTTTCCTTCTTACTAGTCTGGACAACTTTGTTAAATCGCCAAATTCCACCGGTGTATTTCAAACTTTCTTTGAATGTCGGCCGATGGGCCTTTATCTATGTAAATATTCTATCGCAACTTTATGCTTTGTTCGCGATCTCTAACTTTCCTTGTTGTACTCCTTGCTTTCTTCCTTTGCGCCCTCCCTTAGCTATCCTCTTGCCAGCCAAGCAACGCTCTGCGGATTCTGGCTGGTTTATCCTGCTATTTTTGCGGAGGGCAAGTATAACCATTTGGAGGTTTTGCAAGGGAGGTGAGGCCGGCCAGCCGCTTTCGGCGGTGGCCAGGCAGGTATGGTGCCGACCTCGACTCTATGTGCTTTTTCCTTAGCCATTTTCATGTGGCACAGTCTTGCCGCCTCGCCCGCCATCGATCGCTCTGCAAACTAACTGGCAGAGGAAGTTTGGTCCGAGCACATTACTTATTCAGCTGCGGGCGGCATATAGTAGAAAGCGGTAAACCTCCGGGCGGCTAGTCGACCAGTGCAGGCGGAGTAATAAAGCAGGAACACACTCATGGGCATAATGCTTGTCATATAGGTAAAAAGCGGGCAGTCCCGAGTTGTCTCGGGGGACCGAGTCTTGGTACATAATAAAAAGGTAGCGTGATACATCTGCTTTCAACTATAAAATCTTGGAGAGGTTTGCATTCCACAGCCTCTCGTCTCCTTTGAATCATCTCTTTTGCGTGCTCTGGAAGCGGCGTCGATCATATAGTAAGTCGTTGCCCGGCACCTTGCGATGATGTGCCTTCCCAAAACAGGGCTTGTCTTTGGCAGGCTGTTCCATGGATCGGCGAGCACAAATCTCCCTCTTAGAGGATCTTGGCTTCACCTTGCGGTTGTAATGCGCAGACTCTGCTTTGGTAGGTGGCGGACGGTGAGTGCCAACACGGCCCTCTTCGGAAAAGGTCGGGCCGTTTTCTCACCTCCTTGGCGTCCGCCTCGGTGTACATGGTGACTCACGAGTCGAACTCTATGTCCGCCGGGATGGCGGCTTCGGCACCGTAGGCGAGGAAGAAGGCGTGAAGCGATCGACTTGTTCGGAGTTGTCGAGCTCAAGGGCGGCGACAGCTCACGAGCAGCCCGGCCGAGCAGCTCAAGGCTCGACCGTCGGGCTTGATGCCGAACAAGATGAGGCCGTTTGCTCGCTCAACTTGGCAGTTTGGTCTGGGTGGGCAGCGGATGCTAAATCGGTCGGATGCCTGCGTCGGCGTGAAAGCGAGTCAAGGCTCCTTTGGCAAAGTTTGTGCCATTGTCGGTGATGATGTTGTGCGGTATGCCGTGCAAGTGGTGATGTCGGCGATGAAAGTCCGGCGATCGGCCCATTCAGGTTTCTTGATTGGCTTGGCCTCTATCCATTGGTGAACTTGTCTCTGAGGTCTTGGCGGAGGCGAAGCCGCGAAGAAAGGCGGCTCGCGGAGCCGCCTGCGCCGCCAAACCGCTACTCGTGGCGCCCTGAACAACATGTCGCCTCCACCTGATTTTGTGGTGACGGCCGAGGAGCAGGCGGCGATCATCGATCCGGGAAGCGGGAGGCGGCGGCGTGGACATGCGGGCGTCTTTGTGCGCCGCCGCCGCCACCACCAGCTAAGCGGGGCCGGGGCGAGCAACCCGGCAGCGCTGCCGGTGCCACGGTCGAAGGCGGTGGTAGCGGACCTGATTCTGAGTCCGCACCCGCGTGCCACCGCCTTGGGAAGGCGGCCTCAGCACCGCGGCGCGGGAGGTCGGTGCCATGAGCTCATCGGTCCCCGACACCGAGGCGACCAGCGCTGCGCCCGCAGGCTGGATACACAAGGGTGAGACGGGCGCCCTGAACCAGGCGTCCCTTGACGTCCAAGCCAAACTCCGGGCCGAAGCTGAGGCCCTCAAGCGCTGCAACGAGGCCTCCCTGGAGTCGCGGGCAGCCATTCGCGTAAGCTTCCCTCTCTTTCCTTTTTCTTTTTTCATTGATCTTCTTGCTTTCTTAGGTGAGGCGCTAAGCTCACCTGCAGAGTGTCAATCCCCAAGTTTGGGCCGGGTGGCGGCGGGTGGTCCGAAACTTTAACTTGTATGTATCAAACGTTGACTTGTCTGATATTCCTTCTGTAGGACTACCACAATCCTCGCGCCGTCTCCTTCAACTCCAGGGTTCAGGAGTTGGAGACACAGACCGCCCATCTGTCCGAGAGCCGGAATAAGTTCCGACTTCCTTTCTTTGCGGGGGCGCGCTGGCGCACCCGCGGGCTGTAGTCCCTGAGGTTCGAGCCGACTGCTGAGCAGTCGGGCCGAATCTCCTCATTGTTTCTTTCTTTGTTAATTACTTCTTCTCTGCGGGGGCGCGATTGCACACCCGCGGGCTATAGTCCCCGAGATTCGGGCCGACTGCTGAGCAGTCGGACCGGATCTCCCCGGCAACTGCATCCCTCTTTGTCTTCTTGTCTGATGCTCTTTCTTCTTTCCCTTTTTTCAGAGGCCAACACCGCCTTGCAGCAGCAGCTGGGCGAGGCCAACACCGCTCTGCGCGGCAAGGAGGCGGAGTGCAGCAAGCTGGCTAAAGAGCGGGACCGGCTGGCCGCCAAGCTTGCCGAGTAGACAGAGGCTCTCGAGACGGCCCGGCGGGAGGCAAGGGCGAAGGAGGCCGACCTCCTTGCCGAGTTCGAAACCGAGCACACCGCCTGGGCCAACAAGGAGGCGCAGACGACGGCCTGCTTCAGCAGCATCGAGGACCTGGTCGACGGTGAGTTTTATTCTTCTTGTTCATTGTCTTGAGCTGCCGGCCTCTTCTAAGCCGACTGCTTGTTTCTGACTTTGTTTTTCCTTGCTTTCTGCCCAAGCAGATTTCTTCCCGGGTCACTCTGTCGCCGTGAACCAAGCCATCGAGGCCCAGCGCGAGGAGCGGAGGGCGGAAGGCGCGCAGATTGCTGCTGACGCCCTCCGGACCATCAGTGAGCAGATCCTCAACATCCAGGCCCGTCTTCGGCCCGCCCATCAAGTGTTGCGCCGCCTTCAGCGCGTCGGGGCCCAGGCGATTTCCGCCCTCTGGCCGGGCCTTCCGGCTCCGCGCACTCCAAGCCGGACCACCGACTGGCTGGAGGTGGCGGCCAGCCGCCTGGAGGCCTGGAAAGGCTCTGCAGCCCGGGCAGGAGTGCGCCGCGCCCTTGAGTTCATCAAGGCATGGTATCCTAGGCTGGACTTAGCCCAGTTGGCCACATTCCGGCTGGAGGCGCGGGAGGAACTGGCAGCGATGGAGGCCGAGCTTGTCAACAGGGCAGCAGCGATCGCCGACTTCACCGACACCAGCGTCTTCGTTCTGGAGGTGGTCGAGGAAGGCGCCGAAGCCCCGCAGGAGTGGCTCGGGCTGAACCCGGAGGACAGTGAGGACTCGGCCAAAGTCATTGACTCCAGCGATGAAGGGGAGGAGGGGGAGGAGGAGGAGGATGAGGAAGAGGAGGAGGAGGAAGACAGCGACGTCGACATGCCGGAGGCCGGTGCAGATGATCAGCCCCACCCCGATTGGGCCTCAAGCAACGACCCGCGTTCGAAAGCGCCGATCGCTGCTGGAGGCGGCCGTGTGGTGACCGGCCAACAGCCCGTGCCTCCGACAGACGCCGCCGGCTCCATCATCCAGCCCTCCGCCGGTCCAAGCTGGCGCGCTTAGCTCAGCCGCGGCCGAGCCGCTGCGCGCCATCCGGCGTGGTGACTCATCATCCAGCGAGCCCCGCTGCGCTAATCTGGTACTACCTACCCCAGCGTCTAGCCGGAGCCACCTGCTGCACGAACCGGCACAACTGACTCCGTCATCCAGTCGGAGCCACCTGCTGCACCAAAGCCTTGCCGACCCGCTTCAGGCGGAGCCGTCTGCTTTGCACCAGCAGCGCTGCCGACCCAGTACCCGGAGCCGTCTGCTGTACCCTAGGGTGTTTACCTTTTCCTTCTTACTAGTCTGGACAACTTTGTTAAATTCGCACAATTCCACCTGCCGGGTGTATTTCAAACTTTGCTGAATGTCGGCCGATGGGCCTTTATCTATGTAAATATTCTATCGCAACTTTATGCTTTGTTCTGCCGATCTCTAACTTTCCTTGTGTGTACTCCTTGCTTTCTTCCTTTGCCGCCCTCCCTTAGCTATCCTCTTGCCAGCCAAGCAACCGCTCTGCGGACTGCGGCTGGTTTGAGTACTTAGCTATTTTTGCGGGAGGGCAAGTACTTAGCCATTTGGAGGTTTTTGCAAGGGAGGTAGAGGCCGGCCAGCCGGCTGCTCGGCAGCTGGCCAGGCAGGTATGGTGCCGACCTCGACTCTATGTGCTTTTTCCTTAGCCATTTTTCATGTGGGCACAGTCTTGCCGCCTCTGCCCGCCATGCAGTCGCTCTGCAAACTATGGCTTCTGGCAGAGGAAGTTTCGGGTGCCGACACATTACTTATTCAGCTGCAGGAGGCGGCATATAGTAGAAGGCGGTAAACCTCCGGGCCGACTGGTCGACCCGGTGCCAGGCGGAAGTAATAAAACAGGAACACACTCATGGGCATAATGCTTGTCATATAGGTAAAAGGCGGGCAGTCCCCGAGTTCGTCTCGGGGGACCCGGAGTCTTGGTACATAATAAAAAGGTAGCGTGATACATACTGCTTTCAACTATAAAATCTTCGGAGGAGGTTTGCATTCCACGGCCTCTCCGTCTCCTTGCCTGAATCATCTCTTTTGCGTGCTCTGGGCTTCTGAGCGTCGATCATATAGTAGGAGTCGTTGCCCAGCACCTTGCTGATGATGAACTGGCCTTCCCAAGGCACCGAGAGCTTGTGCTGGCCGGCTGTTCCATGGATCAGCCGGAGCACAAGGTCTCCCTCTTGGAAGGATCTTGGCTTCACCTTGCGGTTGTAGTATCGGCGCAGACTCTGCTGGTAGGTGGCGGACCGGCTGAGTGCCAACAGCCGGCCCTCTTCCAGAAGGTCGACGCCGTTTTCTCACACCTCCTTGGCGTCCGCCTCGGTGTACATGGTGACTCACGAGGAGTCGAACTCTATGTCCGCCGGGATGACGGCTTCAGCACCGTAGACGAGGAAGAAGGGCGTGAAGCCAGTCGACTTGTTCGGAGTTGTGCGCAGGCTCCAAAGGACGGCCGACAGCTCACCGAGCCAGCAGCCGGCCGAACGCTCAAGAGGCTCGACCAGTCGGGGCTTGATGCCAGACAAGATGAGGCCGTTTGCTCGCTCAACCTGGCAGTTTGGCTGTGGGTGGGCAACGGATGCTAAGTCCAGTCGGATGCCCTGCGTCGCGTAGAAACGAGTCAAGGCTCCTTTGGCAAAGTTTGTGCCATTGTCGGTGATGATGTTGTGCGGTATGCCGTACCGAGTGGTGATGTCAGCGATGAAAGTCACGGCAGTCGGCCCATTCAGTTTCTTGATTGGCTTGGCCTCTATCCACTTGGTGAACTTGTCCACGGCGACAAGCAGATGAGTCATGCCGCCATGGGCTGTCTTGAAGGGCCCTACCATATCCAAACCCCAAACAGCAAAGGGCCAGGCAATGGGGATAGTCTTGAGTGCAGAAGATGGCAGATGAGGCTTGGAGCGGAATTTTTGGCACCCTTGGCACTTCTGGACCAATTCTTTAGCCTCTTCGAGAGTAGTCGGCCAGAAGAAACCATGGCGAAAGGCTTTGGCAACAAGTGCTCTTGAGGCCGCGTGGTGGCCACATTCACCGTGGTGGATATCTCTGAGGATTGCTTGGCCCTGGCCCGGTTCCATGCAGCACTGGTACACACCAGTGACACTTCGGCGAACCAGCTCTTTGTTGACTATGGTGTATGCCGCCGCCCGTCGTTGCACTTGTCGGGCCAGGGTCTCGTCGGCTTGCAGCTCTTTGTTCACCAGGAATTTGAGGATGGGTTGAGCCCATGATGGTGCTGCTATCTCTCTGACTGCTACGACAGCAACTTGTACGAGGGCGGTTGGACAGGGAGGCGGCAGGCTGGAGTCGGCTGCCACCTGCTGTCTTGAAGAAGCCCCGGGCCGGTCTCTGAAATTCCCAGGTCGGGTGCGACGGCTGCTGTCCCCGGGCCACCTGCCAAAGTCCCCATGCCGGCTTCTGGCGTCCTCCAGCCGGATCCGACTGCTTCAAGAGGGGCTGGCACGAAGATGGAGTCGGACTCTGGAGATGGCTTGACAGACGGCTTGAGGAGGCACTGCAAGGCGACGCCGGCTGGTATCGCCTAGCGGGTAGAGCCGATTCGTGCCAAGGCATCTACTTGCTCATTATCATTTCTTGGCATGTGAAGGAACTCGCACCTGTCAAAGTATCCACTGAGTTGCTGCACGAGGAAGCGGTAGTAGCCATTATATTCGCATCCTTGGCATCGATCGCTGACATTGTTGGACCACCAAGTCGGAGTCACCATAGCACAGGATCCGGCGAATGCCGAGTTCCTTGGCAAGCCGGAGTCCGTGTATGAGTGCCTCATATTCTGCTACGTTGTTGGAGGCGGCAAAATGGACTTGTAGCACATATTTGAGCATGTTGCCTTTGGGAGAGGTGAGGATGATGCCGGCTCCCAAACCGGTGCGCATCTTTGAACCATCAAAGTGCATCCGCCAGTGAGTGGAGTCTGGTCTTTGGTGGTAACTCTTTGGGTCTCGGCCGGTCGGCGAAATCGGCCAACACTTGTGACTTGACGGCAGTGCGAGGCTGGTAGTAGATGGTGTAAGGGGCCAGATCAATGGCCCACTTGGCCACTCGGCCAGAAGCATCCCGGCTTCCGAGGATCTCAGCAAGCGGAGCCGTGAAGATGACGGTTATTGGGTGCTCTTGAAAGTAAGGCTTCAGCTTCTTGGCGGCAAAGTGCACGCCATAGCACATCTTCTGATAATGTGGGTAGTTTTGCTTGGAGGCGGATAGTACTTCACTCAAGTAATATACCGGTCTCTGGACCGGCAATGCTCTGCCCTCCTCTTTGCGCTCTACCACAATGACTGTGTTGACAACCCGACTGGTGGCAGCTAGTAGAGGAGCATGGGCTCCTTCTTAGTCGGGGCTGCCAGGATAGGCGGGGTTGCCAACATCTTCTTGAGCTGGGAGAAAGCTTCGTCCGCCTTGTCGTTCCACTCGAAAAAAGTGGTCTTCTTCATAAGTTGGTATAGAGGGAGAGCCTTCTCGCCCAGCCGACTGATGAAACGGTGAATTGATGCCTGCAGCCGGTGAACTTCTGCATGTCCAGCAGTCGGGTGGGCACCTCCATCTTCTCAATGGCCTTGATCTTTACCGGGTTTTACTCTATGCCGCGTTCTGAGACCAGAAAGCCAAGAAGTTGGCCGGCTGGTACTCCAAAGACACATTTCTCCGGGTTGAGCTTGATCTGGAATCGACGCAAATTCTCAAAAGTTTCCTTGAGGTCTTCTAGCAGCGTGCCACGCTTCTCCGTCTTCACCAACACATCATCCACATAGACATGGGCATTTCTGTCAAGTTGCTTGAGGAGGCACTTCTGCATGCAACGCTGAAATGTAGTGCCGGCGTTTCGCAAGCCGAACGTCATGGTCAGGTAGCAGAAGGCTCTGAATGACGTGATGAAGGCGGTCTTCAGCCTGTCGGCCGGGTTCAGCTTTATCTGGTGATACCTTGAGTATGCATCCAAAAAACTCAACAGCTCGCATCCGGCTGTGGAGTCTATCACTTGATCAATCCTTGGCAGAGCAAAGGGATCTTTGGGGCAAGCTTTGTTGAGGCTAGTATAGTCAATGCACATGCGCCACTGCTTATTCTTCTTCAACACTAGAACTGGGTTGGCCAGCCACTCTGGAAAGAACACTTCCATGCTAAATCCGGCTGCTAGAAGCCGGGCTATCTCTTCTCCGACAACTCTTCTCTTTTCTTCCGACAGGCGGCGCAAGGGCTGCCTGACCGGCTTGGCGTCAGGTCGGACATGTAACTTGTGCTCGGCGAAATCGATCGGAACACCCGGAATGTCTTTGGGAGACCATGCGAAGATGTCCCGATTCTCACGGAGGAAATCGACGAGCTCGCTTTCCTATTTGCTGTCAAGGTTTGCACCTATGACAGCGTGCCTCTCCGGATGCTCCGGGTCCAAAGGTATCTTCTTTGTTTCCTTGGCCGGCTTGAACGAGCCCTCAACCTCCGTCTCCTTGGGGATGGGTGACATTTCCGGCTTCTTGCCTGCTAACGCCACCACCCGGTCTAGGAGTTGCTTCTCAGCCGCAATCACGAGGGACTCGGCCAGCCGGCTGCTATCTGCGGCGCAAGTGACCGACTTATTGTAGTCTCCGACTACGGTCAGGATCCCCTTGGTACTCGGCATCTTCATCTTGAGGTAAGCGTAATGGGGGACTGCCATGAACTTGGCCAGAGCTGGTCGGCCAAGCAGTGCATGGTAGGGGCTTTCGAGGTCCACCACTTCAAACCAACCTGGCTCACGGCGGAAATGATTCTTGTCTCCGAAAAGAACATCAATGCAGGTCTTGCCGATTGGTGGCAGGAAAGGCCGAGGACTATGCCATGGAATCTGATCCATTTGGGGATGAGCTATACCTTGATTGCCAACTTCTCCATTGTGTCACGATGCGGGATGTTGATCTTTGCTGCCGCCGTCTATCAAGACTCTGCGAGAAACGTGCTGCCTGCCTCTCTGTTGCGAAGGTAGCATCTAGGACCAGGGCGTATGAACCTGGGGAAGGCATCACTTCCGGGTGGTCGGCCCTACTCCAGCTGATAGGCTTCTCAGACCAATGCATGAATTCTGGAGTGTGGGAGGCCACTGCTTGCACTTGTTGTTGTTGTTGTCGCCTGCTGCGTCTATCATTGGCTACGCTGGTGAACACAACATAAGCTCTGTGTTCCTCTGGGTACTCTTCTTGTATGGCGCCGACTGGTCGGGCCGCCAGCTGCTGGGGCTGAGGAGGCGGTGGTCTAGCAGGCGAAGGAGGCAGGAGTCCGTCTCCCTTGGCAATTCTAGTGAGCCAGTGACACTTCCGAGTGGTTTGGTTGGACGGCTTCGCGCCGCTATGGAATTTCCAGGGTGCATCTAAGGTCTGCTCATAAGAGAAGGCGGGCAACCAATTGGACTTGCCGCCCTTCTGCTGCTTGGGTGCCGGCTGCCCCTCCGGCTACTGATCCTCGACTCTTGCCACTTGCCGGCTGGTGGAAGCCGGCTGAGTGGCCTTCCACTTGTTGTCACTTGGTTGCTGTCGCCGACTGGTGTCACCAGCCGGAGTCCGAGGGGCCTGAGGTGCCACCTTGCCGGATGCATCAACTAGGATTTTCGCCTTCATGGAGGAGTCGGCCGTGGCGTGCTTGTCGGCGATGATCAGCAGCTCGTCGAGCGTCTCGGGCTCATCACAGAGGAGTCCGTGCTTGAGGAGGGTGCCCACTCAGCACCCGGTGATGAAGTATTCGATTGCATGCACCTCGTGCACGCCTTCGCAGGAGTTGCGCAGCTCGGCCCAGCGCGTGAGGTAATCGCGAGTCGATTCTGTGGGGCCTTGGACGCACAAGGTGAGCTGTCGGGGCTTGGGAGACCGCTTGTAGGTGATGGTGAAGTTGCGGATGAAGGCCTCGGTGAAATCAACCCAGCTGTCGATGCTGCGGGGCTTCAGGCTGTTGAGCCACGTTCGGGCAGTGCCCTGAAGCATGAGCGGGACGTACTTCACGGCAACACGCTTGTTGCCGTTTGTTATGCTGACGACTGTCGAGTAGTCGACCAGCCAATCCTCCGGCTTCACGGAGCCGGTGTACTTGGGCGTATCTCGAGGGAGGGTGAACCCTTTGGGAAAGGGCTCATCCCGGATTCGTGGGCCAAAACAGGGCGGGCCCAGCGCGTCTTCTTCTTCTAGCGCCAGGGATCGGTTGAGGTGGTCGATCCGATGGCGGGCGTCGTTTTCTCCGACTCCTTCTCGGCGGCCAAGGCGGTCGCCGAGTGTCGGGTGCGTGACAGGCGGCGGAGTGGGATGTCTTGCTCCGCAAGGCGGAGGAGGCGGAGGATCGCCTCGGCATTCCACCGCTCGAGGGCGGACGTCTTCATCACGCTCGATGGAAAGGCTAGTCTGGCTTCGGCTTGCTGCCGGCTCGTTGCCTCGTCTTCCACGAGCGCCGCCAGTCGATGTCCGGGATGTCGCACCGTGATCTTGGCGAAGGGGCGGCTCGTCGTTCCATGGTGCGGGCTCTTCGGCGCGGCAGCCGGCTTCGTGCAACGTAGCAGCCGCGTCTAGGAGCTGTTGGACTCGCTCCGTCTTGTGGCGACGCTCGTCGCCCTCGTATTTGTCCAGTTCATCCGTCATCGCCTGGGCGGCCCAGATGTTCTCTGCAGGCGTGGCGTAGACGGGGCGTTCTGCCCTGAACATGCTGGCGATGGTCCCGCCACGCTGCCGGACAGGGCCAATGCGGCTAGGCCCCCCAGGGGCCGGCGTACCGACGACCGCCCTATCCATCTCGCACCGATAGGCATCCGAGAGGCGTCGCATGCTGGCAAGCCGGCCAGCGCTCTCGAGAAGCTGGACGCGGCGTGCCTCCAGCATCTTAGCATCTGCGTCTTCTGGGATGGGCGCCGTCAAGTCCCGCAACGCCGCATCGAGTGGGTCTCGAGCATCTCCATTCGAGCGCTTGCCACTGTTAATGACGAGCACCTCCGTGACGGTGCTCCCGCCGCTGTGCTCGCGAGGAGGCGGCTCGTCGTAGACCACCACGTTAGTGGGGAACGCGTCCAGAGACGCCGTGTCGGAGTCGACGATCATCGGGTCGGTGGAGCCAACAGACTCCAAGTCCATAGCAGGCTCGTTGGTGGCGTGAAGCTGGTCGAGGAGGCTGACGAGGCGGCTCTCGGGGCAGCCGGTGCCCGCGTCGGAGGCCGGCTCGTCGGAGAGGTGAATCTCGCCAACGAGGTCGGCGAGCAGCTTCGCCTTGTGAGCGATCTCCAGCGCCATGCTGAGCGTCGAGGCTGGCGCCGTCGGGCATCTTGGGCTGGCTTCGCTCGCGAGGAAGGAACAAGATTCCGTCAAAGCAGGTCTCAGGAGGCGGTGCACCTCGCCCCACGGTGGGCGCCAAATGTCGGGGTTGGGTGCGACATATGCCAAAGGATGGCTTATCATGGTGGGGCGAGTAGAGCGTCCCGGTGCCCGGAGCGGGATGAGGCGAACACGAACGCGGCGTACTTTACCCGGTTGAGGCTCTCCTGGAGATAACACCCTAGTCACCTCTCTGGGGTCTTCGCATGATCACTAAAGGCACAAGTGATACAAAGTTGCTCCTTGAGTTGTGTGCTAGAGGAAGGAGAAGGCAAGGCTAGCTCTCTCCTGCCCCAGAAATGTGGCTATGTCTAATGGGGTGGGAACCCTTTGCATGGGTGCCCTAGGGGGTTTATATAGGCTTACCCCCCCAGGGGTACAATGGTAATCGGGCCGGCTGCTGGGCCCGGCTGTCAGCGTCTTCGACCTCCGGCTTCTCCGCCGACTACTGGGGCCCGCCGCCTGGTGGGCCCCGCCAATCAGTCTGGTACGGAGCAGACAGGCCGCTCACTGTAGTCGTGCTGCTAATGACGCTAGCTTGGTCATCTCAGTGTCGCTACAGTCCCTCCGCCTGGTGGGAGATCACTGTAGCCACACCTGGTCTCATCAGGTTAATGGTGCACGGGCCCCGAGGGAGGGGACGGCCACCTGCTGGACGCCGGCCCTCCTCCGGTCCGACTGATTCGGCATGCGCCGTCTTTTGGGATGTCACTGCCCGGTTGGGCCCGCAGCTTGCGGCGTCCGCATCGACCGTCGTGGGGAGCAGGTCTCCTTTGACGAGAATAGCGTCGGGGAGGTAGCAATGATGCCACGCCGTGCGGAGATCTCCGCCCGTACGGGGCACTGTGGCCACGCCAACCCCAGGATTCGGGGGTGAGGGCTTCACTGTTGCCATGCCCCGTCTCGTCCTCTTGATGGGGGCACAAACTCTGAGGGCGCGTGGTGGCCGCCTGCTCGATGCCATCCTCCCTGGTGGCCGGCTGGATGGAGCCGGCCACTTGGGGTGCCGTTTTCTGATGGTCGGCCGCCCACTAGCAGCCGGCCGTTGAGCTAGCCGGCCCTTAGAGGGCGGAACTTCAGCCTGGGGCGCATCAAGGCGGTGCTGGACCAAAGTCTTGATAAATCCAGGGACTCGGTTGAGGCTACCTGTGGCCCATTACTCCGACAACAGGCGATGGAAACGAGGCCTGGCGTACCGTACAACGGAGGAAACGGACCTCCTACGTTCGGAACGGGGTCCTGTTGATCGGGAGGGGTGTGGTGTACCGCAAAATGGAGGAAACGGACCTCCTACAGTCGAAACAGGGGTCCTGTTGATCGGGAGGGGTGTGGCGTACCGAAAAACGAAGGAAACGGACCTCCTACGATCGAAACGGGGGTCCTGTTGTACGAGAGGGGTGTGGCGTACCGCAAAACGGATGAAACGGACCTGTGTTGGAGCGCTACAATCAAAACGGGGGTCCTGTTTATCGGGAGGGGTGTGGCGTACTGCAAAACGGGACTCCACGGGATACTGTTCATCTCCACTGCCGACCTCCTCCAGCCTCCACGGGCTACCGTCGACCTCCTCCAGCCTCCATGGGCTCCTGTTCATCCAGCCTCCACCGTGCGCTACTCCACCGGCTACTGTTCAACCACCCCTCCACGGGCACCCCTCCACCGTCTACTGTTCATCCAGCCCTCCACACCATGAGGTCCTGTTCAACCACCCCTCCACGGGCACCCCTCCATCGTCTACTGTTCATCCAGCCCTCCACACCACGGGGTCATGTTCAACCACCCCTCCACGGGCACCCCTCCACCAAATCTCTGTTCGTCCAGCCCTCCATACCACGAGGTCCTGTTCATCCCGAGGCAACACCACCGCTCCTTTGTTCATCCAACCCCCCATAACGCCACTGTTCATCAATCGATCCGCTTGATTAGCAGCAGAGCGAAGAATCGCTCGTCGGGTTGATTAACAGCCATCGATCGATCGCTTTCGGGTTCGATGAAGCGTAGCCTGCAATGCAATCGCTTCGGATTGATTAGAGCCCAACGCCTTGCTCGGGTTACTTAGAGCCAGCGCCGACACACGCAGCAGCGTCACGTGTCACGAAAAGAAACGCGCATTGCTCGGCCCCCGACCTCCCACCGTAACCGGGAACTCCCCGAAATTTTCCTCGCCCTCGCTTCTACCACGGTTTTTTCCGTCATGGATGGCCCAAAGAATGTCATGCAGCTGCGTCTCTGGCCCGCCCAGGATGAAAAGCCCATTTTTTGTCATGATTTTTTGTCATAGAAGTAGGAGCCCACCACATCTATGATGATATCGGGTTTTGTCACAATTATCGTCATAGAAGTGTCATATGTATGACAAGACAAAAATTCGTTCGGCCCAAAATGTCACGGATGTGTCTTTTTTTTGTAGTGGGTCCTGGAGAAGGGGCGGTTCATCGTTCCGCCGGACGGGCTCTTCGGTGCGGTAGCCGGCTTCGTGCTGCACGGCGGCGCGTCCAGGAGCTATTAGACTCGCTCCGTCATATGGAGACGCTCGTCGCCCTCATATTTGTCTAGCTCATCCGTCACCGCCTGGGCGGCCCGGATGTTCTCTGCAGGCGTAGCGTAGACGGGACGATCCGTCCTGAACATGCTGGCGATGGTCCCGCCATGCTGTCGGATCGAGCCAATGCAGCTAGGGCCCTCAGGGGCCGGCGTGCCACCGACAGCCCGGTTCATCTCGCGCCGGTAGGCCTCCGAGAGGCGTCGCATGCTGGCCAGTCGGTTGGCACCCTCGATAAGCTGGACGCGGCGCGCCTCCAGCATCTCGGCGTCTGCGCCTTCCGGGATGGACGCTGCCAAGTCTTGCAGCGCTGCATCGAGTGGGTCTCGGATGCCTCCGTCCGAGTGCTCACCACTGTTGATGACAAGCACCTCCGTGACGGTGCTCCCGCCACTGTGCTCGCGAGGAGGCGGCTCGTCATAGACCACCACGTTGGTGGGGAATGCGTCAAGCGACGCTGTGTCGGACTCGACGATCATCGGGTCGGTGGAACCAACAGACTCCAGGTCCACAGCAGGCTCGCTGGTGACATGAAGCTGATCGAGGAGGCTGACGAGGCGGCTCTCGGGGCAGCCGGTGCCCGCGTCGGAGGCCGGCTCGTCGGAGAGGTGGATCTCCCCAACAAGGTCGGCGAGGCAGCTCGCCGCGCAGGCGATCTCCGCACCGTGCAACGCGTCGAGGCTGACGTCGTTAGGCGTGCTGGGCTGGCTTCACTCGCCAGGAAGGAACAAGGTTCTCGTCCAGAGCAGGTCTCCGGAAGACGGTGCACCTCACCCCACGGTGGGCGCCAAATGTCGGGGGTTGGGTGCGACAAATGCCAAAGGATGGCTTATCATGGTGGGAGCGAGTAGAACGTCTCCGGTGCCTGGAAGCGGGATAAGGCGTAGACACGAACGCCGGCGCACTTTACCCAGGTTCGGGGCTCTCCTAGGAGATAACACCCCTAGTCCTGCTCTGCGGGGTCTCCGCATGATCACTAAGGCACAAGTGATACAATGGTGCTCCTTGAGCTGTGTTCTAGAGCTAGAAGGAGGCAGGGCTAGCTCTCTCCTTCCTCTAGGATATTGGCTAGTTCTAATGGAGTGGCAACCCTTTGCATGGGTGCCCTGGGGGGTTTATATAGGCCTACCCCCAAGGGGTACAATGGTAATCTGGCCGGGTGCTGGGCCCGGCTGTCAGTGTCTTTGGTCGCCGGCTTCTCCTTTGGCCGCTGGGGCCCGCCGACTGGTCTGGTACGGAGCCGACAGGCCGCTCCCACCGCTGGCGGGTCTGGTTGGTGACTGATCACTGTAGCCGTGTTGTTAATGACGCGGGCTTGGTTAGTGGAGTGTGGCTACAGTCCCACCGTCTGGTGGGAGATCACTGTAGCCATACCATGTCTTATCTGGTTGATGATGCACGGGTCCGGAGGGAGGAACTGGTCGCCTGCTTGGAGACCGGCCTCCCTTAGGTCCGGCTGGTCTGGCTTCTGCCGTATTCCGGACTCTCGCTGCCTGGTAGGGCCCGCCGCCTGCTGGCCGTACCGACAGGTCGTCGTGGGGAACAGGACTTCGCCTGTCAGGAGTGACATCAAGGGGGGAGTGGCAACAGTGCCGCGCCGTGCAGAGATCTCCTCCTGTACGGGGCGCTGTAGCCATGCCAAGCCCAAGATTCAAGGGTGAGGGACTACGATGTAGCCTCACCCTGTCTTGTCCTCTTGATGAGGGCGCAGACTCTTAGGGTGTTGGGCGGCCGCCTGCCAGACACCGGCCTCTCCGGAGGCCTTCTGCTAGGAGTCGGCCGGTCTTGGTGCCGTCTGCTGGTGCTTGGCCATCTTCAGGCAGCCGGTCGTTAAGTCAGCCGGCCACCGGGAGGCGGCGCTTTAGTATGAGGTTTCGCGGGGCGAAGCCGGCCCAAAGTCTTGAAAGGCTCAAGGCCTCCGGTGAGGCTACCCGTGGCCCATTACTCCGACAGGTGGTGTAGAGATGACTCCAAGGGCGAAAGCTTCTGTCGATGTAGCTGGAGCTGGTGGCACTGAGGTTGTGGCTGCTGGTGCAGATGTAGTAGCTCTTGTGTCTGGGATAGGCACTGCAGCAGACCTCTGGCTTCTGGGCACTCTAGTAAAAGCTTCTGTAGTAGACTTTGTCACGCCCAATATGCAACCCTATCCAAAAGGAACTCGACGGTCCCACCAAGGATAGACCCGCATATTGAAACGCTTTTGCCAGGTGGATATCATTACATCAACATTACATAATAGATGGGGATACATACATAAGGCACAAATGCCACAAGAATACATCAACATCATATACAAGATCAACACCCGTCTACGGATGAAACATAAACAGAAACTCAAACGACATCCACCCTGCTAGCCCAGGCTGCCGACCTGGAGCCTATCCCCTGATCGAAGAAGAAGCAGAAGAAGAACTCCAATACAAGCAAACACCGCTCTCGCGTCATGATCATCGCATAACATGTACCTGCAACTGTTGTTGTAGTAATCTGTGAGCCACAAGGACTCAGCAATCCCATTACCATGGGTATCAAGACTAGCAAAGCTTAAAGGTAAAGGAAGGAGTAAAGTGGTGAGGTTGCAGCAGCGGCTAAGCATATATGGTGGCTAACATACGCAAATGAGAGCGAGAAGAGAAATAAAGGAACGATCGTCGACTAGCAATGATCAAGAAGTGATCCTGAACTCCTACTTACGTCAGACATAACCCAGAAACCGTGTTCTCCTCTCGATCAACCCCGAAAAGAGACACTCACGGTTACGCACACGGTTGGTGTATTTTAGAAGAGTTTACTTCAAGTTTACTACAACCGGATATTAACAAATTCCATCTGCCACATAACCACGGGCACGGCTCTCGAAAGTTTATACCTGCAGGGTGTCCCAAGTTAGCCCATGATAAGCTCTCGCGATCAACGAAGGATATTCCTTCTCCCGGAAGACCCGATCAGTCTCGGAATCCGGCTACAAGACATTTCGACAAACAATAAAACAAGACCAGCAAGACCGCCCGATGCGCCGACAATCCCGATAGGAGCTGCACATATCTCGTTCTCAGGGCAACACCGGATAAGCTAAGCGTACAGGTACCGACGTAACCCAAATTGCCAAGGGATGGTCCCGCACGGTGCTCTAGTTTGGACCAACACTTAGACAAGCATTGGCCCGGGGGGGCTGAATAAACATGACCTTGGGTTAATTACTCCCAAGGGAAATATAGGTGGTGGTGAGGCAAATGGTAAAACCAAGGTTGGGCCTTGCTGGAGGAGTCTTATTCAGAGCGAACTGTCAAGGGGGTCCCATAAATCACCCGACCGCGTTAGGGACGCAAAATCCGGGAACATAATACCGATATGACGGAAACTAGGGCGGCAAGAGTGGAACAAAACACCAGGCATAAGGCCGAGCCTTCCATCCTTTACCAAGTATATAGATGCATTAATTAAATAAGATATATTGTGATATCCCAACAAGTAAACATGTTCCAACAAGGAACAACATCTCCATGTTCCAACAAGGAACAAACTTCGTCTTCACCTTCAACTAACAACGCTATAAGAGGGGCTGAGCAGAGCGGTAACATAGCCAAGCAATGGTTTGCTAGGAAGGGTGCAAAAGGTTAGAGGCTGACATGGCAATTGGGGAGGCTTGAGCAGCAAGTGATAGGTAGCGCAGCATAGCGAAAGAACGAAGCAACTAGCATAGCAATGATACTAATGAGATCCAAGGTGACGGTCATCTTGCCTGAAATCCCGCAAGGAAGAAGAACAAGTCCATGAAGAAGACGAACGGATGAAGCCGAACCAAGCGTAGACGAACGAATCCTCACGATCGCAACGAAACGGGAACTATCGAGAGAAGCACACAACATGGTAAACACACCACACATAGACAAGACATGATGCACAACAAACATGATGCATGAAAAATCTAGATGAGGCCACTCATGGCAAGAGATGATGCAAACAAGAGCAACGCATCAAGGCAAGTTTAAATGAGGCCGGAAACAACATAGAACAATTCCGGTAAGTCCTCATATGCAAATTTCGAAATTGGTCCATATCTGAATAAACCTTATGTTCAAGTTGTTAAACAGAAATTTAAGATGCACCACGATGATCTACATGAAATTCTAGTCAAGTTACATATAAAGTTCATTAGATTCGGAGCTACGGTCTAGAAGATATGAGCAAAACAAGTTAAGCATGGCATTGATGCAAAATGCATACAAACATCAAGCAAACACCTCAAAACAAGGATGCAACATGATAATATGAAGCTACATGCAAAAACAAGCAAGTTTTATATAGAGCACACTCAAAACGCAGCAACGGTTCAACACATACACATGAAATAAGTTTAAAGGACAAGCTGTCCAAAACAGCAACTAGGCATATTGCAAGCATCAAAACACTATGCTACAGCATCTCAACGTGAAAACAGAAGGCATGGGCATGATGTACAGGTAAAGCATAACAAAACATGAACACTGAGCTATCTCCATAAATCGCTAGAACATGGCAAGTTATATACCAGATTCATACATGGCAGGAACAACGATAAGTAGGCATGTTGGTGAGCTTGAACCACTCACCACAGAGCAATACATGGCATGGCAAGGCAACCAACAGTAAGAAGACATGGCATAGAAGCTAAGCATGGCAAGAGCAAGATCATAGGGTGCATGGATCACTAACAACAACCTTGGCAAAATTGAATAACATGTAATCAATCTGCCATGAAACATTTTATAGCAAACGTAGAGCTTGATTGACTCAAGCTATGGCACTCCATAATTGCAAACAAAGGCATGGATGGATAGAGAATAACCATATGTTCAAAACATCCTTACTGAAGTATCTCAAAATAAGCATGGATCTCTCTTTAGCATCAAGTTTACATGGCATAAAAATATCAGCAGAACAGGGGCTGGAATCATCAACATCATGAAGCCTAGTTTGCATGCTTGTGCTAGTCACCACATATATCACAAAAATACATGGCATACTCCCCTGTAAAGATGGCATGGCATATTACAAAACACATGTAGGACTCAAGTTCATAGGGTGCACACATCAATCATGGCAAAAATGACAAAAGTGCATGTTCTGATAAGAATCTGAAACTAACATCACATAGCCCTCTTCCAACAGCATTTCGGGCATCAAGATGAGCTCAAATGAAAATTATGCAATGCGATGAAATGATGTACTCGTCGAGACGAACAATTTGACATATTACACGCACGAAACGGGGCAATATGCAGAGAGTTATGGCACGATGAACATGGCATATAATATGCAAAATCTGGGACTTAGTGAAATTTTTACCTGAAAGCGGATCCTGCGGATCGGGACCTTTCGGACCGGTGGCGCGAGGTGTTTGGATCGGTGGATGGCAGCGTCCGGGGACGTCGGCGTGCAGGCGCGGGCAGAGGAGCTCCGGCGAGCCCGGTACTCCGGCGAGGAGCGGATCCGGGGAGCCCAGATCCGGCGAAGGCCGGCCGGATCCAGCGGCTACGGCGGCGTAGGGGCATGGAGGCGACGCGGAGGAGGAGCTGGGCGCGCGGCGGCAAGGGCAGAGCTCCGGAGGAGCTCGAGCACCAGCGGGCTGGGCGGCGGACGGCGCGGTGCACGCCGGCGAGGGCGCGCGACGAGGTCGGTCTTCCGGCGGAGGCGGCGAACGCCGGGCGGCGGAGGTGGTGACCGCGCGGCGGGGAATCTCCGGCGGCGGTGAGGCGGCGGAGGGCGGACGGGTCGCAAGACGGCGGGCGCGACCGGTCGGCGCGCGTCGGGCGGCGAAGCGCTCTCGGCGGCGGCGGCGGATGGCCCGGCGGGCTCGGATGGACCGGCGGGCGGCGTGGCGCGAGAGAGAGAGTGGCGGCGCGCTGACGTGGCGGAGCGGGGTTGGCTGGGCGTGGCGGCGGCGGACATGTCCGGCCGTCGCGGACGCGTCCGGTGGCGGCGGAGGGCGATTTTAGGGTTTGGGGATCCGGAAATTCGGGGGAGTGCACATATTTATAGGTAGAGGGAGCTAGGAGAGTCCAAATGGAGCACGGTTTTCGCCCACACGATCGTGATCGAACGACCGAGAGCATGGAAGGGAGTTTGCTGGGTTTTGGGCCACTTTGGAAGGGGTGTTGGGCTGCAAAGATAAGGAGGCTTTACGGTTACCCGGTTAACCGTTGGAGTACCAAACGACCTCCAAATGGCACGAAACTTGACAGGCGGACTACCGGTGGTATACCAAGGCCGCTTGACAAACCTCGGGCCATTCCGAGAAAGTTTAATACCCGCACATGAAAATAGGTAAAAGGGGGCGCCGGGGGACATAGGAGTGCCGGATTGCAAAACGGACAACGGGGAAAATGCTCGGATGCATGAGAAGAACGCGTATGCAAAATGAAATGCACATGATGACATGATATGAAATGCATATGATGACATGGCAAAGTGCAACACGCAAGCAAATGACATGGCAACGACGGCGAATAACTGGCAGACACCTGGCGCATCGAATCCGGGGCGTTACAACACTCCTCCACTAACAAGAGATCTCGTCCCGAGATCTTAGGACCTAGACGGAAGGGAAAAGGGATGAGGTGAAAAAAGAACTCAAGAGAAGAAGCAAAGAATCGAGAGCACTCGAGAAGAAGAGAGGAACGACGAGAATGACGAGAATCGAAAGCTCACAGAATCAGATAGACTATGAAACCACTCGTTCTAACCGGAGTGGTTAGAATGAGAAAAGAAACGAATAAGACTGAAAGGATTTAGGCAGCACACCGGTTGAACAAGGACAGAATAGAACACGAACTTTAGAGGATGGAATGATACTTGATGAACTCTTGAAGAATGAAATAAATCATGAAGAACCACCGTGAAGAACTCCGGTAACAAAAAGGATGATGAGATAGAATGAAGGAAGAAAGAATAAGATGAGCGTTGCGATGATTTAGACGGAGGTTCCGACGAGATGGTCGAGTAAATTTGAACTCCGCAAAAGAAAAGATTAAAACACTTGGAACTAGAATTTATTCATTACGAACAAACTCCGAAGTAAGGGATTAATCACTTGGATGAAATAAGAATAAGATTTATTGTATGCTTATCCTTCATCAAATTAAATTGATGACAAGCAATGGATTTGCATACTACTTATTCTTCTTGAAAAGGATTGAGAAGTGACATGTCGCAAACTTGAGAAGGACTTCATGAATCACTGGTAGGTTGAAAAGAACGAATGGATTAAAATGATAATCAAGGAAAAGAATCTTGAACGAACACCGTAAGAATTTGAAAATGACTGATGGAAGAATCGCCGGGAAAAATTAGAAGAACAAATAAGCTAGAGGGGATTTAGATGCAAAAGAACAAAGAGATCATGAGCTGATTAAAGAATACTTGACAGAGCACCGGGATAATTGGATAACGGTAGCTGAAATGTGAGGACGAAGAATTCTTCTGGAACGATGGCCTCCGGTGAAACGAAATAGAAATCAACTTCTGAAATACTCCGGATGGATGAGCAGAACTTGCATGACTGGAAACAATTAGATAGGATAACATCGAGCTAGCACCATGATCCTCCGGGAGAACGGACAAGATTTAAGAGAAACTCTACTTCGGTCTTCAAATATCGACGGGAAACACCACAAAAATTACTGGGATACTCCGGAAGAATGAAAAACAGAGAGGTTGAGCCAACAATGAAATGATTTGAAATTGATCTTGGAAAAGGCATGTGACTGATGGAATCCATTCTTACGTCACGCTTGAAAAGAATTGAGAATAACTCCAGGGAAATTAGAAGAGTCAGGTAAGATCCTGGGAAAGACCTGTGGGTTAGGGCCCACTAAAAGAAAACACCGTTGGAAAGGGATGTTGAACAGATAGATGATGCACCAGAACAATTGAAATATTAGAATGAGGTGATAACCTCGAATTAATTCGAACACAGACGAATCTCCTGATATGTGTTGAACACTCCAGAAGGATAAATTGGCGAGAGGCGAACGAGCAGGGAAAACACTTGTCCAAGGAAAAGAATATGATTAACCCGAAAAACTTGAATTGAAACCACCGGAAAAGAAAAGAGATGAAGAATGTCAAACGAGACGAGAATTCACCGGTTGGGATAATTTGAAAAGACGAAGAGGTTCCATACGAATGAGATAGCTGGTCGAGAGAGAGTCGATTCGGGAAGAAAAGGGTGGTAAAAGGGAAAAACAAAGGCAACTCGGGAGGGGAAACGACGAATATCTTGAAGAGCAAACACCGGTTGAAATCATTGAGAAAGCAAAGACTTCTCACTAGTAGGATGGATACTCGATTATGGACTCCGGCTCCGAGAAGAAAAGGGGTGGGCGGGTGGGAAAAAGAAAACAACTGAGGATTGAAATTGACAACGATGAAGAGGCTCGAGTCAACTTGACGAGAAATGCACCGGATGAAAAGAGCTGAGGAACAATGATCGGAAAACCAACTGCGTGATCCTAAAGAAAAATTTGAAGGGGAAGAGGAGTAATTCAAAACACCTACGTCAAGATTCCTCACCAGAGCGACGAAGGGGCAGAGGAGTAAAAAGAATTCCTACTCTCCGATATAACTAAACTCCAAAAATAGTTTTCTTCTAGACTCAACAACGGCCAAACTACACGATCAATCAAGGGGGCTCCTAGGGTCGGTCGAGGCTCTGATACCAACTTGTCACGCCCAATATGCGACCCTATCCAAAAGGAACTCGACGGTCCCACCAAGGATAGACCCGCATATTGAAACGCTTTTGCAAGGTGGATATCATTACATCAACATTACATAATAGATGGGGATACATACATAAGGAACAAATGCCACAAGAATACATCAACGTCATATACAAGATCAACACCCGTCTACGGATGAAACATAAACAGAAACTCAAACGACATCCACCCCGCTAGCCAGGCTGCCGACACGAGCCTATCCCCTGATCGAAGAAGAAGCAGAAGAAGAACTCCAATACAAGCAAACATCGCTCTCGCGTCATGATCATCGCATAACATGTACCTGCAACTGTTGTTGTAGTAATCTGTGAGCCACAAGGACTCAGCAATCCCATTACCATGGGTATCAAGACTAGCAAAGCTTAAAGGGAAAGGAAGGGGTAAAGTGGTGAGGTTGCAGCAGCGGCTAAGCATATATGGTGGCTAACATAAGCAAATGAGAGCGAGAAGAGAAACAAAGGAATGGTCATCGACTAGCAATGATCAAGAAGTGATCCTGAACTCCTACTTATATCAGACATAACCCAGAAACGTGTTCTCCTCTCGATCAACCCGAAAAGAGACACTCACGTTACGCTACGGTTGGTGTATTTTAGAAGAGTTTACTTCAAGTTTACTACAACCGGATATTAACAAATTCCCATCGCCACATAACCGCGGGCACGGCTCTCGAAAGTTTATACCCTGCAGGGTGTCCCAACTTAGCCCATGATAAGCTCTCGCGATCAACGAAGGATATTCCTTCTCCCGGAAGACCCGATCAGTCTCGGAATCCGGCTACAAGACATTTCGACAACAATAAAACAAGACCAGCAAGACCGCCCGATGCGCCGACAATCCGATAGGAGCTGCACATATCTCGTTCTCGTGGCAACACCGGATAAGCTAAGCGTCACAGTACCGACGTAACCCAAGTTGCCAAGGGATGGTCCCGCACGGTGCTCTAGTTTGGACCAACACTTAGACAAGCATTGGCCCGGGGGGGCTGAATAAAGATGACCCTTGGGTTAATTACTCCCAAGGGAAATATAGGTGGTGGTGAGGCAAATGGTAAAACCAAGGTTGGGCCTTCTTTGGAGGAGTCTTATTCAGAGCGAACTGTCAAGGGGGTCCCATAAATCACCCGACCGCGTTAGGGACGCAAAATCCGGGAACATAATACCGATATGACGGAAACTAGGGCGGCACGAGTGGAACAAAACACCAGGCATAAGGCCGAGCCTTCCATCCTTTACCAAGTATATAGATGCATTAATTAAATAAGATATATTGTGATATCCCAACAAGTAAACATGTTCCAACAAGGAACAACATCTCCATGTTCCAACAAGGAACAAACTTCGTCTTCACCTGCAACTAACAACGCTATAAGAGGGGCTGAGCAGAGCGGTAACATAGCCAAGCAATGGTTTGCTAGGAAGGGTGCAAAAGGTTAGAGGCTGACATGGCAATTGGGGAGGCTTGAGCAGCAAGTGATAGGTAGCGCAGCATAGCGAAAGAACGAAGCAACTAGCATAGCAATGATAGTAATGAGATCCAAGGTGACGGTCATCTTGCCTGAAATCCCGCAAGGAAGAAGAACAAGTCCATGAAGAAGACGAACGTATGAAGCCGAACCAAGCGTAGACGAACGAATCCTCACGATCGCAACGAAACGGGAACTATCGAGAGAAGCACACAACATGGTAAACACACCACACATAGAAAAGACATGATGCACAACAAACATGATGCATGAAAAATATAGATGAGGCCACTCATGGCAAGAGATGATGCAAACAAGAGCAACGCATCAAGGCAAGTTTAAATGAGGCCGGAAACAACATAGAACAATTCTGGTAAGTCCTCATATGCAAATTTCGAAATTGGTCCAGATCTGAATAAACCTTATGTTCAAGTTGTTAAACAGCAACTTAAGATGCACCACGATGATCTACACGAAATTCTAGTCAAGTTACATATAAAGTTCATTAGATTCGGAGCTACGGTCTAGAAGATATGAGCAAAACAAGTTAAGCATGGCATTGATGCGAAATGCATACAAACATCAAGCAAACACCTCAAAACAAGGATGCAACATGATAATATGAAGCTACATGCAAAAACAAGCAAGTTTTATATAGAGCACACTCAAAACGGAGCAACGGTTCAACACATACACATGAAACAAGTTTAAAGGACAAGCTGTCCAAAACAGCAACTAGGCATATTGCAAGCATCAAAACACTATGCTACAGCATCTCAACGTGAAAACAGAAGGCATGGGCGTGATGTACAGGTAAAGCATAACAAAACATGAACACTGAGCTATCTCCATAAATCGCTAGAAAATGCTCAAAATGACATGGCAAGATTGCAAATAATAACAGTTTCAGACTTATCAGGAAATAACATCAGGTTGCAATGTTTAGAGCTATCAAACAAACATTCTACAGGAACTTATCATGGCAAAAAAAGGCATGGCATGAATCTACTAATTGCATAGAACAAAATTCTCTTACAGACCATGAGCCAAAAGGATCAGAAAATATGATGGCACTCATGTAAACATGGCAAGTTATATAACAGATTCATACATGGCAGGAACAACGATAAGTAGGCATGTTGGTGAGCTTGAACCACTCACCACAGAGCAATACATGGCATGGAAAGGCAACCAACAGTAATAATACATGGCATAGAAGCTAAGCATGGCAAGAGCAAGATCATAGGGTGCATGGATCACTAACAACAACCTTGGCAAAATTGAATAACATGTAAACAATCTGCCAGGAAACATTTTATAGCAAAAGTAGACCTCGATTGACTCAAGCTATGGCACTCCATAATTGCAAACAAGGGCATGGATGGATAGAGAATAACCATATGTTCAAAACATCCTTACTGAAGTATCTCAAAATAAGCATGGATCTCTCGGTAGAATCAAGTTTACATGGCATAAAAATATCAGCAGAACAGGGATAGAAATCAGCAACATCATGAAGCCTAGTTTGCATGCTTGTGCTAGTCACCACAGAGATCACAAAAATACATGGCATACACCCCTGTAAAGATGGCATGGCATATTACAAAACACATGTAGGACTCAAGTTCATAGGGTGCACACATCAATCATGGCAAAAATGACAAAACTGCATGTTCTGATAAGAATCTGAAACTAACATCACATAGCCCTCTTCCAACAGCATTTCTGGCATCAAGATGAGCTCAAATGAAAATGATGCAATGCGAGAAATGATGTACTCGTCGAGGTGAACAATTTGACATATTACACGCACGAAACAGAGCAATATGCAGAGAGTTATGGCACGATGAACATGGCATATAATATGCAAAATCTGGGACTTAGTGAAATTTTTACCTCGCGGAAACTGGATCCCGCGGATCTGGGACGGCTCGGACCGGGTGGCGCGAGGTGTTTGGATCGGTGGATGGCAGCGTCCGGGGACGTCGGCGCAAAGCGCAAGCGGAGGAGCTCCGCGAGCCAGTACTCGGCGAGGAGCAGATCCGGGGCGGGGGAGCCCAGATCCGGCGAAGGCCGGCCGGATCCAGCGGCTACGGCGGTGTAGGGGCATGGAGGCGACGCGGAGGAGGAGCCGGGGCGCGCGGCGGCACGGGACAGAGCTGCGGGAGGAGCTCGGCACCGGCGGGCATGTGGGCGGCGGACGGCGCGGTGCACTGGCGAGGGCGCGGCGACGGAGGTCGGTCTTCACGGGCGGAGGCGGCGGAGGCGGCGATCGGGCGGCGGGAAGCTCCGGCAGGTGGTGGCGAGGCGGCGGAGGGCGGACGGGTCGCAAGACGGCGGGCGCGGCCGGTCGGCGCGCGCTTGGCGGCGAGGCGCTGGCTCGCGGCGGGGCGGATGGGCCCGGCGAGCTCGGATGGGCCCAGCGGGTCGGCGCGGCGCGAGGAGAGAGAGAGAGCGGCGGCGCGCTGACGTGGTGGAGCGGGGTTGGCTGGGCGCGGCGACGGCAGACATGTCCGGCCGTCGCAGACGCGTCCGGTGGCGGCGGAGGGCGATTTTAGGGTTTGGGGATCCGGAAATTCGGGGGAGTGCACATATTTATAGGTAGAGGGAGCTAGGAGAGTCCAAATGGAGCACGGTTTTCGCCCACACGATCGTGATCGAACGACCGAGAGCATGGAAGGGAGTTTGCTGGGTTTTGGGCCACTTTGGAAGGGGTGTTGGGCTGCAAAGAGAAGGAGGCTTTACGGTTACCGGTTAACTGTTGAGTATAAACGACCTCCAAATGGCACGAAACTTGACAGCGGTCTACGGTGGTATACCAAGGCCGCTTGACAAACCTCGAGCCATTCCGAGAAAGTTTAATACCCGCACATGAAAAGAGGTAAAAGGGGGCGCCGGGGGACATAGGAGTGCCGGATTGCAAAACGGACAACGGGGAAAATGCTCGGATGCATGAGAAGAACACGTACGCAAAATGAAATGCACATGATGACATGATATGAAATGCATATGATGACATGGCAAAGTGCAACACACAAGCAAATGACATGGCAACGACGGCGAATAACTGGCAGACACCTGGCGCATCGAATCCGGGGCGTTACAGACTTGCCCTTCTTCTCCTCCACTTCCTCCTGAAGTTGCTCAACCACTGACTGAATCTCAGTTACCTTGACATCAAGATCATAGAATTTCTATTCAATGATCCTCTCCAAGATCTCCTAGTTTTGAATCAGGGTGGCCAAGCCCTTCTCAATCCTCAAGGTGGATTGGATCAGATATCCAAGCTGATCTTGCTTGCTCTTCAGGAAAACTTGAGATGCCTCTTCAACACTTGGCATCTTGGCAGCTTTTTCAGCCTTTGCTTTGGCTCTCTTCTTCTGTGCTTGAACAGATGTGGGGTCTTCCTCATTCATCACAACAGTATTTTCTTCAAAGTTAGGATGCAAAGTAAGGTGCTCCTTGTCCAACAAGTATGTACCTGTGCCCATCTTGGAGTTGATGAGCTCCTGAATGTGTGGAGCATACCCACAGCTTCTCTTCTGGTCAACAGCTGTCCTTTTGATTGTCTCTATAATCAAACTCATGACCTTGAACTTCTGAGCACATCAAACAAATGTAGCAAATTGATAGCATGTCCTATTATCATCTTGTGATCTCTAGACTTGGGTAGCAATGTGTGCCTAAGGATCCAGTTGATGGTAGGCAGACCAGACAACAGGTAATGTACTGATCCAAGCTTATGAGTCTCCAAAGCTTTGTCTAGGATCTCCTTGTACATGTTTGCCATTGAGTTGTGATCCTTCTCCTTGGTGGCATACACATCCAAGTCATCTTCATGTTCTTCAGGGGCATTTATCAGATTGGCCCATTCCTCAACTGTGGACTGGTACCTTGTACCCTCAGACATCCATACTATCCTCCCATCTGGATAGAAATGGGCAGTGGAGTAAAACTGCATGATCATCTCATCATTCCATTTGGTGAGCTTCTGTCCAACAAACTTATCTACGCCACAAGCCTTGAAGCTGTCATAAACTCCTGGATAGTGATCTCATTTTCCTTGATGTACTCCTAGTCCACCCATCTCATGTCACACACTATGGGCTTCTTGTCAAGAAGGATAGTCTCATAGAAATCTTGTTGTTCCTTTGTATGGAACCTATAATCAACTGTTGTTCTCCTCTCCTCACAGCATAAGGATCTGATTGTCTCCACAATCTCAGTCCTGCATCCTTTCTGATCCTCATATCTTCCGCAACAGGATGTGCATCCTTATGGTCAGGGATTTTTATCTTCAGCTTCCTCAAAACAAGTGAATCATCTTCTTCTTCTTCAACATCAGGCACTGGGGCCTTGTTCTTCCCCTTAGCTGGAATACTTCTGGTGTTCCTCTTGGGTTTTGGGGGCTTCTAAGCTTGAGCTTTGGGAGCAGACTTGGGCTTTGATGGACCAGCCCCTGCCTTTATAGCATCTCCCATAAGCTTCTGAGCTTTGGGTGCTGGTGCAGCATCCTCTTCCTCTTCATCATCTGATCTCACCATTGAGGACTTCCCAATAACTCTGGCAATGGTCTTCTTGACCCTTTCTTTCCTGTTCTTGCCTTCACCTCCTTCTTTGGGTTCAAGAGTGAACTCCATTGTCTCTTGAGTAGAGGCTCTGGCCTTAGACATAGGAGTTCTCCTGGCAAGTGCCTTCTTGTTCAGCCCTGGCTTACTTGCAGCAGTTGTGCCATACTCCTTCTTTAGCACCTTCTTCTTGGAGCTTACTTCCTCCTCAGTGGCCACATAGTCCTCATCCTCTGATTCTGAGGTTCTCTTTTTCCTAGATCTGGTGGCTGCCCTTCGCAAGTTGCTTGGAGTGCTCCTGCTGCGATCATCAGAAGTGCTAGAGGGATCTGAGCCCTCACTCATCTGCGCATGTTCCTCTGACCTGTTCTGGCTGTCACTCTGGTCAGACATCTTGCAGGCAAACTGTCAGCAGACCCTGTGAATAGGTTGTAGATGAGGTAGAGTAGATGAGCATCACAAAGTACAGAGGTTTTGCAAAACAAATTGAGTCAAAAATCTTAGTTTTAGTTCTCTACAGAAGTGATCTCGGAGCTACCGAATTGACAAACTCGGTGATACCGAAGCAACACTTGGAACCTAAACTAGTGAACTCGGTTGGGCCGAGTCACAGTTTGGTGGCACCGAGATTGCTAGGGTTTCATAGAATCTTGAACTCGGTCACACCGATTTGCACGTTTCGGTCAGACCGAAAAGCGCATGTGCAATGGCCTAACCGAATCGGTGAGACCGATATCTACATTTCGGTCTATCCGAGATGAGTTCTGCGGAGATCTAACCCTAAATTTTTTGAATCAATCTAGACCTAAGGAAGTTTTATCTCAATCGTAGCAAGAAACATGGCATTGTCCTTGTGCTAGGAATCGGAGTGAAAAACACAGCACAAGGGGTCGAATACTTACCCTAGAACGGCGAGTGTTCGCTACAGCGGTGACAGCAGAGCAGATTCGGTCGACGGCGGCAGAATCCAACAGCGGGAGGTCGTTGGCGGCGAGGAGACGATCTGGAGATCCGAGGAGGCAGAGCAGGACACGCGCGGGCTGAGAGAATTTGAAGAAATTTCCAAAGTCTCACCCGTGGGTATTTATATCCCGACCCTGTCGGTTTGACCGAGTGGAACAACTCGGTGGCACCGAGATTGCAGAATAGCAAGCAGTTGCTGCAACTCAGTGTGACCGAAGTGTTCAAATCAGTTGCACCGAGATGAAAATCTTGATCAACTTAGAGAACTTGGTTTGACCAAAATGGATTTCTCGGTCAGACCAAAATGCACAAAGAGGTTTTGGAAGTTTAAGTCTATGACGAATCAGGGACTCCGAGTGCTCCTCACACAGAGTGGTTCGAATCTGACTTGATCAAACTTTGTGATGTAGCATGAATAGAGTTTGAGACGAGAAAAGCATAGATAGCTAGAGGGAGTTCTTAGGCATTCTTGTCCATCCATTTGGCAAAAGAGAAAACAAATAAACAGAACAACAAATGGATGTCCTCGAATGAGTGAAATATGCATCCAACATGCTCACACAATAAAATGACAAATGAAATATGTGACAAAGCATGCACAATCACTCTAGCATCTATCAAGCAATTTGGCAATGACTAGGTCATCTATTTATGAGTATATTGACTTAGGAGTCAAATGAGAACATTTGATCATAGGTCATACTCATCGTTTAAGCACAAGTGGGGTTGCCACTTTTACATAAATCATTGTTGTGTTCACATCACTAGAGTTACTTTAGCTCAATTGATTAGAGTAAAGCTCCCCTAGATGTGATATCCCCCCTAAGAGGGATGAACTAACCTTGGGTTTTGTCGATGATGACTTCATGTAGGTGTTGAAGATGTAGATGCTCAATGTTGATGTAGATCATTCGGAGCAATTCTTTGGAGTGAGTTGCACTTTCAATACCTACACGGGTTAGTCCCACAAGGAACAAACAAGGATATCCATAGACATAGAGTGATATTCACATGAGATGATGTCCATGAATGGATTAGGTTACCTTATCCCTTGTCTTACCAACAAGAGGGTTTGTGACTCCTTGAACTAGTGCAAGATGTGAAAGTTTTTTGCACTTGTCCTTGCCAAAATGGTAAGAGTGAAGTATGTTGGCGGAGTCACCCTTAAGAACTCTCTAGTTCTTCTTCTTAGGGATCCACACCATCTTGATGGGAATCGTTGGAGTTGTAGTCATACTTGATGAAGTGGAACTTGATGTAGTCTTGGGAACCCACTTGACCAAGGCTTTAGGAGCTTCTTCAAATGCATCAATCTCTTCTTGAAGCTTGTCCTTGCCTTTTAGCTTGTGGTCTTGTGGTGGAAGATCATCTTGAGCTTGTGTTCCTTGGAAATAAGTAGGATCATACTTCTCTTGTTGAGGAACGAACTTCATTTTGGGATATTGATCTTCTTCCAACTCGACTCCATTGGCATTGAACTTTCGTTCAAAACCAACACCTTGATTCTTCCGGTGTCTTCCTTGCTTGCGTACAATTTCCTCAAATTACTTACTCCTGGCAAGACTCTTATAAACACCTTTCTCTATAATTCCCTTCAATAAGCTATTTTCTTTCTCAAGTGTAACTTGGCTAAGAGAGTCATTAGTGGAATCAAGAGAACTACTAGAAGCAATAACATTGGATTTAGCATGATTGTTGTTACTACTAGAAGAAGAATCTTTCTTGTTCTTATCGCTAGACTTAACTTGTGGCATGTAAGTAGACAAGAGTAAACGCTTGGCAATGTAAGAAGAACTTTTCTTGTGAAGATCATCATTGATTGCTTTTAAGAACTCATGCTCTTGCTCAAGGTTGAGCTTTTCAAAGCGTAGCTTCTCATGAGTCTTTAAAAGTTCTCGGTGATCTTCCAAGGTAGTTTCATGAGCTAACTTAAGAGTGTTTAGTTCTTTAGTTAGATGCTCAATCTTCTTCTTATCATCGTCATTCATTTTATCTTTATTATCATGATTAATAGCAAGTTCATCATAGTTCTCATAACTAGAGTAGTAACGTGCATCATCACTTAAGCGGCTGATTTTGTTGAATTCTTCGGGGCACAATCCATTCAAGAGAATATCACAAGCTTAAGTGTTGTATTGCAGCATCTTCAACTCTTCCACGGTAGCTTCATGATTTGGTTCTCTCCCATCAAAGAATTCACCTTGCAAGCCAATACACACAATAGCCCAAACGGCGGGGTTATGTCCAAGAATATGCATTTTCATCTTTGCTTCCAACTAGCAAAATTAGTACCATCAAAGTAAGGACCTATACGGTGGTAATTTCCCTCGCTAGACGCCATACTCTCCTGGGTTGTGAAACCAAGTCTATGATCACCAAAAGTTATGGAAATCAAAGCAAATGGAAACCAAAGCTCTGATACAAATTGTAGGATCGAAAGTATGTCTAGAGGGGGGTGATTAGACTACTTGACCAAATAAAAATCTAGCCTTTTCCCAGTTTTAAGTCTTGGCAGATTTTAGCAACTTAGCACAAATCAAGTAATCAACCTACACATGCAATTCTAAGAGTATAGCAGCGGAATGTAAAACAATTGCATATGAAGGTAAAGGGAGGAGTTTGGAGGGAGCAAACGCAATGTAGACACGGAGATTTTTTATCCGTGGTTCCGATAGGTGGTGCTATCATACATCCACGTTGATGGAGACTTCAACCCACGAAGGGTAACGGTTGCGTGAGTCCACGGAGGGCTCCACCCACGAAGGGTCCACGAAGAAGCAACCTTGTCTATCCCACCATGGCCATCGCCCACGAAGGACTTGCCTCATTAGGGTAGATCTTCACGATGTAGGCAATCTCCTTGCCCGTACAAACTCCTTGGTTCAACTCCACAATCTTGACGGAGGCTCCCAAGTGACACCTAGCCAATCTAGGAGACACCACTCTCCAAAAGGTAATAGATGGTGTGTTGATGATGAACTCCTTGCTCTTGTGCTTAAAATGATAGTCTCCCCAACACTCAGCTCTCTCTCATAGGATTGGATTTTGTAGAAAGATGATTTGAGTGGAAAGCAACTTGGGGAAGGCTAGAGATCAAGATTTATGTGGTTGGAATGGAATATCTTGACCTCAACACAAGTGTAGGTGGTTCTCTCTTAGAAAATGTATGTTGGAAGTGTAGGCATGTTCTGATGGATCTCTCCACGAATGAAGAGTGGGTGGAGGGGTATATATAGCCTCCACACAAAATCTAACTGTTACACACAAATCACCAAACTCGGTGGGACCAAATTAGAAAACTCGGTCGGGCCGATTTGGTTCATAATGTGACCGTTAGGCATTTTGGTGGGACCGACATGTCAACTCGGTGGGATCGATATCATCAGGGTTAGGGCATAACGTAATCTCGGTTCGACCGATTACTCAAACTCGGTGGGACCGATTCTGGTAATAAGCAAACAGAGAGTTGGTCAGGCGAACTCGGTGGGACCGATTCGCTCGTCGCGGTGGGACCGAAGCCTTACCAAAAGGAAACAGAGAGTTTGCATTGCAGACTCGGTGGGACCGATCGCTCATCTCGGTTAGACCAAAACGTTACGAAGGGAAACAGAGAGTTTGCAATCCCATCTCGGTGAGACCGAGATCCCTATCGGTGAGACCGAAGCGACTAGGGTTTGTGGCAGTGGATATGTCAAGCGAACTCGGTGGCGCCGGATAGAAAGTTTCGGTGGGGCCGAGTTTGACTTTTGGTTTGGGACATATGTGGATATGAGAAAGTAGTTGAGGGTTTTTCGAGCATATCAGTAAGCATTTTGAGCAAGTAACTCATTAAGCAACACCTCACCCCCTTTTGATAGTATTGGCTTTTCCTATGGACTCAATGTGATCTTGGATCACTAGAAATAAAATGTAGAGTCTTGTGCTTTGAGCTTGAGCCAATCTTTTGTCCTTAGTATTTTGAGGGGTCCACTTTCTAATCCATGCCATACCAATCATCAAGCTTTCCTGAAATATTTATCTTGAAATAGTATTAGCTCAATGAGCTATATGTTGTTAATCATTACCAAAACCACCCAGGGCTAGTTGCACGTTCACTCTACGATATCGTGCATTGCCCTTTCTCACCTCGAGATGTGGTGCAAACTTCATCGGTGCATCCAAACCCCATGATATCATATGCTCTATCACACGTAAGCCTTATTATATCGTCCTCAAAACAGCCACCATACCTACCTACTATGGCATTTCCATAGCCATTCCGACATATTGCCATGCAACTTCCTCTGTTCCGTTTTTATGACTTGAGCATTCATTGTCATATTGCTTTGCATGATCGTAAGATAGCTAGCATGATATTTTCATGGCTTGTCCATTTTTTGATATCCTTGCTACACTAGATCATTGCACATCCTGGGACACTGCCAGAGGCATTCATATAGAGTCATACTTGGTTCTAGGTATCGATTGTAATATTGGGTTGTAAGTAAATAGAAGTATGATGATCATCATTAGAGCATGTCCCAGTGAGGAAAGGATGATGGAGACTATGATTCCCCCACCAGTCAGGATGAGACTCCGGACAAAAAGAAAAGAAAAAGAAAAAAGGTGAGGCCAAAAAGAGCCCAAAAAAAGAAGAAAAAGAGAGAAAAGAGAGAAGGGGAATGTTAATTCCACAGTTGTGCATCAAAGTAGCACCATGTTTTTCATATAGAGAGTCTCCTATGCTGTCACTTTCATATAATAGTGGGAATTTTTCATTATAGAGTTAGATGCACACCCAATTAGTTTTCAGTTGGAGCTTTTATACACTTATAACTCTTAGTGCATCCGTTGCATGACAATCCCTACTCCTCGCATTGATATCAATTGATGGGCATCTCCATAGCCCGTTGATTAGCCGTGTTGATGTGAGACTTTCTTACTTTTTTGTCTTCTCTATGTTTACCCCTATCATCATACTCTATTCCACCCATAGTGTTATGTCCATGGCTTGCGCTCATGTATTGCTTGGGGGTTGAAAAATGAAAGCCATTAAAAATTATGAACCAATTGCTCGGCTTGTCATCGGGGTTGTGCATGATAAACACTTTGTGTTAAGAAGATGAAGCATGACAAGACTATATGATTTTGTAGGGATAGCATTCTTTAGTATTGATATTTTGAAAGACATGATTGTTTGTTGGGATGCCTGAGTATTGATGTCTTTATGTCAAATTATAGACTATTTCTTTGAATCACTCGTGTCTTAATATTCATGCCATGATTAGATTATATGATCAAGATTATGTTAGGTAGCATTCCACATCCAAAAATATCTTTTTTATCATTTACCTACTTGACGACGAGCAGGAATTAAGCTTGAGGATGTTGATACATCTTCGTCGTATCAATAATTTTTTATTGTTCCATGCCAATATTATACAACTTTGACATACTTTTGGCAACAATTTATATGATTTATTGGACAAACATATTGATCCAGTGCCCAGTGCCAGCTCCAGTTTGTTGCATGTTTTTTGTTTCGCAGAATATCCATATCAAACGAAGTCCAAACGCAATAAAAATTTAAGAAGAATTATTTTCAAATATATGTGATTTTTGGGAGGTGGAATCAACGCAAATGGAGGCCCACGGCCTCCACTGACCACCAGGGCGTGCATGTCCCCCTGGCAAGCGGTGGTGCCTAGTGGGCACCACGTAAGTCGGTTCGGGCTCTTCTTTGGGTGCAAGAAATCTTATATCCGGAAAAAATCATGTTAAAGTGTCAGCTCAATCGGAGTTACGGATCTCTGGATATTTAGGAAACGGTGAAAGGCGAGAAAATAGGAACGCGAAACATAAGAGAAGAGAAGAGAGAGAGAGAGAGAGAGAGAGAGAGAGAGAGAGAGAGAGAGAGAGAGAGAGAGAGAGAGAGAGAGAGAGATCCAATCTCTGAGGGGCTCCCGCCTCTCCGTCTCCATGGATACCATGGACCAGAGGGGGGACTCTCCTCCCATCTAGGGTGGAGGCAAAGGAAGAAGAAGGAGGAGGGGGTTGTCTCCCCCTCTCTCCCGGTGGCGCCGGGGTGCCGCTGGGGCAAGGATCGTGACGGCGATCTATATCAACAACCTTGCTACCGTCAACACCAACTTTCTCCCCCTCTAAGCAGCGGTGTAACCTCTCTATTCCTGCTGCAATTCTCTACTTAAACATGGTGCTCAACACTATATATTATTGTCCAATGATATGTGGTTATCCTGTGATGTTTGAGTAGATATGTTTTGTCTTATGGGTTAATTGATGATCATGATTGGTTTGCGTTGTATATTTTATTTTAGTGTTGTCCTATGGTTCCCTCCTTGTCGCGCGAACGTGAGGGATCCCTGCTGTAGGGTGTTGCAATATGTTCATGATTCTCATATAGTGGGTGGCGAGAGTGACAGAAACTTATACCCGAGTAAGGGGGTTGTTGCGTATGGGAGTAAAGAGGACTTGATACTTAATGCTATGGTTGGGTTTACCTTAATGATCTTTGATAGTTACGGATGCTTGCTAGAGTTCCAATCGTAAGTGCATACGATCCAAGTACGGAAGTATGTTAGCTCATGCCTCTCCCTCATATAAAATTGCAATAATGATTACCGGTCTAGTTATCAATTGCCTACGGACAAATAACTTTCTTCTGTGACAAAATCTTTTCTACTAAACAACTAACTTTTATTATCTCGCAAAGCACTCTTAGTTTTATTCTTGCAAAGTAGTTCTAGCATCACACCTACAAAACAGTTTCATACTTGTTCTAGGGAAAGCAAATGTTAAAGTGTGCGTAGAGTTGTGTCGACGGTTGACAGAGCTTGAGGGATTATTTGTTCTACCTTTAGCTCCTCGTTGGGTTCAACAGTCTTATTTATCGAAAAAGGCTACAAACGAACCCCTACACTTGTGGGTTATCACTTCTTGTGGAGCATTGTGCCTACACACCGTTCCAACAGAGGCGTACTTCCTCTCAAAGGGAAGGAACTTCGGTAACACATCCTCGTCTCCCCTGACTCCACTTGTGGTTATCTCTTGCCTTTACTTTGTTCTTACTTTACTTGTGTTGCTTATCTTGCTTACTTGTGGTGTTGTCTTTGCTTGCATCATAGTTCACCTAGCTGCATATCTAGATAACCTATTTGTTGCTAACCCTAATTTGTTAAGAAAAGCTAAAAATTGGTAGTTGCCTATTCACCCCCCCCCCCTCTAGTCAACCATATCGATCCTTTCAATTGGTATCAGGGCCTTGTCTCTTTATTAAGGGTCTCAGCACCCGAAGAGTATGGTTGACGGAGAGGAGGAAGTGCCCGAGGCCGTGGAATTGAACTCGATCACCCGAGATGGCTTAAATGAATCAATGGCTTCACTTAAGACGTCTATGACGGCCGAGGTCAAGTCCATGCTAAAAGATTTACTTCAGGGGTTGAAATCTACTCCCGATCCGTTGCTTGTGGTTAATCCCACCGCATCGGAGTCGGAGACCAATTCCGGCAAGGAAGTGACTAAAGGTACTCAAACCTCCTCCCCTCAAAAAATCAAGGATTACATGATCAAAAGAAATTGGGTTGGTGATCCCTTGTACGTGTCCATTTTGCCCAGATCTTGGAAATATTCATCACTTGTTTTTCCATTGTTCTATTCCCAAATATGCATGTGGTGTAATCTACATATGCATTGGTGCCAATTCTAGGGCTACCTATTTCTTTCAATGTTTCTGGTGGATTCCCAGTTATCTGCCCAACGGTAGAAACCTACAATTTGTAAGTTTAGCTGCTCTATGCTAGGCAATCTAGAAGCTTCATAATTGTGCATGTTTTGAGAAGAAACTTGTTTGTTCCCCTGTCAAGTTCATTTGGTATGCATTCTCTTTCATGTGCTATTGGACAGGTTTGCAAAATGAGGATTAGCGGGTTCCACTGCAATGGGGAGCGGCAACTTTGGATCTCCATAGTTACGGGCGTGCAGAGATGGGAAGGCATGTACTGATGCTAGAAGCAATGGATGATGAAGATAGTGAAGATAGTGATGCTAAATCTTATGTTGTGATGGAAGACAAGAACTGGGAGCTCGAAGTAGTGTTGGATTCAAGGTTTTCTTTATCCCCCATGTAATACACACACACACACGCACGCACACAATGATGATCTTCTTCCATGTTAATTTTGTACTTGTTTGTCGTTATGGGGGCATGCGGCTACGACTAGTGAGACTTTTTCGTTTAAGCCATTTGTTGTTTTTTTTACTTTTTTGCACCTGGATGTTTTTTCTCTTTAATTTTATTATTCCTTGATAGTGGAACCCGATCCATTTTTTGAATCAAATGGAAAGATTCAATCTTGTCTCGGTGATACTTGGTCTAACCTGGCAAGGAGTGTGTGAGTTTTTGTCTCCACTGGCCTTCATGGATAACGAGAATTATTCTTGTTGTTGTCCATCAACATGGCTTCGTCGGTATCGTCGACAATAATATGTCGTCTTCTTCAATAGCCTTGTGAAGCTACTTGCTTATTTGCAGTATACTTGATGGTCTATTAGTTGGTGATTCAACCAAAATGTGGTCCCCTATACATGTCTTTTGCAATGCATTCAGTGACCAAAGTTGTAATGTTGTTCATCGCCGACGAGATCTACGGTAATGCAATAAGATTTTTGCCTATGCTTCGAGGAGAATTTGAGGTTGAAGGTTTTGTTGTAGTGTCTCTAGGGTTGTTTATGCATTAGTTGTCGATTTCCAACTTTCTCTTTATTTAGTACTCACTTTGTTCCTTCCTTTGGCACAAACGACTCTATTGTGGGGTATTTGTTTTGTCGTAAGTCAAACTTTCTAAAGTTTGACCAAAATTATGACCAAATATTGAGATTTGTAAACTTAATCATTATCAGTAGATCCATCATAAAGAGTATGGCGTTTCGGTGCCCAGACTCATCTGCACTCGATTAGAAAAAGAATCATAAAAAATTCAACAAGAAATAAAAAATTTCAAATTTTTTTTGTGCGGTGGAAAATTTGATGCGTGAGGCTCACTCCAAATTTCAAGTCATTTGGACATCTGAGCAGCTCTCAGCAAAAAAGGCAATGTCGGCGTTCTGGGAACGGGGGTCCCCAGACTTGCCTGTCTGCGGCCCACGGCGTGGCTCTGTGAGCGGGCCCGTATGACCCATCTTCACCAACAAGCTTTCAAGACCCTCGCGAGGGGCCAAGCCTCGCGAGGCGGACGACACAAGACCTCCTCGGGAGCGGCCTCACCAGGCTGGCTCGCGAGGGGCGGAGAGATCAAGGCAAGGCAAACCTCGCGAGGTTCTCGTGACGTGAGCCATGACGATCGAGACCACGTGGGCGCCAGCGCGCGCAGTGTCCTTATTTCCTCTTTGGTGCTAAGGGGGGCAAGCGCAGGCGAGGAGTACCGAGGCGTCAAGCAAAGGTTTCCATATCGATGCAATGAGACCAAGACCAGCAGGACGGCAGGACGGAGGTCATCGTGGAGCCCAAGGCGGTGTCACCACCAGAGCCTTTGGCAGGCGAAGACTACTTTTGTCAGGATAAGCTGTACTAGCTGTCCCCTTTCAAATTGGCCGTTGTGAGATCCCTTCCCGCTCAATTTTTGGGAAGAGGACCGGTGCCTCTATAAATAGGAATAGCCACCACAGTAGGAGGGGACGAATTTCCAATCATCCTCATCCACACAAGTTTACCAAGCACAAGAACACCTCTCCTCAGGAGGTTGTTCTTCCCATTGTACTGTTCATCCTCAGCCCAAGAGGCAATCCACCACCACCATACTGGAGTAGGGTATTACACCACAACGGTGGCCCAAACCAGTATAAATCTTGTGTCCCTTGTGTTGCGAGTTCGTCGAGCTAGCTTAGAGATCGCGAAGCGCGAGAGTGATCTGTGAGTGAGAGATCTTCGCGCGCACCCCAGAGTTTGAACCTTAAGGGTTTTGCCGGAACTCGAGATCCGACAGACAAATCGGGCCAAAACAGTACATGAACAGTAAACAATTTTACGCACCCCCAATTTGATTCTTTTGCCGAGACCTCCTCAGATGTCCAAATACTTTAGAAATTGGAGCGGATCTCACGCATCAAATTGTATACCACACAAAAAATAGAATTTTTTTGAATTTTTCTAGTATTTGTTTTGATTTTTTTATCAGCGCGGGTGCAGATGAGCTCAGGTGCAGAGATGGATTTTCGCATCATAAATGCATTTTTCATATTATGTTTATTTGGTAGGGTAGATGCTGATATATTTTTTATGTAAACTTAGTTAAACTTTAAAATGTTTCACTTAAGGCCAGGTTGATATGCGAAATAAAAAAAATAGAGGGAGCACACAATTTGATATTTGTAAAACATATCACATTGTAAACCAACCTGTGGCTAGATGATTAGAGGGACAATGGTATCCCCAGCCCATCAGAGTTCAAATTCTGGTGCTCACGTTATTTCTGGATTTATTTTAGAATTTCCGGACCTACGGTGACTTCGTAAATCTCAACATGATATGTCAGCTCAGTCTCTCAATGGTGCTCATAGGAATAGTATGAGCGTTCATAGGGATGAGTGTGTGAGCACTTGCGTCTGTATTATGTTTAAAATAAAAAACTTATCCAGCTTTTTTACAAAAGTAAATTTGAGATCATCAAAACGAATCGGAATAGCTTCACACACGATGTTTTATGGACGTCATGTGGACGATGCTAAGATCTCACATTCCTTATTTATGAAGGGGTTTCATCTAACGGTTATTGGCTTCTGTCATGCACGCATCGGACAGAAACGTCGGCTGCATAGCACAGCTGAAAACGAATTGCACGCTGGGAAAGATATTGGACCGCAACCATTTTTTTACGAGAGGAGAGAGAGAGAGACGCACAGTGTGATCGGACGTTGCGGTCAAATCGACGGGCCGTCCTAGGCTACGACGACGTCGACGGTGATGGAAGTGCGTGCGCGTGCGCCAAATTATTAGCCGCATTCGCGACGTGCACTTCGCGCTCATCCATCCATTCATGGTCTCGTGATCCTTTGTTATGCCTCGTACGTACGGCAGAATTATTGGTTTGGTTGGCTAACTTTTGTCTGACTCAAAACTTAATGCACGCAATCATATAGAATTATTAACCGCTGCGTTCTTTTTTTGCCCAAGACATATGTATGCTCTTATAATTTGACATGTTTTCATACATTAATAGGTTCAACCAAAAAACAAAGCTCATGTATACTCCCTCTGTTCTTGTATATTATCGTAAACTTTTGGTTGAACTAACAGGAACTGTTTACAAGTTACAAATCATGTACTTCTCGAGCGCAAACACAACTCTTTATTACAAGTAGTCCCTCCATTTTTTATATAAAGTCATTATCCCATTTTTTGGATATCGAGAAAATAAAACTGACTAATAAATAGTAAGATTAATTGTGTAGAAGATCTCCGTATTCTAGGCTAATTAAAATGTTACATGTCATGCCTCTTTCTCTATGACTGCATACAAGGCTACTCACAATGGGAGTAACATAAGTATTAACATGCATGGCACATAATCTATAATGTGTCAAGTAATTAATGAGAAGAGATGCAAATGAAGTAACATACTCCCTCCGTCCCAAAATTCTTGTCTTAGATTTGTCTAGATATGGATGTACCTAATACTAAAACATGACTTGATACATCCGTATTTAGACAAATGTAAGACAAGAATTTTGGGATGGAGGGAGTGTATGCTACCATCACATAGCGGTTCCCAATAAAATGAGTCTACAAAGTAGTACTTCTTCTGTCCGGATTTGTTAGGCCCAAGAGCATGGTTAATAGTATAGCCGGCTGCTATATAATCTTGCAATATCATCTATAGCTTAGCTTATAGCCGAAAAGTACAATAGTTACATATAAATATGTATTACTTAGTTGATACATGATCCACCTTCCACTATCACATTGTGTCTAGGAGCATGTGCTACAGTCGGCTGTTAATTAGTAGCATGCTTCTCTACTCTCTGATCCAGGTCATCAAAAAATATAATATTTAAAGCCTTACAGCCCGCCTACATCATCGTATTATACTTGCTCTAACAGCACCACAAGCACCGCCCATTTTTATAAGGCCATACTTTGGAAACCTACATGCATGCAACCATATCATTGGTTGTACCAAGAGGCATTATTGTTAGTTCGCATGAATGAATAATAAATACGATGCATGCATGTTTTTTCATTGGTTGCATGTGTGAGAGTGCGTTGGAAGTGGGATAGAAGGATTAAGAGCAAGTATAATAGGGTGATGTAAGCGGGTTGTAAGGATTTAAATATTCTATTAGGATTTAAATATTCTATTATTACTTAGTTGGAAGAGGGAGAAGAGGAGACAGAAGGGAAGCGGGCTGTAGGCTTACAGCCGGCTGTAGCATGAGCACCAAGAAACTTTGTGAGAGTGGAAGGTGAGCCATATATTGACAAAGTAGTATACTTTCTTATAGCCAACTATTATATGTGTTAGCTATTAGATTGGCTGTAAATGACATGGCAACATGTTATTGCTAGCAGCTGGCTATATTATTAACCATGCTATAATATGAGCGAACTATGTATGTTGGTTCAAGAGAAGTGATCTTCGGGCCCAATAAACCCAAGCGGAGGGAGTAAATAAAGCTATTTATGTTAGCACATCGAAACTACTTTAAGGACGACAGATCGTGACCGAACTTTGGACGACGGTGAATTTAACGGCGCTACCCAGTTTTGCTCTATGCACAGACGGCTTGATCTGCCATGTCATGCGTAAATCATCCAGAAATCATCATGTGCGTAGCAGTGTTCTTATCACACCTATAACACTGCCTACTATAGAGATAGTAATATAGACTACTAACATATGCATATTATTAGTCTAAGATACTCCCCACTATACATCATTCTATGATGCAAAAATCTAATCAATTCTTCTCGGAAATAGATAGGGGTCTTGTATAGATGCAAATTGTATCTCGTACTCACCTTATATTTAAAACTGGAGAGAGTAACTCTCATGTGAAAAGTTGGTCGTATGCATCGTTCTGATGCAGAGGCCGGAGAGCCTCCCCTTTTCGAAAAAAAATGTGCGTAGCCGTATGTATCGTTCGATCTCGAGGCAAGGAGCCCCCCCCCCCTTGAAAAAAATGTGTGTACTTGTCCAAAGATATATTCCTTTAATCTTGTGCAATTATTTCTTTTTACATAAGTTTCTTTTTTTATTGCATGGTGGGATTTAAAATAGTAGTCCAAGTTTTTATTTGAGACTACAAAATGTCCAATGCGATTTCTCTAGGCAAAGGGGGTACTCTCTCCATCCATGAATTTAATTCATATTTGGATTGTCTTCAAGGAAAATTTTATTAAGTTTGACTATAGAACTAGATTATGAGGCTAATCATAATGGGTGTATCATAAGCGGTATTTTGCATGCCAACTAGATTTTTTTGGATGATGTGACACACAATTAAATGAGGAAAAAGAGGATGTGGTATCAGGTTGGTCATAGTGGAAGTAACATAGGTAGTAACATACATGCCACATAAGCAAAGAAGATAATGTGTCAAATAATTAATGAGGAGAGAGGCAAATAGAGTAACATAATATGTTACCATCACATAGTGCGTTCCAATGCAAAATGAGTCTATAAAGCAATAAATGAAGATATATATATCATCACACTTATGTTACTACCCACTATAAAGATAGTAACATAGACTAGTAACATGTGCACGTTACTACTTTAAGTTACTCCCCATTATATAGATTAGTAATATAGAGGTAGTAACATAGACTAGTAACATGTGCACGTTACTACCTTGTCAGGCCTGCTGTCGACATCACCATGATGCCAGGCCGCGGCATCGCTCTACGCTCGTCCATCATCAAGAGTTTGCCACCGAGACTTCCCGTCTTCGGCTCGTAAAACCACATCGCTCCACCTCAGGATCCCTACAACCAGCACATGCTCCCCAAAAATGATACACCCGGGAGGGTAAATGGCGCCTTGTATTGTCATCGTCCGATTCAGAAGATCTAAATCTAGAGTTTCCCCAGAGCAGCCTGGGCGGGAAGACGGCAATTGCAGTAAAGATGTATTCAACACGGAAACGACCCAAATACGCCGCCATGACCCAAGTCGGCGTGGTTTTCACCAGCTGCCGCACCTCGCCAACGACTGAACATGCATATTTTTTGTTGCGTTGGGTCCGACGACTGATCATCAATCGATGAAATGAAGCTACAGGGGCTACTATAGATCGTGTCGATGGTCGATGGAGTAGGCCCTAGCTGTAGCTGTAGTAGCCCGGTAGTCGACCGGGGTAGGCTTACACAGTGCACATGCCGGGGGTACATGCTATGCTAAGCTATGGTAGCTCTCTTCTTTTAGGACATGCACATGGATGCGTAGCCGTCACATCCACCGGCCGGAGACACGCACACTGTTGCCTCTCCGCCATTGCAACCGCAGCCCATGTCCTTGCGATGTTCTCCCAATTACCACTGTTCCCCTCATACCTCGACACCAGCCTACTACAGCAAGCAAGCAATCCAGCTAGCTGGAGAGCAGAGCAGTGCAGCAGCTCCTTCTTTCAGTTCCAAAAGGCGTATGTGTAGCTGTAGTTTGACCGCATGCGGCATATGTACACCTAGCTACCATCATGATATACTACGTAGGAGTACGTGCGTGCGTGCATGCATGCGCCCTATGTAAAAAAGAACGGGAAAGTACTTGAAAGAGGAGAGAGTACACCCTAACCTAACCTAGGTAGCATGTATGGCTAAGGAAGCGCGAGCAGACCAAACTAACAAGGTACTAGGGCTTTGCTTCGTCGCGTTGTGGTACGTGTAGGCATAGCAAAGCAGAAAAGGCGCGGCTAACAGCTTATTTGACTGGTGGTGGTGGTTACTGGTTAAGTAAGCCTTGTCACTTCACTCCAATAGTGTGAGCTAAAGCTCTAAAGCGTGCTACCTAGGTGCATGCCTGCTCAAGTGTCAAAGGCTTTGAGGTCGTTCCTGATCGATCGAATTCTCAGCAAAGGATACCTACAAGCCTACAGCATTACTAGTACTAGCATCCATGTGATGCACATGCATGCTGCATATATATGCATGAACTTTCAACTGGAGATAACTCAGATTACATATATGCAGGTTGCATACATGGAACTTGAGATAGGGAAAACGGAACTACTTCACGGACGATTTTTGGCTGAACGATACCTGCACGATGGTTAATCCAAGGGCGTACGGCTGTGCAGAATTGCCAACGGATGGTGCGAGGAGCCATGTCGTGCATGTATCGGCTGCAATCGTCGTCTGTGTAGCAATGCTCTAGGGAAAATGTTTCGTGTTTTCTTCTGAGTCTATGTTTTTTTCTTCTGCGTTTATGTACTCGTTTTCCTTACGGCCATGCTCGAAACTTTTTCAAGGGGAGACCGGGCTCCCAGAACTCTTTTCTGGACCGTCCTTTTCCTGCTGGGCTCTTTCGGCCGTCTGAGGACACATATGGCCTTGCCTGGTGGGCTACAGACCCTTAAATTAGATTTTCCTCCTTTTTTTTTTACAAAATCACTAGTTAAGGGTAACTTGTGTCTCTCGCAAAAAAAAGGGTAACTTGTGTAAAAAAAACTAGTTAAGGGTACCCCTTGCAAAGGTCACTCCCACCTCCTCTGCTGGTGACAAGTGGCACACTGCATCTATGACACTTGTCACAACCTAGGAGCTTTGTGCTTTTTTCATAGATTTGTTTTTTCAAAACCTTTTATATGTCTTGAGCCCTGCGTCACACTCTGTTTTCACCTTTGCGTTTCTCGCTTCAAGATCTTTGAACTAAACCCATTGTTAATAGGTTTGAAGAAACTTTTTTCTTTCAGAAACAAATATAAAGATAACAGGAAACCGGGAAAATGAAAACCAGAAGAAAAAAACGAGAACAGAAAAACAAAAAGAAAATAAATTGAAAAAAAGGAGGAAATCAAAAAAAATCGAGAGCACATTTTATGTTTTTTTTTTTACTTTTCGAGAAGCATAATTGTGCTTCAGGCAGGAGCACTGTTGTGCTTCACCATGAAGCATAACTATGCTTTTCACTTTTCGGAAAGTAAGATGTGCTTCGCACAGTTTTTTTATTGTTTTCACTTTTCATGAAGCACAGTTGTGCTTTACCGAAGTATGTTTTTCACTTTTTTCGAGAAGCACATATGTGTGTTTCGTCGTGAAACACTTTTAACTTTTGGGAAGCAACTATGCTTTTAGACACGGTGTGCTTCATGTAAGAAAAAACAAAACAAACAAACAAAAAAGACAATTTTGTTTCTCGAGGAAACCTAAAAAACCAAGCAAAATCCAACAACCCAAAGAAAAGAAACATGTGCAGAAAAGCAAACAAATGTGCTCCTGCGGGTACACCCAGCGTGCGATATGTGGCAGAGCTGGGAGAATCCCATGGGAGAGTGCCCGTTGGGATCCCCTTCCATGAGGTATCCGCTAACAAGTTGCTCCCTTCTTTTTGAGTGCTTCTACTCAGCACCTTGGAAAACATATGTGACAATTGTTGAGTGCCTTAGCCAACTTCCATTTGGCGCTTCAGGTCTAGGTTAAAAGCTTAACTGTATGCGACACTCATTACCATGCACGAATGGGCTGCCAGTTTAGATTGTTTTGGGTAGTGTTGTTTTCAAATCTTCTTTGTTATTTTTCTTTTGTGTATTTCATGGCCGATTTTTGTTCTGTTTTGTTTCCTTTTTCGTTTATCCTTATCATTTTTTTATTTTTATATTTATATTTCGTGAACTTTTATTTTCAATTTCATGTGTTTTTTTGAAAATCATGAAAAAAATTAAACTCGTGAACATTTATTTAATTCTGTGTACATTTTTTAGATTCCCAAAAATATTAAATTTGTGATTTTTCTGAAAAAAGTTAGAACTTTTTCTATTCATGAATATTTTTTTAATTCATGAACTTTATGGTATTCATGAATTGTTTTATACAATTTGTGAACATTTTTAAGCACACGGACTTTTTTTAAGCTGCGAACTTATTTCAAATTCACAAGAAGTATGAACCATTATTTCTTTCAAAAGCCAACGGTCCACAGCCAACCAGTTTACTACAATCAACCAGGTCAACCATGAAACCGAGCAAACAGGCATGTGCGCGTGCCGAGCGGGCAGTTTGCTGGCATTGATGGGCTGGCCTACGCGAGCAGCACGTGAACGCTGCTTCACTAAATGCTGCCCTCTAAAGGTTGGACGTTTGCTTAGAGCAAAATTGCATTACAATTTTACAGTTTAACCCATCTAGAAAATCATTAAAAAATGGGAAAGAGTTCTTGAATTTCGACATAATAATAATAATAATAATAATAATAATAATAATAATAATATTATTATTATTATTATTATTATTATTATTATTATTATTATTATTATTGTTATTATTATTATAGAAAATAATGGATTTGAAGAAATATTAATTCGAAAATGTTCAGAAAATTTAAAAAAGTTCATTGTTTGAAAAGGTTCATGAATGTGAATAAAGTGTTCACATTTGAAAACAGTTCATAGATTTGCGAAAAGCTTCAAATTTGGAAAAAGATGATGAACTTTGCTTTTAGACATGGTGTGCTTCATTAACCATTAATTTTTGAAGCCACGAACTTTTTTCAAATTCACAAAAAGAATGAACCATTAATTTTTTTTCAAAAGCCAAAGGTCCACTACCAACCGGTTAACAATCAACGAGGAAACCAAGCATACAAGATTTTTGTGGTGATTTTTTTTATTCATCAACAAAGTCGACATGTTGTGGGATACAAGTAGGGTCATGGGGATGACCAAAACAGACGTGACGAACCTGGACCCTAAGAAAGAGCTAATCTAGCTAAACTATGCGCTTTATAGTTGACAGGTGTGTGCGCGTGCCGAGCGATCTGTTGGCTCACATTGATGGGCTGGCCGACGCGAGCAGCCGGTGAACGCTGCTTCACTCGGCGCCACAAGCGGTAAGGCTATGGCCCACTAAAGGTTGGACGTTTGCTTAGAAAAAAAGTAGCATTACATTTTTATAGTTTAAAACATGTAAAAAAAGCACCAAAAAATGGGAAAGAGTTCTTGAATTTCGAGAGAATAGTAATAATACTATTTTACAAAGTAAAGGATTTGAAAAAATATGAATTTGAAAAACTTTCATGAATTTGAAAAATGTTTGTCGTTTGGAAAAGTCCATGAATTTGAATAAAGTGTTCGCATTTAGAATTAGTTCACAGATTTGCAAAAAGCTCCAAATTTGGAAAATGATGATGAATTTGTAAAAAGTACATGGATTTAAAAAATGTTCACGAATTGGAGAAAATAAAGATCATGATTTTTGTGAAACAATTAAAAAACTAAAATGTAAAAGAAAAAATATACGGAAAAAATCAAAAAAGAGCAAAGAGCAAAGAAAACTAACCGAAAGATTCTAGAAGCTTCCCAAAACCAATGAAAGTTTCACAAAACCAGTAATAGTCAGAGCTTTATGGGCTCAGTAAACCAATTTATCGTGTGAGGGGTGTGCGCCTCCCCCTCTATAAGTGGTGCTATAAGCGCATAATAGCATTTCCTTCATTTTTAGGCTCAAAATTTTGGTTTTTTCGCGGAAGTGATGGCATATTTATCAGAAAAGCCCAAAATACTATAACCCATTGTTGAGAGAAGAACTACTCAGTTACATATGAGTACATTTTTTTTGTTTCTCAATATATTGTATCAAAAATCTAAAAGTTGTCACCCACTAAAACAGGGATTCCTTAGTTCCGAGTAGTCAAAATCATGTATATATGTTTCTTCAGTTGCATGCGATGGTTTTGGGTTTGGGCTGACGTGGACACTATTTTGACCAAAACTGAACATGTAGGACTGATTTGGCTACCATATATGTTGATGTTTAACTCACCTCGATCTTACAATAGAGTCAAGAGTCATGAAAGAAAGTAGAGAGGAGTAGGAACGGAAGGGGTCTTGCCCGGAGACATGGTAGTTGTAACTAACTTTAGGGCCCAATATGGGTAAGCCCTATGTCCTGCTAGGAGTGTTTATTGGTAGATGGGATTACATAGTTGGGCTAGGTTGGTCTACAAAGCTAGGTGTCGTGAGAATGACAAGTGGTTTTGAGTCTTCGGGATGGGTCTTTCACATCATATTTTGTGTCTTTGGTATCACGACTTCAGGTTTAGCTTTTTTTACGAGTTGACTTTATTACTCAGTTAATATCAAAGAAATATAAAAATCATGGGGAGTTTCACACAACCATACATGGCATACACTCGAAGGTAGGTCCATTATCTCTCGTCAAACATTGCTGAAAGTCCCTAACTCCTATGCTGATAGGGATACCGAAATTGCTCGTAACTTCTCCTAGATGTGCATGTTCCACTACAAAAAAAAAATACACTTCCGTGATGATACGTGTTTGTCACAGTAGGTCACGTATTTTGTCATGCATGTACATCCATGACAAATTTATGATAGAATCAAGATAGTCATACTGTCTTTGTCAGAGAAGTGTTCCATGACATTACCAAAATTATCATCACGAAGTGTCCACTTCCATGACGATAAATCGCGCGTCACGTAAGTGCTTTCGTCAAGGGTGACCAACAAGTGGCATCCACCGTAACGGAACGCCGTTAAGCTATCGGGTCGGGTTTTGGATCCGATAACCGTTAATGACCCGACCAATGGGAAATTTCCACGGTAAAATTCTTATTGGCCGGACGAAACACGGTCACCGTCTGGGTCGATAGGCGCCTATGATATGTCGACACGTGCCACGACTCCACCATCGCCCATTTAGCTTACAAAGCCGCCCGTTTGACTTGGTCAAAAGTTAACGGTGGCCCATGAAAAGCCTCGTTAACGGTCTCTTCAAGAATAGCCCATTTTACGGCCCGTTAACTCACGACCGTTAGGCACTAAAGGAAATCGCCCAACAACGCCATGTGGCCGTCGAATATAACACCAGCCCATTTCACTTTCGCCCATGTATGGCCCACGACGTCTTCGCCCATATGAGGCCTTCAGATCTTTCGACCCTTTACGGGCCCATGGTGACTCTAGCCCATAATGAACAGTAATTTTCTTTGTACCCGTTAACGACCCATGATTTACATGGGCCGTTCCAGCCCGTGTTAGCTTTCGGCCTATTGACGGCCCATACGTTCTTGGGCTCCTTTTCGGCCCTCGATTACTTTCGGGCCGTTACTGGCCTCCCCTAATGGGCCAAATTCGTCCCATGGCAAGAGTCGGCCCATTACTGGCATGCTCCCCAAATGGGCCAAATTCGGCCTATGGCAAGAGTCACCACATCGGCTCTGTTACCCTAATGGGCCAAATTCGCCCATGGCAAGAGTCGGCCCGTTTACGCCGGCCGTACTATATTCGGCCCATTAACGACCCGTTATGCCCGTGATGAAATTAAGCTTTGCAGTCCCACGGACCGTTAACGCCCGTTACCGTCGGCCGGGCCGATACCAATTACGCCCGACACGGCCCATGTAGACCCATTTATCCGACGGCCCGAGGCCCACTGATTATAGGCCCATTTATCGACGGCCTGAGGCCCACCGATTACAGGCCCATTTATCGACGGCCCGTAGGAGACCCATGGATCCTACAGCCCGTATATGGCCCATAGGTAGTAGCGGCCACTAGCAAACCAGGGAAAAATAAGACTAGGAAATAAATAAGGCCGAAACTAATGCTAGGCTATTAAGGCGATTGCACAGATTACATCCACTCGGCATCAAAGATCGCCACCAGTGCAAATATAGGGAACACCCTACACTATAAAAAAATGGCTTGCTGTTTTCTTCAGCCGGTGGCTGCACGTTAAGAATAAATTTTGTATCGCACGAAAACAAATTACAACTATATAACAAAAGGAAGGTTGGCATAAAACTTAACAGTCCAGCAGATAAATGCACCACCAGAAGTTCAGAAGCTCGGTTCATTTGACCGATATTACGTTTTCATCTGTATTGTCCGATGGAGCACCATAACCCTCGCCTTCATTTCCCTAGGCTCTCGAACAACATAGCAAATGTCCGATAGTCCGGTTTCAAAACCATGCATATCTTGGACGACATTGAGCAATGTTTCTCCTTGTTTCACAAAGGGCCTCTGGTAGGGAATGGACTTGTGTCTGGAGCGCAGATACAACATTACTTTGAGCTTGCATATCTTGATCATGAGGCAGTTTGGACGATATTGCCTTAACACCCAACCAAGTATTACGCAGGAACGTGCTTTTGGCATTGTTAGTGGACAGTATCGACCCATCGCAGCAAGAGCCGACATTGCGGTTATAGTTGCCTCGCCACTTTCGGAAGGTGGCAGTTCCACCATTTTTCCATAGCTCATTTGAAAAGTTGAGGTTTTACATTAGTAGTACCGAGTAACGTAAGATATTAAGGAGGCAGCAAAACCAAACAAAATAGCTTTGGTCTATATACAGAACTTATTCTGGTGAACCCATGTAAAATATTAGTTGTATTTTATTGCAAAGTACCAGGTTCCAAACATATGACTGAGGGAGTCCCGGACTAGGGGGTGTCCGGATAGCCGGACTATCGTCACGGCCGGACTCCAAGACTATGAAGATACAAGATTGAAGACTTCGTCCCGTGTCCGGATGGGACTTTCCTTGGCGTGGAAGGCAAGCTTGGCGATACGGATACGTAGATCTCCTACCATTGTAACCGACTCTGTGTAACCCTAACCTATCCGGTGTCTATATAAACCGGAGGGTTTTAGTCCGTAGGAAAAACAACAATCATACCATAGGCTAGCTTCTAGGGTTTAGCCTCCTTGATCTCGTGGTAGATCTACTCTTGTACTACCCATATCATCAATATTAATCAAGCGGGAGTAGGGTATTACCTCCATCGAGAGGGCCCGAACTGGGTAAAAACATCGTGTCCCTTGTCTCTGTTACCATCCGCCTAGACGCACGATTCGGGACCCCTACCGAGATCCGCCGGTTTTGACACCGACATTGGTGCTTTCATTGAGAGTTCCTCCGTGTCGCCACCGATAGGCCCGATGGCTCCTTCGATCATCAACAATGACGCGTCCGGTGAGACTTTTCTCCCGGACAGATCTTCAGATTCGGCGGCTTTGCATCTGGGCCAATTCGCTGGCCATCCGGAGCAGATCGAGAGCTACGCCCCGCCACCAGTCGATTTGAAGTTTGAACTATACGGCCGATATCCGCGGAGACTTGATCTTCAACGGATTCGAGCCGCAGCCAAGCGTGCCGCACTGTCTCGATGGGCATGACCTAGCTCTGCAGCCGAACAGTGCCCTGGAGGCCGCACCAGTATCCGCCCCGACCCTTAATCCGGAGCCAGATTCCCCGATCGAGGACGAGTTGTTGGACACCGCCTCGGGGGCTACAATCTCTACGATGATCGAGCCGAACTTCATCCCTGTCCTTTGCGAAGACCTCGACTCCAGGGTGCCGGACTCCTCTCCGGACTCCGAACCCTCCGCGCCCCTGCCAATAGGATCCGATTGGGCACCGGTCATGGAGTTCACGACGCGGACATCTTTCAAAGACTCGCCCTTTGGCGACATCCCGAATTCATCAAGTCTCTCTCTTTATCCGGAGAGCCTGGCGGACTACGGTCGGGAAGGTTGGGATGCGACGATGAAGAAATTCAACACCCACCCACCACCCACTTCGTAGCCACTATCGAAAGCTTACACGACGTGCTCGATTTCGACTCCGAAGACATCGACGGTATGGACGACGATGTAGGAGACAACAATGAACCAGCACCTATAGGATGCTGGACAACCTCATCCCATGATGTATACATGGTGGATACACCTAAAGGAAATGAAGACGAGGAACAACGGACGCCACGAAGGATAAATCCCTCGAAAAGCAGTCAAAACGGCAACGTAAACGCCGAACAAAGTCCCTCCTCAACAAAGACCCAGCCATAGAGCAGGGCGAGCGGTGGACAACGAACAAGCTATTGAGCAATCGTCCGAACAAGACAACTTGATAAACAATCTGTCCTGGCGAAGACAACAGTCCGGACGATCTCACGCGGACAAACCATTGGAGCAAATGACCTCCGAAAAGGCTCGTCGCCATCGCGCGTAGCCTGAAAAAGCGAAGCGGAAGCTCAAAACAGCGGAAGATGCACTCAGGATCGATGGAGCAAAGTATTCAGCAGATCACAGACAAGCACGGCGACGATCGCAACAACAAAGAGCTACCCAAAAGAAAGCTACGCCTGACCGACGAGGAGGCCTTAGAGCCCCACAATTAAAAAGCAAGAAGGCCACCCGGTCGGATGGACAACCTCACGGCAAAAAAGAGAGCGCGAATGGTGCCGCACACAAGCCAATATGCGATCCGCATAAGGATTCACATCAAAAGGAGGCCCGATTAGGTCCATCTATGGGCCAAGAAAGCATGCTCACAAAGCAATGCAATACGCCAAAATTCAAGATCACGGCACACCCAAATATAGGGGCGCCGCACACCTCCTATGTTTCACCGATGAGGTGCTGGATCATGAATTTCCAGCGGGATTCAAACCCGTAAACATAGAGGCATACGACGGAACAACAGACCCTAGAGTCTAGATTGAGGATTAGATCCTCCACATACACATGGCTAGAGGAGATGATCTCCACGCCATAAAATACTTACCCCTTAAACTCAAAGGGCCAACTCGGCATTGGCTTAAGAGCCTCCCCGAAAATACCATTGGAAGCTGGGAAGAGCTCGAGGATGCATTTCGGGCAAATTTTCAGGGGACTTATGTCCGCCCTCCGGATGCAGACGATCTAAGTCACATAACTCAACAGCCCGGAGAGTCAGCCCGGAAATTCTAGAACAGGTCCCTTACTAAAAAGAACCAAATAGTCGATTGTCCGGACGCCGAAGCCTTAGCAGCTTTCAAACACAACGTCCGAGACGAATGGCTCGCCAGACACCTCGGCCAAGAAAAGCCAAGAACAATGGCCGCATTAACAAGCCTCATGACCCGCTTTATGCTGGAGAGGATATCTGGCTAGCAAGGTGCAGCACCAGCGACCCAAGTACATCCGAAATTAGGGATGGAAATGGGAAACCATGGCGTAACAAGGACCAGCGCCGGATTAAAAGGAACAGTCCAAAGAGCACAACAGTCAACGCCGGATTCAAAAGCTCACGTCAGAACAACAAAAAACTGCCCCTTAAGGACAACAACGACGAGCTATCCAACTTCAACAAAATCTTGGACAGGATATGTCAAATCCACAAGACTCTGGAGGCTCGCTAACCATACCCACGTAAATTGTTGGGTCTTCAAACAGTCCGCAGATGAACGCCGAACACAAGGGGCTCGACACACCAAGTGAAGATGACGATGAGCACCACAAGCAGAGCCCCGGAAAACAAAAAACTTTCCCACAGGAGGTTAAAACAGTAAACTCACTTCACGTGATCAAAGGGAAAAACAGAGCGGCGCCCACTAAAAGGCGCGCCGCACACTAGTTGTCAAAACCAATCACCTTCGATCATCACGACTATTCCGAAAATATCCGGAATGCAGGATGGATTGCCTTGATATTGGATCCTATAATCGACGGATTCCAATTTACACATGTCCTCATGGATGGCGGCAGTGACATAAACCCGATATATCAGGACACAATCCGCAGGATGGGGATAAACCCAACCAAAATTCGCCGTAGCAACACCTCCTTTAAAGGAGTAATGCCAGGCCCATATGCCCTTTGTACGGGCTCCATACTGCTAGAAGTTGTGTTTGGTTCATCCGACAACTTCCGTCGCGAAAGGTTACTCTTCCATATCGCCCCGTTTAAAAGTAGCCATCAAGCACTATTGGGACGCGAAGCTTTACCGCTTTAACGCAATACCGCATTATGCATCTCTAACACTTAAAATGCCCGGTCCACGTGGCATCATCTCGCTAAAAGGAAGTATTAAGTGTTACTCGAGCACGGAAGAACGGGAGACTGCCTTGACAGCCTCACAGCTATCCGGCTCTGCTAGGCAAAGAACCTGGATTGGTCATTCAAACCCCGGACACGGCTAGACGAGTCCGGCGCCTACTAGCGGCATACCCCCATACGAGGGGCTGCATGCATGTATAACAAGAGACAATAAAGCTCAATTTTTATTCAATTCTTCGAACCGTACTCTGTTTATCTAATATTAAGTACGTCTTTCGCACGATCCTTTTTCTTTTAAACTAAGTTCCTCTCTTTTACAGATGAACAACGTGCTACACCCATCCAGGATACGGCACAATGGAGACACAGGCGCAGACATGCAGTAGGGACCCATTGCAAGGATTCTTTTCAGATTAAGACCCTGCATAAACCTTTTTTCACTGTCTCTTGTTGATATACATCCCCCCGGTTCCTTAATATAACCGAGGAGGAGGCTGGTGCTTTGGCATTGGCCGCACAGAATTTTTATGCTGCACTGGACACTGGGGGCTTAGGGCATTATTCTGCGCATTTTCATAAAGACCGAATACCTTAGGGAGTATTGGCGCCTCGAAAGTTAGGCCTTATATGCATCAGCTCGAATCATGTCTTTGGTCAAATGTTGGGTTGCCCGGCTCGTGTTTTGCTGCCTTACGCCCGCTTTCACAGCTAACGCGGCACTGTGGAGAACTACTGCGATTGTGCCCCGGTTCGGCCAGGCGAGCACATCAGTAGAGAAAGCCGAAAACTGACTGTCATGATATAGCGAGAGTCTGGTCAACCAGTCGATGACCCACAGGAATGTTTAGGATTCATCCGCATTAACGAAGGCCCGGTTTTCGGTCAGGCACATACGCACCCCGAATTCGGGAGAGTGCGGTGCCCCAAGGGGCTATATAGTAGCCCCATCCTCGAACTCCTATGGCTAAGTGAAAGTGATAAAGCATTATAGTCCGGGTGCCTGGTTTGCTACGCTATCACCTCCTTAACAGGACCAAGACGTTGGATTAAGTGTGAAAAAGTGCTTACTTTGCAAACACCCCCGCACTATGTGCGTGGGGGCTGAAGCCAAGGACTGCCATCTTTCAAAGTTGTATACACATATACATAAACGGCCGACTGGAGTAGTTTACTACTTGAACGCACAAGTATAAAAAGCTCTTATATCGAAACATTGTTTTCACAAATCATACATGTCATTTAAACATAATATCCTTCGAGCATGCGTCTCTATTAAACGAGCGCCCGCAGACTTCTTCAAAGTAGTGCTCGGCGGTACTCGGCTTTTGTGCGAATCTTGGGATGCAACGGTGGCCTTCATCTCTGCCAAGATGTCTTGACACGGCAAGAGCCATCCGCTCCCTCAATACACGCTGATTGCTTCATTGCGTCGACACGCTGTACCGCACAAGAAACCGCTGCACTAAACCAAAATAGCTCTTGGTGGGGTCCGCCCGCCACAAGTGAGTCAAGACATGCTTCATGGCAATCCGGACAATCGATTCAGCTCGCCCATTCGCCAACCGATCGGTCAGCGGCAGAGGACGCTCCGGACTATGGAATTGCGACCAATATAGCTCTTCCTTCGTGCCCCTTCCGCCCCGGAAGTGCTCAACAGCGTCCATGGCTTCGCCGCCAAGTCCAGATAAGCATCCTCCGAACTCCACAACTTATCTAAGCGAGCATACTTTGGATCCGTATATTTCCTCCCGCGTAAACGGTTTTCCAGCCGCAATTGCCCCACCGACTCAGCTCCTCCTTGGCAGCTCTCAAAGCCGACTTGGCATTCTTGGATTCGGCGGCGGCCTTTTAGGCCCTCTTGTTCCACTTGACGTTCTTTTCAAGAACCTCGCAGCGATCGGTAGTATTCTCAACCTTTTGGCCATATCGGCCATCTCCTCTTTGCTTGGCAAAGTGAGCAGCCCGTTCAGCTTCTAGCTCTTGCCGCCTTTTAAAGCAGCCGCATTACTAATTTCGCATGCTCTTTCGCTCGGCGAGCTCGCCGCAGCTCTTCCACGGCAGCGGCACCATCTGCATTAAGCATATGAATAGTAAGACATGGGCGTCAAGCTCCCTTACCGGTGTCCATAGAAGTCGCATACGTTGTGACTCGTCAAACCGCTTATTGACCAAGCGATGTCCGTGATCCGCCTCATCAAGTTGCCGCTTTAGTTCAGCATATTCATCAGTCCAGCTAGCCTCCGGACGCCCCGCCGCCTGTTTAGGAGCGGCGATATGTTATAACTGAGAATTTGATCCTCAGCACGTTGTCAATTTTGCCAACATACCGAGTCTCAGGGGCTACTATCTATATAGGGCACATTTTATATGCATAACTGTCAGAAGGTACATTATTTTTTGCGTACCTCAAACCCCGTCAGTAAGCTTCTGACGGCTTCGTGCAATCCGCTCTCCGCGGATGCAATTCTTTCAATCACCGTACCCATTAGAGCACGGTGATCTTTTGAGATAGCCGCTTCCCGAGCAGATCCTTCACTCCTCCGACCGCACACTACCTGGCGCCGGACCTTCCGGCCGCGCCGGACTAGGGGGAACCCTCCGCGACGACACCTCCGGGTCGTCCGCTTCACATGAGGGTGCGACTGGTGGAGGCGTTTCGCTCTCCATCATCTCCGGAAAAAGATCCCCCGAAGACGAGCTCTGTTGAGAAGGGCTGAGGTCCGAACTACAAGGTGCAATTTCGGTTATCTTTATGAATAAATACAGGGATGCTCCTTATTTACAAGACCCCTTCTTTTTACTTACGGCTCGCTGGAGGGTTGATCCCCTCGGGGAAATAATGCGGCTGGGTTACTTCCCAGCGCCGGACTCTCTGCCGAAGGTTCCTTTCCCCTCTTTGAGGCCTTGACCTCCGGATCTTCCGAAGCGGTCCTCTTCTCTCCTCGGAAGGTGGAACTCTTAATCCCTCCTTCCTTGATAGCCTCCTTCGTAGAGACAGTTGCTTCCCTGCTCCCCCCTTCGCCTTCTTCAAAAGCGCGACCTTCAACATCTTGGTCAAGATGGGATCCGCATGGTCTCCGGAGGGGAGCCGGACACCTTATTAACTTTGCCTTGGCTATCCACTCCTGTTCAAGAAACGACTCTTTAAAGGGCATATATATAAAATAAATGAATGAACAGCTTGTCCGGTTACAGGACTACTTACTTGAGTATCTGGGCGATTGTAGCTTAGTCCTGTGTCCTCGGTCAAGTCCGAACACTTCTCTTGTGATCCGAAGAACAGTTTATACATCTCCACGGGCGTCGTGCCCATAAAATTTTGGAGAGCTCGTGGTCCCTCCGGATTGAATTCCCACAGCGGAGGGGGCGACGTTTGCAGGGCTGAAGGCGCCGGATCACCATGACCCGCGCCACTGCAACCAGATTGATCCCTCTTTCCTGGAGATCTCGAATACGGCCCTGCAGCAAGGGAACGTCCTTGGACGGCCCGCAGTCGAGCCCCTTGTTGACCCATGATGCCAGCCGCTGTGGTGGACCTGAGCAGAAGACAGGGAGCGCCGCCCATTTGGTGCCCCTGGGAGCGGTGATATAAAACCACTCCCGTTGCCACAAACCAAGCTCCTCTTGAAAAGAGCCCTCGGGCCACGGAGCATCAGCACATTCGCTTATGACCGCCCCTCCACAATCTGCTTGTTGCCCTCGATCATCTTTGGCTCCACCTTGAAGGTCTTGAGCCACAATCCAAAGTGGGGGGTAATATCGAGGAAGGCCTCACATACGACAATGAATGACGAGATATGGAGGATGGACTCCGCATTCAAGTCATGGAAATCAAGCCCATAATAAAACATGAGCCCCCGCACAAAGGGATCCGTCGGGAAGCCTAAACCCCGAAGGAAGTGGGACACGAACACCACGTTCTCGCCGGGCTCAGGAGTGGGAATGACCTGCCCGGAGCAGGCAGCCTATGCGAGATCTCACCGTTAGATACCGGCGTCGCGTAGCTTTAGCACATCTTCTTCGTGACGGAGGAAGACATCCATCGGCCGTGTTGGTCGGATCCGGACATCGTCGAAAGTCCGAAGCGCCTGAATCTGAAGCTTTGGGTGTTGGAACTCGAAGCGCGAGGCGAACTCGATGGAGGGTGTAAAAAAGAAGAGGGCCTTGGTCTCATTATAAAGAGGTTGAATACCAAGAGCCCACCCCGTGGTCGATTAGGACTCGCCTTTGATAGAGGAGGCAGGCCAACGGGCACGGTTGAGTTACCCACGTCCGTATTGATGAGAATCCCGGAATAAGGGGGCACGATCTATGCTTCGATAAGACGTGCCAAGGAAACCGCCTCGCTAAACACGCTGAGGTGGAACAATAAAAAAACGATTCATATAAAGGCCTCGCCGTGGTGTGATGTCACGCCGTGGAATACGTCAGCAGATCTGTGCAAAAATTATTCTCTCTACGGTGTTATGTGGAACTTGTTTTGCAGAGCCGGACACTATCCTTGTGTTCAGAACCTTCTATGAAGTATTCGGAGGAGGAACCCGCCTTGCAATGCCGAAGACAATATGCGCGCCGGACTCGTCGTCATTGAAGCCTGGTTCAGGGGCTACTGAGGGAGTCCCGGACTAGGGGGTGTCCGGATAGCCGGACTATCGTCACGGCCGGACTCCAAGACTATGAAGATACAAGATTGAAGACTTCGTCCCGTGTCCGGATGGGACTTTCCTTGGCGTGGAAGACAAGCTTGGCGATACGGATATGTAGATCTCCTACCATTGTAACCGACTTTGTGTAACCCTAACCTATCCGGTGTCTATATAAACCGGAGGGTTTTAGTCCGTAGGAAAAACAACAATCATACCATAGGCTAGCTTCTAGGGTTTAGCCTCCTTGATCTCGTGGTAGATCTACTCTTGTACTACCCATATCATCAATATTAATCAAGCAGGAGTAGGGTATTACCTCCATCGAGAGGGCCCGAACCTGGGTAAAAACATCGTGTCCCTTGTCTCCTGTTACCATCCGCCTAGACGCACAGTTCGGGACCCCCTACCCGAGATCCGCCGGTTTTGACACCGACAATGACCATGTACCATCGCTAATGTATATTTCTTCACATTGTATTGAGGGCTAAGGATAAAGAGACGAAGTTTATAATACGGTAAGCATAGTATGACATCATTCATATCACAAAACAACTGAGAATGCATAAACAGCAATTGTAACATTGTGTGGGCAAGTCCAAAGACGGAACTAGATTACGGGTCAAGATCAAAGGAACATCACTCCTCCCTTTTAAACCTTGTAAGGTGCAATGATACGCTAAGACAATTGTGTATAAAATTGAAAAGAGTAATAGACATAGGCTGCAAACCATGCAGTTCAAGGCACAAGTCAGAGTAAGTAGTAGTTAAAAGGCATGAGGATTAAGGACTTACAACAGCGGCTTTGACTGGTGTAGTCATGCCCTTCTTCTTGCTGGTGTGACAGCCCTTGAAGATTTCCACAGCATTTTGTTCAGGTACTTTTTGGTCCTTGCGGGCTTTCCTCTGCATTTCGAACAAGTCAATATAGATATGATAATATGGTACAGCGAAAAGAGTGAAACAGCAGCTAATTACAAGAGCCTCGCAGTGTGCAATATAGCTATGAGATCATGTCGTCTATTGGAATTTCACTTTCGTACGGTTGGCCTTGTTCTTTGAACAGTTCACCTACAAGAAGATAGATTTGTGTGGCACATGCGTCAATAGGACTTCAACATGTGATCTGATCACATATATATAATGCTTCGGATCAGACCAGTGTTTAACAAGGCCCCTCCAGTCTTCATCCAATATATTTTCCACTGGAGATGTTTGGGAAAGTTCACTGTTAGCCTTGCCTTCAAAGTGAGTTTTCCTCAAGTTATACCGACATCTTGTCGCAGAGCAGACTTGAAAACATGGGTGCAAGCTTGTGCGGTTGCATCATCTTGGCTATCCAACTTGAACCTCATCTGTTGAAAATTATGGAGTCTCATTATCAAGCAACCTAGAAAGTATGGGACAGAGCAAGACGATATGACTAGTTTCCATACATAACCATACTTACAGATAAATGGTCGAGGAAGGTTTTGAACTGGTTTCGTCTTTGTCATTCTGTCATGAATCCATGTTGGGAGGATACGTACATGACACCTAACGGCAACCGCTGCCTCTGATACTAACTTGGCTGACTCTGTAGCATCACGTGGCCTTTTTAAACCCGCGTCAGAACGGATCTCCATTCTTCCTCCTCTAGATTTAGTTAACCTATCGAGCATTATCCCTGATGTTTGTTTCCTCTTGCGCCTAGGTGTTAGTCCAACAACGAACATAGGAAGTGTTAGTGTACGTCAAACTGTGAGACTACATATAAAGAAGCATGCAACTGTAACTTGACTCTAGCAACTACCTTCTTGCTGTTGAAGCTCACAAGGTTCATCTAATATGGCCAACTCGTCTTGTGTCAAGAGTGCTTGGGAAGTAGTGTCAGGTGGCAAGGGAGCTTGGGAACGTGCTGCTAGCTCAGTTGACGCACGAGTATGTCGTGCAGCTGGTAGTACTGTGGTAGGTGTTGCAAGAACTAGGGCTGTCTCTGCTTGTTTGGTGGCAGCTATTTGTTTCTGTTTGGCTTTTTTTGCAGCTCGTGTAGCATGGGATGCCGTGTTTGTAGAATTTTCCGCTGGACTTTCACCTTCTATTGCACCATCAGTACCAGCAGAATCTGCAGGATTCATCCGCTTCTCATTCCCTGCCATTCTGTGTTTCTTCCTCTTTCTCTATGCCATGTTAAGTCAAGCCGACAAAAAAAACGAATAACAATTTAGTTCTTCAGAACAAATTGATGCGTGATGTAGACGAACTGAACTTTGATGTTAGACAACCACATGATAGGAGGATGTAATATGTATGAAAAACAGGATGGAAGAGATAACCAGAACTATGATGTGTAAACGAAGAAGAAGACATTTCACCAAATTAGAAGCAATGCAATGGAAGGTAGACACCATATGAAAGATGCTACAAATATCACTCTGCCAAGTTAACAGTGTCTCAGCATAAATGGCGTTTAAACAAATGTGAAGTAGTACAAGAAATAAATCATATGCAAGATGCAAACAACATCACACTACCATGTTAGAGGTCTCTCGTCATTAGTGCCATTGCATATTCACAGCATTGCATATTCACAGGTTATGATGTGTAAACTAAGGAGAAGGCATTTCAACAAATTAGAAGCAATGAAAGCTAGACACCATATGAAAGATGCAACGAATATCACTCTACCAACTTAAAACTGTCTCGCCATAAGTGCCATTTCAACAAATTAGTAGTACAAGATAGAAAAGAATGTGAGATGTAACCTATATCACACTCCGAAGTCAAACGTGTCTTATGATAACTGATTGTTGCAGGTTACATAACAGTAGTAATTTGATGTAAGAACATGGTGTGATAGATGATATTGTATGTTCTAGAAACAGAACACGTGTCTTATTCAAGTATAATGTGTAAAGTAAGCAGATGGAATTCAACAAAATTAGAAGCAATACAAGCTAGACATCACACATAACATGCAACCACATATAATAAATTGCCAAGTTAGAGGGAGCACGGTGATGCTGCACTAGGGGAGACTTGCTCATCATAAACACAGCTTTGTTGAGTGTCTATGCATGTGTTGTCTTGGAAATCATCTTGGGGTGTGGAGGAGTAGAAACTGTAGAGGCCTCCGCTTGTAAGGAGCACCTTTATCCGCTGCCTTGCTAACTTCCTTCCGCTTTATTGATTTTGAATTGTCAAGTAAAATCGACAAGAAAAAGCAATAAAATTCTCTCTTCGAACTCATTCATGCATGATCTCGACAATCACTACTTTGATGTAAGGCAAACACATGATACCAGGATGGAATATGTACGAAAAACAGGACGACATGGCATGTTCACAACTGTTTGTGTAAACTAAGCAGAAACCATTCCAGCAAATAAGTAGCAATGCAAGCTAGACACCACATGAAAGATGCAACCAATATGACTCTGCCAAGTTAAAAGCGTCCCATCATAAATGGAATTTCAACAAATTAGAAGCAGCGCATGCTATAAATCATATGAAAGATGCAACTAATATCGCACTGCATATACTAAAGGTGTCTCGTCATATTGATTAATGCGGGATACAAAGAAAACAATAGTTTTATGTAAGGACATGCTTAATAGACAGATGTACTATGTACTAAATACAGGAAGGCATGTCACATTAACAGGTATAATGTCACATTTACAGGAGTATAAGCTAAGCAGACTAGCACATGCAGTTTAACCAGATTGGAAGAATTACAATCTAGACACCATATGCAACATGCAACCACATATCACGCTGCCAAGTTAGAGCAAGCACTGCGATGCTAGTGTAGAGGAAATGCTGTAATCAACTCTGAGCTACGCTCACTATCTTCATCTAGCATTTCATTTCTTGAGAATCATGTCGGAGGTCGACGCTACATTCTTTAAATGAGGAGTAGTCCCTTGCCTGCCTGCCTCGTCATAAGTGATTGATGAGGGATACACAAGAACATTAGTTTGATGTAAGAACATGGTTAATACACGATGTACTAGTATGTACCAAAAAGAAATGCATGTCATATTCAAACGTATAATGTGTAAGCTAAGCAGATGCAATTTAACCAAATTGGAAGCAATACAAGCTAGACATCCGGCTGGAGTGGTGAACATGATCATCTAGGACCCGAGAGCCTGGTGGAGGCGGGCTGCTTCGCCACCATCGCGGCTTTTAGTTGGCTTCGGTGATGCCTGTCTTTCTTTGGGCTTGTCTTTGGCTCAGCCAAGGCCTCGACTAGCTATTTGTCTTCCGGTGCTCACGGATGGTGGTTCATGTAAAAATATCTTTCCTTATCTTAATAAAGACCGACTTCAGCCTTTCAATACAAGCTAGACACCATATGGAACATGCAACCACATATGACACCGCATGAAGTTAAAGCAAGCACACAGGATGGTGGTTCATTGCAGCGAGGTCATCAACTCGAGCAACGTTTACCGTCTCCATCTCACGACATCGCACCCTTTAAAGCATCAGAACGTGCGCGCCTAGCAGCAGAGAAAGCTGGCATGACTTGTCTCTTTTCTTTTTTGCTTCCTTTTCGGCAGACTCTGAAATACCCTTGCATAAAAACACAATAGTGAGAGTATGGATGAAGTGTGTGCAGAACTAGTGCACTGTAAAAGTAGCAGATAGCAGGTGGCTGAAAAATAAATGACAGGAGACATATGATAGCTCTACAACATTGCATGGCAAACAAAATTAGATTCTACTCCGTATGATTTTGTAATATATGAGCACAGGAAATGCAGGTACTCCTCCAGCACACCACCACATGTGGTCATATCTAAGATAACAGTCGACTGAAAATAAATAGGTCAGTCGATTTTTTAATGAACCGTCCGATCTATAAGGAATGGGCAGATGGCCTTCGTCTACCTCCCGCCAGTCACTGTTGACGATCTTTCTCGAACCGCCAGCGACCACCGGCCCAGACCCGTGCCTCCGCCGCCCCACCCTCCCATCGACCTCACACCACCGCCGTGCTTGGCAGCGCCCTCAAGCCATCCCTTTAATCCCGGCCGACCTCCAGATTGGGCGCCAGTAGCTCTAGGCCACAGACGCCCCTAAGATAAACACCAAGGCGCTGCTTCCCCGGCGTAATAGTCATACTAGCGCCTGTTACGCCTGGAATGCTTCCGTTAATTGGGAATCAACTGCCAGAAATTGAAATTTGGGGCGACGGACCTCTAGCTAAGGTGAAATAGTATATGAGGAGAAACCTTGTGCATCGCGAGTTACTAGGAACATCTAGTATTAAGAAGAAGCGGTCAACTAGTGTCTTCTGTGGGATGAATACCGTGCAAGCAGAGACGTAAGATTTGCACGAATAAGGGAATAGGAGTACCTTCTTCGGTTGCCGGTGTGGTCACCTCCACATGTCGCGGCGATCTTCTTCTTTTTACCGGGGAAACCGATGTTCTGGAAGGTGCAGGCTTGGACGAACCCATGGCCAAATTGTTGACTGTGTTGCCGTGGCCGTATGTCGGCGAAGGGGAAGCATATCCGAGGAGGTGAAGGACGGCGTAGCAGGAACAACTCCGGTGCGGTGGAGGGTGGCGAAGTTGGAGCGGCAGCGGTGAGGCGTAGGACGGCGTGGTTGAACTGACTCGGGTACGGCGGCTCGGCCTCGGCTTCAACTACTAGCCGTGGAGGGCGTTGCGGTTGAGGTTGCGGTGGACGACGACGTCGGGGTATCGGCTCCGGCGTGATGGAGGAGGGCGGCGGTTGATGGGTGCGATGGGGTGGCGGACGGAGGACGCCGGGGTTTCGCAGCTGGTGGAGAGGTAGTTTTGGCGCCCACGGAGTACGAATGGGGAATCGGACGGGTGGGGGGGAACCATGTTTCGGTCTGGGACGCGCTTGTTTTTGGCTTTTTTGAACAGAAGATGGGACGCGCTTGTTTGAAATTTGGGGAAAGTACAAACTTTGCCCCCCTCTTAAATTTCGGACCTACTGTGGGTCGGGGGTAGGATGGTAATCCCAGGTGTCCCAAATAGAGGGTGGGAGCGATTTAGTCCACACGCATGTGTGCTTAGGCAGCCATTGTGTATGAATGTTTTTCGGAGGCGGTTGTGTGGCGTCTAGATGAAGCTACAAACCTACCCCGGTTTAGACCTTTGGACGTCGGGCCGGTAGGTTTCACAGGTCGGAGTTATTAGAAAAGTAATTTCCTTGTACTACCAAACATTGGTCTCACGCGGTTTCAAGTAGTAGAGGCTCTTTTGCGTAACCGTTCAAATTTTGAAACACAAGCATTCACGTTTAGAGTACTCTTGAACTATGAGGATTGACCTAAATAGACAATGTTATATTTGACCTTGTATGTTTGAAAACCTCATTAAATTATCCGCTTACTTTTGAAATTTTGACACTTGAAAATCCTATAACTACGATTATTTTGGAAAGGAGGAGCTAAATTTGAATCTATTTTGTACACGACTACATATGCTATTATGTACAAAATTAGAGCAAAGATTGGTAACCCCATAGTTTAGGTATGGTTTACAAATGCCATGATATCAAATTCAAATAATTGAATGGACTTCATGTTGAATTCAATTTTTTTAAACCACCTTAGGTTGAATTCAAATGTATGCTAGTTCATAGGTAGCTATTTATAAATGTCCATGTGTAACTTTCGTATGTATAATGTGCTTTACACACACAACATGAACTATACTCACGTTTATACTCGATTGCTAAAGTGATGCATTGTCTGGAGTTCAAAATACTAACTATGTGGATCAATTGTGTCGAATAATAACATAGACATGCTCAAATTCAATAGAATCTAGATTTCTGATGGATCAATGACCGCTCCTTACGCGAATTGCAAATATCATGATCCCATCCTAATATTTGGATACAATTTATATCTTTAATCAATGTGTAGAGCAGTCTTTTACGTGTAGTTTCACTCTCCATTGGTGGTCTCTCACACATGCTCACACACTCTCTCCCGAGGTGTCTTTCTCGCACACATGCTCTAGATATAACCCTCCCTCCCTCTCGTAACCATTTACAATTGTTTTCACTAACCTTTATCACAAGCACTCTTCCTCTCGCAAACATACACACGCACAATCCTCATCGACCCTTTCTATATACATGGACCTGCCTACGTGTCTCATGTATGCACATTATCTTTACGCCTGTCTCTCACGCATTATCTCACACCTCTCTTCCTAATCGACGAGTATGATTCTAGCAGAGCATTTTGTAGGATGCCCCTTAAAGTTAGGTTGGATGAATAGTAATATCAGAGATAAAGGGGTTACCTTAGTCCAAGAACCTAGGGTTACAAATCCTAGCCGGCTTTGTCAGTGGACACAGAGTCCTTCACAAATCTGCTATCTTTGTCTTGTATGACTAGTCATCCATGGGTCTTCCTAAATGTGTCATGGGCCGACCAATGTGGTGCAGGATGGAACCGAATGAAGGGCCTCACCTCGACCCACCGGACCTCACGTGGTGACACACCCTCTGCCCCCATGTCTCATTATCTTCTCACACCCACACATATCAACACAAACACCACACACACCGAAAATTTCTCCTGGTGCCTCTATTCCCTCCCCCTTGCATATACACAGTCAAGGGAATGGAATCTCTTGTCGTGACCTCATATTCGCCTCTCTCTCTAGACCACTCTCATTTCTCGTGCTATCTCTCCCACGCCCCCCCGTCGGCCCCTCTATCCATGCCTCTCTCGAATACGTAATACACACACATACCTCTCTAGGCCCCGCCAAATGCATCAACTACACATTCACACATGTTACATCATGTACCCCATTGATCTAAAAAGCCCTCTCTTCACGTTTATTTCGCATACAACATTCCTTTTGAATAAAGTGTGGCCAAAAAATTATTTTAGAGTTTCTACATATATACAACATTACAAAGTTATATGGAGGAGTACGAACGCTGATTTGCATTGCATGGTGCCCACAATGGTATTTATTCCGCACTGTGAATTTGTATATTTTTATACTATATACAAAGTTAGTCATAATAAAGAGAAACGAAGAGCATCTCTCTCTCCATCGCATACCCCCCCTTACGCCCCTTTCACGTATGCACATAAAACTATCTCCAGGTCCTCTAAAAGTAAGCCCCCAGAAAATTCACGCGTGTTTCATCTTTCTCTCGCGATATACGCAATGACGATCATTGTATTTGAAGCGAAAGCACGATACATACATTGGACTTCATAATCCACTCATTACGGTCACCGTTTATGTTTAGTGGTTATTATACAGTCATGGGCTCACCATACAACTTTGTATTTGCTCATGACATGACTAGTTGACAAGTTAAACGCTCCATGTGGCACCTCTAGTGTTGCATCACATTATCTCACTAACATCGTGCCCACCTGTCGACTTGTATCTACTCTACATCTACACTATTATAAAATACATAAAATACACTCTTATAAAAAACAGAGTTGGTGATGATGGTGTGCCTGCCATCCTGCAATATAGGCCGTCCGATTTATATCTGACAGATAGGAAAGAAACTATGGCAATCTTGAAAAAAGGCACCCACACACCTCTCCACATTTGCAAATAAGGCCTTCCCTCGTTCATCCTTTTTCTCTCACAAGATAAACAAGTCATACAAATGCATCTTGATGTTACATGCAATGCACGGGCATCTTGCTTGTAAGAATGAAAACAAACGACAAAAAAATTATTTTGACGGTGGTTCGAAGTCATGACCGCGGGCACAACAGACAAGGTGGCCTTGTATTGGTAGGCTGAGCCGTCTGTTTTAACACAGAGGAGCTGGTGTGGTGATTATACACACACACATGCACACGAACTCCATCCATGCAACACTCACACAAACACATGCACCCACGCACGCACGCAACACTCACACGTACACACGCAGCCACACATGCACGCAACACTCACACGCACACACGCACGCATGCATGCACACACCAAGACACCACACGACCAACACACACTTTCACGCCAAGTGCTCAACCTACGTGCATGCGCACACATCAGGCCCCGATGCATACATACACAACCAGGTGATTCCGCACACGGGTTGGAGCCTTGTCGCGCTGCGTAAATTTGTGTTTATCGACCTTTTCCCTATGCGAATCGACAGGTGGGACCCACAAGGAACGTGGTCAATTTAACTAGTCAACATGGCGCCACGCAGACTATTTGGCGGTCAGCAGAGTGCAATCCGATGCTGAACAGTGAGCAAGTGACCGGATAATCACCGCAAAATGTATATAGTGACCATAATCAGCTTATTCGAAGTTCGTGACCAGATACGCTTTTCTCTCTGTAGGCCCTCCAAAACTACATCTCTACGTTCTCGCATGTTACATCTAACAACTATGCAATACAGCACTACTATACACTCTAACACAATAAATCATATGTGTTTTTAGTTTTACTAGAAATCATATTGTTACTTATAATTATTCAGTTTGCATACATTAAAATTGCCTTTGAAATGTATGGCAAGATTATCATCTACGGCGGGAAAATCCGCCCTTTCTGTTTAATCGGGTTTGTATCGATGGATCGTGCGAAATAGAAAAACTATAGTACTATACAAGTACAAGTGACAGTTCATCGGGCGTCGTGTCATCTACTCCTCCATCGAAGAGTGGGCGCTTCGCTTTCATAAATCTTCTAGTACCTTTCACGACATGTGGGACATCAAGATACCGGGTCCACGTGCCATACCGAATCTGATGCGAGCAGCCGGGTGAAGCACCCAGTCATGGCGCCGGCGTAGTAATGAGCAATGAGGCGTCAAATCACAGAGCTGCACCTTTCCCGCATTAAGTTGGAGGGACGAAGTAATAATGCTAAAAAAGTAGTTGGAGGGACGAAGCAACCATCATTTCACTCGTTGCTGAATCCGCTTCTCCTCATCTTCTTCAACTTAACCACGTGTTGCTTCGCCGTTGTTACGCCTCATGTGGGACGCGGATAAGCTTGGTAAAGCACTGACATGTGGGACCGCATGTTAGCAAACCGCCAGGACAACGTCCTCCGAAAATAAGAAACCTCCCCCGCCATCCGCTCGGCAAAATCACCTCCTTTTTACTAATCTTTGATTCTATAATTTTTTATATCAATATAATTGAGATTTGTATAGATAGCACATAGGAGCAAAACCAAGTGGTACGGTTAAGGGCATCCACAATGTGTAGCCAAATGTGAAAATAGCTTTTGGCATTGTGGGAACCATTGTGGACGGTGTTGCCAAAGCCAAAAGATGGAACCGAAGCTCTCGATTGATTGATTGAAGGAATAGAAAATGCAACGTCTCTCCTCTTTCTCCCATGCTTGGACGCATGTAGTACAGTATAGAGCATAGAGTCTACTCCCCTGTCCCTTCTATCACAAATCACAAAGCAGTGAGGCATCAAATCACAAAGCACGGACGAAGCAACTATCATTTCACTTTTCGCTGACTCTGCTTCTCCATCGTCTTCTTCGAGAAACCATATCACCGCAATAGTACTCGTAGTAGTAGTACTAGTAAAGGACTTCCTGGATGCAAATAACGCGGGTTTCTCGGCTTGCAGGCGGCACTTGCGAACGACTTACCGTGGTCTCCCTCAATGGTGTTCTCCGTCGAACGCACTTCGCCAAACCACAAAAAAAAGTCATCGACGTCACCGCAATGGGCAAGGAATTCAAATATAGTTACTACCTCCATTTTTTTGTACACAAGGCCAGTATATCAAAATTACAATTTGCAAAGGGCCACTAACACTAATCGAGGAAAAATTGATGGGGTTAGCAACCAAGGACATTAATATCCCCTGCATGCATGCGGAAGTGAGAAGGTTCGTTTGCATGGCGCTGCATTAATCAAGCGATGAGGAGTGAGATGGTTAGATCTTTGGTCTTTCGAGAAAAAAATATGCATTAATTGACACGTGAAACGAGGATTTGTATCGATTAAATCCCGCGAAGGAAAACCCCGCCTTTGTTTTTTAACACTAGTACTCCTAGTACATACTTACTTATCCTGTTTGGGTCTAGGCCTTGCATTGCCAAACTTCGCCACACATTTTTGCCAAGCTTGCCTAAAGTTTTCAAAATGAGAAGGAGGTACACTTGCAAGACGGCTGTCGCGGTCGCACCGCACCCTCACACGGTCGCTCCCTGCACGCCGCGCAGACCGCACCTCACACGATCGCTCCTGCACGCCGCAAACCCAACCAAGGGAACGCACCCTCACTGACACGTGTTGTGGCATGTGAACAAACTAAACTCAGCCATCCTATCGCTGACACATAATTTTCGTTCATAGAGTATGTTTATCCAACAGCATGTTGGGGAGTATCCGTACGGCCCGTGCGGTGGTCTGTTGAGGAAGAAGAAGAGGTGAGAAGAAGGAAAGAAGGGTTAGGAGACGTAGGATATTCACCCAACCGCCTGAAATGGTAGACTGATCCAAGTCAGGCGACTTGCATAACAAATAGTATGTTTTTACACAGCAAAAGATCCATAAAAACAACAATATAAAGAAAAACTATCACCGCTCGCTGAAAGAGACGGCCTCGTCGTCTTTGGCTGCCGGCGCGAACCAGCCGACGTGTGTCTCCGCACCGTGGTTGTCCTCGGCCTCCAGCTACTCGTTCAAGCGGAGCGTGCGGGCGCTCTGCACGGACGAGAGCACTACCCGCTTCAAGTCGAGGACGTCCGGTTCCGCCTGCAGGAGGGCCTCGATGGCAGCGGCATCCGCGCGCTCCGCGTCGAGTCGAGCCTCCGCCGCCTGGTTCAAGTCCAGGACTTCCGGTTTCGCCTGCAGGAGGGCGTCGATGAGAGCGGCATCCGCGTGCTCTGCATCGAGTCGAGCCTCTGCTACCCGGTTCATGTCCAGGACGTCCGGTTCCGCCTGCAGGAGGGCCTTGATGGCAGCGGCATCCGCGCGCTCCGCCTCAAGTTGAGCCTCCGCCGCCCGGTTCACATCCACGACATCCGGTTCCGCCTGCAGGAGAGCCTCGATGGCAGCGGCATGCGCACGCTCCGCGTCGAGTTGAGCCTCTGCCTCTCGGTCCTCCTTTAGTATCGCCATGTTGAACCGCTGGTCCGCCTGCACCATGGGGGACTCGGACACCGGCACGAAGTCGACGTCCATCATCTCATACCCATCGGGGGCCTTCTGTGCCGCGACCTCCGCACTGAACATTGGATCGGCTTCCTCCTTCTCGTAGCTTGGCTCCAGAGAACTCGGGGATTGGCCCGCCGCAAAGCGAGCTTGGGAACGGAGGTCTGTGGCGCCGACCGCCACCGCGATTTCTGCGCGGCGCTCCAGCGTCAGCATCTTGTAGTAAGTGATATTGCGGCGCACCATGGCTTTCCGGCGAACTAGGGGACGCTTGATGCAGGCTAGGGGATCGAAAGGTGGGGGAATGGGCTGGAGATTTGGTGTGGTTTTAGGGTAGTGGCTGGCGTAGGCCGAGCAGCGAAGGTTCTGGTGTGAATAGTGGTTCGGTCAATCGGTTTTGACTGTACATCGCTCTTGTCGCGTTCGCGTTGGAGCCCGGCATGCTGGACCCTCCACGTCGCTCACCGAATGGAACGCACTTAGTCTTGCGTTTTCGCTCGCTTGTGGGACCGCAGTTGAGAGAAAACCGACATCCCTCCCCCTCCCCCGCCCGCGTCATTTATTATACCACCACTCCCTCCGTTTTATGCAGAGTAAATAAAAACAGAGGGAGTATACTACGGATGAGGATCCCCTGACATGGCCGAACCCATTGAGTAACTAACATGCGGGGCCTAGCAAGCATGGGGTCGGCCAGTAAGTGACCGAAAGGGAGGGTAAGGCAGGGATACCTACGTCAGAGGATCCACTTCCACTATACTACTTTGACCAAATGTTAGAGTAATAATATATGACATGCAACTTACACAAATGTTAGAGTAATAGTATATGACATGCAACTTACACAAAGCATACAGGGTCTAATGCATTTTTCGAGGCTAACTTTGACCAAATGTTAGAGTAATAATATATGACATGCAACATACACAAAGCATATGGTCAATTTTGTATGTGAAAGGAGTTTCCAATGATATAATTTTCACATTATACATCTCATGTACTCCCTCCGTCTAGGTGTGTAAGTCATCTTATGAAAACCAAATAATCCCAAAACACATAGGCGCGGTGCATTAACTTCTACCTCATTTCTTGTTTCTTGACATATGAACCAATAAGAGATGAGGGTGTGCATGCTTTAATGACTGAGACTATCAAACATGACATGCAAGTGGTTAGTTCATTGCATGCAATACTATTAATTAGCAAATAAAATTAATGTCTCTCGTTTTCCCTCCTCCTTGGTCACAAATTGCACAGCCTAAGATGACTTACTCACCTATGTGAAAGGAGTACTATTAATCTTGTCAATAGTCAAATTGGAAACCATCTCGAGTACAAATCTAGGAGTACGCATTTGAATCTAACAATATTGATTGGGCGTTGTTGAATGTTGATACCTTTTTATCATAGTAGAGATACTTTGACTACACATAAAACTTATACTATGTAAAGTAGAAAGGATAGGAGGGAGTATATTGTACGTTCAAAAACGAAATGAACATTGAATACCCTTTATATATGATTTGCGAATGCTATGATCACCGGTTCAAAATTATGAATCCGCCTTAGGTATCACGTGCCCCCACTCGTTCCCTCTCGATTTCATCTCGGGGTCCGGAGATCTATTGAAAGAGGACTAGGGTGGGTACATGCGAATGATACTCGGCGGAATGTTCAAATGAGGCATGCGGGAGGATGGAATCGACTGGAGGGCGACATGATCGTTGGAGAAGAGGGTTGGAGAGGAATGAGAAATAAGCAAACGCCACATGATTACACTTGAACGGCTCAAATAAACAATAAGTTGTCTCGCTTGGCCTACATAGTGAAAGGCCTAATGCGCAACGCAGAGTACTGACGCTCGAATATGGCTGGGAAAACAGGGAAACCGACATAGCGCAGATTAGTCCAATGGAGGAGCTGGCCCACGACCTCCTCGCCACCGACAACCGTTCATGTGGGTCGTTGGGGCCAACAACGGGGCGTAGTTCCAGCACTGCCTCTGGACATGGCGACCGCGGTGAGCGACACGCTCATATCGTCGATAGACACGGTCGGTTTCAGTGTGCCGAGGGTGGCGTTAGTGTTGTGGCACGACCAACGGTATGCTTGGTTTGTGCCCAAGGTTGCCCCATCAAAGCATTGGGTAGCCAAAATTTTGGTTGAGGTATTGGTTGCCCATGATTTGGCCGACATTGGCAAGAAAAATGAACTAGAGTTGGCTAGAGTTCATTGGCATGCCAAAGAAATGGCAACCATCCAAACAAAGACCAATCTTTGGGTCATGACCAAAATTTTGGTAAGGTGCACTTTGGCCACAATGCAAACACACCCCAACACCCGGCTCGTCGAGGATGCACGGGGCGCCGCGACGTGTCCGCGGAGTGGTGTAGCGCGGCCAACTGCATCCTCTGGACCTGAGACCATGCCGGGTCGTTTTGCTTTTTCAATGACATGCGGGGATCGCATTTGAGCAAAGGGCATCTCCAATGTTGCCACGACCGCAGCTGACTACCCTGGCACACCAAAGCCCTCGTCCCTCACACCGTCGCACGGTGCGTTCCCAGCCGGCGCCAGCTGCCCGCATTCATGCCGTCCGTTCGTATGTCGTCGTTAAGAGGCTCGGTGCCCGAGGAACCAACTCCGGCGACTAAATGACGCACCCGGACACTTGGCCTCACCGGAATGCGCTACTTAAAGCGGCAACGCCCAGCTAACCTCCACACCATAGCGCATCGTCCTCCTACCTGGCACCACACCCGCCATGACCACAAGTGCGAACACTCTGCGGGAGAGCTTGTCTTCGGGGATGAAGCTCGAGGTCGCCGCCCTCGCTCAAGTCGTCGCACAAGCGGTGGCCACGCTGGCGGCCGACGACGGGAGCACCGTCAGCCACGCGTCCTACTTGCCGCCGTCCAACGTCCGGCACCGCCGAGGTCGGGGACTCCTCCGAGGATGAGTAGGGCATGGGAGGCGGCAGGGCATGGTGTGCCAACTGGCTGGTCCGTTGATACGTCTCCAACATATCTACTTTTCCAAACACTTTTGCCCTTGTTTTGGACTCTAACTTGCATGATTTGAATGAAACTAACCCGGACTGACGCTGTTTTCAGCAGAACTACCATGATGTTGTTTTATGTGTAGAAAAGAAAAGTTCTCGGAATGTCCTGGAAATCCACGAGGAACTTTTTGGAATTTATAAGAATTATTGGGCGAAAGAAATACATCAGGGGGCCCAGGGCCTGTCCACGAGACAGGGGGCGCCCCCCCTAGGGTGCGCCCCCTATCTCGTGGCCCCCCTAGACCTCCTCCGACCTCAACTCCAACTCCATATATTCCGTCTCAGGGAGAAAAAATCTGAGAGAAAGTTTCGTCGCGTTTTACGACACGGAGCCACTGCCAAGCCCTAATCTCTCGGGAGGGCTGGTGCAGAGTCTGTTCGGGGCCCGAGAGGGGATTCGTCGCCGTCGTCATCATCAACCATCCTCCATCACCAATTTCATGATGCTCACCGCCGTGCGTGAGTAATTCCATCGTAGGCTTGCTGGACGGTGATTGGTTGGATGAGATTCACCATGTAATCAAGTTAGTTTTGTTAGGGTTTGATCCCTAGTATCCACTATGTTCTGAAATTGATGTTGCTATGACTTTGCTATGCTTAATGCTTGTGACTAGGGCCCGAGTGCCATGATTTCAAATCTGAACCTATTATGTTTTCATGAATATATGTGTGTTCTTGATCCTATCTTGCAAGTCTATTGTCACCTATTATGTGTTATGATCCGACAACCCCGAAGTGACAATAATCGGGATACTTCTCGGTGATGACCGTAGTTTGAGGAGTTCATGTATTCACTATGTGTTACTACTTTGGTCCGATTCTCTATTAAAAGGAGGCCTTAATATCCCTTAGTTTCCGCTAGGACCCCGCTTCAACGGGAGGGTAGGACAAAAGATGTCATACAAGTTCTTTTCCATAAGCACGTATGACTATTTACGGAATACATGCCTACATTACATTGATGAATTGGAGCTAGTTCTATATCACCCTATGTTATAACTATTGCATGAGGAATCGCATCCAGCATAATTATCCATCACTGATCCATTGCCTATGAGCTTTCCATATATTGTTATTCGCTTATTTACTTTTCCGTTGCTACTGTTACAACTACTACAAAAACCCAAAAACATTTATCTTTACTTTTGCTACCGTCACCTTTATTATCATACCACTTTTGCTACTAAACACTTTGCTGCAGATACTAAGTTATCCAGGTGTGGTTGAATTGACAACTCAACTGCTAATACTCAAGAATATTCTTTGGCTCCCCTCGTGTCGAATTAATAAATTTGGGTTGAATACTCTACCCTCGAAAGCTGTTGCGATCCCCTATACTTGTGGGTTATCAAGACTAATTTCTGGCGCCGTTGCCGGGGAGCATAGCTCTATTCTCTGAGTCACTTGGGATTTATATCTGTTGATCACTATGAAGAACTTGAAAGACGACCGAACTACTATTTTGCCCTCAACTACAAGGGGAGGTAAGGAACTGCCATCTAGCTCTGCACTAGATTCTCCTTCCGTTATTAGTAAGCTTGCGACACCTAAACCTGCTACTGCTATGAGTTCTGATATGTCGCATGTTATCGATGATGCCACTTCTGCTATGCATGATGAAACTACTTCTGTACGTGATACTACTTTGCCATTAGGTGAATTTCTAGATGAACAACTTGCTAGAGTTAGACGGGATGAAATTAATGAAGATCCTATTAGTGATGATAGTGATGATAGTGATGATGAAGGTTCCCCCAATGATTATGTTTTACCTGTTGTTCCTAAGGGTTATGTTATGAATGAAAAAGCTGCTCTGGAAATCCTTGCTTGCAATGATAGAAATGATCTTAAGAAATTATTAGCTAAATGGAAGCAGCAGTATCTTAATGCTAGAATGAAACCCGACCCTGCTTTTGCTACTTCACATATTTGTGTTACTGATAAGGATTATGAATTCTCTGTTGATCCTGATATTATTACTTTAGTTGAATCTGATCTTTTTTATGGCCTTGAATATGAAACTGTTGTGGCACATCTTACCAAGTTGAATGATATAGCCACCTTGTTTACTCATGATGAGAAGTCTCACTATTTATATATCCTTAAGATATTTCCGTTTTCATTAAAGGGTGATGCTAAGACTTGGTATAATTCTCTTGCTCCTGGTTGTGTGCGTAGTCCCCGGGATATGATTCATTACTTCTCTGCTAAATATTTTCCTGCTCATAAGAAACAAGCTGCCTTGCGGGAAATATATAATTGTGTGCAAATCAAAGAAGAGAGTCTCCCACGAGCTTGGGGGAGGCTTCTCCGGTTACTTAATGGTTTGCCTGATCATCCTCTTAAGAAAAATGAAATACTTGATATCTTTTATAATGGACTAACCGATGCTTCCAAGGACTACTTGGATAGTTGTGCTGGTTGTGTTTTCACGGAAAGAACAGTCGACGAAGCTGAAATATTATTGAATAATATGTTGACTAATGAAAATAATTAGATTCTTCCTGAGCCAGTTCCTGAAGTAATTCCTGAACCAATTGAGCCAACCCCTGAGCCTATTCCTAAACCCACTCCGAAGAAGAGAGGCGTTTTATTTCTCAGTCCTGAAGATATGCAAGAGGCAAAGAAATCAATGAAAGAAAAAGGTACTAAAGCTGAAGACATTAAGAATTTACCTCCTATTGAAGAAATACATGGTCTTAATTTATCTTTCAAGAACCACATTGTCTTGATAACCCGACACAGGTAGTAAAGGTAAATTCTCTCTATAGATATGATAAGGTTGAAATACCCTCTACTAAATTTCATAGCCCATGCTTAGATGAATTTGATGATTTATGGCTAGGCAAGAAAGTTTTAATGCTTATGTTGGTAGAGAGTTAAAGAATAATGCTTTCGAGATAGGAAGCATAGGTGATAATCTGGCTAGAGTTAAAGACGAACTTCACCACGTTAGCAAATATGCTTCTATGGTTGCTACTCAAGCTGAGAAAGTACTTAGAGCTCAAAATGATTTGCTTGATGAATTAAATAATAAAAATGACTTTGTTGTTAGAGTGGCTACTAGAACTGGTAGAATGACTCAGCAACCTTTGTATCCTGAAGGCCACCCTAAGAGAATCGAGCAAGATTCTCAGAGAAATAATTTAGAGGCACCTAGTTCTTCTAAAAAGAAGAAAAAGAAAAACAATAAAACTTCGCATGCTTCTAGTGAACCTACTGTAGACACACCTGAGAATCCCAATAATATTTCTATTTCTGATGCTGAAACTGAATCAGGTGATGAACATGAACCTAGTGATAATGTTAATAATATGTTCATGTAAAAGCACAACCTAGCAATGATAATGATGTAGAGATTGAACCTGCTTTTGATCTTGATAACCCACAATCAAAGAATCAACGTTATGATAAGAGAGATTTTGTTGCTAGGAAGCACGGTAAAGAAAGAGAACCATGGGTTCAGAAACCCATGCCCTTTCCTCCTAAACCATCCAAGTCAAAGGATGATGAGGATTTTGAGCGCTTTGCTGAAATGATTAGACCTATTTTCTTACGTATGCGCTTAACTGATATGCTTAAAGTAAATCCATATGCTAAGTATATGAAGGATATCATCACAAATAAAAGAAAGATACCGGAAGCTGAAATTTCCACCATGCTTGCTAATTACACTTTTAAGGGTGGAATACCAAAGAAACTTGGAGATCCGGGTGTACCAACTATACCATGCTCTATTAAAATAAATTATGTTAGAACTGCTTTATGTGATCTTGGAGACGGTGTTAGTGTTATGCCTCTCTCTTTATATCGTAGACTTGAATTGAATAAGTTGACACCTACTAAAATATCTTTGCAAATGGCTGATAAATCAATTGCTATACCTGTCGGTATTTGTGAGGATGTGCCTGTTGTGGTTGCAAATGTCACTATTTTAACGGACTTTGTTATTCTTGATATTCCCGAGGACGATAGTATGTCTATTATCCTTGGTAGACCTTTTCTTAATACCGCAGGGGCTGTTATTGATTGCAACAAAGGCAATGTCACTTTTCATGTTAATGGTAATGAGCATACGGTACACTTTCTGAGGAAACAATCTCAAGTTCATAGCATCAATTCAATTGGAAAAGTTCCAACTATCATTTTTGGAGATTTTGAATTTCCTCTCCCTACTGTCAAGAAAAAGTATGATATTCTTATTGTTGGGGATTTTCATATCCCCGTTGAGGTAACTTAGTGTTATTCGAAATTTCTCCGGTTCCGTGTTATTCGGAATGAGTTCGTTAACAAGACTTGATCAACCTTGTTAGTGGGTTCATTTTGATGATCACGAGATGGAAGAAACTAGAAGGCACAACCTTCTGTACCCTCTTTTTACTTTATGTTATTTAGATTAAATAAAGAAAAAATAATATTATTCGTCAGTTTTCTGAATTATCCATTCATTAAAAAATAGCCCGAAAATAAAAGTGCTCCAAATGCCCTGCAAATCTAGTATGATTTTTTCTGGAATATTTGAGGATTTTAGGCACTGAAAACACTGCAGAAGGGGCAAGCACCAGGCCACGAGAGAGGAGGGCGCCCCCCTGTAGGGCGCCCCCCTGTCTCGTGGGCCCCTGGTGGCTCCCCTCCACTTATGCCAGCACCCACACACTTCATCTTCTACCCAAAAAACCCCCCATCCAGCTCAAGCACGAGTTCTAGCTCTTCTTGCTGCGATTTTCGATCTCTTAGCTCAAAGCTCCATTCACAAAACTTCTTTGGGAGATTGTTGCTTGGTATGTGACTCCTCCATTGGTCCAAATAGTTTTTGTTCTAGTGCTTTATTCATTGCAAATTTTTGCTGCATAGGTGACCATGCTCTTTAGCTTGCATGTTAAATTTTTGAGGTCCCAAGCAATTCCAATTCATGATATAGGCTCTAGGCACTTGTAGGAGTAGTTGCTATCAATCTTGTTTAGTTTTATGCACTTTTATTTTGAAGTTACTAAAATTTCAGATTTTTTCAGAAAAAGAAATATGCTTAGAAGAATGTACCAAGGAGGTTCCTCGGCAAAGAAAGGGCCAAGGATTGCTATACGTGAGCAAGATGTTGAATTGTCGAGGGACGCAAATGTACGGGCTTGTGATTGACCATCCGATGATTTTATGGTCGAAGCAGGCTTCAAGGAGGAATTTGACGATATGTGCGTAATGCCGAGCTGGAGGACTTCTTAAAAGATAAGTGTCCATGATACTATCGGTTGGTGATTCTTTTGTGCGGAGGTTTAGATACAACTGTTCGCGTAATTCTCCTAGTGTCATGTTTGATATTTATGATACATCTTATACCATGGATTTAGAGGATTTCACAACTGCTTGCAAACTACCGCAGTGAGGTAATATTAATGATCCTCCCAAATCTGAATTTAGAGATTTTCTTGCTAGTATTACTGTGGGAGAATCTAGGGACGTAGCACAAGCTACCATAGGGAGCATTCATTTTCCTGCTATACATTACTTTGCTCTCTTTATTGGTAGATGCATTAACGGTAAGGACGAAGTATGTCACATGTGTGCTCCTGATCTTGCTATCCTCAAGAGTGTTGTGTCAGGATATAAAGGTTATAACTTGGGGGCAATAGTTGCACGTAGGTTGTAGAATAATAGTAGAAAGGGAGATTTATTTGGAGGAATTTATGCAACCCGTGTAGCTAACTTTCTTAATATAGCTCCACGAGAGGGGGATATGATTTTACCTCCTGTTTATTTGGATAAAGAAGCTATGTTCCATCATCATTTTCTTGAGAGGAATGAACAATTCCTCCATTATCGACTAATCTATGACAGGCGCAATGTCGTCCCCGTTACTCTTCCTTCCCCCTACCTTTTTGATTATCAGACAAGAGGACGCTACGTTGTCACCAGGGTGGAAGCAACTGAGTATGAGAGAGGAATGGAGGCAGCTCGCCAACACGCTTCCGCTCAGGAGGCGATCGCCTCCGCATCTCAGTACAACCCCAGCTTCACTTATGGATATCTGCCAGGACCCCGATTCCAAGTCACATCGATCTAGCCGGTAACACCTCATATCACTTTGCGGCCTCACGCACGGTATTGCCACGGGTGTCGCCTTACCATGGCCCGGGACCGTTTGCGCCTTTTGGCTCACGTATATGATAGTGTCGCTAGCATCCATATGACAGAGAACCCGGGCCGACATGGCTAGTCGTGAACCCAAAGCGGCACTAAGCCATGGGGACAGGCATACATGAATCACATCGAGCATGTCGGTCAACAGCCTGTGAATCCGGGCTGTAGCACTGGGCTAACAGGACTCCAGGAACCCGGGCTGTAGCAGGCTAGGCAGGACTCCGGATGTCACCGCGTGACATTTCCCGAAGGGATGTACACGAGAACGTAGTGAAACACATGCCGGCCAGTCAAGTGTCCTGAGCAGTAGTGCTGGGCTAGCAGGACTCCGGTGAACCGGGCTGTAGCGGACTACTATGGCTCAAGGAAGAACTAGACTACATTTCCCCATAAGAGAGGCTGCCGAGGATAAACAACTAGATTGTCGGATCCCACACATACCAAGCATTTCAATCATACACTCAATATGCTCAATATGTGCAAATACAGCATGGCATCACAACAAGACTCTACGACTCAAAGTATTTATTCATTAGGCTCCGAGGAGCGAGATATTACAAACATGGGTCTCATGACCCAACATTCAGAGCATACAAAGCAAAGCACACGCGGAAGCTTAACATGTCTGAGTACAGACATCTAAAAATGAAAAAGGATGAGAAGCCTGACTATCTACCAGATCCTGCCGAGGGCACAACATCGCAGCTGAGGTAACAAGCTAAACGTCGAAGTCCACGCGGAACTACTAGTGAGACTGAAGTCTCTCTGCAAAAACATAAAATAGGCAAACGTGAGCACAATTGTACTCAGCAAGACTTACATCAGAACTAACTACATATGCATCATTATCAACAGAGGGGTGGTGGGGTTTAACTGCAGCAAGCCAGCTTTGACTCGGTGGCTATCCTGAACTACGACTGCAAGTAACTCTTTTGAGGTGGCGCACACGAGTCCACATATTCACCATATCAATACACCACTATGGATCCGCTCCCGTCTCCTCACGAGAACGCCATCCATAGCACTCACGCTTATCTTGCGCATTTTAGAGTATCCACTTTCACTTGTCTATGAACTGTACAGCAACCCGAAGTCCTTTACCGTGGACGGCTATTCGAATAGATCATTTATAACCCTGCAGGGGTGTACTTCTTCACACACGCTCTCGCCACTTACCACCATGTACACGTCATGTATCTCGGCAACCTTCAAGCGGAAGCCTCGCGAGGGAGTCGGCCACGACCTGACTAACCACACAAGTCTCTAGTCTAGGTTTATCGCCTATTCGGGTTCCATCCGCGAGGAGATCCAGCCGGGGTGTCGCTCACGGCCCCAAACGATGAGTGCAGGGTTCCCGAGGCACCAATCGGGCGTCCCAGTACACCGTGCCTTGGTGTATCTACCGCATCATAGCCCACCCCTAGGGTCAGCGCTATGCACGGCCCCCAACACATATCCTACAAACACCAGAAACTAGTTACAACTCCTGGATAGAGATCAGGTTGATTAATAAGTCGAGAGGGGCACTTAAGCATTCCAATGCGTGGTAGTAACTGTTCATGGATCACAAACACAGAACTCAGTTCCTGAGGACGGCTGCAATGAGACAACCCACCATGTACTCCTACATGGCCTCTCACCCCTACCTTTACCAAATCGTGTTCACATACTTAGCTCTCAACAGTAGGACATGTTCACACACCTCCGATTCATCCCGGATGAATCAGACCTGACACAACTCTAAGCAATAGCAGGCATGACAAGCAAGCATGAATGAGTAGGCACATCAGGGCTCAAACAACTCCTACTCATGCTAGTGGGTTTCATCTATTTACTGTGGCAATGACAGGTCATGCAGAGGATAAAGGGGTTCAGCTACCGCAGCAGTAACAGATGAATCGTTGTTGTCCTAATGTAGTAAAAGAGAGCAGGAGCGAGAGAGTGGGATTGTATCGGAATGAACAAGGGGGTTTTGCTTGCCTGGCACTTCTGAAGATAATATAGTTCTTCATCGGTGTCATCGGACCCATCGTCAGTACGTCGTTTACTGAGAGGGGACAAACATCGACAAACAAAGGAGAAATACAATCAATGCCATGCAACAATATGATGCATGAAGATGACATGGCAATATGCTGTTGATTGGCCTAATGCATCTAGCAACAAGTTAAATGGGGTTGGTTTGAACACTAGGTTCAAATTCAAACTCCATATGTGAGAGTTTAAATGCCATTTAATTGATTTGACCTGATCAGCAGGTATAAGTTGTTCTAACATGCATGAAAATGGTACAGATGGATAGATTGAATTTTTTGATCATTTTTCATATATAAATTATTTCATTTTGAGCTACGGTTGATTTTCTATGATTTTTAGAAGTTTTGGTTATTTTCTAGAATTTCCTGTATAAGAATAATTCCAGCAATCGAATTAATGCGCCAGCATTGAATCATGCTGACCTCAGCAGGTCAACAGCGCCGTCTCAGTCAAACGACGATGGGGACCATCGTCGATGACAAAGTGCTGTCTGGGTCACAAACATGTGGGGTCAGGTCAACATCCACGCCAGCACGGTCAAAGCTGACGCGTGGGTCCGCTGGTTCTGCTAATTAATCTAACTTAAATCTAACTAGCGTCTTAATTAGGCAGCAGGTCCCACTGTCAGTGTCTAGAAAGTGGGGTTAATTAGCGTGTTTAGCTGCTAAAGACGTTGCCACGTCAGTCCGCCGGAGTTTAACCGCCGGTGACGTCTACCGACGACGGAGGCACGCCGGGACGGCTCCTCCGGCGCCCATTCTCCACGCGGAGGGGTTCTACAGGGAGCTCGCGCTCGTGCGCATCCAATGGAGCAAGCCAGAGGAGCTGGGGTTAGCTGTGACATCGGCAGCGGCGAGGGAGGCAGTGGCCGGAGCTCGGGCGAGCTCGGGGTCGAGGCCACAGCGGCCTTGGCGATGCGGGGTTAACACCTACGGCGTCTACGCGGTGCGGCGAGAACGTTGAACGCATGCCCGGGACCGAATGGTCACCGGAGCGTCATCTCCGGCGAGCTTTGGCGGCGGCGCTGTCGGGTGAGAGAGGCACGGCGGCTACGACATGCTAGAGAGAAAACGGAGAGGGGGAGGATGATCAGGAGCTCACAGCGGTTCCAGTAGGCTTCGAAGCGGGCTTGGGGAAGGTCGGAGCTGAGCGGGGCGGCGAGGCCGATCTCCGGCGGCCGAGGAGGGGAAAAGCATCGGGGCGGCGCTTCGGGGCTCCTCCGGTCGCGTGAGCCGTCGGGGAGGACGAGGGAGGCACATCGGAGCTCGGGGCTGCGTCCATGGGGCTAGGGCTAGCCGGTGGCCATGGTGGCAGTGAACGGCGGCGGCGGCTCTATGTTTGGGCGAAGAACGAAGAGGGAGAGGGGAAAATGACCAGGGAAGAATGGGGGGGGGGGTCGGCACGGCCTCGTCCACGTCTCCTGGCGCGGGTTGGGGGAAGGAGGCGTCGACACGGCGGGCAGGAGGTCGTCGGTAGCGCACAAGCGCGTCGCCGGCCACGCGCATGTGCCTACTGGCGCGAGGAGGAAGGCGACAGGGGGGGGGGGCGGCCAGTGGGCTGGGCTGTGCTGGGCCGAACCAATAGGCGCCAGGTAAGTAGGCTGGCAGGTATGGTTCCTGCTCTTTCTATTTTTGTTTTTCTTTTTTCTAATTTTGTAGTTTGTTTTTGATCCAGTTTTAAAAACCAAATCAATTTTGTAAACCCTGAAAATATTCATGAGCACTTTCTGAATTATTTCAATGTCCCAAAAATAATTCCAACATTATTTGAGCATTTAAATTATTTATAGTGTTTAAATGCCCAAAGTCAAATACAATATGATTTAATTCAAAAATCTAGAAATGACCTAGAAATATGTGCATCACTTTTGACAGTGGTTTAAGACCAAGGCAGAGGTGATGAACATTTTAGAAGGGCATTTCAGGTTTATTGAAAATGTTTTTATGTTGAACCTATTTGATTTGATGTGGTGCTAGGGTTTGATCAATCCCCATTTCAAAATCAAAAGAATTTAAACATGATGCAGCACTCCAGTGCAAGCACTAAGCATTACCAGAACTAGGGATGTGACAACTCACCCCCACTAAACAAGAATCTCGACCCGAGATTCAAGACATGAGGTAAGGAGACAGAGGGGATACAAACCTAACTTGATCTTCATGATCCAACTTGCACTTCATAAGAACGTTGATTCGATCATCATCTTGATCTTGACATCTAGCTTTGAGAACTTCATCCAATATGACAACGAGAGGAAAGGGAGAATTTTAGAAGAATCGATCTTCTCAAGGATCAACCTATACACGATCAACTCATGAAATGAGAAGTTGGGGCATCTCTTGAGTTGAAACACGAAACACACTTTGAGTGGGATGGAGGAACATATGACGAAGGTTTAATTTGGTAAGCACAATTCCATGCTTAAAAGGATGGTGGATGCATTTCAAAGTAGCGAGGAGCTAAATTGCCATGATTCCATAACGAGGCACCTTAGAGTAGGTGGCTCGTTGAATTATTCCCTTAAGTGGAAAAAAGAATTACTTTTGATATCTAGATCATTGAAACTCTTTATACCAGCCTAAGGAAATCCACAACGATTGTTTGAAGGAGTTCAAAAGATTGACATACTCGGACTAGAATGGATGATGTGGACTACCTTGTTGAAGATAACACAATGGATGATTTTTCTTACCATCAGAAATGGATGGGACCCATGGTAAGTCCACTTTTGAAGATAATCTTGGACAGCAACTGCTGAGAAGGGCAGCCCATGGAAATTGGCACAACGGCAGTGCAAGTTGGGAACAAAATGCAATTGTTGGGAATGTTCCAACCATCATATCTGCCCGAGATTCAGATCCGATTGGTGATAGGATACTTCAGACTCAGCATGTCTGAAAAGAAAGTTTGCAACACAATCGACGAGATCACGTTGCAAGATTCTCGGGAAATGAACCACGGTAGCAAGCTCCAAAACATGAGCTGGTTCTGCTACAACATGTGAACACGTTGTCCTAGACTAGCATGACCACATGGTAGTCTTATAATAAAACACTACCGAGTTCTGGTTGGGAACCATCATCGAGGATAACGGAATCCTGTACAAATCCGTCTGGTACCTTCAGGGCTAGCACTTAGAACTTATTATCCTTGAACAATTCAATCAGTGGCTTGGCATGCTAGGAAATACATTTGGAATGGAGGTAGCTAATCTCACAAACCAATGTATACTTCGCACAAGCATGACTGACTTGGGATGATTCCAGAGGAAGCAACATTAACTTTCTCGAATCCACGGCGACAACTTGCATCAAATGCACATGAACTGGAGGAAGTCACTTCTTTCATCCGAACATATGCTTCATGAAAGGGACATGAAGATAATGCTTATAAAAGTTTCCAACACTAGGTTGATGTTCAACACGAATCATGGGGGAGACAAAATGCTGCTGATGGGCCCAATAGCAACTCATCGGAATTTCCATATCACTGGACTTCCACCATCATGTGAACACGGTGATAGCATTGGTCAGACCAAAAGATGTAATGGTGTATGCTCGAGGGATCAACCACGAGTAAGACAACATTGCAAACATCGATGGTACTGATTTGATTTGGTGATAGCCCATACTCAAATCAAAGTTTTGGTTAGGATGATAGGTCCAACAATTGATCGCGAGGATCAATCAATGAAGACATCACCTTTCTTCAACGCACATACAAGATATCCCTTAGAATGAACTAAGTCGGACAAGCTTTCATCTTCCAACTCTCCAAGTTGTTGTTTAGCTTAACCAACTAGCTCAGGGGTATCCAACACAGATTCTTGGAGAAGGGGGTGGTTACAAGGAACCAACTTGATCACGAACTCAACATAGCGGTCAAGTGACAACCTGGTGATACCTCCGAGAAGATATTCGGAAAATCACGAACCACCGATATGTTACTATGCTCGAGAACATTCTTGCTTTTCAGGGCAAGACGATATGATCAAAAGAGCGAGGGATTGGCACAATCCTAACTCATTGATCAAAGAGTGCACCGGAAATAAGGACTAGGTAGCACGATCAATCTTAGGATGATGATTTAATAACCAACACGCTAAGAATGAGAATATTGTCCATTAACTACCAAGCAAGGGGGTTGCTAGGCGTATCGATTTCACAGACCACAATTCACTTGTCGGCATTCCGGTTACAACAACACGGGACCGAAGAATGAATAATGATGGTGAGAAGTATCACTGCGTCAAGAATTCATAAGAGGCGGTGCAATTCTCATGACATTCTTGACATAAAGATGGTAACACTCCAGGTGGAACAGAATCCAAAGCTGGATGGGTACTTTGATCTGCGGAATACAACTGCTTTGACCCAATCCTAGAAATGGACAAGGTACTGGAGTTTGTTTCTCCTAGTCATTCCAGAATAGAATGGCTCGACGGACCACAAGAGTAATAGGCATCGATAAACGAATGCACGCATACCCTTGACTATCAATTGATAGACGGGGGTCAGAATACAACTAAGGGAGTTGTGGATGCATAGATTAGTATGTCGAATCAAGTTCAACATATTTCTTCCGGATAACCCATGCAGAGAGGTAGGACTGGCAGAATCACAATTATGAATGGAGAACTCATTGAGAGCACTCTTGTTGTGATCTTTCGGTTCAAGAGAACTTCTGCCAAACTGGTTCATGGTATTTGGAAGAAGGAAATACCACGGACCTCGAGGACTATCGCAAAGTTACTAATATCCTAAAGGTACGAGCAACACTATCAACACGAGGTAAGTAGGGTGAATCTCGGGTTCAAGAACCCAGGAATAGAATACCTACTACTAAGTAGCATCACGGGATGCTTTTGAGAGTAATGGCCAGAATCATCACACTGGGGATGCAAAGCATTGCTAGATTCTAAGTAGCTCTCTAAGACACCTAGGGTCATAATACTAGTTCCAACATATATGTCAAGGCAAGGAGTACCTCAACAGACGATTAGTGTGCTTATTCTGACCAAAAGGACACCGTGAACAGGAAGGAAGAATTTGCAAATGCACCAGATAGTTTAGAAACCTAGGATGACTCGGACAGCATAACGGCTGTAAATGCTCAAAAAGATTTGAGCCTTAATGCAAAATGGTGGCATAACCACTCAACAACATCATATCAAGGTTCCGAGATCAACAATTAACATACAGGAATAGTAGGAACTGAACCGAGGCTTGAATTCAACAATCTAACAAGTCTCTATCATAGTAACTCATCATCCTGATAGATAGATGAGAAGGCCTAGTTCTTAATCCCCGTAGAAAAGAAGAGGTTGACTCACATCAGAAGGGCATAAGGTAAAGGAGTAAAAAGAGCCTTACGTTCCCTTCCCTAATCAATTCCCTTACATAACTAAAGCATTTCTAGACACAACTTCGACCAGTTTGGCTTGGTAATCCTACAGGCAGTCAGGCTCTGATACCAAAGCTATCAGGGCCCCTATTCCAAGTCACATCGATCTAGCCCGTAACACCTCATATCACTTTGCGGCCTCACGCACGGTATTCCCACGGGTGTCGCCTTACCATGGCCGGGACTGTTTGCGCCTTTTGGCTCACGTATATGATAGTGTCGCTAGCATCCATATGACAGAGAATCCGGGCCGACATGGCTAGTCGTGAATCCAAAGCGGCACTAACCCATGGGGACAGGCATACATGAATCACATCGAGCATGTCACCAACAGCGTGTGAATCCGGGCTGTAGCATCGGGCTAATAGGACTCGAACTCGGGCTGTAGCAGGCTAGGCAGACTCGGATGTCACCGCGTGACATTTCAAGGGATGTATACAGAACGAAGTGAAACACATGCCGCTACCAAGTGTCCCGAGCAGTAGTGCTGGGCTAGCAGGACTCCGTGAACTGGGCAGAAGCGGACTACTATGGCTCAAGGAAGCACTAGACTACATTTCCCCATAAGAGAGGCTGCCAAGGATAAACAACTAGATTGTCGGATCCCACACATACCAAGCATTTCAATCATACACACAATATGCTCAATATGTGCAAATACAACATGGCATCACAACAAGACTCTACGACCCAAAGTATTTATTCATTAGGCTCCGAGGAGCGAGATATTACAAACATGGGTCTCATGACCCAACATTCAAAGCATACAAAGTAAAGCACACGCGGAAGCTTAACATGTCTGAGTACAGACATCTACAAATGTAAAAGGCTGAGAAGCCTGACTATCTACCAGATCCTGCCGTGGGCACAAGATCGCAGCTAAGGTAACAAGCTAAACGTCGAAGTCCACACGGAACTACTAGTGAGACTGAAGTCTCTCTGCAAAAACATAAAATAGGCAAACGTGAGCACAATTGTACTCAGCAAGACTTACATCAGAACTATCTACATATGCATCATTATCAACAGAGGGGTGGTGGGGTTTAACTGCAGCAAGCCAGCTTTGACTCGGTGGCTATCCTAAACTACGACTGCAAGTAACTCTTTTGAGGTGGCGCACACGAGTCCACATATTCACCATATCAATACACCACTATGGATCCGCTCCCGTCTCCCTACGAGAACGCCATCCATAGCACTCACGCTTATCTTGCGCATTTTAGAGTATCCACTTTCACTTGTCTATGAACTATACAGGCAACCCAGAAGTCCTTTACCATGGACGCGTCTATTCGAATAGATCATTTATAACCCTGCAGGGGTGTACTTCTTCACACACGCTCTCGCCACTTACCACCATGTACACGTCATGTATCACGACAACCTTCAAGCGGAAGCCTGGCGAGGGAGTCGGCCACGACCTGACTAACCACACAAGTCTCTAGTCTAGGTTTATCGCCTATTCGGGTTCCATCCGCGAGGAGATCCGGCCGGGGTGTCGCTCACGGCCCCAAACAATGAGAGCAGGGTTCCCGAGGCACCAATCAGGCGTCCCGGTACACCGTGCCTTGGTGTATCTACCGCATCATAGCCCACCCCTAGGGTCAGCCCTATGCACGACCCCCAACACATATCCTACAAACACCAGAAACTAGTTGCAACTCCTGGACAGAGATCAGGTTGATTAATAAGTCGAGAGGGGCACTTAAGCATTCCAATGCCTGGTAGTAACTGTTCATGGATCACAAACGCAGAACTCAGTTCCTGAGGACGGCTGCAATGAGACAACCCACCATGTACTCCTACATGGCCTCTCACCCCTACCTTTACCAAATCGTGTTCACATACTTAGCTCTCAACAGTAGGACATGTTCACACACCTCCGATTCATCCCGGATGAATCAGACCTGACACAACTCTAAGCAATAGCAGGCATGACAAGCAAGCATGAATGAGTAGGCACATCAGGCTCAAACAACTCCTACTCATGCTAGTGGGTTTCATCTATTTATCGTGGCAATGACAGGTCATGCAGAGGATAAAGGGGTTCAGCTACCGCAGCAGTAACAGATGAATCGTTGTTGTCCTAATGCAGTAAAAGAGAGCAGGAGCGAGAGAGTGGGTTTGTATCGGAATGAAAAAGGGGGTTTTTCTTGCCTGGCACTTCTGAAGATAATATAGTTCTTCATCGGTGTCATCGGACTCATCGTCGGTACGTCGTTTACTGAGAGGGGACAAACACCGACAAACAAAGGAGAAACACAATCAATGCCATGCAACAATATGATGTATGAAGATGACATGGCAATATGCTGTTGATTGGCCTAATGCATCTAGCAACAAGTTAAATGGGGTTGGTTTGAACACTAGGTTCAAATTCAAACTCCATATGTGAGAGTTTAAATGCCATTTAATTGATTTGACCTGATCAGCAGGTAAAAGTTGTTCTAACATGCATGAAAATGGTACAGATGGATAGATTGGATTTTTTTGATCATTTTTCATATATAAATTATTTCATTCTAATCTACGGTTGATTTTCTATGATTTTTAGAAGTTTTGGTTATTTTCTGGAATTTCCTGTATAAGAATAATTCCAGTAATCGAATTAATGCGTCAGCATTGCATCATGCTGACCTCAGCAGGTCAACGAAGCGATGTCCAGTCAAACCTCGACGATGGGGACCACCGGTCAAGGATACAAGGTCGCTCGGTCACGCATATGTGGGGTCAGGTCAACATCCACGTCAGCACGGTCAAAGCTGACGCGTGGGTCCGCTGGTTTTGTTAATTAATCTAACTTAAATCTAACTAGCGGCTTAATTAGGCAGTAGGGCCCACTGTCAGTGTCTAGAAAGTGGGGTTAATTAGCGTGTTTAGCTGCTAAATACGTTGCCACGTCAGCCCGCCGGAGTTTAACCGCCGGTGACGTCTACCGACGACGGAGGCACGCTGGGACGGCTGCTCCGGCGCCCATTCTCCGCGCGGAGGGGTTCTACAGGGAGCTCGCGCTCGTGCGCATCCAATGGAGCAAGCCAGAGGAGCTGGGGTTAGCTGTGGCGTCGGCAGCGGCGACGGAGGCGGCGGCCGGAGCTCGGCCGAGCTCGGGGTCAAGGCCACAGCGGCCTTGGCGATGCAGGGTTAACACCTACGGCGTCTACGCGGTGCGGAGAGAACGTTGAACGCATGCCCGAGACCGAATGTTCACCGGAGCGTCATTGCCGGCGAGCTTTGGCGGCGGCGCTGTCGGGTGAGAGAGGCACGGCGGCTACGGCATGCTAGAGAGAAAACGGAGAGGGGGAGGATGATCAGGAGCTCACGGCGGTTCCAGTAGGCTTCGAAGCGGGCTCGGGGAAGGTCAGAGCTGAGCGGGGCGGCGAGGCCGATCTCTGGCGGCCGAGGAGGGAAAAAGCGTCGTGGCGGCGCTTCGGGGCTCCTCCGGTCGCGTGAGCCGTCGGGGAGGACGAGGGAGGCACGGCGGAGCTCGGGGCTGCGTCCATGGGGCTAGGGCTAGCCGGTGGCCATGGTGGCAGTGAACGGCGGCGGCGGCTCTCTGTTTGGGCGAAGAACGAAGAGGGAGAGGGGAAAATGACCAGGGAAGAATGTGTGTGGGGGGGGGGGGGTCGGCACGGCCTCATCCACGTCTCCGTGCGCGGGGTTGGGGGGGGGGGGAGGAGGCGTCGACACGGCGAAGCAGGAGGTGCCCCGGGCGCGCCTGCGTGCGTCGATCACGGTCCTGTGCCTACTAGCGCGAGGAGGAAGGCGACAGGGGGGGGGGTGGCCAGTGGGCTGGGTTGTGCTGGGCCGAGCTAATAGGCGCCAGGTAAGTGGGCTGGCAGGTATGGTTCCTGCTCTTTCTATTTCTGTTTTTCTTTTTTCTAATTTTGCAGTTTGTTTTTGATCCAGTTTTAAAAACCAAATCAATTTTATAAATCCTGAAAATATTCATGAGCACTTTCTGAATTATTTCAGTGTCCCACAAATAATTCCAACATTATTTGAGCATTTAAATTATTTATAGTGTTTAAATGCCCAAAGTCAAATACAATATGATTTAATTCAAAAATCCAGAAATGACCTAGAAATATGTGCATCACTTTTGACAGTGGTTTAAGACCAAGGCAGAGGTGATGAACATTTTAGAAGGGCATTTCAGGTTCATTGAAAATGTTTTTATGTTGAACCTATTTGATTTGATCTGGTGCTAGGGTTTGATCAATCCCCATTTCAAAATCAAAAGAATTTAAACATGATGCAGCACTCTAGTGCAAGCACTAAGCATTACCAGAACTAGGGATGTGACAATATTAGCCAGGCGGTCCTTGGTACTAGACCAACTTAGGCCAAAAGCCTAAGCTTGGGGGAGTACATATTTCTCACCGACTTTACATTCATGTTCACACACTAGTCGTCGGTGCTCGTACTCTTTCATTGTATTATCCATGTTAGTTAAAATTTCTTTTTCTAGTTTTCTTCTTGTGTGTTTGATAAACCTTAAGAAAAACCAAAAAAAAAATAGTTAGTTTAATTTCCATGCTTGCAGTAAAATTAAAATGAAAACCCAAAAAGATTTCTAGTTCTTCTTCTTACTTGTTGGGAGCTTTCCCGTGTAAATAGTTTTATTTTCTTTTCTTTCTTTTGAGGGTCGAGAAGACCATATTCAAAATGCTTAGTGGCTCTTATATGCATGAATGTTTATTTAACTTAGAGCCCATATTACCCTGTCTTCTCTCTTGAGTTGAATGCTTGCAGATTCCAGCTTAGTCCAATGCACGTGCACTCTTATTATTATACACATCGTTCGGTCGTGCGAGTGAAAGGCAGTAATGACGATATATGATGAACTTATTGGGATGAGAAAAGCTGGTATGAACTCGACCTCTCTTGTTTTTGTAAATATGATGAGTTCATCGTTCCTGAGTCAGCTATTATGAAGTAAACATATTTGCAATGACATTTAGAGATTATAGTTACTTGTGCCATGCTTGATCAGCTTTGAGTTATAAAGGTTTATCTTGCGTGCCAACATGCTATTAGAATGATTATGATATGATATGATGGGATGGTATCCTCCTTTGAAAGAATTGAGTGACTCGACTTGGCACATGTTCACACATGTAGTTGAATCAAATCAAGATAGCCTTCATGATATTTATGTTCATGGTAGATTATATCCTACTCATGCTTGTACTCGGTGTGAATTAATTTTAATGCATGTTTATGACTGTTGTCGCCTCTCGCTTGGTCGCTTCCCAGTCTTTTGCTAGCCTTCACTGCATTTAAGCGGGAATACTGCTTGTGCATCCAAACTCGAACCCCAAAGTTGTTCCATATGAGTCCACTATACCTTCCTATATGCGGTATCTACCTGCCGTTCCAAGTAAATTTGTATGTGCCAAACTCCAAACCTTCAAATGAAATTATGTTTTGTATGCTCGAGCAGCTCATGTACAACTAGGGCTGCCTATATCTTCCATGCTAGGTGGGTTATTCTCAAGAGGAGTGGACTCGCTCCTCATTCATTTAGAAAGGGCCGTCACCGGGATGCCCATCCCATGCTTTATGCAAACTAAATGAAAATAATTGCAAACAAAACTCCCCCTGGGACCCGTTGAATGTTGGAGGCACTCGTTGTTTTGAGCAAACCATGGATTGATGCTTGTGGAGGAGGGGGAGTATAAACCTTTACCATTCTGTTTGGGAACTGCCTATAATGCATGTAGTATGGAAGATACAGCCATCTCATAGTTGTTGCGTTGATAGTGAAAGTATGCCACCCAAAATGTTATTCAGTCTCTATTCTAAAACCGAGCTCTGGCACCTCTACAAATCCCTGCTTTCTTCTGCGAAGGGCCTATCTATTTACTTTTATGTTGAGTCATCACCCTTCTTATTAAAAAGCACCCGCTGGAGAGCACACTGTCATTTGCATTCATTACTATTGGTTTATATTGGGTATGACTTGAGTGGATCTCTTTTACCAGGAATTACAATATTTAGTCAGTCCTTGATCTTTAAAGGTGCTCTGCATTTATGTTTTGCGGTCTCAGAAAGGGCTAGCGAGATACCATTTTGTTATAGCATGTTATGATTATTTTGAGAAAGTGTTGTCATCCGAGTTTTATTATTATGGCTCGCTAGCTGATTATGTTATTGATATGAGTAATTGTGAGACCTACGTGTTATTGTTAGTATGGTTAGTTCATAATACTTGTTGAAACTTGAATGCTGGCTTTTCATGTTTACAACAACAAGAGCAAATAGAGTTTGTATAAGTTTTTCTTTATCACTTTCAGTTTATCAACTGAATTGCTTGAGGACAAGCAAAGGTTGAAGCTTGGGGGAGTTGATACGTCTCCAACGTATCTACTTTTCCAAACACTTTTGCCCTCGTTTTGGACTCTAACTTGCATGATTTGAATGAAACTAACCCGGACTGACGTTGTTTTCAGCAGAACTACCATGATGTTGTTTTATGTGTAGAAAAGAAAAGTTCTCGGAATGTCCTGGAAATCCACGGAGGCACTTTTTGGAATTTATAAGAATTATTGGGCAAAAGAAATACATCAGGGGGCCCAGAGCCTGTCCACGAGATAGGCCCCCCCCTAGGGCGCGCCCCCCTATCTCGTGGGCCCCCTGGACCTCCTCCGACCTCAACTCCAACTCCATATATTCCGTCTCGGGGAGAAAAAAATCAGAGAGAAAGTTTCATCGCGTTTTACGACATGGAGCCGCTGCCAAGCCCTAATCTCTCTCGGGAGGGCTGGTCTGGAGTCCGTTCGGGGCTCCGGAGAGGGGGATTCGTCGCCGTCATCATCATCAACCATCCTCCATCACCAATTTCATGATGCTCACCGTCGTGCGTGAGTAATTCCATCGTAGGTTTGCTGGATGGTGATGGGTTGGATGAGATTCACCATGTAATCAAGTTAGTTTTGTTAGGGTTTGATCCCTAGTATCCACCATGTTCTGAGATTGATGTTGCTATGACTTTGCTATGCTTAATGCTTGTCACTAGGGCCCGAGTGCCATGATTTCAGATCTGAACCTATTATGTTTTCATGAATATATGTGTGTTCTTGATCCTATCTTGCAAGTCTATAGTCACCTATTATGTGTTATGATCCGACAACCCAAGTGACAATAATCGGGATACTTCTCGGTGATGACCGTAGTTTGAGGAGTTCATGTATTCACTATGTGTTAATGCTTTGGTCCGGTTCTCTATTAAAAGGAGGCCTTAATATCCCTTAGTTTCCGCTAGGACCCCGCTTCAACGGGAGGGTAGGACAAAAGATGTCATACAAGTTCTTTTCCATAAGCACGTATGACTATTTACGGAATACATGCCTACATTACATTGATGAATTGGAGCTAGTTCTATATCACCCTATGTTATAACTATTGCATGAGGAATCACATTCGGCATAATTATCCATCACAGATCCATTGCCTACGAGCTTTTCATATATTGTTCTTCGCTTATTTAATTTTCTGTTGCTACTGTTACAACTACTACAAAAACCCAAAAACATTTATCTTTACTTTTGCTACCGTTACCTTTATTATCATACCACTTTTGCTACTAAACACTTTGCTGCAGATACTAAGTTATCCAGGTGTGGTTGAATTGAAAACTCAACTTCTAATACTCAAGAATATTCTTTGGCTCCCCTTGTGTCGAATCAATAAATTTGGGTTGAATACTCTACCCTCGAAAGCTGTTGCGATCCCCTATATTTGTGGGTTATCATCCGTCTCCCGTGTTCTACTTTTCCTCGCCGGAGACCGCACCTTCACTTCATGGGTCTTGAACCCCGCCCCCGTACATGGAGATCACAGATGGAAGACGTCGGTCGCCGCCGTAGAATAGGTTTAGGGTCGAGTTTCTTTTATTTTTTTGTCCTATAAAAGTTCGAAATGTAATGAAAATCTGCCGTGTTTACATTAATCTCGGCCGGTGTATATGAACTTTCACAATCATATACATATTGTAGGAGTACTAGCAAGATGCCCGTGCGTTGCACGGAAGATCAAGATCTTGTGGGAGAAAAGGATGAACGAGGGAAAGCCTTATCTGCAAATGTGGAGAGGAGTGCGGGTAAATTGTCATAGTTTCCTTCCTATCCGTTAGATATAGATCGGACGACCTATATTGCAGGATGACAGGCACACCATCATCACCAACTCCGCTTTTTATTGAACCGAGACCAATCTAAAAAACCCAACTAAGCCAACCTCCCAGCATATCGCGCGGGAAAAGACCTGGCCGGATTACTAGTAGTAGTATCGATGGATCGCGCGAAGCAACATTTTTTTTGAGGGGGCGAAGCACCTAGTTTAAAAGGAAAAAAGGTGGTACACTCACAGCACTCCTGTCGCGGTCGCATTGCACCCCACACACGCTCGTCCTGCACACGACTCACGCATAACGGAACGCACTTCGGCTTGCCTCTTCACTGACACGTGGGACTGCACTTGGAGAAACCAACCATGCGCCAAACTCCCCCCGCCCACCGCACGAAAATCCTCCTCCCCCCACACACACAAATTCCCCAAATTGATTCAACCGCCTTCGCCAAATATTCCCCAATCCCCCTCCCCCGCCCCCTCCACTCCATTCGCCCGCCAAAGCCGCCCTCCCGCCGACCGATATGTTGGCGCCATGGTTCATCAAGGGGACGACGGCGATCCTCTCGCCCCACGGTGACGCTCTCGAGACTGCCATCCTCTAGCCACGCCGCCACCTCGCTACGTTTGTGGAGGCGACGGCGGTCAGCGCCGCCGCCACCGGGCGACGTTCATGTGGAGACGACAGCGTCAGCTTCTTCCACGGCACGCATTCTAGACCGAGGCCCGCTCATGTCGGTGTAGCGCTGAATGTTAGCCGATAGACGCCGTTAATCTCACTGCTTGTCAAGTAGTTTATTGTCAATATGCTCGCTTAAGAAGCTTCATTGCCTCTGCTCGCACTCAATCTGCTTAGCTGAGATGGCATGCCAAGGCCGATTAGTTGCTAAAATATCCTGCCATATATTTATTGTGACGTAGATTGCCATGGTCTAGTAGCCAATCTGTTAGGTGAAATAGCTCTACACCGTTTTATACTCGATCTTTGTTGTTGCGATGGCCTTCGATAGTTTGATGGCTGTGTGCTCGGCCTCATTGACTGCTGAAACAGCCTACCATAATTTAGCACTCAAATCTGTTTGCTGAATTAGCTTTACATATATTTCGTTACTTAGATCTACTCGTCCAAATATCTTGCCATAGCTTTAGACATCGACCTAGGTATTTTTTTCTGTACTTCATAAAAAAGCATATATGTTTTTCCTGTAATATCTGGTAGAAGAACTAATTTGTATGTCTAATGATGGACAGGACTTGATAACTTATGCTCAAGATTCTCCGCTGCATATGTCGAGGGGTTGAAAACTTCATGAACTTTATCGAGCTGAGTACGGTGGTCGAAATCAGATGTGCTTTGCCGTGTAGCAGTTGTATGAATTCAGTTACAAGACCCATCAACTGTGCAAAATCACCTACACTTGTATGGGATGTCGGTCACATATACTAGGTGGGTTCATCATGGTGAAGCTGTGAACGCCAATGTTATTGACTACGTGGAAGCAGCAGATCACCATCTTGATCTCGCCTCGATGCTCGGTGGAAGAGGAGGAGGAGGTGGTGGTGGCGGAGCGATGAGTTTGACCAACATTGAAACAATGCTACGAAATGCTCGTGCATTCTGTGAACTTTCACCTATAGAAGAAAAACGGTGGGCCCGCATGTTGGAACAATGCAACGTTGCTGTCACCCCAGGAAATAAGCTGTCAGTATTCTCAGCTATGGTCACCTTTCTTCAGGTGAAGACATCTGAGCGGATGACCAACAAATCATTCGATGCGATGTTGGCTGCTTTCCGCAAATCTTTCCCAGATGCGTCTGGGCTGCCACACACCTACAGTAAAATGAAGAATTTCCTTTGTGCAGTTGGAGTTGGATATGATATGATCCATGTTTGTAAGAATAATTGTGTTCTGTTCCGGAAGGATTTTGCCAACTTAAGTGAATGCCCGAAATGCAAATCATCAAGATGGAAAGATGGTGATGCTGTGAAGAGGGTTCCTCATAATGTTCTGAGACGTTTTCCAATTACACCAAGATTGCAGAGGTTGTTTCATGATGCTGAAACAAGAGAGGATGTACTGTGGCATTCTAGGAACCAAGAGTACAGAGACCATAATGTAATGATCCATCCATCTCATGGTAGTGAGTGGAAAAGCTTCAATGATAAACACAAAGAGTTTGCTGCTGACCCGAGAAACATTAGACTTGGCTTAGCTTCAGATGGATTTTACCCATTTGGCCACCAGAGCGCCACATATAGCATCTGTCCAGTGCTTGTTATCCCTTACAACATGCCTCCAAATGTCTGCATCAAAGAATCAAACTACATGATGGCCTTGCTCATCCCAGGTCCAAAAAGTCCTGGAAAGGATTTTGATTTGTTCATGGAGCCTCTTGTGGAGGAACTTCAACAGCTATGGAAGGGTGTTCTCACTCGAGACCTATATAGCAGCCCACCAACTGATTTCTTTCTGCGTGCTGTTGTAATTTGGCGCATCCATGATTATCCAGTTTTGGGCACTATGTCAGGGCAAACGACAAATGGTTACAATGCATGTGTTCGCTGTGACAGGAATCCTCTGTCATACGCAATACTTAGCAAGATCTGTTACATTGGACACCGTCGTTTCCTTGCCAAGGACATGCCGCATCCTAGAAAATACCGAAGACATGTGTTCAATGCAAAGCATGAAAACCGTGATGCGCCAAAGAGGCTCACCGCCGATGAGTTGCAAGTGGAATTAGAGAAGGTCAGGCATATTACTCCAGGAAACCATCCTGGTAATGGTAGTGGGAAAAGGAAGCGTGGAACGGTAGAAGAGAGATTATTCTTTACCCGTAGGTCCACTTTGTGGGACTTGGAGTATTGGAAAGATTTGGATCTGCGGCATAATCTTGATGTGATGCACATTGAGAAAAATATATGTGACGGCATTATCGGCACACTTCTTAACATTGAAGGCAAGACGAAAGATACCTTAAAATCTAGGATTGATTTGACACACTGGTATCGTAAAGGATTTGCAGGTGCAAGATGAAGCTAAACCACGGATATGGCACCACCTGTGTACGCCTTGGACAAGGTAAAAAGAAAAGAATTCATGAGGTCCCATCACGTGTGAGATTCCCACATGGATTTGCTTCCAACCCCGAAAGGAGAGTCGATGTAGATGGAAACAAGGTACAAGGGTTGAAAACTCATGACTTCCACGCCCTACTTCAAAGGGTTTTACTGTTATCCTTAGAGGATTGGGCTGCCCGACTTATACTGAGCAGTTGCAAGAGTTGGGACAATTCTTCGTGAACTCTGCAGAGAAATATCAGGATAGATGCTTTGGAGCGTCTTAGAGACAAGATACCAACTATCCTATGCGACCTTGAGAAGATATATCCTCCAGCCTTCTTTGATGTGATGGTGCATTTGGCTGTTCATCTACCTGATGAGTCCCTACTTAGCGGTACAATACAGTATGGCTGGATGTACCCTATTGAAAGGCGGCTAGGCACTTTCAAGGGCTATGTTAGGAACAGAGCTAGACCCGAGGGTTCCATTGCAGAGGCCTACATTGCTACAGAAGCGTTGGCATTCTCCTCAAAATACATTGAAACAGCTGATCAGCTTAGCAAAGAGGTGGGTGAAGACAATCCCGGGCTCAATGTTTTCGATTATTCTCGCTCGAGTTACGTGGAAGAGTCGACAAGAGGACAAACCTAAAGATTTGGACAAAATGGTTTGGTATGTGTTGAATAACTGTCCTGAGATACTACCTTATATCAAGTAAGTGCAGTACTGCAGCTTATACATTGTAATCTACTAAACTTGCAGCACATTCTTATATATTTAGATGTTTGACGTGATCACTATGTTGTGCAGCATCTACAAAGAGGAGTTACTGCCGCAAAATCCAAGAAACATTGACAAACTGGTTATGGCAGGATTTTGAAATGGTTCAAGAACCATGTAAGCTTTTGAAGTGCATCGTCGCTTTTTTTAATATATTGAGTACATAAGATGATTAGCTTGTCTATTTTCTAACCATAGGTTAAGAAGATGCGGACGATGGGCAGGCAGTTGATGATGCCCTTTACTCACTAGCAATGGGTCCCGATACTTGGGTAAGACATTATGAATCTTGCGTTGTTGGAGATGTGCGCCACAACACCCTTTGCACGAGACGAAGGTAGGAAGACACAAAACAGTGCCATCATGAGCACGGATACGATGATAAAGAGACAACTGAAATGTATGCTAACATAACATACATTGTTCAGTTGCAGATATATCTCCGCCGAGGATCATCGGTGTTGGGGATATTACTATTGGCGTAAACCGCCAGAGAGGCCGGGTTAACTTCATCGGTGAGTCAAGTATGCTTGAAGCCCGTGAGGATATTCTATAAGGGCCCAAGGCCCGTAACCGTTTAAGGCTTGTAGCCGTGAACCGCATTAGTATGTAACTTTTGTTGTAAGTTAGAAATACTAGAGACCGAACCGGACACGTCTATGAGCCGGTCTCGGGACTCTGCAAACCGACGGGTGTCACCCATGTATATAAGGGGATGACCCGGCGGTGGTTCGAGGACAACAGACAACAACTCGAGACTTAGGCGAAGCTTGTTTGCTCCTAGTCATCGAAACCCCCATCAATTCCATCACAACTAGACGAGGCTTTTACCTTCATCGGGGCCGAACTAGCATAAACTCTCTTGCGCCCTTGTGTGCCTTTAACCCTTCAAGCTAACCCGTAGTGATGGCTCCACGACTAAGTCCTTTCATGAGGACATCCGCCGTGACAAAACCACGACAGTTGGCGCCACCGGGGCTATCGCACGATGGTTTCAAGTTCTTGGAGGGCAACTTCAAGGACTCAAGGGTTACGTTGTGGCCGGATGACCAAGAGTCGCCGCGGCAAGCTCTACATCGACGATTCAGTCCTGGGCCCCGAGGCCGGCTCGATTGAGTACGGGTACCGGGTCCCTTTGGTGGCATACACGCCTTCATTGGCAAGATTGGTGAACCGGCCCCGAGCGGACATCCGCACCGACCTCGCCGAAACGGCTCAGCGGCGAGATCTGCCCGAGTAAACCGCCATGAAGCGTGCCTTCGTGGGAGTCATCCACGAAGAGAATATGATGGTGGATCGAATCCGCAGCGAGACTGCTGCTTATTCGGGCGACGAGTCCTCGACCGGAGAAACCGAATCATTGTATCAGCTACTGGGACGGCCGGATTGGGGTTGTTCCGATGGTGATGATTCCGGACACCTCGATCTGCCCAACCGGGTTGGGATATTCATGGCCGGTACACAGGCGGCGGTTCGCTCTTCGACCGCAGCAGCAATGTTCTCCGGGTCAGCAGTGGCGGCCAGGGCAGGAGGCCCTGTGCACCCGCCGGCTCAAGTCTTATCTGATCTGTTTGATGCGTTGGTTGTGCTTATGGCGGAGGCTAACCCGGCGGATCAGGACGCCCACAACACGGAGATTGCAAAGGTGAGGGAACATGTCACTCAGGCCAAGGCCGACCTGGCAGCCGAGAACAACAGGATGGCCGCAGAGCGGGCCGCTTTGGATGCGCAGGCCTATAGGCTTATGCTGGACCAGAACGCGTCACATGAAGTCATGAAAAGGAAGCATCGGTCTCGCCTGCCGACGGTTTTCGATGCCAGAAACCTCTTTAACACCCCAGGAGCAGGGAGTAGTAACCCGCCGTGGCTAAACCGGGCGGAGGCACCTGGGCCGAGTGCGCCGGTTCAGCCTCGCCTGATGGAGCCGCCTCGACAGAATAACATCGTACCTCAGCTGCCCGCAGACCTCCGGTCATTATTCCAATCCAATGGACAATCTTATCGCCGCCGCTTCACGGCTGGAAGCCATCCCGATTGAAGGTGATTCGCCGCAAGCGGTGGAGACGCGCCGTGTTAAGGAACTTCTTTGAATAGCCTTGGTTCAGCAGGAAGCACATTCATATAGCCGTGACCGAATTCATTCCACCCCCCGTCCGAGTCGGAGTTACTGAGGCGGATGGATGAACCGCCGATCGAAGAATGCACGGAACCGTGAAGCGCCCGTTGGCCATAACCCGGCGGGTGATGCTCAGGAAGTGGTGGACCGGGCCCGAGCACGAAGGGATGCCGAGTTAGCAGCGCAAGATGAGGCTCGTCAGATTACGCCGGTTCGTCCAACCACCTCGATCGAGCCAGGAGTTACTTCTAGTTCTTTGGGAGTACCTTGTCTTGTCCCCGCTTTATGCAATGTGCGCCTACCCAAGGATTTCAAGGGCCCGCGCAAGGTGCCAAATTACACGGCCGATTTGTCTCCGGAAACATGGATAGAGAGCTATGAGATGGCCATGGAAATGCTTGACGTAGATGAAGCGGCATGTGCAAAGTATTTCACCATGATGCTTGAAGGGACAACCCGTATTTGGTTAAAGAGCTTACCAGCCAATTCTATCAGTTCATGGGCCCAGTTGCGAGCCCGGTTTATCCAGAATTTCAAGGATACATGTAAGTAGCCCATGTCGATAGTGGGCTTAGCGGCATGTGTCCAAGAGGAAGGAGAGTCAACAACCCGCTGGGTATGCCGAGTTTCGGAAATTTTGCACTCATCAGACCGTATCAACGCCGACTCCGCGGTCATAACTTTTGAAAGCAACTGCCGGTTTAAACCTCTGAAGTTGAAATTGGGACGGATGAAGCGCCATTGTAACGATATGGGGACCCTCATGACTGTGTTAGTGGAGTATGCTGATTCTGATAGTACCAAGGATCCCGAGTCTGATGATGACAAGACAGGGAAGGGAAAGAAGAACAGCAACTCCAAGGGGCAGCAGCACAACACGACAGGTCATGGTAACGGAGGCAAGCGTAAAGCGGATGGCAGCATGGACTTTGTGGCTAATACAAGCGCGCAGGACAGGGGCCAGCGACGGAAGGGTAAACCGCCAAATCACGGTGGAGCTCCAAACCCCAACCCGGACCGCCTGACTTATCTATTAAACCAGCCCTGCCCAAAGCACGGGACAAAGGAGACGCCAGCCACCCACCTTTGTAAGGATTGCTATATTATGCAGGAGTTCAAAAATTCTAATGCTTTCCGGTATGATCACGGATCAGGTGGTGGCTCAGGATCCGGATTCCATGGGCCGGGTCACGGTGGAGGAAATGCCGGTTCAGGCTTCAATGGAGATCAGGGTGGACATAACAATCAAAACAATCAGAATAGCCAGGGTGGTTACAACCAGCAGCAGTAGTCCAGCTATCAGAGCAATCCAAAGCAGTTGAATAGCGAACAATATCATGTATTCACCACTAGCTTAGACAAGCGAGACCAGAAGCTTCACAAGCGAGCAGTGAATTCTGTTGAACCGGCCGTGCCTCGTTATTTACGCTGGTCCGAACAGCCAATCATATGGAGCAGAGAGGATCACCCTCCCCGGGTTGACAATCCGGGTCAGCTAGCATTGGTGGTGGCACCTCAGGTGGGAGGTTATAAGTTCACCAAGGTGCTCATGGATGGAGGAAGCAGCATTAATATCTTATACTGTGAGACCTTCCGCCGTATGGGGTTAACAGACAAGAATCTTAAACCGTCCAATACGGTATTCCATGGTGTGGTACCTAGTAAGTCAGCATATCCCGTTGGCAAGATAGCTCTGGAGGTGGCCTTTGGAGATGATCATGATTCCAGGTCAGAAACATTGATTTTTTAGGTGGTGAAGATCCGGAGCCCATATCACGCTTTATTTGGGCGGCCGGCTTATGCCAAGTTTATGGTACGGCCCTGTTATATTTATCTGCAACTCAAAATTGCGGGTCACAAGGGGACCATAACCGTTCATGGAAGTCGCAAGATTGCCTTGGAGTGTGAAGAAGGTGATGCGGCCTATGCCGAGTCGGTTTGTGGCACGGAAGAGTTGAAGTACTACAAGGATAATGTTGATCCGGCGGACATGATTCAGTTGAAGAAGCCAACCACAGAGCATGATCCGGCTCTAAAGTTCAAATCAGCAACTGAGACTAAGCTTGTTGACTTTGTACCTGGCGATTCGTCCAAGCAGTTTAGTATCAGCACCAACTTGGATCCAAAATAGGAAAGCGCCATCGAAGTTCATCCGTGAGAACCGGACATTTTTGCATGGAAGCCTTCGACATGCCGGTGTACCGAGGAACTCATTGAGCACACTCTTAATGTTGATCCTAAGTACAAACCGGTGAAGAAGTTTCCGCCGGTTCAACGAAGAAAGGCAAAGCTATTGGAGAGGAGGTGGCCAGGCTCTTAGCGGCTGGCTTTATTGTTAAAGTGTTCCATCCTAAATGGCTGGCTAATTCGGTGCTGGTCCTTAAGAAAAATGGCACCTGGCGCATGTGTGTGGATTACACAGATCTTAACAAGGCTTGTCCAGCAGATCCTTTTTCCCTCCCCCGCATTGATCAGATTATTGATGCTACGGCGGGTTGTGAGCGTTTGAGTTTTCTGGATGCATATTCTGGTTATCATCAGATCAAGATGGCAGTTAAGGACTAGGAGAAGACGGCGTTCATAACCCCCTTTGGAGCCTTCTGCTATGTATCTATGCCCTTTGGGCTCAAGAGTGCTCAGGCAACTTATCAACGGTGTGTACAAAACTGCCTTCATAAGCAGATCGGCCGTAATGTACATGCCTATGTGGATGATATTGTGGTTAAATCAAGGGAAAAGGGGACTCTAGTTGATGATTTGAAGGAAACCTTTGATAACCTACAGACATACAAGATGATGCTCAACCCGGCCAAGTGTGTTTTTGGTGTACCGGCAGGCAAGTTATTGGGTTTTCTGGTGTCCAATAGGGGAATTGAGGCTAATCCGGAGAAGATCACAACTATCACCTCTCTGGCTAAACCAAAATGTACCAATGATGTCCAGCGCTTGGCAGGCCGGATTGCCGCGTTGAGCCAGTTTATCAGCCGCCTCGGTGCAAAGGCGATCCCTTTGTATCAGACGCTGAAGAAAGCAGATCCCTTTGTCTGGAGTCCGGCCGCTGATAAAGCACTGGAGGACTTAAAGCAGCAGCTAGCCAATCCGCATGTTCTTGCTGCTCCGATTGACAAGGAACCATTGCTACTCTATGTGGCAGCAAATGCTCGTGCAGTCAGCGTAGCTATCGTGGTGGAGCGCAAGGAGGCAGGCAAGGAATATCCGGTTCAGCATCCGGTTTACTATATCAGCGAGGTGCTTATTGAGTCCAAGCAAAGATACCCGCATTGGCAGAAGCTGGTGTATGGAGTTTTCATGGCAAGCCGGAAGCTTAAGCAATACTTCCAGGGACATCCCATCACAGTGGTCAGCTCTGCTCCTTTGGGAGATATAATTCAAAACAGGGAGGCAACTGGCCGGATTGCCAAGTGGGCTATAGAGCTTGGGCCGCACGGTTTGAAATACGTGCCTCGGACGGCGATCAAGTCTCAAGCACTTGTGGATTTCATCAATGATTGGACGGAACTACAAGCACCTGAAGAAAAGCCGGATCACACTTATTGGACTATTCATTTTGATGGGTCCAGGCAATTGGAGGGCTCGGGGGCTGGAGTCGTATTAACTTCCCCACGAGGTGATAAGTTCTGTTACGTTCTCTGCTTAATGTTCCCTTGTACTAAAATGCAGCTGAGTATGAAGCTTTACTCCATGGTCTCCGGATGGCTAAGGAGATGAATCTCAGCCGAGTCAAGTGCTTCGGTGATTCGGACCTGGTGGCCCAACAAGTGTCTGGTACTTGGGATTCTAAGGACCCGCTCATGGCGGCATACCGTCGTGAGGTGGATATTATTGCAGGCCACTTCAAGGGATATTAGGTGGATCACGTGGACAGACGGAAGAACGAAGCGGCAGACGCTTTAAGCCGGCTGGGCTCTCAGCGTAAACCGGTCCCGCCTAATGTCTTCTTGGATGTCCTGCATAACCCGTCGGTCAAGCTCCCTGGTGAAGAGGATTTGGCTATTCCTGATCCGGAGGCTCAGTTGGTGGCGGCTCTACATGTCATTCCGGATTGACAGTTCCTTATCCGCGTACATGAACCGGGCGAAGTTACCAGAGGATGAGACGCTGGCCAGACAGATAATCCGGCGATCCAAGTCCATGACTATTGTCAATGGCGAGTTGCATCATTGCAGTGTGTCAGGAGCGTTTCAACATTGTGTATCGTCGGAGGAAAGTTGTGAGATCTTGCGCGAAATCCACGAAGGAGATTGTGGTCACCACGCCGGTTCAAAATCTCTAGTGGCTAAGGCGTTTCGTCACGGTTTCTACTGGTTGACTGCTCATGCTGATGCGGAGGACCTGGTTAGGCGATGTGATGGCTGTCAGAAGTTCTCAAGACGCGCTCATGTGCCGGCTCAAGAATTGAGGATGATTCCAATTACTTGGCCGTTTGCGACTTGGGGGCTGGATATGGTTGGGCCTTTCAAACGATCCAAGGACAAGAAGACCCACCTTTTGGTGGCGGTTGACAAATTTACAAAGTGGGTAGAAGCGGAGCCCGTCAGCAAGTGTGATGCAGCCACGGCGGTTCAATTCATCAAGAAGGTGATTTTCCGGTTTGGCTTTCCACACAGTATCATTACTGATAATGGTACCAATCTGTCTAAGGACGCTATGAAGGAGTTCTGTGAACGTGAGCACATACGGCTTGACGTTTCATCAGTGGCTCACCCACAGTCCAATGGCCAAGCAGAGAGAGCTAACCAGGAGATCTTACGAGGCATTAAACCCCGGCTTATGGTCCCTTTGCAGCGGACGTCGGGTTATTGGGTTGAGGAGTTACCATCTGTGTTATGGAGCATCAATACAACGCCCAACAGATCGACAGGATACACACCGTTCTTCATGGTCTACGGAGCGGAGGCGGTTCTCCCCAGTGATATCCGTCATGATTCACCTCATGTAGCAGCTTATGTTGAAGCGGACAACGAGGTAGCACGGCAAGACGCTTTGGACCTGTTGGATGAGGAGCGTGACATTGCAGCTGCCCGTTCGGCGATCTACCAGCAGGACCTTTGTCGATATCACAGTCGCCGAGTTAGAACCAGAACCTTTCAAGAAGGAGATTTGGTGCTCCGGCTCATCCAAGACCAGACTGATATGCACAAGCTATCCCCACCTTGGGAGGGACCTTTCGTGGTCAGCAAGAATCAAGAACGGATCGTATTATCGATTGATATTCGAGAGCATAAAGACTCACGACATCGAGGAGGAGACCAACAGCCGTGGAACATAGCTCATCTTTGGCCCTACTATACTTGAGCCATAGGCTCTACTTATGTACATATTATGACAATGTATATATTATGATCAATACAATAAACCGGAGCCTTAGCTAAAGCGGGGTCTTTGTTATTTTTACATCATGAGTGGTTACACGGAGTTTTTATCTTAAAGCGGTCTCCAGTTTACCCCTTGAGTTAGCTTTTTAACAAAGCTTTATATCATGTCACTTGGGGGCTTGGTCGTGTCCGAACCAATGCAACACCTTTTGACAGGCGAAAGCCACGAGATCACTTGGGGACTTGGTCACATCTGAACCAGTCACGCCTCTTGGTCAGCCTAAGGCCACATAATCACTTGGGGGCTTTGGTCGAACCCGAACCATCACTACACCTCTTGATCGGCGCAATGCCACTGCATCATTTGGGGACCTGGCTGACATGAACCATAGCTACGCCTATTGGGGGCTTGGTCGTGTCCGACCATGGTAATGCCACTTGATCGGCTCAAACAGCCTCTTTTCGCAAAAGATTTTATCTTTGCCTTTGCTTAAAATTTGCTTGTCTTTTTGCATATTTCTCTTGTTGTGTTCTTAAACCGACAATTATTAAACCGATTCAACTGTCAGTTGACGGGACACGGTTTGTTGTTCATCCGGAGACACTTTGCCCGGTTTGATTTTTTGATAAACATCCTATTATGGAGTAACACCGGTGTTCATCTTAACCCGGAACGGTTTACCTGGTAAACCGACCCTATATACACAGGAGTTGTTTTCTCCTTCAGCAGAGCGGGTTTCTTACAACTCCGCTTCAAGATTGGCACAGCCAACTTCATGCCCTACGATGGCAGGTATCATATATTCCCATATTTTATCATATGTTTAATCTAAAGTATTATCTTTAATTTCATATACATGGATATGATGACCCGCCTGGTGATACAACCACAATGGCGTTTTAAGCTTTTTGCTGCAGACAACAGTTTAAGGTTGATGATTCAACAAAAACATAAATTGCAATAAATATGCACGAAGTCATATCAACACAAAGTGTGGCAGCAAGTCTATTACAAGGCAACACAATGCCCAGATAAGATAATTGTTTTTTGGCATAACATAAGGAAGCAGTAATGTAAACCGGCCTCCGGTTTATGCTTGATCGCCAGCTTGGCCTGATGGTTGCAAGTCATCCTGCGCCGCTTCAACTTCTGATTCCCTACCCAGCGGCTGGAAATCAACAGTTGTCCAGTCGATTCCCATTAATGCTTGGAATACGGCTTCATCAGATCAGCAACGACGGTTCAATATCAGGAGCGTAAGTATGCTTACGGATTGGCGGTATAAGGTTCTCCGCTTTAGGAATCAGCGCAGGCACTCGTTTATTTTCTCCATCATATTGGGCTTGATAGTGAGACAGATTTGCTTCTTCAGCCAATTGACAAGCCAAAGGGCGCACTTCCCGGTTTATAGCTCGGAGATCCTCTTCACTGAATTATGTCCCGTCTTCCTTCAACCTTGGGAAGCCCTGGGCCGCTTCAACAGGATCAAAATCCGGCACCCACGCTTTGGCCCGGATTAAGGCGTTTATGGCACCGGTTCTAGCAGCAGATTTCTTTAATTCTTCAAACCGGGCAGGAAGCATTGACAACCTTTTAAGGGTGTCCTGGATCAAGGTCGGGGTTGGGTTGTTGTGAGAAGCGGTGCTGATGATCCGTTGCGCACCAGTATAGAGTTGCTCTATCAATGTATAAGAGGCTTTCAATTTCTTCCGCACGTCTGATCCCAAGTGGCCAATTGTCACGCCCAATATGCGACCCTATCCAAAAGGAACTCGACGGTCCCACCAAGGATAGACCCACATATTGAAACACTTTTGCAAGGTGGATATCATTACATCAACATTACATAATAGATGGGGATACATACATAAGGCACAAATGCCACAAGAATACATCAACATCATATACAAGATCAACATCCGACTACGGATGAAACATAAATAGAAAATCAAACGACATCCACCCTGCTAGCCCAGGCTGCCGACCTGGAACCTATCCCCTGATCGAAGAAGCAGATGAAGAACTCCAACACAAATAAACATCGCTCTCGCGTCATGATGATCGCATAATCTGTACCTGCAACTGGTGGTGTAGTAATCTGTGAGCCACGAGGACTCAGCAATCCCATTACCATGGATATCAAGACTAGCAAAGCTTAATGGGTAAGGAAGAGGAAAAGTGGTGAGGTTGCAGCAGCGACTAAGCATGATATGGTGGCTAACCAATGCAAATGAGAGCGAGAAGAGAAACAAAGGAACGGTTGTCAACTAGTAATGATCAAGAAGTGATCCTGAACTCCTACTTACGTCAGACATAACCCAGAAACCGTGTTCTCCTCTTGATCAACCCCGAAAAGAGACACTCACGGTTACGCACACGGTTGGTGTATTTTAGAAGAGTTTGCTTCAAGTTTACTACAACCGGATATTAACAAATTCCCATCGCCACATAACCATGGCACGGCTCTCGAAAGTTTATACCCTGTAGGGGTGTCCCAACTTAGCCCATGATAAGCTCTCGCGATCAACGAAGGATATTCCTTCTCCCCGGGAAGACCCGATCAGTCTCGGAATCCCGGCTACAAGACATTTCGACAGCAATAAAACAAGACCAGCAAAGCCGCCCGGATGTGCCGACAAATCCTGATAGGAGCTGCACATATCTCGGTCTCAGGGCAAACCGGATAGTTCAGCCTACAAGTAAAACCAGGCCTCGAGTTGCCCCGTGGTGGCCCCGCAGTCTGCCCATTTCGGACCAACACTCGAAGGAGCACTGGCCCGGGGGGGGGCTAAAATAAAGATGACCCTCGGGCTCCGGAAACCGAAGGGAAAAAGGGGTAGGTGAGGCAAATGGTAAAACCAATGTTGGGCCTTGCTGGAGGAGTCTTATTCAAAGAGAACTGTCAAGGGGGTCCCATAAATCACCCGACCGCGTTAGGGACGCAAAATCCGGGAACATAATACCGATATGACGGAAACTAGGGCGGCAAGAGTGGAACAAAACACCAGGCATAAGGCCGAGCCTTCCACCCTTTACCAAGTATATAGATGCATTAAATTAAATAAGATATATTGTGATATCCCAACAAGTAAACATGTTCCAACAAGGAACAACATCTCCATGTTCCAACAAGGAACAAACTTCATCTTCACCTGCAACTAGCAACGCTATAAGAGGGGCTGAGCAAAGCGGTAACATAGCCAAACAACGGTTTGCTAGGAAGGGTGCAAAAGGTTAGACGCTGACATGGCAATTTGGGATGGCTTGAGGAACAGGTAATAGGTAGCGCAGTATAGCGAAAGAACGAAGCAACTAGCATAGCAATGATAGTAGTGAGATCCAGGGTAGCGGTCATCTTGCCTGAAATCCCGCAAGGAAGAAGAACGAGTCCATGAAGAAGACGAACGGATGAAGCTGAACCAAGCGTAGACGAACGAATCCTCACGATTGCAACGAAAACGGGAACTAACAAGAAGAAGCACACAACATAGTAAACACACCACACATGAACAAGGCATGATGCACAACAAACATGATGCATGACAAATCTAGATGAGGCTACTCATGGCAAGAGATGATGCAAACAAGAGCCACACATCAAGGCAAGTTTAAATGAGGCCAGAAACAACATAGAACAATTCCGGTAAGTCCTCATATGCAAATTTCGAAATTGGTCCAGATCTGAATAACTTTATGTTCAAGTTGTTAAACAGCAATTTAAGATCCACCATGATGATCTACACGAAATTCTAGTCAAGTTACATATAAAGTTTATTTAATTCGGAGCTACGGCCTAGAAGATATGAGCAAAACAAGATAAGCATGGCATTGATGCAAAATGCATACAAACATCAAGAAAACACCTCAAAACAAGGATGCAACATGATAATATGAAACTACATGCAAAATCAAGCAAGTTTCATATAGAGCACACTCAAAACGGAGCAACGGTGCAACACATACACATGAAACAAGTGATAGCAACAATCTGTCCAAAACAGCAACTAGGCATATTGCAATCATCAAAACACTATGCTACAGCATCTCAACATAATATCAAAAGGCATGGGCATGATGTACAGGTAAAGCATTACAAAACATGAACACTGAACTATCTCCAGGAATCACTAGAACATGCTCAAAATGACATGGCAAGATTGCAAATAATAACAGATTTCAGACTTTAGCGTAAATAACATCAAAGTTGCAATGTTTAGAGCTATCAAACAACATGTTACAGGAACTTATCATGGCAAACAAAGGCATGGCATGATACTACTAAATGCATAGAACAAAAGTCCCTTACTGACCATAAGCCAAAAAGGATCAGAAAATATGATGGCACCCATGTAAACATAGCAAGTTATATTACAGATTCATACATGGCAGGAACAACAATAAGTAGGCATGTTGGTGATCTTGAACCACTCACCACAGAGCAATAAATGGCATGGCAAGGCAACCAACAGTAACAAGACATGGCATAGAAGCTATACATGGCAAGAACAACATCATAGCATACACGGATCAACTACAACACCCTTGGCAAAATTGAATAACATGTAAACAACCTGCCAGGAAACATTTTATAGCAAAAGTAGAGCTCGATTGACTCAAGCTATGGCACTCCATAATTGCAAAAAAGGGCATGGATGGATAGAGCAAGACATGTTTAACAAAACATCCTTACTGAAGTATCTCAAAATAAGCATGGATCTCTCGGTAGCATCAAGTTAACATGGCATAAAAATATCAGCAAAACAGGGGCTGAAATCAGCAACATCATGAAGCCTAGTTTGCATGCTTGTGCTAGTCACCACGGAGATCACAAAAATACATGGCATACACCCCTGTAAATATGGCATGGCATATTACGAAGCACATGTAGGACTCAAGTTCATAGGATGCACACATCAATCATGGCAAAAATGACAAAAGTGCATATTTCTGATAAGAATCAGAAACTAACATCACATAGAACTCTTGCAACAGCATTTCGGGCATCAAGATGAGCTCAAATGAAAATGATGCAATGAGATGAAATGATCTACTCTTTGAGGCGAACAATTTGACATATTATACGACAAAACGGACTCACGGATGCAGAGTTATGGCATGATGAATATGCATGAAAATAATACGAATCTGGGGACTCAAGTGAAATCTCGAGGGGGAAAAGTCAACCTCGGCGGGGTGGCGGAATCTCGCCGGAAATCGGCGCCGAGTCGAGGGAGAGGGCGCCGCGTAGGGGAGTCGCCGGATCCGGCGCGGGCGGCCGGATCGGCGCCCGGGCGGAGGGAGGAGGAAGGCGCGGGCGGGGCTCCTCCGGTGGCGCTGGTCGGGCTCGGCGGCCTCGGCGAGGGCGGGCGGCCGGCGGGAGGCGACGGTCGGACGGGCGGGCGTCCATGGCGGCGGCGGCGGGGAGGCCGCGGGCGGCGGGAGCTGGGCGGAGCGGGCGGCGCCAGTCTGGGTCCGGCCATGGGCGGCGGCGAGGCGCCGGCGGCGGCGGGCACGCCGGCGAGGAGGGACGGGCCGACGGCCAGGCGGCGGCGACGCGCTGGCTCGCGTGGGCTCGCTTCGCCGCGGCCGCGGGCGGCGGGGCTCGGTGGAGACGGCGGCGGGGACACGTGGCGGCCCGTGGTTGGCTGCGGCGGCGAGGCGGACGTGTCCGGCGAGGGAGCGGACGCGTCCGGTGGCGGCGGAGGGCGATTTTAGGGTTTCGTCTGCGAAATGATCCGCGAATTTTCGAGGGGGGGGATCTAGTTTTATAGGCAGAGGGAGCTAGGAGAGTCCAAATGAGGTGCGGTTTTCGCCCACACGATCGTGATCGAACGACCGAGAGCATGGAGGGGAGTTTGCTGGGTTTTGGGCCACTTTGGAAGGGGTGTTGGGCTGCAAATCAAAGAGGGCTTTACGGTTACCCGGTTAACCGTTGGAGTACCAAACGACCTCCAAATGGCACAAAACTTGACAGGCGGTCTACCGATGCTATACCAAGGCCGCTTGGCAAACCTCGGTCCATTCCGAGACCGTTTAACACCCGCACACGAAAAGAGGTAAGAGGGGGCGCCGGGAGACATAGGAGTGCCGGATTGGAAAACGGACAACGGGGAAGATGCTCGGATGCATGAGACGAAGACGTATGCCAAATGAAATGCACATGATGACATGATATAAAATGCAGATGATGACATGGCAAAGTGCAACACGCAAGCACATGACACGGCCACGACGGCGAATAACTGGCAGACACCTGGCGCATCGAATCCGGGGCGTTACAACACTCCTCCACTAACAAGAGATCTCGTCCCGAGATCTTAGGACCGAGACGGAAGGGAAAAAAGGATGAGGTGAAACAAGAACTCAAGATAAGAATCAAAGAATCGAGTGCACACGAAAAGAAGAGAGAAACGACGAGAATGATGAGAATCGAAAGCTCACGGAATCAGATAGACTCTGAAACCACTCGTTCTAACCGGAGTGGTTAGAATGAGAAAATAAACGAATAAGACTGAAAGGATTTAGGCAGCACTCCGGCTAAAACATGGAGGAATAGAACTTGAACTTCAGAGAACAGAATGATACTTGATGAAGACATGACACAAAAACTCCGGGAAAAAAAGATGAAAACACTAGGAACTAGAATTTATTCATCACGAACAAACTCCGAAGGAAGGGATTAATCACTTTGATGAAATAAGAATAAGATTTATTGTATGCTTATCCTTCATCAAATTAAATTGATGACAAGCAGTGGATTTGCATACTCCTTATTCTCGTTGAAAAAGGATTAAGGGGAAACATAGCACAAAACTTGAGAAAGTCTTCATGAACCACCGATAGGATTGGAAAGAACGAATGGATTAATATGATAAACAAAGAAAAAGAATCTTGAACGAACCACCGTAGAATTCGGAAATGACTGACGAAAGGGAATGAATCACCGGGAAGAATTAGAAGAACAAATAAGCTAGAGGGGATTTAGATGCAAAAGAACAAAGAGATCATGAGCTGATTAAAGAACACTGGAACGAAGCACCGGGATAAGTAGAGAACGATGGCTGGAATGATGGCCTCCAGTGAAAAGAAATGGAAAAACAACTCCTGACATACTCCGGATGGTTAAGAAAAGAATATCTGACAAATGGAATAAATCAAGAGGATGATATGAAGCTAGAACCACGAATCTCCGGGAGAACGGACAAGATTTAAGAGAAAAATCTACGACGGTCTTCAAATGACGACGAGAAACACCACCAAAATTGTTGAGATACTCCGGTAGAATGAAAAGCGAAGAGGTTGAGGCAAACAATGAAAAGAATTTGTCTTGGAGAAGGCATGTGACTGATGAAATCCATTCTTATGTCACACTTTGAAAAGAATTGAGAATAACTCCGGGGAAATTAGAAGAGTTAGGTAAGATCCTGGGAAAAGACCTGTGGGTTAGGGGCCACTAAAATAAAACACCGTTGGAAAGGGATGTTGAACAGATAGATGATGCCCCGGAACAATTGAAATATGAGAATGAGGTGATAACCTCGAATTAATTCAAACATAGACGAATCTCCTGAGATGTGTTGAACACTCCGGAAGGATAAACTGGTGAGAGGCGAACGAGCAAAAGGAAATATTTGAGCTGAGGGAAAGAATACGATCGACAACGAAAAACTTGAATTGGATCCACCGGAAAAAGAAAAAGGGATGAAGAATGACGAACGAGACGAGAATTCACCGGTTGAAACAATTGAGGGAAGACTGAAAAGGTTCCGCACGAATGAAATTGATGGTCGAAACAGACTCAGGCTCCGGAAAGAATAGGGTGGGAGGGCGGGAAAACAAAGGCAACTTGGAAGGGTCAACGACGAATATCTTGAAGAGAAAACACCGGTTGAAATCATTGTGGAAAGAAAGGCAAAGACTTCGCACGAGTAGGATGGATACTCAATTACGGACTCCGGTTCCGAAAAGAAGAAGGGTGGGCGGGTGGGAAAAACAAGGACAACTTCGGACAAGGAAAAACAACGACGTCGGAGGAAGAATTGAGGATTGAACTTGGCAAAGATGAAGAGGCTCGAGTCAACTTGACGGGAAATGCACCGGATGCAAAGAGCTGAGGAACAATGATCGGAAAACCAACTGCGTGAACCTAAAGAAAAATTTGAAGGGGAAGAGGAGTAATTCAAAACACCTACGTCAAGATTCCTCACCAGAGCGACGAAGGGGCAGAGGAGTAAAAGAAATCCTACTCTCCGACATAACTAGACTCAGAAAACAGTTTTCTTCTAGACTCAACAACGGCCAAACTACACGATCAATCAAGGGGGCTCCTAGGGTCGGTCGAGGCTCTGATACCAACTTATCACGCCCAATATGCGACCCTATCCAAAAGGAACTCGACAGTCCCACCAAGGATATACCCGCATATTGAAACGCTTTTGCAAGGTGGATATCATTACATCAACATTACATAATAGATGGGGATACATACATAAGGCACAAATGCCACAAGAATACATCAACATCATATACAAGATCAACATCCGACTACGGATGAAACATAAACAGTAAACTCAAACGACATCCACCTCGCTAGCCCAGGCTGCCGACCGAACCTATCCCCGATCAAGAAGCGGATGAAGAACTCCAACACAAATAAACATCGCTCTCGCGTCATGATCATCGCATAATCTGTACCTGCAACTGGTGGTGTAGTAATCTGTGAGCCACGAGGACTCACCAATCCCATTACCATGGGTATAAAGACTAGCAAAGCTTAATGGGTAAGGAAGAGGAAAAGTGGTGAGGTTGCAGCAGCGACTAAGCATGATATGGTGGCTAACCAACACAAATGAGAGCGAGAAGAGAAACAAAGGAACGGTCGTCAACTAGTAATGATCAAGAAGTGATCCTGAACTCCTACTTACATCAGACATAACCCAGAAACCGTGTTCTCCTCTCCATCAACCCCGAAAAGAGACACACGACGTTACGCATACACGGTTGGTGTATTTTAGAAGAGTTTGCTTCAAGTTTACTACAACCGGATATTAACAAATTCCCATCTGCCACATAACCATGGGCACGGCTCTCGAAAGTTTATACCTGCAGGGTGTCCCAACTTAGCCCATGATAAGCTCTCGCGATCAACGAAGGATATTCCTTCTCCCGGGAAGACCCGATCAGTCTCGAATCCCTGCTACAAGACATTTCGACAAAGAATAAAACAAGACCAGCAAAGCCGCCCGGATGTGCCGACAAATCCTGATAGGAGCTGCACATATCTCGTCTCGTGGCACACCGGATAGGTCAGCCTACGAGTAAAACCAGGCCTCGAGTTGCCCGTGGTGGCCCCTGAGTCTGCCTGTTTGGACCAACACTCGAAGGAGCACCGCCCGGGGCTAAAATAAAGATGACCCTCGGGCCCGAAACCCAAGGGAAAAAGGGGTAGGTGAGGCAAATGGTAAAACCAATGTTGGGCCTTCTTTGGAGGAGTCTTATTCAAAGCGAACTGTCAAGGGGTCCCATAAATCACCCGACCGCGTTAGGGACGCAAAATCCGGGAACATAATACCGATATGACGGAAACTAGGGCGGCAAGAGTGGAACAAAACACCAGGCATAAGGCCGAGCCTTCCACCCTTTACCAAGTATATAGATGCATTAAATTAAATAAGATATATTGTGATATCCCAACAAGTAAACATGTTCCAACAAGGAACAACATCTCCATGTTCCAACAAGGAACAAACTTCATCTTCACCTGCAACTAGCAACGCTATAAGAGGGGCTGAGCAAAGCGGTAACATAGCCAAACAACGGTTTGCTAGGAAGGGTGCAAAAGGTTAGAGGCTGACATGGCAATTTGGGATGGCTTGAGGAACAGGTAATAGGTAGCGCAGTATAGCGAAAGTACGAAGCAACTAGCATAGCAATGATAGTAGTGAGATCCAGGGTAGAGGTCATCTTGCCTGAAATCCCACAAGGAAGAAGAACGAGTCCATGAAGAAGACGAACGGATGAAGCCGAACCAAGCGTAGACGAACGAATCCTCACGATCGCAACGAAAACGGGAACTAACAAGAAGAAGCACACAACATAGTAAACACACCACACATGAACAAGGCATGATGCACAACAAACATGATGCATGACAAATCTAGATGAGGCTACTCATGGCAAGAGATGATGCAAACAAGAGCCACACATCAAGGCAAGTTTAAATGAGGCCAGAAACAACATAGAACAATTCCGGCAAGTCCTCATATGCAAATTTCGAAATTGGTCCAGATCTGAATAACTTTATGTTCAAGTTGTTAAACAGCAATTTACGATGCACCACGATGATCTACACGAAATTCTAGTCAAGTTACATATAAAGTTCATTTAATTCGGAGCTACGGCCTAGAAGATATGAGCAAAACAAGATAAGCATGGCATTGATGCAAAATGCATACGAACATCAAGAAAACACCTCAAAACAAGGATGCAACATGATAATATGAAACTACATGCAAAATCAAGCAATTTTCATATAGAGCACACTCAAAACGGAGCAACGGTGCAACACATACACATGAAACAAGTGATAGCAACAATCTGTCCAAAACAGCAACTAGGCATATTGCAATCATCAAAACACTATGCTACAGCATCTCAACATAATATCAAAAGGCATGGGCATGATGTACAGGTAAAGCATTACAAAACATGAACAATGAACTATCTCCAGAAATCACTAGAACATGCTCAAAATGACATGGCAAGATTGCAAATAATAACAGTTTCAGACTTTAGCAGAAATAACATCAGGTTGCAATGTTTAGAGCTATCAAACAACATGTTACAGGAACTTATCATGGCAAACAAAGGCATGGCATGATACTACTAAATGCATAGAACAAAAGTCCCTTACTGACCATAAGCCAAAAAGGATCAGAAAATATGATGGCACCCATGTAAACATAGCAAGTTATATTACAGATTCATACATGGCAGGAACAACAATAAGTAGGCATGTTGGTGAGCTTGAACCACTCGCCACAGAGTAATAAATGGCATGGCAAGGCAACCAACAGTAAGAAGACATGGCATAGAAGCTATACATGGCAAGAACAACATCATAGCATACACGGATCAACTACAACACCCTTGGCAAAATTGAATAACATGTAAACAACCAGCCAGGAAACATTTTATAGCAAAAGTAGAGCTCGATTGACTCAAGCTATGGCACTCCATAATTGCAAAAAAGGGCATGGATGGATAGAGCAAGACATGTTTAACAAAACATCCTTACTGAAGTATCTCAAAATAAGCATGGATCTCTCGGTAGCATCAAGTTAACATGGCATAAAAATATCAGCAAAACAGGGGCTGAAATCAGCAACATCATGAAGCCTAGTTTGCATGCTTGTGCTAGTCACCACGGAGATCACAAAAATACATGGCATACACCCCTGTAAATATGGCATGGCATATTACGAAGCACATGTAGGACTCAAGTTCATAGGGTGCACACATCAATCATGGCAAAAATGACAAAAGTGCATGTTCTGATAAGAATCAGAAACTAACATCACATAGAACTCTTGCAACAGCATTTCGGGCATCAAGATGAGCTCAAATGAAAATGATGCAATGAGATGAAATGATCTACTCTTTGAGGCGAACAATTTGACATATTATACGCACAAAACGGACCTACGGATGCAGAGTTATGGCATGATGAATATGCATGAAAATAATACAGAATCTGGGGACTCAGTGAAATCTCAGAGGGGGGAAAAAGTCAACCTCGGCGGGGTGGCCGGAATCTCGCCGGAAATCGGCGCCGGAGTCGAGGGAGAGGGCGCCGGCGAGGGGGAGTCGCCGGATCCGGGCGCGGGCGGCCGGATCGGGCGCCCCGCGAGGAGGAAGGCTGAGGCGGCGGGCTCCTCGGTGGCGCTGGTCGGCCATGACCTCCGGCGAGGGCCGGGCGGCGGGCGGGAGGCGACGGGTCGGACGGGCGGGCGCCGGGCATGGCGGCGGTGGGAGGTCGCGGGCGGCGGGAGCTAGAGGGGGCGGAGCGGGCGGCGCTGGCGGGTCCGGCCATGGGCGGCGGCGGCGGGCAAGACGCGGGCGAGGGAGGCGGACGGGCCGATGGGCTGCGGCGGCGGCGAAGAAGCGGGTTGTGAGCCCGCTGGCCTCAGCAGACGCTGGCGCGGGCGGGGGGGCGGTGGAGACGGGCGGCGGGACACGTGGCGGCCCGTGGTTGGCTGCAGCGGCGAGGCGGGCGTGTCCGCGAGGGAGCGGACGCGTCCGATGGCGGAGGGCGATTTTAGGGTTTCGTCTGCGAAATGATCCGCGAATTTTCTGGGGGTCTAGTTTATAGGTAGAGGGAGCTAGGAGAGTCCAAATGAGGTGCGGTTTTTGCCACACGATCGTGATCGAACGATCGAGAGCATGGAGGGAGTTTGCTGGGTTTTGGGCCACTTTGGAAGGGTGTTGGGCTGCAACTCAAAGAGGGCTTTACGGTTACCTTGTTAACCGCTGAGTACCAAACGACCTCCAAATGGCACGAAACTTGACAAAGCGGTTCACGGTGCTATACCAAGGCCGCTTGGCAAACCTCGGTCCATTCCGAGACCGTTTAACACCCGCACACGAAAAGAGGTAAAAGGGGGCGCCGGGAGACATAGGAGTGCCGGATTGGAAAACGGACTACGGGAAAGATGCTCGGATGCATGAGACGAAGACGTATGCCAAATGAAATGCACATGATGACATGATATAAAATGCAGATGATGACATGGCAAAGTGCAACACGCAAGCACATGACACGGCCACGACGGCGAATAACTGGCAGACACCTGGCGCATCGAATCCGGGGCGTTACACCAATACGTGTCCCTGTATCATTCAAAGGGTTAATAAACCGGCAATTTCATGAGAAGGCCTCATTACGGCAGAAGTCAAAAAGGCTTACCAAAGACAGCAGCGGTCATGGCATGCACTTGCCGCTTTACACTGGTCAGTTCATCAACCACCGGTTTGAGTGCGGCTTCAGCATTCTCTGCCCGTTGAGTCAAAGCGGCCTTTTCAGTTGCCCAATCCGCCCGCTCCTTGTTGAAACCTTCCTTAAGATTTTCCATGATGCTTAAAGCGCTAGTTAATTCATTCTTTGCTTTGGAGGTTTCAGCTTGCTGGGATTTCAGGTTTTCTTGAAGATCAGCGATTTGACTTTCTCTCTTGCTCAGATCAGCCTACATACAGATAATCATTTGATAAGGGTGAAGGTGAAGAGTTGAAGTACCAACCCCACAACAAGTTATGCCCTTGGTACTTGGGGGCTAATGTATATTTGCTTTTCATCCTACAATTTCCATATAAAGTCCCAAGCTCAATACAAGTATTCAACTTGGCACTTGGGGGCTAATGCATATTTGCTCTGTCCTTGAGTAATGCTAGAATTCTTATGTTATACAAGTCCCGATTTAACTACATTAAGTTGAACCGGCCCTTGGGGGCTACTTTCCAAAAGTACAGTTGTGTTCAGGATTATATTGGGAAGTCCCGGTTTAAGTTGACATCTTAAAACCGTCACTTGGGGGCTATCAGAGTTGACAGTTTGCAATATACAAGCAGAGAGTCATATGGAATTTACCTCATATTTGTCCTTCATCAAATTCACCAGACCGGCTTCATAATCACGGCTGGTATATAACCGGTTCAGATAACAGGAACGAAGATCTTGGGGATTCAAAGCGGCATAAGTTGCCAAATTGGCATTCCACTTGCCTTTACCAAACGCAGTAAATTCATCCTTTGCAGTGTGCTTGGACAAGGCGACGGGATTACCTGGCTCGGAATGGCCAAAGCCAGTAACAACAACATCGTCATCCTTGACTTCACCGGTTCACACTGGGGTCGCCGGTTTATCGGTATGCTTTGGTGGACTCGCTATCTTGTAGGTTTGAGCAGGACTCGTGGGTTGATTTGAAGGGCCAGTGGCATCAACATATGCCTCTTCAACAGTAACATCATGATCTTACAATGGTGGGTCGGTCAGCATATCATCCTGGATGTGTTCCTCGGGATTTGGTATTTGGGTCGGTTCAGGAGCATCTTCTTCTGCCGCTTTGTCCATGTGAGCTTTCTTGCTTGGCCTAGGCTTGGCCCTGAAAGGAAAAAGACAGATCGGTCCAATGAACATTGAAAGTGGTATACCAAACAACATTATCAGGAATATGGCTCACCCAAGCACTGTCTTGAGTGGTGGGAGTTGGGTGCCTGTCGACTCGCCAGAGGAAGAATGAGAAGTCACCTGATAATCGGAGTCAGATGGATTAAGAGGTTGACGAATGCAACCCGCTTTAGGATAAGCATTGACGAAACAGTTAGAGACCTCTGAACGGTGTTTCTGAACCGGACTGTTCGGTAAACCGGTGGAGGTGACTACCTTGCCGCTGTGCCGGGTTGCGCGACGAGCTTCATGCTGTTGTGTCTTCATAAGAAAGTTTCGATCCAAATAAGCAAGAGGATGACAAAATTTTAACTTTCCGGTTTGCCCGACGGATTTTTACTGAAGGTAAAGGGTTCGAATCGGAAGAAAGAGCGATTACCTCTACAACATCAGCATGACTGACTTCAGCATCATCCTGGCAATAATCATTATCAATAAGGTGTGTGAAAAATAAACCAAGTGAGTCAAGTTCTACCACAAGATCCGGATTACCCACATCATCGTCAGCTGGTGGATCGGAGGAGGCAGTGGTTTTCTTTCTATTTGCTGGTTTCTTCACAACTTTGATCTTGGGCCGGGTTATTGCCACCGGTTTCTCTTGTGGAGTCTTCCCGCTCCAAAATGGATCATCACCCTGTTTGAAAGATGTTAATATCAACAAAGAGTACTTAAACATAGTCAGATTTTATAAAGGCATAAGATATGAATCTTACGGTGGTGGTTTGTTAATGGCGTAAAAGGAGCCAGCCGGTTTGGGCGCAAGCAGCTTCCGGTTAGTTTAACATCCTCTTAACAGCCTCAGTAACTTCATCGTCTGTCAGCTGGATTTCAATATGCCGTAAAGGGTCTTTCACATCTTCTGTGTATTTGCACATCAAACCGAGCGCAGCTTAGGGCAGATACTCCAAGATATCCAAGAGCGAGCAAGATCAACTCCTGTCAACCCGCTGGCCATGAAGGCCCGGAGCTTGGATAGTTGAGGGCATATTTGCTTCTTTCCTTAGCAATCAATCTGTGAGGGAGGGATGTGTGTTGCTTAGCCGCTCCGGACGGTAACCTGGTAAAGGATTTTCTCCCTCAGGAGAGGTATCTTTGTAGTAAAACCAGGTTGAATTCCACTCTTTGGGATGGCTGTGCAGTTTGGCGTGAGGGTAAGTGACCTCTTTCCGCGTTTGAATCGCCACACCACCCAACTCGGTGTTGGGACCCTCAGAAAATTCAGTGCGGCGGTTTAGATGGAAGCAATCTTTGAACAATTCAACTGTGGGCTCCTCTTGAAAGAACACCTCACAGAGCACTTGAAAGTGACAGATATTGGTTATGGAGTTGGGGCCAATATCTTGTGGACGCAGTTGGAAGTTGGCCAAGACATCCCGATAAAACTTTGAACCGGGCGGACTGAAGCCCCGGGCTAAATGGTCAGCAAAAACAACAACTTCTCCATCCTTGGGTTCTGGAGGACTCTCCGGGCCAGGGACCCTCCAGTGAATGACGTCTTTTTTGCCTAAAGCGCCGGTGCGGACTAAGTTATCCAGCTGCATTTCAGTCACTCGAGAAGGGACCCAATTACACTCGTACACTTGCTTGGCCATGGTGCAATCTGCAAAGCAGTAATACCGGTTCAAGAATATGTAGGAAGGCTATATATTGATACATTCATTGTTAAACCGGAAGAAGTTACTTATGAACCGGGTTTTGGCGAGGTGGCATTACATAACTGGGAAATCCTGGCGATTCAACAAGGGGACTAATGGTATATGCCGAGTTGTCAATTTTTCTACAAAGTTAAACTTCCTGGTCTGAAACATTGATGAATCAAGAGTGGATGTGCGAAAACAGGTTTCAGAAAAGTATTTCACAGTTTCAGATCTGGAGCATGTTCAGAAAAGAAATAAATATTCAAGGTTCAAAACAGAGCGGTACCAAAACAATGAGCAAGGATGCAGGGAGATCTATGATCTTGAGATGCGTAAGTGAAAACAAAGGCTAAAAGCTACCATTTCACAGAACAGAGATTCAGGAATTCTTTTGAGAACCATTATATGAACGAAGAACAAAGGATGAACACTGAAAAACCTAGAAACCCTAGAATAGATCTGGGGCGGAAAGAGCAGAAGATTTACCGGAGCTGAGGAAGAAGCGGAAGGTCGCCGCGATGCTCTGGTACGTTCAGGGTGATGCAACGGCCAAGGTTGATGCAGAGACAATGGTTGACGGAGGCGGCAGAGCTTCACGAGCTGGGCGGCGCAAGGAGACGATGCGGAAGGGCACAAAGGGGAAAGGAGAATGACCCTTTGGTCCTATTTATAAAGGCAAGGGATATGTCTGTCAGGCACGAAAATCAAGGGGCCGCAAGTTTGGAAGCGGAGCTGTCGCCTCGATTGTTGCAGATCCATTAATGAAAAGATGTTATATACAGTTCTTTATGATAGATGACGTCATGTCGGTTCACCACAATCTGAGAAGATGACGTCACGGCGTTTTAACCAAGAAGATGTTGAAGACGAAGTTTTTACTAAGGATTGACATGAACCTGTTCCAATCAATCTGGGGCCTAATGTTGGGGATATTACTACTGGGCGTAAACCGTCCAGGAGAGGCCGGGTTAACTTCATCAGTAGTCAAGTATGCTTGAAGCCCATGAGGATATTCTATAAGGGCCCAAGGCCCAGAACCGGTTTAAGGCTTGTAGTCATGAACCGGCATTAGTATGTAACTTGTGTTGTAAGTTAGAAATACTAGAGACCGAACCGGACACGTCTATGAGCCGGTCTCGGGACTCTGCAAAGTCCGACGGGTGTCACCCATGTATATAAGGGGACGACCCGGCGGCGGTTCGAGGACAACAGACAACAACTTGAGACTTAGGTGAAGCTTGTTTGCTCCCTAGTCATCGAAACCCCCATCAATTCCATCACAACTAGACGTAGGCTTTTACCTTCATCGAAGGGGCCGAACTAGTATAAACTCTCTTGCATCCTTGTGTCTGCTTTAACCCCTTCAAGCTAACCCGTAGCGATGGCTCCACGACTAAGTCCTTTCATGAGGACATCTGCCGTGACAAAACCACAACAATCGGTGTGTGGTTCTGTTGTGCTGTCGTTGGTATAACCTGTTTTCCAGGATCGCAAAACCCAGAGCTGATGATTATTTCAAATCCATCAATGTCAAGGCGGCGTACCAGACCAACGAGCCTTTTATTTTGGCAAATCAAGCAACACAGATATTTTTCTTGGAAGACATATTTGCACGTAGTGATGACTGGAGAGTATTGCAAAGGTTTGAGCAGAGGGATTCATTTAATGAAGTTGCACAACAAGATGATGCTTACACTGCTCCTGATGTACAAGATAACACAGATGTTCCTAATATATTTGAGAACCATCACGTCAATGACGCCGCAAAAGATTGTGCGTCAGGCTGTGGACATACAAGAGTTGATCAAGAAGAAGCCAACGCTCGAGGATGTTGAGGACGAAGAAGATGACACCATGGGGAATTACGATTCAGACCGATACACATGGCGAAGATGTTGACGCTGTTGCCGCGGATGATGATTACATTGCTTTTGTCGATTTGCTCGTCGAAGACGCTTTTTATCTACTATGTGAAATTGTGTTTGCTATGACAATCAAACCTGATGAACATGTTGTTTAGTATTTTCTTTGTGAGAACATCACTTGTTATGTATGCTGATTTGTGTTTGGTGATTGTATGACAACTAAAACATGATGACATTGTTGTTTAGTTGTACTCATATTTGGCTGTGAAACTTGAATTTGATGACATAGTTTGCTGTTGGACTGCAATTTGCTCGACGCCTTCGAATGAGAACAAAGCTGGTCTGACAGGCCTCTCGCTCTTTATTTATTTATATGAGCAAAAGGATACCCCTGATTTCTGTTAATAGAAATCATTAGATCTTCACAACACTACGCCCTTGACTGCTACATGTGTTTCATTCATTACTAGTTTCAGCAAAGTGCTCATGTCGTAGCTAATCGAATACATCACGAAGTGCTACATACACTACAAATAAAGAGACAATCATCCTATAGAGCACACCGATTTTGCCCATTATCTTCACAAGCTCTTTCATCTCCTCATTGCTGTCAAGGCCGTTCAGCAGCTGTTGCTTGGCCATGATCGGAGGAACTGCATCTTTAACCTTTCGCTCTGCATCTTCCTCTTCCGCCGCTCCTTGCCATTTGTCCAACACCCCAACCTGCTGGTATTGGGATTCCTCGGTTTACCAAATAATCAGCGCAGTTGCATTCTCTCACATCAGCAACTTCCCAGAAATACAAATCACATGAATCTTCCCTTTTCTGCACGAATCAAATTGGAAGATCATCAACCAAACTATTAAAAAAATCAGCAATTGAAAGCAGCAGAACAACACTTAAACATATTATTACCCCATGATTCGGGCATTTGTAGAAGACTCGGCCAGGGTTGCGGATTGTGGTTGAGACGCGACAGATGACTCTGTGTGATTTGCAGCAGGGTTGCGATGAGCAATCGGCTGCGGTGCACGTGCCGGCGGGGGTGTGATGAGACCCACAGGCGATGGAACAGGTGGCGACTTGGCGCATATCTGGTTGTTGCTCGTCAAGAGCAGGTGGACGAGCAGCCAATGGACATGGTTGCTGCAGCGAGCTTCGATGCTAGGCGAGTAAGTAGAGAAGAGGAGAAGCTAACATTGGATATGTCGGTTTCATTACTTGCGAGTAGCATAGCACCATATATAGTCATAGTCTAGGTTTGGATTCGAACCAGCCACAGAGCACGTCTTTCTTTTTTCTAAAACTCGCAACGCTCTTTTTTGGTACACTAGCTTGTTATGTACGCCTTCCCAAGTCTTTGATTTTCTTTCCCTTTTTTTGCGAGGAAGGAAGGAGGACAAAATTGAGAGTTCCTCGGACTCGAACCCAAGACCTCTCGGTTCAAAACCAAGGGTGCTAGTCACTTATGTGGTGAACGTTTCCTGTGAGGAGGACGGCAGACAAACGCATTTTCCTCGCAGTTTTCTTCCTATATATAAAAAAGTATGCTACTTGGTGTCTGCTTAGTCAAAAAATGATTGTGCCAGCCTTGACCGTTCGATTGACATTCAACATCTGTCGCGTTTCTTCAGTCACTTCTTCCTCGAGCCGCCAAAGCCAAACCAGCGCTGGCGAGACCGCTTGCTCCCGCCTCCCACGGCTGGCTGTGATCTTCCCTGCCTCTGCTCGTTCTCGCCCGAGGCCTCACCATCGCCCTCCGCCTTGGTTCGCTCGCCTGGGCGCCGCTTCTTCAGTGTTGTCAACATGGTTAACAACCGAAAGGAATAAGGAGATGACTGTACATGGTGAGGATGATGATGAGGGACCCAAGAGAGCTGCAAGCAGTAATTTTGTTTTTCGGGACGGAGAAGGGTATCAACTGGGTTGTGCGGGACTCGTGGTCTGCCTAGCCTGTGCTTTTATTTCATATGTTTAGCACATGACCAGCCCAGTTTGTTTTTTTTCCTTTCGAAAAATGGCTAGCCAGCTATTTTGTTTTTTGCGAATAACCAACATAGGCCTACTTGCTTTTCTACGCCCTGCTGGGCCGGAAATCTTTCAAGACGAGGAGGGATGCATTTTGCCCAGAAAATGGGCTATAAGTACGCTATAAGTAATAATAAATGGGCTGTAAAATGAAAATAATACAGCAAACAGGCAATTACTTCCCAAATACTCTTTTCTTTCGGATTTTGATATTTTAAATTTCATTGTTCTTGTGCGGGTAAAATTTCATTGAATTTAAATTAAGGTATATTTAGATTTAAAATTAATTTGAATCAGGCTAGAAATTTCGGGCTGTATGCTGTTTGGGACAGATTTGGAGGCTGACTTGTGGGTCTACTAGGTTGACGGTACTTTGGCTTGGTCAACTTAGTCCACAACGATTCTAGTAGCAAAGGACCGCTGGATGTTAATCCAACGGCCGTGCCGCTTCTTCAATATCTCGATCTTCTTGCTCCAAATTACCAAACCAGCTCCGGTGGGACTGCTCGCTCGCCTCGTGGCCTCGGTGGCCGCCGCACAGGCCGCACCGCCCCACCCTACTTCATTGCTGGCCAGGTCATTCCTCTACTCACTCACACCTCCTGTTATTTTCTGGCGACGGCAGCCGGACCAGTAAACCCTCGTACTCCCCACCGCATGGGCAACCATTGCCGACTCTTCCCCGGCTCCGTGTCGTTCCCTTCCTAGGCCTCACCGTCGTCCACCGCCATGGTGCTCTCGGCGCGGCCTGGTCAACGTGGTCAACGAACGACATCCATCGGCCGTGGACTTTATGTGCAAAATAATTATTCCTCCACCTGACAGCTGGGACCCACCGGAAGGGCCTATGTATCTCGTGAAAAAACCGTTCCCCCACTGACATGTCGGACCGACCAGCTATATCTTCGCACGCAAGGAAGTGCCTCCTTATTACGCACAAAAATGAATACCCACCCTGCTAGATGGGACCCACCATAGTGGGAGGATGACTTGTGGGCCAACTAAGTTGACGGGACGGAGGGCTTTGTCAACTTAGTCAATATGAACGATTCTAGCTCCATCGACCGCACGATGTCCATCCAACGCCATAGTGCTTCTTCAACCTCTGGTCTTCTTGCTCCACCACCCAAAGCAGCGCCGGTCGTGCCGCATGCTCCTACCTCTCGTGGCGGGCTGTGATGCGCGGAGGCCTCACCGCCCCTACTACTCCCACCGCTGGCCCAGGTATCCTCTACTCACCCACCCCTCGTTATTCTGTGGTGACGGCAGCCTCACGCCAGAGCCGAACCAGTGGAACCTCGCACTCCTCTCCGCTGGCTACCACTGCTGCGTCTTCCCGGCTCCGCGTCAGGCCTCGCCGTCGTTCAAACCACCGCCTGGTGCTCTCGTGGCGTGGTCAACGTGGTCCACGACCGACTTCCATCGGAAGAGTATCAGACGTGGAGAGGCTGACAGGTGGGTCCAGGCGGCCGCAAGGACGTGCCTCCTTATTACGCGCAAAATAATTATTCCTCCACCTAACAGCAGGGACCCACCGGACGGGCCACCTTATTTCGCTAAAAAACGCTTCGATCGCTGGGACCCACCGGACGGGCCAGCGTATTTCGCGAAAAAAACGTTCGCGCGCTGTCAGCTCGGACCCACCGGAAGTGCCTCCTTATTACGCACAAAAAAATGAATACTCCCCTTGCTAGTTGGGACCCACCATGATGGGAGGCTGACTTGTGGGCCTACTAAGTTGACTGGGACGGGGGCCTTTGATAACTTTAGTCAATATGAATGATTCTAGCTCCAGTGGCCGTAGTGCTTCTCAACATCTGGTCTTCTTGCTCCAGCCGCCCAAAGCAGCGTCGGGTGACGCATGCTCCTGCCTCCCGTGGCCGGCTGTGCTGCCGCGGAGGCCTCACCGCCCCCTACTATTCCCACCGCCGGCCAGGCCCTGCGGCGACGGCAGCCTCACACGGCGGCCGAACCAGTGAACCTCGACTTCTCTCCGCTGGCTTCCACCGCCGCGTCTTCCCCGCTCCCCGTCGTCCCCTTCCTAGGCCTCGTCGTCGTCCACCGCCCTGGTGCTCTCGGCGCGGCATGGTCAACGTGCTCAAGGAACGACTTCCATCGGACGTAGACTGTACGTGGAGAGGCTGACAGCTGGGTCCACGGCCGCATCAAGGAAGTGCCTCCTTATTACGCAGAAAATAATGATTCCTCCACCCGACAGCTGGGACCCATCGGACGAGCCACTGTATTTCACGAAAAAAACGTTTCCCCCTGACTGCTGGGACCCTCGAGCTACATCTTCGCACGCAAGGAAGTGCGTCCGGGCAAAAAAACAAAACGATTCGCCCCCTGGCCGCTGGGACCCACCAACGACACCTTCGCATGCAAGGAAGTGCGTCCGGGAAAAAAACGATTCGCCCCCCTGATTGCTGGGACCCACCAGCTACATCTTCGCACGCGAGGAAGTGCGTCAGGGCAAAAAAAAACGATTCGCCCCCTGACTGCTGGGACCCACCAGCTACATCTTCGTAGGCAAGGAAGTGCCTGACAGTTGGGACCCACCTGGTCGAAGCGTACGTAGCGTTGTCATTCTGGTCGCGAACGTGTACATACATACTGATCGTTGTAGAGGCACGCACGTGTCGTAGTAGTGTAAGTGCATCTAGTGCCCCTTAGTGATTTTGGTGTATTGAAGACTTATAGGTTAAAGGACTAATGCGTTTGTGAGTGTACACAGGTCTATAAGTCTATGAGTAGTTTGATATTTACAGAGAAAGTCGACCCTAAAAATGAAGTTCTTCGATCAAGACTTTGATATTCAAGACTTTTCAAGACTTTGAAAGTGAAGAAATTGGTGTGACCTTGAAGACTTGGTATTCATTTGAGGAACATGAAGCGTGAAGACTTTTGTTTTCGTAGTTTCGTTTTTTCTTTCTTGAGTCATAGGAAACACGCATCGTTAAAGGGGTCGAGGAAATACTAAGGAAAAATTTCCATGTGATGCTCAACTCAAAATCCTACACCTACCAATCCCTTCGAGTGAAGCCTTTGAAATCTCATACAATTCAGTCAATTTCTTCAAGGATGTAGACGAAGTTCTTCCGGTCACGAGGAATTTGTTCGACCGAGGAGTTAGGAATTCGCCAAAGGCGGATTGCCTACAAATGAGGAACATGATAGCCCCGAGGAATTTGAGAGTCAAATTTCCGATCGTTGTTAATCTTCGCGCCACCTGTCCCAAAATATCTTATCCACCTAACGGTCATATCATTGAAGGGCATTTATGTCTTATCATGTCGGGCTGCTCCCTAGGCTATAAATAGCCGCCCCTACAACCACTAGCTGGTTGGCTGCTCCGAGAGAACTTGACACTTGTCATTTGAGAGCAACCCATCCTCCGAGGACTTTGAGCGAAAATCATCGAGTGAGGAAAACCCAAAACCAAACCCCTATAAACCCAAAGTGATTGAGCATCATCAAGAGATTGATCCTGCGTGGATCCGACGCATGTTACCTTTGAAGACTGTGCTTCTTCCAGACGGTTAGGCGCCATGGTCTAGAGCATCCAAGAGGAATTGTGGATCACCGAGTGACCAAGTCTGTGAAGGTTTGGAAGTCGCTCAAGACTTACCACGAGTGATTGGACGAGGTCTGTGTGACCTTAGTTCAAGGAGAATACGGTGAGGACTTGGTGTCCTGAGCTGCGTGCTCAGCGACTGGGTGTCCGGGACTGTGTGTCCTTGAGTTTAAATACTCAGCCGCTCCAACCAGACGTACAACTGAGACAGCAGTTGGAACTGGTCTACCAAATCATTGTCTTCACCAACCTAACTGGTTCTATTTCCACATTATTGTGTTGAGTGTTCATTCATATCTGTGTTTGAAGACTTTGACTGAAGACTTTCTCAATTTCCTCAGTTCAATTTCTTCAGTCTGTTTGTCTTCATCTTGTGCTATCCTGTGTTTACGCTTTCAGTACTCTTTGATTGTCTTCATTTCATCATGATGACCATGCCCGCATTCTCTTATGCTTACTTCTGAGACTTATTCTTGCTGCAAGTAGTTCTTCACTTAGGAATTTCCTCACCGGAAAATTCCTCATTGAAGAATTCATAAAAATCGCCTATTCACCCCCCTCTAGTCGATATAACGCACTTTCAATTGGTATCAGAGCGAGGTACTCCCTTGTTCTGTGTGATTTTGGTTTAACCACCTGGAGTTTTAGTTATGTCGACCGCAGGTATGAAGAAAGTGGCATGCCCTATCTTTGACGGTCATGATTATCCCAAGTGGAAGGCCATGATGAGGAAGCGCCTCATGGCAATGGACAGCGAGCTGTGGACCATCACTGAAATTGGTCTTACTGATCTATGCAAGACGGCGAACGCAGATGATATTCGCAAGTACACTCGACTTGACATCATGGCGAAGGATATCATCATTCCTCGCCTATCTAGAGATGAATTCAAGCGCATTATGCATCTTTGCAATGCGGCTTATCCGGGACCGAATCTCCGACGTCTATGAAGGTCATCGAACCCGCTATGATCCTTGGTTCGAGGACTTCAAGGAATCTCTCAAAACGATGACTTTCGAACCAGATTCATCATCTTCTGCATCATGTCTCATGGCAAAGGGTGACGAGGTAACCGAATGTTCCTCATCTGAGTTTAGTGACTATGAATCGATGATGATGGATCGATGATGATATTGAACCTAGTTATACCAAACTCGCTTGCATTGCCACTAAACAACAAACGGCCTTGGAAAAGGTTCAAACATGCTAGATAAAAGTGATGATATGTTAGGTGAAGAAATGGATCGCACTAAAGCCCCGATCGAAAATCTTCAGAGACTTGAGCCTAGGTTTGACAGCCTTCAAGGTCATCATAACACTCTCTTGTCTCGATCATGAGAAACTCTCTTATGAATTTCTTCAAAGAAAGCAAGATCTTGAGAAGCTAAGAGTGAGTTATGAAGATCTTCGAAGGAGCGCGATTCATTACTTGCTCAACAAATCAGCGCTTCTCGTGAAGAATTTGTTCCTCCATGCTTAAAGTGCATTGAACGTGAATCGCTAATTCTTCACCGAATGTTCAAATGCTTCAATTGTTACAAATTCTTCACCTGCCTCTGCTATCACTAATTCCTCATCCGACGACTTTGCTAGTATCACCGACGATGCAGGGTTGAAGGAATTGTACATGATGTGCATGTACAAAAGCCTCAAAGGGCATCGACTCTTTGTGATGTGCTTAAAAGCAGATCCTCGGCAGAACCCTAGGAAAGAGGGTATTGCCTTTGAGAGGAAACTCAATGCTGATGGAACATATTGGAAGCCCGAGCAAGATCCCAAAACCTCATGGGTTGCTGCAAAGGGACCTCCAGTTGATCCATCTAACTTATCTGGCTTTACATGCGAATCTCCTCATTCTTCCGATGAGTCATTTGACTCAACTATAAACTGTTCAAAAATCAGAATGGTGAAGTATTTGCTAGATATGTTGGCACTAACTGCAGGAACGGTTCCCCTATGAAGAAAATCTGGGTTCCCAAGAGGTGCCTTGAAAGTCTTCAGGTGAATGTCCTCATGACACCACCTGTGAAGAAAAGGAACCCCAGATCAAACTCTTCATATGGACCAAATTCCTCACGTGGATCAAATTCCTCAAAAGGATCAAAGTCCTCATATGATTATCATCGTGCTAACAACTCTGTTTCGCAGGATAGAGCTAAGGGCTATGAATATGTGCATTATTCTTCAAACCAATATGTTCATAAGTCCTCGAAGAATTTCTCTGCTTATTCATATGCTTACCCTAACCCCTCTTATGTGAAACGAAATGGATTGGACTCTATGCCACCATTCTCATATGGTGCTCGCAGAGTGATGAACTCTTTGCCCTTCAGATGTGGGTGGTTGTGGCGACCGATTCTTCGGGTATTGATTTCCAGAAAATGGCCGTTATGCTCATCAGCCCCAGGATTACTGTTAGGGGATGAGGCACCAACTTGATACAGAAATTCCAAGCAAAATACAATATATGTAGCACAAGACCATTCTGGTCTATGGGTACAACAAATGGTTTCTAAAGGTTGATGGCGGAAGCGGTTTGTGGATCATCAGTGTCCATGGAACTCCATTTCCCACGGGAACAGCTGACCAGGTTAACTCCTATCTTCACGAGGCTGCGGTCTCTGTTGCTAAAGTTCCGGGGCTGTCATCGCAACGCTCCTCTCCAAGCAAGAAATATGGCCAAGACAATAGCCAGGGACAAGCCAGTGAGTACTTTGAATGTACTCGCAAACATTATGAACACAGGCATAATTTAACAATGATGTGCGGAAAATATTTTATGCTTAGGGCGTCAGTCACAAAAGATAAATAAGCTCTGATGCGTGCAAGCATGTTATTTGTGAAAATGCAATGATATGGTAGTATTAAAAATTATGAAATAAATAACATAAAGGACTTCAAAAGAAATGCCACAATCGGGCGGCTAAGCGACACCACATACAGGGGCTTTAAAAGAAATGCCACAGTCGGACGTCTTAGCGACACCACATAAAGGGCTTTAAAAGAAATGCCACAGTCGGGCGTCTTAGCGACACCACATAAAGGGCTTTAAAAGAAATGCCACAGTCGGGCGTCTTAGCGACACCACATAAAGGGCTTAAAAAGAAATGCCACAATCAGGCGCCTTAGCGACACCACATAAAGGGCTTTAAAAGAAATGCCACGGTCAGGCGCCTTAGCGACACCACATAAAGGGCTTAAAAGAAATGCCACAGTCGGGCGCCTTAGCGCCACCACATAAAGGGCTTTAAAAGAAATGCCACGATCAGGCGCCTTAGCGACACCACATAAAGGGCTTTAAAAGAACGCTATAGCCAGGCGCCTTAGCGACACCACGTGAAAGTTCTTTAAAAGAAAACGGTAGAATATCCAGGAGGTAGAACCATCCCAGGGATATTCAACAATACCAATAAAATCACGGGTTAGTCAACAATAATAATAATTATCATAATTATCACAATCCACAAGTTGTGAAATTCAGTTCTGGTTTAACAGTTTCACCTCCAAGACCGACACTAAGACCGACACTTGACCCATCCTGCATCGTAATCCTTAACCATGGACACGGCTATTCGAATAGGTTTAATCTCTCGCAGAGGGTGTACTCTTTACCCACGAGTAACGGATTCCTTTAGTCCATCGGGACTAATTCCGCTTCACGGTCTTTTGTTGAAAACACACCTAACTTGCACACACCAGCTTAACTCACATGTGTCCGGAATCACCCACGACACCTGTTAAGTTTAAACTCTAAGTGGGGAGGCTACAACCTCGACGTAACATGGGATCACAAAATTTATACCATGCATAAACTGGGAGCTACCCCTTTCGGCTACAACCAAACACCCATGCTCCGGACCCGGTGGGATGACTACCGGATGCCTCCAAGATCTTCCACCACGGCCTCTACATGACGGTGTGTGCTAGGAAAGGGTTGACAACTTATCGAACTGCACCCTACTTGGTGTAGAGACAGTGGTAGTACGAAGCAAGTATGGGGGTTATCGCACAAGACTCGATCTACGGTCGACTCAGAGGTTGTAATGTTCCCTGCAAGATTAGTATAACAATGTATATACTACAAACAACAGATAGAAACACCACGCGACATACCCCCTCATGCCATACCGGACACATCCGTCTCGACGGAGGACTAGGGGCAAGACCGTGTCTACCCAAGACAGAGGCCTTCCCGGCTTTCCTCCCGGTATACATGAAAGGCATATGACGGTGATTCCTCTCACGATCATATCAACTTCATTTGCATGAATTTCCTTAACACGCACTCATGAGTAGGAACACATCCGCACATAAGATGATGTATGCTCGTGTCGGGGTGGTGTTGTCACCGTGCTATGCAACACACACAAAAAAGAATGCTTGCCTTCAGGTCATGGGAAGGCAGGGTGCATTCCAACACATCTTGAAATCTTCAAAAATCCTATTTAAAAGAATATATTTGAATTATTACATAAAGTCAAAACAGCACAAAAAGTTGTTTTGAAATTTTTCCAAATAAATCTTAAAATAAACTAGACAATATTTGTGAGAGGTAGGAAAAAGAATTAATTTATTTGGAGTTGTATTTAAAAAGGTACAGCCGGTCAAAGTTTGGTCAAACTCTGCTATTTAAAACAAAATGAGAAAAGAACAGAATAACGTTTCAATACGCATACACGTCAAGGCGCTTTCGAAATACGCTTCCACTTAACCCACGTGGATTGCGCTGGGTCATCGACAAGGCCCGCTCGCCCATCGGTCAGGTTTGACCAGTCCAACTCTCCCTCCTCTTCTTCTGCCCGAACGGCGGCGAGGCAACGTCGATCAGCGCCGGCGAACAGCGGCTCCTCGCGGGTTCCAGAAGGTCGGGATCGACCCGCAAGACCGGGGCGGTCCTACCGGTGGTCGCTGGGTCGGCGGGGACGGCGTGAGCTGTCGGCGGTGAGCTTCGCGGCGGAGGAGGTCTCGGGGACAAAGTGATTTTGGGGCCGCGGTGGTTCCCGATCAAAATCGAGTATGGGGACGGGCTCATGGAAGGAAAGGAAGGTTCCTGGTGGAGAGAGTGGAGAGGGGGAGGCCCTGGTGGCGCCGGAATGGCCTGGTTAGTGGTGGCGGCTGGAGTTGCCGGAGAGGAAGAAGACGACTCCCTCCCTTCGATTGACGGCCAAGGGGGCATGAGCGGAATGGAGTGAGGCTACCTGCGTGCGGGTTTGAGCTCGGGGCCTTCTTATATAGGTGATGGAGGTCGGTTCCGAGGCGGCCGGCGATAAGGACGACGGCGAACCGCCATGCTGTAGCTTGGGCGACGTGGCGGCGACGAGCGCTAGGGGACACGCTTGCGGATGAGCACACACTGCTCCAGGAGGCAGGTGGCAAGCGCTGGCGGCTTGGGCGGCGCCGACACGGCCGGGGCCTGCAAGCGTCCGTTAGCTAGCCGCCACGGCCGTCCTGACGGTGGCGCTGTGGGGTGCCAGGTTGGTCGGGGTGGTGTGGCGGTGCAAGGGGACACGACGTGCTTGCTGGGGCCGGTCACGGGCCGGATTTGAGTGCGGGGTGTGACGCGGCGGCTCGGGCGCATGTGGGTGCCAAACGCACGCTCTGGGCGCACCCAGAGCACGCCCGGGACATGCTCGACAAAATGCCAGGGCAGCCTAGAGGTCGCGGGTGAGGCTGGCAAGAAACAGGGCTAGGTTAGGGTTAGCAAGGGGATCAAGGGACATGGTGGATAGGCCAGGGGATCAAGTCCACAATGTAAACTTGAAATCATGCCAAATCTGGTTATGCGGTCAGGGTGTTTGACAAAATGCCAAAGGCACCTAGGTAGTTCTTGGAGTGGCCAAATTCTCCAGATCAGTGCCTCTATGGATATAAGAGAGGGTGGTGGAGTTGGTTTGACAAAAGCAGAAACTTGTTAGTGCAAGTTATGCAAAACTTCAGTTCTGGGCAGAAGGTGAATGGCACTGTTTCATGAACCAAAAATCTTCCAAAGGGTCCACTCTTCTGGGCTTAAGGGTTTGGCAAGGGAGATGGTTGCAGTACAAATCACCAAATGGCACCAGAATGAAGATGAGGATGATTCACTCAATTTTCCAAAGAACAACACTAGGTTTTTGCATAAAGTTGGATGGCATGCTACTACTGATATCCCATAATTTTGGTGGGGGCTCTAGAGAAATATTTATTAGGCTACAGTGCAAAAGTGTCCACTGGACCAGATTTGAAAAACAGGTGTAAAACTCAAAACATGCAATGAAATAATTATATTAATGCACATAAGTGATTTAGAGACATCACATGACATCTCTAAATTTTGGTTGGAATTTTAAGCGATTCTATCAAATGGTTGTAGTTCAAAGAGAGCTCCAGATTTTAAAACAATTCATTTTAATGAATAAAGCTCAGGGTGAAATAATATAATAAATAAATCTACTGATTAAGAAAAAGGTATACATAGAGCATAGAAGACCAATATGTTTTGGAAAGCTCCACAAGGAAAAGACACCTTAATATTAAAAGAAGAGTTCTGAAATGAACAGAAATAAAAATTTTAGAACTCCTGGCAAAAAAAATTAATATTTAAAACTTGGCTAAATTTTGGGTGTTACAGTGGTGAAGAAAAAGAACTAACCTCTTCTGCAGGGTCAGGTCTCCAAACGTGCTTTAAACGTCTGAAGAATTTGCTGGGGGCCTGACAAAAGTGCCTGAAAGGACGCAGGCTAATCATGAAGAAATGAACTTTCATTTCACACGTCCTCATACTTCTTATTTGTTATACTGCCTGATGAAATTCATCTGATGAAATTGATATCATATTCTTCACTAATGAAGTATATGAGGTCGTAAGTTGCACCAATTCATCTGCAGGATGATCAACTCAAAGCCAATAATGGGTCCTCGATAGTGGATGTACAAATCACATGACTGGTGACAAGAATCTATTGATGGATGCTCCCTTACCACCGTCATATCTGAAGCATATCATCTTTGCTGACAAAGGAAAAAGTCAGGTATTGGGTCTTGGTAAGGTTGCGATCTCTAAGGACATACACATGGACAAAGTCATGCTTGTTGAGTCCTTAGGATACAACCTCATGTCAGTCTCAATGCTTTGTGATCTTGATATGGTTGTTGTCTTTGGCAAGTATCGTTGTGTTGTGATCATGGAAGCGACAATTCCAAAGTCTTCAAGGCTTTAGGAGAGGAGACTTGTATATTGTTGATTTCTCTACAGGACCACAACCAGCCGTGTGTCTAGTTGCAAAAGCTTGAAGGCTGGCTATGGCATCGGCGACTTGGTCACGCAGCATGAGGAATTTTCACACGCCATGCGAAGAAGAAGCATGTCATTGGCATTGAAAATGTCAAATTCCTCAAGGATCACTTGTGTGGATCTGTGAAGCTGGAAAAATGACCAAGGCCAAGCATCCAATAAGACTATCATGACCACTACTCGTCCATTGAATTGCTTCACATGGACCTCTTTGGTCCAAATCATTACTCAGCAGTCACTAATGATGCATCTCTATATGGCTTTGTTATTGTTGATGATTACTCTCGTTACACATGGGTACACATTGTTACTTACAAAATGAAGTGCAGGAAGTCTTCAAACAATTTTCCTCGAGGGCTTCAACTAACTTTGGTGTGAAGATCGACACATCAGAGTGACAATGGAACTGAGTTCAAGAATTCCAGTCTTGATGCCTATCTTGATGAACTTGGTATTACTCATGAGTTATCTGCTCCCTATATTCCTCAAAGAAATGGCATCATGGGCGCAAGAACAGAACTCTTGTTGAGATGGCTCGACTATGCTTGATGAATACAAAACGCCTAGTCGCTTTTTGGATTGATGCAATTGATACCGCGTGCCACATCATCAACAGAGTATATCTTCACAAATTCTTCAAGAAGACTGCCTATGAACTCCTCAACGACAAGAAACCCAATGTGAGTTATTTCAAAGTCTTGATTGCTAAATCCTGGATTAGAAATCCTCATCACAACTCTAAATTTGACCCGAAAGCACATGAAGGTTTTATGCTTGGTTACGGAAAGGACTCGCACACCTACAGAGTCTTCAACATCGCACTTCACAAGATTGTTGGTACTGTAGATGTGCGGTTCGATGAAACTAATGGCTCGCAAAGAGAGCACCTACCTTACGTGTTAGATGAACCAGCTCCGAGGAATCTATCAAGTTCAAGGCAACCGAGGATGTCATTCCCATCAAGAATCTCTGAAGAATTCATTCTGTCGTGAAGAACGCCGAGCTGATGCACCAAGATAATGTCAAGACAATGATGCTGAAGAAAATGCTGATCAAATTCCTCGACGACAACCAGCTCATCCTCCCGTTGCAAAAGAAGTGCAAGTTGACAAGATCATCGATGACATTGAAGCGCTCCTCTCACACGCTCAAAGCTTCACATTTATCTAACTTTTGTGGGCACTATGCTTTTGTCTCTATCTCATAGCCCACTAAGGAAGATGAAGCATTTCTGGAGCCTGAGTGGATTCAGGCCATGCAAGAAGAATTACATCAGTTCGAGCTCAACAATGTCTGGGAACTGGTCAAACGTCCAGATCCTCGCAAGCATAATATCATTGGCACAAAGTGGATCTACCGCAACAAGCAAGATGAAAATGGCCTTGTGGTGAGGAATAAGGCACGACTTGTAGCTCAAGGCTACACAGGTTGAAGGAATTGATTTCGATGAAACTTTTGCACCTGTTGCTAGACTTGAGGCTATTCACATATTACTTGCTTATGCTAACCATCATAATATCACTTTATATCAAATGGATGTAAAAAGTGCATTCCTCAATGGTAAGCTTGAGGAAGAAGTATATGTTGCTCAACCCCCAGGTTTTGAAGATCCAAAGAATCCTGACAAAGTCTTCAGACTCAACAAGGCCCTCTATGGTCTCAAACAGGCCCCACGGGCGTGGTATGATACATTGAAGGAATTCTTCGTGAAGAATGGCTTCACACCCGGTTCACTCGACCCTACTCTCTTTACTAAATCATATGAGGTGAACTGTTTGTGTGTCAAATATATGTTGATGATATTATCTTTGGCTATACTGACCAACGTTATAGTGATGAATTTGCCTACATGATGAGTGAAGAATATCAAATGTCTATGATGGGAGAGTTGAAATTCTTCTTAGGTCTTCAAATTCGTCAACAACACAATGGCATATTCATATCTCAGGAGAAATACCTCAAAGATGTCCTGAAGAAATTCGGCATGCAAGATTGCAAAGGCGTCAAAATTCCTATGCCCAAAAATGGCCATCTATGCACTGATGAAAATGGTATTGACTTTGATCACAAGGTATACCACTCCATGATTGGTTCTTTATTGTACTTATGTGCATCTAGGCCAGATATAATGCTTAGTGTTTGCATGTGTGCCCGATTTCAAGCTACACCGAAGGAATCACACCATAAGGCTGTGAAGCATATTCTTCGATATCTAGCTCACACACCAACACTAGGATTATGGTACCCCAAGGGTTCTACTTTTCATCTCATTGGATATTCTGACTCTGACTATGCTGGTGATCGTGTGGACCGCAAGTCAACATCTGGTACTTGTCATTTCCTCGGACGATCTTTGGTCTGTTGGTCCTCGAAGAAACAGAATCTGCGATCACCGCTTCATGCGGAAGCTGAATACATTGCTGCTGGCTCTTGTTGTGCTCAATTGTTGTGGATGAAGCAAACTCTCAAGGACTACGGCATCAACATGAAGAATGTGCCTCTCTACTATGACAATGAGAGTGCCATCAAGATTGCTCACAACCCAGTTCAGCACTCGAAGACAAAGCACATTCAAATTCGTCATCATTTTCTTCGTGATCATGTGTTGAAGGGCGACATCTCCATCGAGCATGTGAAGACTGAAGAACAACTAGCCGATATCTTCACAAAGCCCTTGGATGAGAAGAGATTTAGAAAGTTGCGGTGTGAGCTAAATATCTTAGAATCTTCGAATGTCCTTTGAAAAGGACACACATCCTGACACATATGCAAAATTGATGACTTAGATGTGTAACACATGAAGAAACGTTTTTCTGCAATCAATGAAGAATAACACTCTAAGTGTGAAGAAATTAATGAAGAATTTGATTCTCAGAACCCTACGAGAATTGTACACGGTGTCTGAAATCATCATTCTTATACAGTGGGTCACGCCACCACCAAAGTTGAAAATCTTCAATTTGAGTTTTTTCCTCAGTTTTTCAAATTCTTCAACTTTGCAAAATATTCACTGTTTTCGTCGTTTTTCTTCATTGGCTATATATATATATATATGGGTTTATGTCCTCTACAACATTCACTTATGGCTATTTCTTCAAGTTGTTTTTTCTGCTAAGTGAATGTGATCGGACGCTTCTCCCTCTATGCTATACTCAACCCAATCTATTCACAAATTCTTCATGTGCGTTCTATTTGAAACTTGTTCAAAATCTTCACTGTGTCCTTGTCAGCTGAAGAAATTGCGAACGGAACTTTAAAACTGATCTTATCCAAACTTTCGTTTTTGCCGCTCAAACCGTTCCGCATCCCACGATAGATTTATCTATTCACCCACAATCTAACACAATCTCCACTTCTCAGTACGTGGGTGACACATGTCAAGCGAATGAGAAAGGTCAGGGGCACGTTCATCCCAAATCTTCAGGCGAACAGTTTTTCACCGTGGCTATATATACCCCCTCTCCCCTTCCTCACTTCCTTTACTCCGCCGACCGCTCTCTCTCGCCGAGCATCTCAAACCCTAGCGCGCCGCTACTCCATAAATCGCCAGTGAGGAAGAGCTTCATGCCTCGACCTCGTCGCCGACGTACTTTCGCGCCCGATCCGGAAATCTTCACTCCGCCGCCGCAGTAGCTGTCTTCCTCCGCCGAGTTAGGGCGTGGAAGATCTAACGACGAACTTCCCATCTGTTCTTCTCGGTTAAATCGTGTTCTTGATTCGAGTAATTAAAAGTTACTTTTATTACTCGCTTTGATTCTCAAACCTTCCGAAAATCTTCAAAGGTGTTTATTCTTCAAATCTTCACACATATGAACACCTCAAACAGAATATGCTCTTGATTCGCTTTCTAAGCAATGATTTTCTTCAAGATTCCTCAATTGTGTGGATCCCGGATCTATACAACTCGAACCTAAGACAAAGATCGCTTAGTGAAATTCTTCAAGGCTCATCTGGTCAAATTCCTCAAACTAGTTCTTTTTGGAAAACCTTTTGAGAATGCATATGACCTCTCCAAATTCCTCACAACTATACTCTGCTCACGGTACTCATGTCCGCTGCTGAATCACTAGGTTCTCATCAACTTAAATCATTTGCAGCGTTCCTCAAAGAAAAGTTGCATACTTCTTGAGGAATTCGATTGTTCAAATTCCTCACCAAGAATATGGCGAAGGAAAGAAGCCACGAGTAAAGGAGGAAAGAGGCCTGAGGTCATGACTGCGTTTGAGATTCCTGAGGAAATATATGCTGATTATTGCACACCTGATGAAGCCGAGTTCGGCAAAGAGAACAAAAATCAGCGCAAGGTGCGCATTCAAAGGATTGAACGGAGATGGGCAAGGGAATGGAGGGAGTACAGATATGTTACTCCAAAGTACATGAAGAAATTCGCTCTCAATCCTCCATGCCCAAGAGCTCCATTGGCACCTGGTCAAGAAGCTGACCCCACCAGCATCAAGCGTGGTGAGGACTTTCCTGAAGAATGGGCCAAGCGCCAAGCCAAATTGGCAAGACAAGCCAACGAGGCAGTGAGGAAATTTAATGAGGAATCTGCTACTGCTGCTGCCACTGAGGCCTCTGTCAAGCCAAGAAAATCTATGGAAAATAAGCCCGCACACAAGCCAAGTGCTTCACCAACAGTGCCCTCATGGCCAAGTTCCTCAGTTGTGCCCTCACGGCCAATTCCTCATGCTGCTCCAGCTCCTCCCAAATCCTCAGCTCCTACAAAGTCCTCAGCAGCTCCTCCCAAGTCCTCAGCAGTTCCGACAAAGTCCTTAGCACCTGTGCATCTGGCCACGTGCCAAAGGACTGTAGGCATCTCCATTGCCTCTGGTGTTTCAGCAAGTTCCTCAGCTGCACCAAATTCTTCATCTGGCCCGACTCTGCTGAAGACTAAGGCCACAATGGACGAGGTCCTCGGCCAAGTCCCAAGAAGAAACAGTCGCCTTCCAAGTACCACACGAAGATGATGAGGCTGATGATGATGAACTTATGGAAATCATCGAGACCGCCAAGAAAGGGCCGCTAGAGCCAAAGGCACACCTGCCCATCTTTGTTGGATCCAAGAGCGATCCTAGACTACATTGATCTACGCACAAGGACCCAAACACTCCTATGCTCGACTTCAAGTTGACACCGCCAAAGTCACATGTTGACTCATTTCATCCAAGAGGAGAAATGGAAATTTGATATGGCAGAGAGATCAAGAAATCGCAGATGTGAAAGGAGAAACTGCTGAAGAAAAACGTTGTCAAGATGACAATCAAGAACTTATCAAGATGCGGTGACATCAAAGCCCTCGGCGACAAATTTGACTCCTATTATGCTGATTGGCAAGGAGCCAAAGTCAGATTCGTCAACCTGACGAAGAAGTTCACCAATGTTGCAGCCCCAACGCAACAAGAAATTCCTCAGTGGAACCTCGGCTCAGCCGACCGAAGAACATGCCAAGACCACCGATGAAGTTCAGCTGTCAAGACAATGCTAGTTCCAGGCTGATGACTCCATTCTAGCCGCTGAAGAAATTGCGTGGCATCCACTAGTGGTGCGCCTGAAGAAACTGAAGAAGTCAGGGCAATTGCATTGGTTGCGCCTGAGGAAATTCAACCAGATTCCTCAGCTCCTCCTGCGCCTACACCAACTCCAATCCTTCCATCTGCATCAGATGTGAAGAAGACCAAGGCTGCAGAACGAGCTGCAGTGAAGAAAAGGAAAGCATCTGCTGCTTCAAATTCTTCAGCCCCGAAGAAGATGAAGACAATGACCAGCTCATTTGAAAATCCCATTGATGTTGTTCCAATTTCCTCCGTGCCATCAAAGGACCTTGTTCCTTTTGGTGAAGATTATGAGATCCCAAGCGGATCGATGAAGAAAATCATTTTTTGCTTCGTCGAGCAGATTGATGAAGAAATTGAAGTGGAAGCTATCCTTCAACCCCAATCATTTCCTCGCCTATGCCTCGGTTCACGGTGAAGAGGCCGGTGTTGAGGAAATTAAAGAAGATGTGGACATTAGAAGCACAACGCCAGTGATGAACGATGACTTTTGGGAAAGTCAGCATCCAAATTCGCCACTCTTCACCCCAATCCAATAGATTCCTCAGTCCCCTGCTCCAACAGTTCAAATGGGCTCTGAAGAAACTCATCCCACTTCATCTGTACATGAAGAAATTCCAGCCACTAGTGCTGATGAACCTGCTGTTGCTGATCCTCAGACTTCACATGTAGAGGAACCAGAAATTCCTCACCAAGAACCTGAGATTGCGATTCCAGAGGTCGTGATGCAACTCATCGACACTCCACCGCCAAAGCCAAAGAATCCCTTCTCAACAAAGCAAAAGTTCAAGGCTGAAGATTTCTTGGCGAGCACGTATTCTTCATCGATTACAATCCATATGATTCTGCTCGCATAAGGAAGAGGCGTTTCTGGACTGCCAGTCAAGCCAATTTATATTCCTCTGTGATGTTCAACAAAGACAAAGTCTTCGATCATGCACATATTCCTCATGTGTACATGGAATCTCTGCCAGGCTTCGAGCCAGTCCTCGGTGTTCTTCACGATGCGGGACTTCTGAATTTCTGACCGATATCTGTGATTGGAATGAAGAACTCATTCTTCAATTCTATGCGACCCGCACATCACCGGAGACGTCAAGATGTGAACTCATGGGTGTTAGATCGGATGTCCGAAAACACTCACTACAAGGCACCAAGAATGAATTGCTTCGTGCCCTACCACTCGATCCTCCACTTGATGGTGCTCGTTGTATCTACAACGAACCTAAGCTTTCAAATCACTATATGCAAGTCTTGATGAAGCCTTTGAAGCGTGGCAGGCCCTAAGAACCAAATTCCTCGTCAAGGAATTATTGTATGTGCCTCGGACTGTCTATCGATTCGATGAAGACAATGAGTCGTATCAAAGGCCATGACTCAAATGATGAAGAAGTCGTTGGCATCATGAAGAATATGCTTTTCAATATCATTCATGGCGCTCCGCCAACTTCCATGATTTCTTCATGAGGACTCGCAAACATTGCTATGTCACCTTTTGAGCTAAAGCCTTATGCACCTTGGATTATGAGATTCATCAGGACAAGGTCTTCACTCAATTACAAGGCTGATACTCTGAACCATTGCAGCTACTTGCCCCTGATTGAAGTCCTCAAACGGACATTTTCCTCAGCTGATGACAAGGGCAAGGCTACTGCTGTGATCGATGAAGGCACTCGTCCATTGGATGGTCAGTTTCGCAAAGCTGCATCCTACTCCACCAATGATGACTCTACCACACATGACTCTGCCGCCAATACCTCAGCCAAGCAAAGTCCTCAAGCCACAGCACCCAGGGTGATGACTGATCGTGAGTTACTCCTCAGTCTTCATCAGAAGGTTGATCGCAACCATAAATGGGTCAAGCGTCAGTTTGGTTCAATTCTTCACAACATGACCTCCACACACAATGCAGTGAAGAAAAACCACTACTACCTCCATGAAACCTTCAAATGCACCTGGGCTGTTCTTTCTAATGTCTACAACACGGAAGAACTGAAGACAATGGGTCTCAAGGAAGAATTTGACTGGTCTGCACCTCCTCCGAAGAAATACAAGAAGGTCAAAGTTCCTTCCTTGGTGGCCAGCTCCTATTCTTCATCATGAGACACTGATGAAAATGAAGACTTGGACGACACTGCGGCAGGCCCTACTACAACAAACGACCCCAACAACGCTGGCGCTCCTTCATCAACTTGAAATTCTTCAGGGGCGTTAGTCCTCAGTTTCGATCCTTTTGGTCATTTGATGACAAAGGGGGAGAAATGTGAGTTAGTCTTCAAGCGGGTCTGTTATATGGGCAATTTTTTTTGTTAAGTTACAACTCTCGTTCTTCTGAAACTTTTATTGGATCGAGTTGTAATCTTAAACCCGATGGTGCTCTGATACTTTTGATGCACTGTGCTCTGATACTCTTGATGCGTTATTTTGCATGCTTGTTCCACATTAATGTTATCGCACGCATGCTGAATTCCATCAAGCACCATATTTCATCATGCATTTTCAAATTCTTCATATTATATGTCAAATGCGTGTATGAATTACAAGATATAGGGGGAGATCTCCATGATTCAACTCTTCAAATGTGCATTGCCTCAAAAGAAAATTCCTCACTATGCACATCTTCAGGGGGAGTTCTTCTATATCTTGCAATCAAATTCCTCAATATCAGTAGTTACACTTCATATGTTTATCCCCGTTGAAAACTTAACCTATATTGTCATCAATCACCAAAAAGGGGGAGATTGTAAGTGCATCTAGTGCCCTTAGTGATTTTGGTGTATTGAAGACTTATAGGTTAAGGGACTAATGCATTTGTGAGTGTACACAGGTCTATAAGTCTATGAGGAGTTTGATATTTACAGAGAAAGTCGACCCTAAAATGAAGTTCTTCGATCAAGACTTTGATATTTCAAGACTTTTCAAGACTTTGAAAGTGAAGAAATTGGTGTGACCTTGAAGACTTGGTATTCATTTGAGGAACATGAAGCGTGAAGACTTTTGTTTTCGTAGTTTCGTTTTCTCTTTCTTGAGTCATAGGAAACACCGTCATCGTTAAAGGGGTCGAGGAAATACTAAGGAAAAATTTCCATGTGATGCTCAACTCAAAATCCTACAAATACCAATCCCTTCGAGTGAAGCCTTTGAAATCTCATACAGATTCAGTCAATTTCTTCAAAGGATGAGACGAAGTTCTTCCGGTCACGAGGAATTTGTTTCGACCGAGGAGTTAGGAATTCGCCGGTGCGGATTGCCTACGATGAGGAACATGATAGCCCCGAGGAATTTGAGAGTCAAATTTTCGATCGTTCTGTGTCTTTGCGCCACCTGTCCCAAAATATCTTATCCACCTAATGGTCATATCATTGAAGGGCATTTATGTCTTATCATGTCGGGCTGCTCCCTAGGCTATAAATAGCTGCCCCTACAACCACTAGCTGGTTGGCTGCTCCGAGAGAACTTGACACTTGTCATTTGAGAGCAACCCATCCTCCGAGGACTTTGAGCGAAAATCATCGAGTGAGGAAAACCCAAAACCAAACCCTACAAACCCAAAGTGATTGAGCATCATCAAGAGATTGATCCTGCGTGGATCCGACGCTTGTTACCTTTGAAGACTGTGCTTCTTCCAGACGATTAGGCGCCATGGTCTAGAGCATCCAAGAGGAATTGTGGATCGCCGAGTGACCAAGTCTGTGAAGGTTTGGAAGTCACCAAGACTTACCACGAGTGATTGGACGAGGTCTGTGTGACCTTAGTTCAAGGAGAATACGGTGAGGACTTGGTGTCTGAGCTGAGTGCTCGCGATTGGGTGTCCGAGACTGTGTGTCCTCGAGTTTAAATACTCAGCCGCTCCAACAGACGACGCATAACCGAGACAGCAGCTTGTAACTGGTCTACCAAATCATTGTCTTCACCAACCTAACGGTTCTATTTCCTCAACCCTTTCATTTCCTCATTCTTGTGTTGAATGTTCATTCATATCTGTGTTTGAAGACTTTGATCAAGACTTTCTCAATTTCCTCGTTCAATTTCTTCATCTGTTTGTCTTCATCTTGTGCTATCCTGTGTTTACGCTTTCAGTACTCTTTGATTGTCTTCATTTCATCATGATGACCATGCCCGCATTCTCTTATGCTTACTTCTGAGTACTTATTCCGCTAAAAGTAGTTCTTCACTTAGGAATTTCCTCACCGGCAAATTCCTCATTGAAGAATTCATAAAAATCGCCTATTCACCCCCCCCCCCTCTAGTCGATATAACGCACTTTCAAGTAGAGGCGCGCACGTAGCATGTATACGTACATACAGTGGCGAGGGTGCAAGAAAGAAAATACGGCCACGTACGTACATACAGGCAGGGTCTCGAACGCCTACTCGCGCATACGTACATGGCTGGGTCGGAACAGAGAAGAACAGCGCGCGTCGTCGTGTTCATGGGGAGGCAACGGAATGCGTCGTGTTCATGGGGAGGCAACGGAATGCGCCGTGTTCATCGGGAGGCAACGGAACGCGTGGGAGCCAACCGCTGGGTCGGAACGGAATGCGTGGTCGTGTTCATCGGGAGGCTTGGACGGAACAGTGATGGAAACGAGGCTGGCGCATCGCACAACGGAGGAAACGGCCTTGTGTTCGACCGCCACGCTCAAACGGGATCCTGTTCATCGAGGGTCCGCGCATCGCAAAACGGAGGAAATGGACCTCCTACGGTCGAAACGGGGTCATGTTGATCGGGAGGGTGTGGCATCGCAAAACGGAGGAAACAGACCTCCTACAGTCGAAACGGGGGTTCTGTTGATCGGGAGGGGTGTGGCGTACCGCAAAACGGACGAACGGACCTCCTACGGTCGAAACGGGGTCCTGTTTATCGGGAGGGGTGTGGCGTACCGCAAAACGGGACTCCACGGGATACTGTTCATTTCCACCGTCGACCTCCTCCAGCCTCCACGGGCTACCGTCGACCTCCTCCAGCCTCCACGGGCTCTTGTTCATCCGGCCTCCACCGCGCTACTCCATCGGCCTCTTGCTCAACCACCCTCCATGGTCTACTGCTCATCCAGCCCTCCACATCATGGGGTCCTGTTCAACCACCCCTCCACGGCCACCCTCCACCGCTCATCGCTCATCCAGCCCTCCACACCACGGGTCCTGTTCATCCAGAGGCAACGCCACCGCCACTATTCATCCAACCCCCCCTCCCCGCAACGCCACTCGCTCATCCAATCGATCGGCTTTAGTTAGCAGCAGAGCAAAGGAATCGCCCATCGGGTTCGATTAATGACCATCGATCGATCGCCGGGTTCAAGAACGCGTAGCTGTGAGTGCAATCGCCGGGTTGATTAGAGCCCAACGCCCGCCGGGTTGATTAGAGCCAACGCCTACGCGTGTCGATAGAAATGCGATCGCCGCCCCGACCTCCCACCGTAACCGCAACTCCCAAATTTTCCTCCCCTCGCTTCTACCACGGTTTTTCCGTCATGGACGGCCCAAGGAATGTCATGCAGCTGCGTCTCCGGCCCGCCCAAGATGAAAAGCCCATTTTCTGTCATGATTTTTTGTCATAGAAGTAGGAGCCCACCACATCTATGATGATACCGGGTTTTGTCACAATTATCGTCATAGAAGTGTCATATGTATGACAGAAAAAAATTTCGTTCGGCCCAAAATGTCATGGATGTGTCTTTTTTTTGTAGTGTTCCCCTGTCAAGCAAACCTCTTGCGACATAGTTTGAAACGAGTCACGAGACTCCCACATTATCTCATACATGAACATACCGCATCTTCCCCACGTTGTCATGTTCTAATCAAAGGAGAGTGAGAGCATTATTTGACATCATCACTATAAGATGACACAACTAAGCTAGCAGATAGTATGTGCACCAAGACGCACCTGGAAGAAGGCGCCTCCCTTCACTCTTTTCTCGAAAGTCTAGTCCAAATTTGTGTAACCTAGCTAGATCAGCCAAAACACAATGGTCCACCTGTATCTTTTTTTGCGAAAAGGCCCATGGATTTATATAGAAGATACACCTGCAGTACAAAACACCTCAGCGGTAAAAAAAATTATAGAGAGGTCCTTTGACCAGCAAACGATGGAATCCATCACCGATACGAGACACAGTCGCGCCGCCGCCGGCGCCGCTTCGCACCCGAAGCTGCCTTGACCTTGAGGTGAGCGGGATATCATATGGACGGGAAGTCTCCGATCTAAGGTCTGAACAGACCAACGCACCAGCACGAGAACCAAGCTTCACATTGATCCAGCAGACACCACGAGCTCCTGTACAAGCAGCCGAGAAGCCAAATGCCACACGCCGGGCCGCCGCTGCACCTTCCCCACGAGCTCCACAGCAAGGCCGGAGCCAGGCTCGCTACGACGAAGACGGAACGGGGGAACCAAAGCCCCACACCGCAGCCGTCGCCTCCGCCACGACGACTCCGTCCAGAGCACAAAATCTTGCAGAATCCGTGAATCCGCAAGCACCAACGGCCAGGACCTTGACGACGACGCCTCAAGAGACCTCGCCGGGGTGGAGGATGAGCTCCAGCAAACTTATTCCTCTGCGACGCCGACACCTCCACCCTGCCAGCGCCGGCCAGACACCTAGCAAACCACTCCCTATATACACGCTAGAGTGCAGATCCGGGGTTCCCCCACTCTCCCGCCGCCGGAGCGGCCGGCGGAGGGGGGGGGGCCACGGGCACGCCGGCGGCTACGGGGGGGAAACGGAGAAGCCCTGATCGCCTCCTTTTCGCAAGAGAGGAGGGGAAACCTAGTTAACCTGTTGTTAGCCTTTGCTTTTGTCCACCCGTATCTCTTAGACACAACTGTAGTATCTTTCACGTGTGAGTTAATTGCAAGGAACTACCACACTTCAGCACGTTGTAACGAGTCAGTACCAATAGTCACTTTTTTTGCCATGCAGTGCCAACTCTAAGCCTAAGTGTTGCATACCGGTCCGACACCAGATAAGCGTGTATTGACCACGATTCGACCAAGGGCCCATCGTCGTGCCACCGTGGCTTACCCGCCGCACCCGCCGGTAAGTTTAGCATTCGTCTCGGTCAGTCCATGTACTGGTCCGGTCGAACCAGACGCAGCCAGCCGACTCGACGCTCCACTCTCCCTCTCTCGCCAGACGCTTCGTCTCTCCACCACCGCCCCGCCGCCATCACAAGCAGACCACAAGCGTCCGTTCCTTCAGGTTATGGTCTTCGAGGATGAGAGCAGCGACGACTTGTCCAACCTGCAGATCTCCTCCGACGACGGGATGCATTATCGGTCGATGATAGAGCTAGGGTTAGGGTTACGTGATTTGGGGATTTGGGGATTTGGGGATTTCATGATCTGGTTTTCTGATTTGAGTATGTGCTCCTCAGAGATTCCTGCTAGCATTGAAGACCAAGACTACAATGGCTTGGAGAAGGCACCAGAGGGGCTCTGCGTGGAGCATCGGCTGCCAACCGAGCGCGTGTAGCTTTTGAATCATTTGAGACCGGCAGGAGGTTTCTAGTTTGTGCTCACTGTAAGTTTGATGCTCTCTCATGTTCATCTGTAATATAGGTACTACTACCGATGATGAAGCATATGGTTTTACCATTTAGTAGTTATGATGCTTATAGTAATGATGGTCACTGTAATATTGGCAGCAGCTTAGTTGGCGGTCTGTAAGCTCATATTTTAGTTAGTTATTAGTATCAAGCTCACAGCAACATGTTGTGTAGGCATGTGTTGTTAGTTGATTGAGGCGATGTAGATGCTAATAGTTTAATTGAGGCAGTTTAGGTTGCGATGGTTGCTAATTGTTTGGTTGGCCACATGTATAGGTTTTACTTCTTATGTTGTTAGTTGATTTTTAAAAGTGGTAATTATTCGAGAGTAACAATATAATTGTTTGCTATATTGCAGAAGCTGTCAATTGTGGTTTCCTTGCTTGGGTTGACCAGAGTGGCGCCCACAATGCAAAATGCATTGTTGAAGCTTTGGGAAATGTTTGAAGACAAGCAGGACTGCTAGGAGGAAGGATAACTGAAAGTTCACTTACTATCCACCACCTTAAAGAAGAGAAAAGGAATCTGGATGCCAACTATGACAAACTAGTTGAAGATGTCCATCAACTTCTCAATGCCTGTGGAGGACAGGGTGTTGGATTTAAGTTATGTGCAGGCTAAGGAGAAGAAAGTGAGGCTGCCAACGCATCGATTGTGGCTGCCATGAAGAATGAGATGGAGAAGAAAGAGGCAGAGAACTTCAAGATGAAAGAGAAGTACAAAGTGTTGATGAACCTGGTAGAAGCTCAAGGCAAGGTGTCATTAGGAACCTCAAGATGAATCATTTGAAAGAGAAGGAAAAGCTAGCTGAAGGCAACAACAATTTAAAGATTCAAGTTGATGAGCTCACCCGATCTGTGAAAAACTCACGTAAGAGAATGTGCGTTCAAGAAGGGACATGAGAATCGATAAAACGCAGGATGAGTTAAAGCTCCAGCTTGCTGTGCAGTTCAAGTCACTTGAGAAGAGCAAAGATAAGTTGAAGTTGATCCATGACATCTTGAAGGAATGAGGTAGATGAAGATGATCTGGGTAGATGAGGCAGAGCATACCTATCATGATATAAGTTGGTTTGATAGAAGGCTTTGCTAATCTTTTGTGAAGGGTGGTTTAGTTAAGTGTAATGTATGGATGTAGTAGTTGTGAACAATGTTGGAGACTCCACTATGTTATGATCTTTAGCTAAGTGTAATGTATTTCTAGCTTTAGTTAAGAATCCATGGTCATGTTGAACTCCCAGATGCTCAAGTTAGATGGCTCAAGTATTCTCCTCTTCAACCTGTGACAACCTTTGATGAAATATTTAGCTAATGCTCTCTCAGTTAGATGGCTCAAGTTATTTAGCAAATTTAACTCAGGCCAAAATCAAAACAAATCAAACTCTGTCGCTGGTTAGATGGCTTGAGAAGAGCAAAAAAAGCTGTTGTTGCCCTCACAACAAACCAAATCAAACTCGCCCTGGTTATTAAGCAGAGCAAAAAACAGAGCTCAACAAAGTGGTGGCCCTGGTTATTAAAGCAATGCGCTGGGCGAACAGGAAACGGTTTGTGCATTTGGGGAAAAAACTAGGGTTAGGCGACGGCGGAGGCGATTCTGAGCGGGCGGCGGCGGAGGCGATCTCGCGATCGGCGGGCGGCTGCGCCCAAGTAAATGTCCATGTCGTGGTCGTCGGGTTGTTCTCGGGCCCCAGCTTCCGCCGAGCCTCCGGAAGGAGAGGGGACGAATCCAGTCTCCGTGCCCTACCGTGAGAGCCCGATGGCGATGAGCCGAGAAGCTCACTGGTGCAGCCCGTGGGAAGGCGCCGAGATGGATCTCATGGAGCCGTGAGAACCAGGCCGGAGGTACTACGCTGCGTGGATGCCATGGTAAGTTTCATTCTTGTTATACTTTTCTGTTCATTAGATCTTCTCCCTCTCAAACTCTGATTTTGTTGGTACAGCAAGGTGGTTGTGGCTACGTTGAATGGCATGATGATCCTCTGCCAAGTTTTTAAGTGATTTGATTGGAGATTTGCGAGATGAAGTCGCGAGGCTGAGAGGTGAATCAAGTGTTGCTGTGTTTGAAGATTACAGGCAGTTGTTGCTCGCTCAAGCTCAAAAAGGAAGAGAGGTCTGGCTTTGGAAGATCAGCTCAAGGAGAAAATGCAGAGCTAGATGCAATGAAGGGAAATATCGAATGTTGTCTTCCTTTTTCTTGTCTTTGTGGTAGGTTTAGTCACAGCAAAGATGCTACTGCATAAGTTAGTGTCAGTTTGATCCTCACTGTTGTTTCAAGTTAGTGTCGTGTTGCAAGTTAGTGCCGGGTTTCATCCTATCGTTGTTGATCCTAGTAATGTGTCGTGTCTTTGTAATAAAAATTTGGTATGTTCATCCTAGTAATGAAGTGCAAATGTTCACAAGTGCCAAATGTTGAACACCTCAGAGATGCCAAATGCCAAATGAGCATTGAGTTGAGTTGTTCACAAGTGCCAAATGACCAAATATTGCCAAATGAGCAAATATGCATTGAGTTGAGTTGTTCACAAGTGCCAAATGACCAAATGAACATGACAAAAAGCGTTGAGTTCCTCACAAGTGCCAAATGACCAAATATTCCAGATATTGCAGGCATAATATGTTCACAAGAGCATTATAAGTTCACAAATGACCTAAGCACACAAACTTAGTACTCCATTACAGCATACATCAGTTTTGTAGCACAAATAACTTAGTTTTCCAGCACAAATAACTTAGTTTTCTAACACTCAACTCTGGTACTCCATCATACCAAAGTAGCAACAATTCTCTCACTCAGGTGTTACCACTGGCAGTGAAGAATGACATCAAACGAGTATATTTCCCTGGGGCACTAGAAGAAGGAGCATCAGAAGATGAAGCTCCTGCAGAAAATCTTGGGGCAGTGAAAGGCCTTGCAAATGTTGCACTTGCACTTGCAGTTCTTGTAGAAGTAGCTTTTGCACTTGCTGTCCCTCTTGCTCTTGCGAGAGCGTAAGTAGCTCTTGCACTTGTAGGTGTAGCGAAGTAGTTCTTGCGAAGAAGACCTTGCAGAAGCAGACCTTGCTGGTGGCTGCTGTGATCCTGATGGAGTACCTTCAGCCCTTGATCTTGCAGCTTGACTACCTTCATTCCTTGATCTTGCAGGTGCCTTGGAAACATAAAAGAAACATGCTAGTTAGTCACAAAGGTTTATAACAAAAAACTAAGAAGGAAACAAGACTAATTAACAATGAAAATTCACAAGGGTTTACCACATGCTTGTTTTTCCTCATAGCCAACTCTGGTCTCAACTCTTTCTCGCAGTTGGTGTACCTATGGCCTTGGAGGCCACAGTTGCTGCATGTTATAGTGGCCATTCTTGAACTGTCCTTTGGTTTAGGCACCTCAAATCTGCCCTTTATTCTCTTCTCTTTCCTTCTCCCCTTCTTCACATGAAATTGGGGTGGCTCTATGTCTGGTCCACTTGTCCTTGTCCAATCATGTTCACCAGGAACTGGATATATCATTGGTTCATATGCAGCAAGGTAAAAAGGTTTTTTGAAGAAATTGCAAACATAGTCCTCTGGAAATATGTTTGCCTTGTTAATTGCTGATATGGCATGGTTGCATGGTACTCTAGACAGGTCCCACTTTCTGCACCCACATGTGTAAGCTTCCAAGTTTACAGCATGTGTTTGCTGGCCACTAGTCACTTGCCAAAGATTTACACTAGCTTGGATAGGTTTGCAGAATCTGGCCCTTTCCTTTTCCTCCTCAAGCTTCTCAGCATAATGTGGTGTGATTTCCCATAGAGATTCCCTTCCTTTCTCTCTGCTCCTATGCCACCTCACCATCTCGCTTGTCCTTAATACCATCAATCATGGTCCTAATAGGTTTTTTCCTAAAATCTAGGATGTACTTGTTGAACACCTCGTAGAGGTTGTTAACAACCAAGTCTGTCTTGCGCTTAGTGTCAAAAGCATGCCTAGCCCATGTGTGCTTAGGTATTCCACTAAGCCACTTCCAAGCTTCCACACTCTCATTTTTCAAGTCATTCATGGCAATGTTAAACTTGTCTGGTTATAGGCATAGCTGGCATTATCCATGCATTTCTTAAGATCTTCCCCTAAACCCAAAGATTCGAAATTTGCATAGAGGTGTCTAAGGCAAAATCTTTGATGACAATTTGAAAAACTTGGTTAATCTGCATTTAGCAGCCCCTGCTCACATAACATGCTAGACTTAGCTGATGTACTAGTAAAAGAAAGAACATAACATGCTAATGCGAAGAACTATAAAGCAAGATAGTAATGTAAAGATGCATACATACCTTCATCTCATCGACATGATAGTATAAGGCCCAAATTTGCCTACTTCTCCTCCTAGGCATATCTTCGTTGGTGTAGAAACCAACACCGTTAGCTGTGTCCTCTTGTCCAACAACAAGAAATGCAAGTGGGAAAATATTATTATTCCCATCTCTTCCAAATGGCAGCTAGGATTTGAGCACCAGTGGTGAGCTTAATAAAGCATCCATCAACACCGTTGTTGCAACCAAATAACAATTTAAACTTCTACAAAGCATTACTAAACTTTATATTTAAGTATGAAGAACTATAAAGCACCACTACATCCATTGACAAAGAACTATAAAGCATTACTAACCAATGAATGGTCTGCATCCACCGAGAAATCCTCCCTTGCTCCATTTATGCGTAAGAACATAGCATGAAACCTTGGTCCGGATGTGGTATCTTTGTTGGAGTAATGCTGCAACTACAACTCTACTACCGTGGTTTGTATCCATGATGGTCTGAGCATAATCCCTAAGCCTCGATATCGCTTCTTGTGCTCTCCTAGCACAGCTTCCACAAGAAGATTTTTGGCCCTATAGGCCATGTGCCTTGGCACATCAACACCATACTTCTTATTGCGCTTGTCAATCGAGTGTGTATCTTTGGTGGTTGGATCTGCACTGAACACGGACTCATAGGTCTTTGCAAGCCACTTGGCACTTATCCTAGATGTCTCGGGCTGCTAGGGCAAGTGTGCTCTAGCCTTATTTTCTTGATAGCAAAAGTTTTCTCCCTTTGATAACTGCAGCAACTATGCAAAATGGCGGTGCTTTTGCTTACAACAAGCAATTATCCTTTGGTCTGAATTTCGTGATACACAAGTCTCGGCCTGTGTGATGTGCAAGCTCAACAATGCATCTACGAATTGTGTTGATTCTTAAAGCACATGTCTGTACATAGCTGCTGATGTGGTTGCTCAAGTTTTCATTGTACCGGATCCTTGGCTTCCTTTTCTTGGCCCTACTCTTCCTCCCTTTGGGCAGAACAAATGATAGTGGCTCATGTCCATCATCTTCATCCTCAAACAACAACCCATCATCTTCTTCATCTGATGAAGGAATGAAATCAGTTTGCACCTTCTCCAACACACTTGAGTGTGTCCTAGTAGTAGGGCCTCTCCTAACTGCCATCTTCTTCCTCTTTTTTGCAGGTTTTTGCATTGGTGCTTCTTCTGTTGCAACTACTTTGACCTCATCCTCCTTCTCCTGTTCCTCCTCCTCCTCCTCCTCCTCCATCTCAAACAAGTCCTCAACCTCAGTGTCACCCTCATAATGTAATTGTTCCTCTTCTGAATCCTCATCTGAATCTTCATCTTCAACTTCTTGCTCGCTAGTTTATTCCCTCAATTATCTCTGTGTCTTCAATTATCCTGTACTTCTCCATGCGAGAAAGGATTGGTGTCATCATCATATGCAACAGCCTCGAGTCATCACTGTTATTATGTCCCTCTTCTACCACTGCATCTTCCTCCATTACAACTTTCAGCTTGCCCTCATCGACATTTCGCTCTCTTGTGTGCAATCGACTATGAAAAACAACACCTTGGTGATCAACAAGAAGAACTGCAGGCTCACCGAGATCATACACAACAGGTGGTCTATATAATATAGTTGCTAAATTTTCTTTTCTCCTCTCATCGTAAATTGCTATAGTTTGATCTCGGTAAATCTTCTTGATCTATCGACATAGAAAAGGTCTTGTTGCCCTTACTAGCAAATTCAGAACTAAACTATGCCGATATTCCTTCTTAAGTTGCTGCAGCTTGATGTTTGTGTCAATTAAGTCTAACCCAAGCTCTCTTTCCTCTCCAATGCCTAAATTCTTCATGTGATACAGTTCATCGAGAAGGAATAACCTTGTGTGTGCATCGGTGCATATAAGTTCAGAATTGTGACATCCGAGCTGCATATCTTCCTATTCAGATTGTGTTGTGCATCAAAATGAATCCAACATCCCAAACAGCATCATCCAAACTACAATTGACAAAGACAAATTACAGCATCATCTAAGTCGCCATCGTAAACACTAACCCTAGCCCCTGTTTTGGATACGAGAAGAAGCAGAGATGGAGAAGGACTTACAAAGACGCCGCAAGCAGCTCCATCGGTCCACCGATGGCTCTTGGTAGGGTGGGCCACCCATATCTCTGCCACTTCAACCTGTCCTCCATGGACAGACGGCCTCCTCCTCCAAATCCTCGCTGCTGCTACTGGAGTAGTATCTAATCGGAGCCGTCGTCGACGCCCGCACCTAAATGGTCATCGGGCCGAGGCCAGGAAGGTCCCAGATACGCCGCCGCCCGTCCGCGCCACGGAGTCGCCGCCGCCATCGCCGAGAGGGAGTGAAGAGGAGACGAGCGACGGGGAGAGAAACTAGGTTCGTCGCCGATGTGTTCGACCCGAGCCGCCTACTTGATGCGATCGAGCCAAGCGGGAGGACTTACTGAAGCGGGGTGCGGCGGGTAAAGCCAGTGGCACCGACCATGGGCCCTTCAGTCGACACGTGGTCAATACACGCTTATCGTCTGTCGGACCGGTATGCAACACTTAGGCTTAGAGTTGGCACTGCATGGCAAAAAAAGTGACTATTGGTACTGACTCGTTACAACGTCCTGAAGTGTGGTAGTTCCTTGCAATTAACTCTTCACGTGTCTTGAACTTGAGCCTCTCCTTAAACACATGAAAAATGCTACAGTTCCATGGAGCTCGACGAAACCACAACATTAATATGGTACTGAGAGTAAGATTTTTTTAATCTTTATTTAATTATTCCAAAATATTCCAAGGCTAGCACTTCCCCCCTAACTTCTAACAGAAAACCATGATTAAAACTTAAGGTACTAACTAGGCTTTCTACTGATTTTCTATCTAGCAGAGTTTCTACGACGCATAGCATCGTAGGGCATACAACCTTGCCAAGTCACGAAGCTCTTTAATTCCATCCATGCCAAAGTTTGCGCCAGTTCTAGCAGTACATACTCATTGGTCTTGATGGCACCATTAGAGGGTGCCCGTCGATCCAGAGGAAGAGCTTGTCGCCTTCTTATTTGGGCTAGTATTCTTCCTAGTGTGTTTTCCCATTCTACCGTTCTCACGTGGAGGGGGACGAGTACGCCCAGGTCGTGAGACCCTCTCGAGATGAGGACACTTGGCAAAGGCAAATCTCAAAGCGTGTAGGCCATTTATCCTTTGTTTCACTAACAAAATTCCGAATCCAAACAAGGCCTACGAAAACTAAGTTCCCCTTATCTTCCTCCGCTCGCTCGCCGCGGCAACCCCCGCCGCCTTCGCCCTCGCTGCCTCGGCTGCTCTCCCCGGCGTTCCTCGGCCCCCAGAAGCTCGTCCTTGAGGCGCTTCTCGTGCTCGCCCGCCGTGGCCGCGGCCATGGCCGCCGCCCCCAGTCCTATCCCCCGCGATCCATGACCGCGTTCCTCAACGCCGGCAGCTCGTCTGCTCGTTACGTCGCTGCACACTGTCGCTCCGTCCACGACCACCGTCCAGCTCCCCCGCCGTCCACACCTGCAGGCTGCATCTTGTCAGTGATTTGAGTTGCTGATACATGTACAAATTTCTGTAGTTTGCTCATCTTGCCAGTGATTTGGGCTGCTGTTGTGTAAAATAATTTGATGTACACTGTGAATAGAAGTTCCTGGTATTTGGCAAAAGAGATTTTTTGGAAGGGAAGAATACAAAGGATTGATGCTATTTATCTGTTCTTTACTGAAACTTGGCCGCGTGCTTCTGAAGAAAGACATGTGCGTGTTAAATCTGCTCCTGTACATACTAGTGAAAGGAATTAAATTAATAGCAAACTATAGATTGTTTGGTCTATAAGAGTGGACAACAACAATTATCACAAGAATGGACAACAACAATTATACACTGCAAAATTATAAGGATCTTCAAATATCAGGAGCTTTTATTCACATGTACACCAAATTCAGTTATACAATAAAAAGCCCAATGTGCTTCAACTATCCTATCTTGACTAAGGAGAAAATTCAAAAGAAAATAAGAAAGCATCAACAGTACTAAGCTACTTGACTTGTGTTTCCTGATTATTTGGTCTAGTTAAGTGAAACAAATTGCGCGGACATTTCTACAAAGCACTGAATCTTCATCGACAGAGGCATGCACAACAGCAGATTTTTGGTTCTTCTGTCTTCCTTTTGCCATCATGCTGATGATCTTCCTTTTGGTTCTTCTATATGCTCTGTCAATGAATAAGAGAATAACTTCAGCACAAGCATATCCAGAAGAATAAATGATGCAAATGGACAGAGCACATAGTTACAGTATGTGCTTGTGTTGCAACCAGCAGAGGGAGCCGTCATGCTCTGAACTTGAAGTTATTTGACAAGATGCAGCTAGCAGGTCAATGTACAGTAGCTAGGCCACAACCGATGGAGCCAACCTGAGGAGGGTGGCCATGGAAGGAGATCAACACACCAGCGCGCGAGAAGCTTGGCCGTAGCCAAGGAGCGCGTGCAGCCCGCGTAGTTTGCCGGCGTCGCTGCGAGTGGAGGAACATCGCCGTGGCCGGCGGGAAGAAGTAGCTGGGGCAGCGCCGCGAGTTGGACCGCCGACCGGGATGGAGCGTACCGATCTGGGGTGGTGTGCTTGGCGTCGAGGAGCACGCCGGCGGCGATGTGGCAAGCAGCTTGGGGGCCGTCGAGATTGAATCAGGATTTGCACAGGGAGGTGGGGGAACGAGACGGGGCTGCTGCTTTGAGATTTGTATCGCCACGCGTCGCTCGCGGGAGAGGGTCTCACGACTGCCTCGGTACGACCCGGGTCTTATAAGATTTTCTTCCGTACTAGAGTGCTCAACATAATTATTAGGAAAACGCTTGCTTTTGATCGACTGATTTTTGGGAGAAAATCAGCCGCATCCCACGGGTGCCACACGTTCCCATAGGTCCCACCCACAACCCATAGTCTTAGGGAAATGCTTACTTTTGACCGACTGATTTTTGGGAGAAAATCAGCCGCGTCTCGCGCGTGCCACGTGTTTCCATGGGTCCCACCCACAACCCATCGTCTTATCTCCAGAGCAAGCACGCGAGCCACCCGTTCCTATTTGAGAGAACTCCTTATTTGACACTCTCTTAAAATTGTGTTCCTTATTTGACACTGGAGAAAATTTTCTTCCTTATATGATTTTTAGTCTTAATTTTTTTCCCTATATGACACACCTATATGACACACTAGTGCATTTTATACACGTGAAAAGACCATTTTACCCATATGTATAATGTGACCACAAATATGTACAAGATAATAGTTGTTCGAAAACAAATCAATCGAGTTATCCATATATGACATCAGATATGCTGGTATTGTCATGCCAGTCGATTTGCTACTGTTCCGATTAGATTGTATAGCTGCAGTAGCATATCTGTGGAAATGATCCATACTACATTTTGCTAAATACGGGAGCACGCCAGCATGCATCATCATGCAACTGTGCAATACGAGGAGCACCGTACGTACGTAGATGTGTACGTGCAAGGTCACGTAAACATTTGACCTCAAAGAAACAGGGGCGATTTCACCGTCCGGACACCCTGGGCACGTGCCCGGGCTCGAGCGCTGCAGATTTTTCGACTGGCCGGAGTCACAATCGCTGAATCACTTCCGTTTCGGTATAACCCTCCTAAACACATTAATGGATGAGATTTATCCATACCCCTTCATTAAAAAGGGTAGGATGGCCTTTTTTTCTAAAATACATCGCCCGCCCGCCGATATGTATACGCTGTACGCCTATTGGGCCGGCCCATTGATGACGGCTGTAGGGGTGTAGTGTTCACGGGATGTAAAAATTCATAGAACAAATAGGTATCGAACCAGGGACCTCTTGCTCGTATGGTTAAGAGGCATACCACTTGAGCTGTACAATGTTTGTGAAAAGTAGAAAGCGTACGGATTTAAGAATTAGTCCGTCCGGATTTATTGGGCAGACAGGGTTGCCAAGACCAAGGCGCATCGGGGGCAGTTTTTGGTATTGAATCTGCCCACTTAGAGAGCAGGATTGAAGGATATTAACTATCATAAATTAATTGCCAAATTGCCTCGCATCTTCCATTGCTCTCGCATGCATTGCTTTTTTTTTTACCATGCGCATATATATATTGGCTGCATGGCCCATGGCCCAATCATAGCGCAACTTTCGATTAACAATTTGCAATGACTGACAAATTGCCTATTAATTCAGGCCTAGGGAATAGCAACCTGCCTTACAAAAACCGACTTCAACCGGTGGCTTACCAGCCTAAAAATCCCGTACAGAGGTAGTAACACCAACGCAGAATTCAGACACCTTTTCAAAAATATTAACATTTCTTCGAAATTCTTTAAAAAATACGATAATTCTCTAAAATTCAACAAATTTTTTAACAACTTGAACACATTTTGAAAAATTCACTTTTTAAAAAAGCATGAACATTTTTCGAAACTTTTGAACAATATTTTTAAAAGCATGAACATTCAGATTTTTTAAAGAGATATCTTAGTTTAATAACATTTTTTTCAAACAACATTTTTAACAATTTTAAAGAGAGATATGAAGCGTGCAAATTTTAAGGAACCAAAAATTTGAACAATTTTCTGAACACGAGGGCTTTCTTTTTGGCCTCTTATGTGGCAAATGTAGCCTTTTGAATTTTCATGCCGATTTTTTAGTGTTTTCTAAAACTGATTTTGTTCTGTTATATTCTGTATTTTTGTTTCTTTTTATTAATTTTTTCCTCTTTTTTCAAATGCATGAACTTTTCATAATTTGAAAATGGTTGTGTTTCCAAAAAAGTTCATGTTGATCGATAATGCCAAAAATCGTATATAACAGAAGCACCCAGTTTTTTGACAATTTTCAAGAAATGGCTAGCACATAAAAAATATTCATGTTGATTTATAATGACAGAAATTGCAAATAATAGAAGCATTAAAATTAGAAAAAAAAAACTATATGCTCATGAATGCATTCGTGTCGCTAGTGTGGCCCACTCCTCTCAACTGGTGGTTTTTTGGACTATGGATAAATGACCCTAACTTCTTGCTGCTGCAAGACATATGATGTATCAATGCCAGTTTGAACGACTTCCGACATTGTTTGCACGTTGCGATACGTCCGGCCATTTTAGCGATCCTTTTTCACCGAGAAAACTCCAGAAAATGTAAAAGTTGTCAAAAATTCGAACAACTTGGCATGATGTCTCGAATTGGTCATAGAAGCTGGTGAAAAAAAATTGAGGCCAATCGACGGATGTCAAAAAACAACATGCTTTCAAACGGAACCTTCTGGCGTATCCGAACACCCTCTGTTGAACATGGTCTATTTTAAGACATCCTTGAAATGATCATAACTTTTGCAAGTAGGTGTGCATGCTCATGGTAGAAATCCTTGCCTGTTTTGAACGACTTTCAACGCCGTATGCAAGTTGTGACATGTCCTGCCATTTATCGGTCTTTTTTTAACCAAGGAAACTCCAGAAAGTGCAAAATTTGTTGAAAATGAAATCAACTTAGCATGGTGCCTTGAATTGATCATACAAGCACATGAAAAAAATTGGGGCGTTTCAAGGATATAGAGAAACAACATGCTCCCAAACAGAGCCGTCTAGCTTACCTGTACACCCTTCGTTGAACATGGTCTATTTTTTGGACATTCTTGAAATGACCCCAATTTTTGCCAGTAAACAGGCACGCCCATGGTAAGTATCCATGCCAGGTTTGAACGACGTTTGACAATATATGCATGTTGCGGCACGTCCGGTCATTTATCAACTATTTTTCATCGAGAAAACTACAGAAAATGCAAGAATTATCGAAAGGTTGATCAACTTGGAATGGTGCTTTCAATTGGTCACATGAGCTCATGGAAAAGTTTTGAGGTCATTTATGGATGCCCGGAAAAAACATGCTCTCGTAAAAAAAATCATGTTTTCAACTTTTTCGTGTTTTTCAAATAATGTTGGAATTTTGATATTTTTTGTATTTTTATAAATTGTCAGAATTACAAAAGTTGTTCACATTTATTTAAAAAAATTGGATTCCTGATTTGTTTTCACTTTTTTGGAAAATGTCTTGGAATTTCAACAAATGTTTGGAGTTTCATGAATAATTTACCTTTTCCCAAAATATTTCACATTTCCCAAATTTTCACATTTGAATAGTTTCATTTTTTTCAGAAATGTTTCTATATATAAACACCGTTGTTTGTTCTTATATAGTCCGCGCTATCCAAATTCACAAGTAGTCGGTTGGTTAAGTGGTAAGCAGAAGGTACAAATAGTGTGAGGTACCTAGATCGAGTCCTGTTGAAAACTTGTTTTGCAGTATTTTGTATTGTTTTCTACATAAATATTGGACGTGACTTGGGCCGGCCCAGCCGCTCGCCAGTGAGGCCAATTAGAGCCTCATACCGTTATGACCCATTATATGTATGAAAGTGAATGCGGCTGTGAAAGGTCGATACTGCCCTTTATACGTTTTGTGAGGGGGATGTACCGAAGCGGAACTAGCGCTGAATACATACGATATACGCGCAAAAATATAACTGCTTGGTCAATTTACCTAGTTAGGGCGTTGTTTTGCCTTTTGGGCTTACTCACGCCAAACCAAAACGCCTAAGGCACATCCATTAATTTCTTTACATGGGCCACGCTAGGGTAGTCAGATCGATCGCGAGCCTGCTGAGCCTGCTGGCTGGTTCGCTCGCCTAGCTCGCCTGTTTGGCTGCCTCGCACGCTGTTCGGCTGCGCGTCGCGCCGCAAGACTGTGGGGGCCACCAATGGCAGCGCCAAACGACAACTAGTGAGTTATCCGACTTCAATTATGTTTGTTCAACTACATAATTAAGCATATTATTCAGTGACACTAGTGTGTTGATGGTCACATTATGCACAGGAGTAAAAATGTCTTTTCACCTGTACAAAATGATCTAGAGTGTCATATAGGGAAAGAAATTAAGACTATAGGTCATATAGGTAAGAAAAAAATTTCAGTGTCAAATAAAGAACATAATTTTAAGGGAGTGTCAAATAAGGAATTCTCTCTTCCTATTTCTTTCCTCAACATCGCGATCCCCTTTCTCTCTGCTACTTTTCTCTCAGCGCACGCATGCTTTCTCTCCTCCATGAGCGGTGCTGCTCAAGCTCCCTAGCCAGCAGCCACTCAAATCGATGATACAACAAGCGGAGTCCGTTTTGCAGTGCAGCGCTCCTCAGTGGCTACCAACGCTCCGACACAGCACTCGCAACGCTGCAGAGGCGCCGCTGCTCCGATGCAGCGCTTGCCGGCGTTTCTGGTACTGCGATGCAGCCTCGTCGACGCTGCCGAGAGATGTGATGCTGCGGCCGTGATGCTGCAGATATTCATCGGTGCTCCAATGTAGCGCTTGCCAGCGGCTGTTGGTGCTGCGATGCAGCGCTCGTCGGCACTGCCGGAGTTGCATTGCAGGGGCCGTACCACGCCGGAGCTGCAATGCCGCGACCGCGACGACGCCAGAGCTGCGATGCAGCGGAGCAGCTTTGCACGGAGATTGTCGGCGCTGACGGAGCTGCATTGCCGCGGCCGCGACGACGCCGGAGCTGCTTTGTAGCAGTCGCGACACCACCGGAGCTGCGATGCAGCAGAGCAGTTTTGCACGTCGACTATCGGCGGTGCTGTCGGAGCTGCATTGCAGCCGTCGTGACGACGCCAAAGCTGCGAGTTGCAGCAGTCGCGACAGCACCGGAGCTGCGATGCCGCGGCCGCAGCGACGTCGGAGCTGCGATGCACCGGAGAAGCTTTGCACGGCGGCTGTCGGTGCTGTCGGCAGGGGCGTAGCTATGTAGAGCTAGCCGGTGTCACCGGCACCGGGTTCAATTTAAACTTGCTTAATGTAATCCATTAATTCAATGTGTAGATCATTGAATTATTTGATAGATAGGCATGCATTCTTCTACGTGAACACCGGGTAATTTTTAATCTAGATCCGCCCCTGGCTGTCGGAGCTGCAATGCAGCGCTCACGGCCTTGCAAAGAGGTTGCCGGTGCTTCAGCGCGGCGCTCGTCGGCGGCTGCGGTGTTTTGATGTAGCATCGATGGCTGAGAACCGTTGAAGCATAGCCGGGTCTCCGGTGCTGCGTTGGGAGCGTAGGCCAGGCGGATGTGGCGCGGCATGAGGATGCAAAGGAAGAAGAGATGAGGCGCTGCGCGAACCTGATCCGACGGCAGCACACGCTCGAATCAGACGGCTGCGCAGGCGGCTGTTCGTTTGTAAAATCAGCCGGTTTAGAGCATCTTCAATAGACGGTTCAAATATAAAAATATCTAACTTCTGAACCGTCTTTGAGGCAAAAAACGCTATTTCAACAGACGGTTCATATGCAAAAAAAAGTTGGACCGTGACTTCCTCCTCGTGATATAAAATACAACACCTCGCGATGCAAATATACATCATGAGATGCATCTGGTCCAAAACTAGCCGCCGTTCGCGAACACCCAACCGCCACTTCATTTCCTTCCCCGCCCGCCCGCGCCCGTCCGCCCGCCGCGACTTTTTCCGCCGCCGCCGCTTCGCTGTCCGGCGCCGCCATGGCGGCGCCGATGACCCAGCCGCTTTCTCCGCCACCACCGCAGCCGGTGGCTGACCCACGTGGCGCTGCCGCTGCTATCCGCCCGAATCGCAGCCATGCCGCCGCCCTCGCCCGCCGCCCGGATTAGCGCCGCCCGGCCGGTGGCTACCGCGCAGCGGCGGCAGCGGCGGACGAGGGCAGCGTCAAACGGCCGGCCAACCGCAGCCGCAACCCGGCCGACAGTTCTACGCGGCCGGTGAAAGTCTCAAAGGCGGTGGCGGCGGCTCGAGGCGACGACTCGCAGATGGTGCGGCCGACGGCCTCCTCCAGCAGCCACACATCCATTCCTCCACCTCCCCCGCCGCCACCGTCGGCCGTGGAGGAAGATGTGGCCACGCCGACGGCCACCGCCTCCAACATGTTCGACAAAATGTCGCAAAGGTATAAATTTTGCGGTTGTGCTCTCGTTCGTTGTTTCAAATTTTTTTTGTGTTCTTGATTGTTTGTGCGTGCAATTGTAGTGTTGATGATGAAGCTTTCATGCACGCAATAAATGTGGCAAATGATGATTACATATATGAGTCACAAGAATATGAAACCCAATATGATGATGACAATCGTGATCTGGATGATGAGGGCTTCATTGTCAAGGGAAGAAGTGGAAATTATAGCACCGCGGAGGATGTGTTGATATGCACCGCTTGGAAGGAAATCTCTCAAGATGCAAGCATTGGAAGCGACCAAACGGTGAGCACCTATTGGAAACGCATCAAGGAGTATTTCGATGAGTGCAACACAAGTGGTATCTTCTGTTCGAGCGACTCTCTACGCCAACGTTGGTCCACCATTAACGCCGAATGCTCAAAGTGAGCCGGTTGCTTGTCAAATGTTGCATGCATGAACCCAAGTGGTTGCGGTGATAGTGATTTGGTAAATATTTCATCTTCGTCCGTGCTTTGTCAAATATTTCCTCTTTGTTCAACATGTTGATGATGATATGTTTTATTGTAGGAAATGATTGCTCAAGGATTGTTTCGGGAGAGGAACATGAAAGGCGAGAAGAAGAAAAGGAAAGGAAAAGCTTTCACTTTTCATCATTGCTACAAAGAACTCAAGGATGTGGAGAAGTGGAAAACTAGAGACTTTTGAATCGTCGAAGAAGAAGAGTGTGTTGGTTGAGGATGAAGAAGATGTCGCCATTGAGGAGAAGAGCCCCACTCCTCACTCCGCGAAAAAATCTTATAGGCCCGATGGAAACAAGAAAGCGAAGGGAACCAAGGCCGGAGACAATGATCTCAAGGAAGGATTTGTTGGGGAACGTAGTAATTTCAAAAAAATTCCTACGCACACGCAAGATCATGGTGATGCATAGCAACGAGAGGGGGAGTGTATCTTCATACCCTTGAAGATCGCTAAGCGGAAGCGTTTATCAACGCGGTTGATGTAGTCGTACGTCTTCACGATCCGACCGATCCAAGTACCGAACGCACGTCACCTCCGAGTTCTGCACACGTTCAGCTCGATGACGTCCTCGCCTTCTCGATCCAGCAAGACGGGCGAAGTAGTAGATGAGTTCCGGCAGCACGACGGCGTGGTGATGGTGTTGGTGAAGAACAATCTCCACAGGGCTTCGCCTAAGCACTACGTAAACTATGACGGAGGATAAACTAGAGGGGACGGGGTTGCCGGCACACGGCTTGGTGTTTCTTGATGTCTCTTGGGTGCTAGCCCTACCCCTCTATTTATATGTTGAGCCCTGGGGTCGAAACTTGGAGTAAAAGCCTCCTCAAAGTCAGTTTCACCCGAAAGGCAAGAGTCCTTCTCGGACTCCAGGGCTAGACGCCAGGGTTCCCGGCGTCTACCCCCTAGGCGCCAGGGTTCCTGGCGTCTAGCCTCTGGTCTTTGCAAAACTTCCTTTTGCACTTTCCAAAAGCCTCGTGGGCTTTCCCCTTTTGGCCCAGATAAAGTGTTCACGTGCCCAAACATTTCGGGAAACATCCGGAACCCCTTCCGGTGAATTTTGGAACCCTTCCGGAGATCAAACACTACTATCCACATATCAATCTTTACTTCCGGACCATTCCGGAGTTCCTCGTCATATCTGTGATCTCATCCAAAACTCCGAACAACATCCGGTCACCAACATACATAACTCATAGTACTATATCGTCAATGAACGTTAAGCGTGCGGACCCTACGGGTTCGAGAACTATGTAGACATGACCGAGACACCTCTCTTGACAATAACCAATAGCGGGACCTGGATGCCCATATTGGCTCCTACATATTCTACGAAGATCTTTATCGGTCAGACCGCATAACAACATACGTTGTTCCCTTTGTCATCGGTATGTTACTTGCCCGAGATTCGATCGTCGGTATCTCAATACCTAGTTCAATCTCATTACCGGCAAGTCTCTTTACTCGTTCCGTAATACATCATCCCGCAACTAAATCATTAGTTGCAATGCTTGCAAGGCTTATAGTGATGTGCATTACCGAGTGGGCCCAGAGATACCTCTCCGACACTCGGAGTGACAAATCCTAATCTTGAAATACGCCAACCCAACAAGTACCTTTGGAGACACCTATAGAGCACCTTTATAATCACCCAGTTACGTTGTGATGTTTGGTAGCACACAAAGTGTTCCTCCGATAAACGGGAGTTGCATAATCTCATAGTCATAGGAACATGTATAAGTCATGAAGAAAGCAATAGCAACATACTAAACGATCAAGTGCTAAGCTAACGGAATGGGTCAAGTCAATCACATCATTCTCCTAATGATGTGATCCCGTTAATCAAATGATAACTCATGTCTATGGCTAGGAAACTTAACCATCTTTGATCAACGAGCTAGTCAAGTAGATGCATACTAGTGACATTAAGTTTGTCTATGTATTCACACATGTATCATGTTTCCGGTTAATACAATTCTAGCATGAATAATAAATATTTATCATGAAATAAGGAAATAAATAATAACTTTGTTATTGCCTCTAGGGCATATTTCCTTCAGTCTCCCACTTGCACTAGAGTCAATAATCTAGTTCACATCGCCATGTGATTTAACATCAATATTCATATCTGTATATGATTAACACCCATAGTTCACATCGTCATGTGACCAACACCCAAATGGTTTACTAGAGTCAATAATCTAGTTCACATCGCTATGTGATTAACACCCAAAGAGTACTAAGGTGTGATCATGTTTTGCTCGCGAGAGAAGCTTAGTCAGTGGGTCTGCCACATTCAGATCCGTATGTATTTTGCAAATCTCTATGTCAACAATGCTCTGCACGGAGCTACTCTAGCTAATTGCTCCCACTTTCAATATGTATCCAGATTGAGACTTAGAGTCTTCTGGATCAGTGTCAAAATTTGCATCGACGTAACCCTTTACGACGAACCATTTTTTGTCACCTCCATTATCGAGAAACATATCCTTATTCCACTAAGGATAATTTTGACCGCTGCCCAGTGATCTACTCCTAGATCACTATTGTACTCCCTTGCCAAAATCAGTGTAGGGTTTACAATAGGTCTGGTACACAGCATGGCATACTTCTATAGAACCTATGGCCGAGGCATAGGGAATGACTTTCATTTTCTTTCTATCTTCTGCCGTGGTCGGGCTTTGAGTCTTACTCAATTTCACACCTTGCAACACAGGCAAGAACTCTTTCTTTGACTATTCCATTTTGAACTACTTCAAAATCTTGTCAAGGTATATACTCATTGAAAAACTTATCAAGCGTCTTGATCTATCTCTATAGATCTTGATGCTCAATATGTAAGCAGCTTCACCGAGGTCTTTCTTTGAAAAATTCCTTTCAAACACTCCTTTATGCTTTGCAGAATAATTCTACATTATTTCCGATCAACAATATGTCATTCACATATACTTATCAGAAATGTTGTAGCGCTCCCACTCACTTTCTTGTAAATACAGGCTTCACCGCAAGTTTGTATAAAACTATATAATTTGATCAACTTATCAAAGCGTATATTCCAACTCTGAGATGCTTGCACCACTCCATAGATGGATCGCTGGAGCTTACACATTTTGTTAGCACCTTTAGGATTGACAAAACCTTCTGGTTGCATCATATACAACTCTTCTTTAAGAAAACCATTAAGGAATGCAGTTTTGACATCCATTTGCCAGATTTCATAAAATGTGGCAATTGCTAACATGATTCGGACAGACTTAAGCATCGCTGCAGTTGAGAAAATCTCATTGTAGTCAACACCTTGAACTTGTCAAAAACCTTTTTGTGACAAGTCGAGCTTTGTAGATAGTAACACTACTATCAGCGTTTGTGAGGGATTCCCGGATTAGGGGGTGTCCGGATAGCCGAACTATCACCGTTGGCCGGACTCCTGGACTATGAAGATACAAGATTGAAGACTTCGTCCCGTGTCCGGATGGTACTTTCCTTGGCGTGGAAGGCAAGCTTGGCAATATGGATATGTAGATCTCCTACCACTGTAACCGACACTGTGTAACCCTAACCTATCCGGTGTCTATATAAACCGGAGGATTTTAGTCCGTAGGACGAACAACAATCATACCATAGGCTAGCTTCTAGGGTTTAGCCTCCTTGATCTCGTGGTAGATCTACTCTTGTACTACCCATATCATCAATATTAATCAAGCAAGAGTAGGGTATTACCTCCATCGAGAGGGCCCGAACCTGGGTAAAAACATCGTGTCCCTTGTCTCATGTTACCATCCGCCTAGACGCACAGTTCGGGACCCCCTACCCGAGATCCGCCGGTTTGGACACCGACATTGGTGCTTTCATTGAGAGTTCCTCTGTGCCGTCGCCGTCAGGAAGGATGCCTCATCCCGTCTTTAAAGACGATACTATCGCTAAAGGAGCCTTGTCCACTGGTCAGACTCTTCGGCTAGGTGGTTTTCTTATGACCGCCAGTTCGGCCACCGCGCCGACGATGACTTCTCGAGTCATCGAAACCAATCTTCACGTTAATTCGGAACTTGCCGAACAGTTGCACCCGATCGAGCTCTCCTCCGTAAACGAGCTCTTGGATCGCATCACCGCCCTGGGAGTCGCCACAGACTACGACCGGATCGGGCCTAAAACCGATCTGAGAGAGATCAACTCTCTCCAGGCTACCCATCATGTTGCTATGATAGAGGAGCAATACGGCGATTCTTCTTCTATCTTAAGGACTAGCTACGTCCGGATTCCCGATCCCTCCATGCCGGATTCCCGCAGAGGGACGGATGTCGATCAAACCCTGAACTTAAAGTCAGGCGGCGGGTTGGATTCATTGGATAGCATTCAAAAATCCGAACTTCCGAGTTCGGAAACTTCTCGGCCCCTGAGTCTTAAATTGGATGGGGTTCCGGATCTAGTTCCACCCGCCCACCCAAACATTAGCGATCTATCCCGAATTCGGTAAGAGCCCGCTGAAACAGTACATCATTACTGGGCCAGATTCCTCCTGGTTATGGACAGGATAAAGGACTGCCGAGAGGAGGACGCAATCCCACTTTTCTGCAATAATTGCACGGACAAGGGAATCCTAAACGCCATAAGTCGTCACGAAATTACACGCTTTGCTGACTTGGTGACCATAGTACAAAAGTACTTGTGCGATGGAGAGCGCTGGAAAATCGAAGTAAATTTTGGGATAATCCGCCCGAATACATCCCTAGTCCGAAATAAAAGGTGCATCATTACCAAGCACCTGGGTTAAACACCAAAAACCAAAACCCCTAAAGGGTACGGAACGATCGAGGGTTGGCTAAACGGACCTCGCAAAATTCATAGCACGAGGGCGCCACTCCAACTCATAGCCTTGAGCATGTTGGATACTACAAGCAGGTGGACAAAAGTGGCGAAGAGCTTCTAGCCTCGTAATCCCAGCCCAGCAACACCAGTACGGTATTAACAGTCTTCGAGACTTTCGCATCAAATAACATGCAGAAAACGAACACTCCGCAACCTTGCCGAAGTCTACCAAGTAGCAACAATAAATCCATGGAGTGACACGGCTATTACCTTTAATGCCAAGTGATTTAACCCAAATTCGAACAGCCCGAGCACCACCGCATTGGTCCTCGGTCCAATAGTGGACGGCTTCGCCTTACTAAGGTACTCATGGATGGCGGTAGCGGACTAAACCTCATCTACGAGGAAACCCTCGAAAAATGGAAATAGATGGAACCGCATTGAGCGAAGCAGCACAACCTTTAGAGGAATAATCCCTAGCCGGAAGCATGCTGCATAGGAAAAATCACACCGGGCGTAGTGTTCGCTCACGGACAATTACAGGTCCGAGGAGGTCACATTTCAAATGGCCCGCTCAGCAGCAGATATCATGCTTTATTAGGGCGAGAGGCATTCACAATTTTCAAGCTATACCCCATTATGGGTACATGAAGCTTAAAATGCACGGACCTAACGGAATCATCACTCTCGCTAGTGATCCGAACATAGCACTCGCTACCAAAACAAGACAGCCGTACTAGCCCTCGAGGCACTATCGAAGCCCTAGCGGTCAAGAACTCATGCGATCGCGCCCACGGTGAACAGGGGCGATGTGATACTTGATAAAAGATCCAAGTCCACCTCTTTTAAACCAGCAGATGAAATAGTCAAATTCCAAGTCCACCCAACGGACCCTGCAAAGACGGCCTCCATTGGGGCACAATTAAACCCTGATGTAGACGCCGCACTACGAGAATTTCTACGAGAAAACTGGGACATTTTTGCCTGGCACCCTTCAGACATGCCAGGAATCCCACGTCGGCTGGCCGAGCACAGCCTAAATATCCTAAAAGGATTCAAGCCAATCAAACAGGCTCTTCGGCGCTTTTCCGAACCCAAGAGACATGCCATGGGAGAGGAGCTAGCCAAACTTCTATAAGCCGGATTCATTAGAGATATAAAACATGCGGACTGGCTAGCAAACCTGGTGATGGTACCAAAGAAGGATAAGTCCTGGCGCCTATCTGTTGATTTCAAAGACCTTAATAAGGCTTGCCCAAAGGATCCCTTCCCCCTCCCCCGCATTGATCAAATTATCAACGCCACAGCAGGACACGACTCATTGTGCTTCCTCGACGCGTACTCCGGCTACCACCAAATCAAGATGGCGGAGCTGCACCAAGCTGCAACAGCATTCATCACTCCATACGCCCATTCGCTTCAACACAATGCCCTTCAGGCTCAAAAACGCCGGCGCAACATATCAGCGCATGATTCAGACATGTCTGGCAAACCAGACCGGCAAAACAGTGGAAGCATATGTAGATGACGTGGTCGTCAAATCCAAGCATGTCGAAACTCTAGTAGACGACTTGAGGCTCACATTCGACAATCTCCGAAAATACGACATTAAGCTCAATCCGGAAAAATCGTCTTGGCGTTCCAGCCGGAAAGCTCCTCTGGGCTTCATTGTGTCCGTAGAGGAATTGAAGCAAACCCAGCCAAGATCCGAGCTCTGTCACAATTGGATATTCAAAAGACCTCAAACAAATACAAAAATAAGCTGGATGCGAGCGGCTCTAAGCCGCTTTATTTCCGCTTGGGAGAAAAGGCGTTACCCTTTACCGCCTCCTCCGGCGCACGAACACTTCGAGTGGGACGGATGCCGCCACGGCGGACTCGAAGAAATAAAGGCCATATTGGCAACAAATCCGGTCTGGCGCGCCTAACGTGGGCGAACCAATGCTATTATATATCGCCGCAACACATCAAGTTGTCGTAGCGGTGCTCGTCGTCGAGCGAAGCGGACGGACACGGTTCCCTCTTCAAAACCGGTTTACTATGTGTCCACTGTCCTAACTCCATGCAAGTCCGGTACCCACATTATCAAAAGATAGCATCGCGGTGTTCATGGCATCCGGAAGCTGCGACACTATTTTCAAGAGTGTTCGATAACGGTAGCCTCGAAGTACCTCTTAACGACATTATAAACAATCGCGACGCGATGGGCGATTGCTAAATGGGCCATAGAGCTCCTTCCATTCGACATAACCTATAAGCCACGACGAGCTATTAAGGCGCAGGTTTTGGCCGACTTCGTGGCGAATGGACCGCGAACTCCCTAAAAGTACGGCGCATACTCAATTGGATCATGCACTTTGACGGCTCCAAAATGTTGGCGGCACTGGGCTGGCGTTGTTCGACGTCCCCAACCAGGGACACAGTCCAATCGTCCTTGAGATAATGTATACGGACTCCAAGAACGCGGCGAACACGAGGCCCTTACGCACGGCCTCCGGATGGCGTCTCCATGGGCATCAAGCGCCTAGAGGTGCGCGGGGATTCGAACCTCGCGATATCTCAAATAAACGGAGACTTTGATGCCAAAGATCGAAAAATGGCAGCATACCGCAATGCGGTCCTAAAAATGTCAGCACGGTTCGAAGGACTTGAATTTCATCATATAGCCCGGGATAACAACCAGGCGGCGGACATATTGGCACGCATCGGTGCAAAACGCGATGCCGTCCCGCCCAACATCTTCCTAGAACGGCTGTTCAAGCCATCCGTACTATGGGAAGGGGAGTCCGGAAATAACAAATCCGGACCCAACCGCACTGCCTGACACCGAACACTCTGACACAATCGGAGGCTCTGCCACCGAGATAACACCCTCCGCTCACGAAATAATGGCGGTTATCGCCCTGTGGACAGAACCATTCCTAGCCTACCTAACTAGGCAGGAACTCCCCGAAGACCAAAATGAGGCTTGCTGCATAGTACGGCGATCTAAAGCCTACAAAGTCCATGAGGGAGAGCTCTATAAGAAAAGCACAACAGAGTCCTTCAAAGGTGTATCTCTCAAGAGGAAGGCGAAACCTCTGGCTGAAATTCATGCCGGACTGGGTGGGCACCACGCCGCAGCCGGGCCCTTGTAGGCAAGGCCTTCCATACAACATTTTATTATCGACGGCACAGGCGGATGCACAGGATTTAGTCCAACGATGCGTCGGTTGCCGACTTTTGCTAACCAAAGACACGTGCCACCCTCGCCCTCAAAACTATACCCATTACACGGCCGTTCGCGGTGCAGGGGATTGACATGGTTGGACCCCTTAAGGGAGGAACCCACAAGCCAAAATACCTATTGGTCATGGTGGATAAATTCACCAAATGGATAGAGGCCAAGCTCGTTAGAACGGCGAATCCGGACCGGTGATAGACTTCATATCGGGGTAGTGCACCGTTATGGTGTCCCCACAAGATCATCATCGATAACGGCACCAACTTCACGGCCGATGAGGTCAAATTATGGTGCAAAAACATGGGCATCAAGCTCGATTCGCCTCGATCTATCACCCTCAAACCAACGGCCAAGTCGAGCGAGCAAAGCGGTCTAATAATGGCGGCATTAAACCCAGACTAGTGTGGTCCCTCAAGGAATCTAACACGACTTTGGGTTGAGGAGCTCGACTCCGTACTGGGGCTGCGGACCACGCCGAATCGCACTACCGGATTCACACCATTTTTATGGTGTACGGTGCGAGGCAGTCTTGCCTGCGACATAATTCTTGACTCACTGGCGTGCGCATGTATGAAGAAAGAGAAGCCGAGCTCGTCGGCAGGACAGTTTGGACGCATTGGAGGAGGCGCGATGTGGCAAAAGCTCGTTCCGCATTTTATCAATAGCAGGCTCGAAGATATCAAAGCGAGGAAATGCGGGCCAAAGCTTACAACGTTGGCGAACTAGTTCTATGCTGCCGGCAAGAAAAAGGACAAACTCAAGCCCAAATGGTAAGGTCCTTCATCATCGACCAGGTCCTGACCGGCGGAGCATACCGTCTCATAAACGCATCGGATAACCGACTCGAGCCAAACCCATGGAGCGCAACCCGTCTCACGAAGATTCTCGCCTAAGCGCGGACTCCAAGTTCGTCTCCTTCCTCCGTCCACATTTTCTATTTTGCTGTCTTTTATTTATCTCCTTCCTCCTCCTTCTTCTTGAATCCTTTAGAGGCTCGTTTGCGCTTTGTTAGCATATTTGACGCTGCTGTCCGCTCATTATACTGGGGCTTCTTTAATGAAGCTTATTTATCTGGGCTTCATGCCCAACACATGTGTCAAACTTCCGCATGTACCTTTTATTCACCATTATATGCATCGATATGACTTAAGTTTTGGCCAAGCTGGGTTGCCTGGCTCCTGTGCTTACCCCTACGTTCCCGATTGTTCGGCTAGGTGGTAAAGGGAGCACCTCTGTGATTATTCTTGCCGGTCACCGGATGTGTACCTCGGACTGGGTGAAGCCGAAAGCTAGCGTTCTTAAGGGAATATTCGGTCGGTGAACTGAAAGATGATTTTTAACTATTTATCCATCTGCCCCCAGATGATTTTCTGCTTTCTTAGCAGTTTTGACATGCACTTTAGGGCATGCCTCCCAGCGAAAGGAACCCTTAACGGAACTATTCTCCCTGGAAGATGTTTCTTACTATCCATGTAATATAACATAACTAGTTGGGCACTTGTCTGATACAGCAATAATGACCCCTATGCCTTATCTCCATGCATGCCCCGGTTCTTATATAACCGCGAGGGTATTCGGACACACTCCGGACTGTTGGGTCCCGAGGTCGAAGCGAAAAGGTCCGGTATGAAAAACGATCTACAATCTGGCTAGAAGACATTTTTCATGTCATATTCAATTACATAGTCAACTCGACTCATTGTATTCCTCGTCAATGCCATCTAATAGGCTATCTAATTTACAATTTTTCTAGGAATACTTGGCGGCCAATTCTACTTGGCCGTACACTAAGCTTACAGGGATCTCCTTCCCATCAGGCCCCACAGGTCCGACCTCGGCCATGTGGTTTGGGTCAGCCTTCGTGTACCGCGTCTTTACCATGGCCCAGGCCTCCCTGGCGCCTTGACGGCAGGCCGATATCTTCCATAGTCGGAAGCACTGCCGTGCTCCTTGAAGCCGCTCTGCCAGCTCCCCAATGCCTTCGGGCAGGGAGATAGATGGCCACAAGGCCTGGCCGACGCCTTTCATCACCTGCCGAACTCGTTCGTGCAGGTGATGCGGTTCGGGAAGAAGATCACCAAGAACTGGGCATCTCCTCCTTAGGGCGACACTGTGAGCAAACCTACATACATGTTTATGTTAGTCGCCTTCCTCGCCGAACTCTTTCAAAGTTCGCTCAAGCACTTTGAAAATGCAGCGGCGAAGCCGTCGGTTCTCCTTCTGGTCGGACAACTGAGCACGAACATCCTTTAGTTCCTCACCCGGTTGGGTGTTGGCATCTTGAGGTTACTTTTCTCCTGCCGCACCCTCGTAAGCACGCCTCGCCGCCTTTAGTGGCGCAGGAGTTGTTGCTTGTCCGGATCTAGTCCGGCGCCATCTGCAATATTATTGTCGATTTACACACACCGCACTTCATAAAATATTTATCTTTTGAGGCATATATTACGGAGGGGTCTCTGTGGCTCCCCGTAGCGGCTAGTGCGGCCTCAAGTTGGGCCTTGCATTCTTCAAGCTCCTGGGACAGTCGGGTATTCTTTTTTGTAAGATCCTGCATAACAAATGATCCTTAAATTAGTTATTCTAACTATTTTAAGTCTCGGGGGCTACTCGCATATATAAATGTCAAATTTCCTGACCCGTCTGTCCTTTACATACTGCTCCGTGGCTCTGGCTAGACCATCTTGAGCGGCACGGAGGTGCGCATCTCCCGAATTGAAGGCATTAAAGGCCTCTTGGGAAAAACATGCGTCACGAAGAACTGTCCGGCGGCGCCTGTGATTCATGGCGCTCTCCACCTCGGAGTTGGTGGCGGACAATCTGTCGGCATCCTCTGTCGGAGGAGCATCCGACGCACGCCTCGTGCTCGCCTCCGCTTCTGGACCCGGCTTTGGAGCCTGGCGGCGGAGGTTCGATTGGCAACCTCTCCGGACTCAGTCCGGCGAGCGCTCTTTTTCCTGAAAAGAGCACCAGCGTTAGTACGCCTTCCAGGAATCAATCCTGGGAATATGGTGACACGCCATACCGTTCTTGGCGCGATTTCGATCCGGACGCACACTTCTTTTAGCCTGCGGGGCCAGACGCCCCTTGTCGGCCACCCGCGCTGGCTCGGCCTCCTGCCTCGAAGGCACCCCCTGCGAAACACCATCGGTATACGGTGATCAAGAAATAAGCACGGATGGGTCATTATCAGAGTATTGGGACCTCGGTCTCAGTTACTTGTGAGGCTGGAAGTATTCCGGGGTAATCGGCCGTAATGGCAACCAAAGCATTGTCTATGCTAAGTTGGTGGAACACCCCGTCGATCAACTCCACCTTTATATCCGGATCCTCTTCGGAGGCCGGATTGAGGGACCGTTCCGGATCCTCGGGTTGTGGGGGCGGGCTGTGTATCTTCTCCTCGGCCCGGCGCAGTTCCTGCGAAGAAACCATAAAATGAGATATTTAACCACGGAACATGGATCGAACAGGCCACAAACATATTTGCTTACCCAACTTCGAGGATTATTCGAAGAAAACCCGCTCAGTGGATTGACGCGGAGAAAATCCTCCTCTTCCCCTTTGTACATGGCGGACAAGGTCTTCACCAGTTCGGTGACCGATCTCGGCCCTTTGCGGCCATGGTGGGTGGCATCGTCCTCCCCGTTGAAATCCCACATGGGGTGGCCCCTATATTGGAGCGGTTGCACTCCCCTCATAATGAAGATTTCCATGACTCCAGTCATGGTCAATCCGGCATGAGCCAGTAATCTTATTCGGCTCATCAAGCAAAGGACGCCCCGGTCATTTCCCTCCGGGGCTCATGGGCGCCAGCTTAGGCGCTTCTTCAGAGGAGCGTTGCTAAACTCCGGAAGGCCGATCCGAACAGGATCCGGCAGCGGGACGTCCTCCATGTAAAACCATTCCGAAGGCCAGTCTTCGGACGCTTTCTTCGGAGTTCCGGATAGGTATCCGGTCCCGGCGATGCGCCATAGTTCGGCTCCTCCCACTTGATATATTGACCCCTCATGAGAACGGGGTACTAGGCAGAATAGTCTCTTCCACAGCGCAAAATGAGCCTCGATGCCCAAGAACAGTTCACACAGGGCCACGAAGCCCGCGATGTGCAAAATGGAGGCAGGCGTAAGGTGTTGAAGCTGGAGGCCGTAGAACTCCAAGAGCCCGCGGAGAAACGGATGAATTGGAAACCCGAGTCCTCTTACTAGATAAGAGACGAAGCATACCTGCTCTCCTTTAGAGGGATCGGGGACACTCTCCGCTTGCTTTCCGCCCTTGTAGGTGGCAAGTCCGGCTCGAACCGGAACCATGAAGGCCGGGGGAAGAAATCCCTTGGTTTGGAGTATAACTAGCTCGCTATGCGGGTGAGCATCTCTACCAATTTCTGTGCTGAGGCTGGGAGCGCGAGAGGAGGAGCCGCGTCGATTGTCCATGATGGAATGGGCTTGGTCGAGGCGCCCGATGAAAGCTTCATGAAGGGGATAGTATGACTCAGATCTAGATCCTCGCCCCTTTTATAGGCGGCTCATTTGCGCAGCTAGGGGGGTAAGTGTAAAAATGCCCTGGCTTTTCGCATTCATTCAAACACGTGGAAGATGGCCATTATTGGGCGTAGAAGCCAAGGAACGCATCATTTATCAGAAGCCGGACACTATTCGACAAGTATATGGAATTTGGAGAAGAACCCGCCTCGCAATGCCGAAGACAAACTACGCGCCAGACTCATCGTCATTGAAGCCTGGTTCGGGGGCTACTGAGGGAGTCCCGGATTAGGGGGTGTTCGGATAGCCGAACTATCACCGTTGGCCGGACTCCTGGACTATGAAGATACAAGATTGAAGACTTCGTCCCGTGTCCGGATGGGACTTTCCTTGGCGTGGAAGGCAAGCTTGGCAATACGGATATGTAGATCTCCTACCATTGTAACCGACTCTGTGTAACCCTATCCTATCCGGTGTCTATATAAACCGGAGGGTTTTAGTCCGTAGGACGAACAACAATCATACCATAGGCTAGCTTCTAGGGTTTAGCCTCCTTGATCTCGTGGTAGATCTACTCTTGTACTACCCATATCATCAATATTAATCAAGCAGGAGTAGGGTATTACCTCCATCGAGAGGGCCCGAACCTGGGTAAAAACATCGTGTCCCTTGTCTCCTGTTACCATCCGCCTAGACGCACAGTTCGGGACCCCCTACCCGAGATCCGCCGGTTTTGACACCGACAGTCTGTCTTCCTCTTGAAGATCCATTTATACAATATGGCTTACCGATCATTGGGCAATTCCACCAAAGTCCACACATTGTTCTCATACATGGATCCCATCTCAGATTTCATGGCCTCAAGCCATTTCGCGGAATCTGGGCTCATCATCGCTTCCTCATAGTTCGTAGGTTCATCATGGTCTAGTAACATGACTTCCAGAACAGGATTACCATACCATTCTGGTGCAGACTGTACTTTGGAAGACCTACGAGGTTTTGTAGTAACTTAATCTGAAGTTTCATGATCATCATCATTAGCTTCCTCACTAATTGGTGTAGGAATCACTGGAACTGATTTCTGTGATGAACTACTTTCCAATTCGGGAGAAGGTACAAATTACCTTATCAAGCTCTACTTCCCTCCCACTCACTTCTTTCGAGAGAAACTCCTTCTCTAGAAAGGATCCATTCTTAGCAACGAATGTTTTGCCTTCGGATCTGTGATAGAAGGTGTACCCAACAGTTTCCTTTGGGTATTCTATGAAGACGCACTTCTCTGATTTGGGTTTGAGCTTATCAGGATGAAACTTTTTCACATAAGCATCGCAACCCCAAACTTTAAGAATTGACAACTTGGGTTTCTTGCCAAACCCCAAAACGATATTGGTAAATCGGTAAGAGACATCATTGATCGCACCATATCAAATAAAGTGCGGTTACGACGTTCGGACACACCATAACGTTGTGGTGTTCCAAGTGGTGTGAGCTGTGAAACTATTCCACATTGTTTTAATTGAAGACCAAACTCCTAACTCAAATATTCATCTCCATGATCAGATCACAAAAACTTTATTTTCTTGTTATGATGATTTTCCACTTCACTCTGAAATTCTTTGAACCTTTCAACTGTTTCAGACTTATGTTTCATCAAGTAGATATACCCATATCTGCACAAATCATCTGTGAAGGTCAGAAAATAACGATACCTGCCACGAGCCTTAATACTCATTGGTCTGCATACATCAGTATGTATTATTTCCAACAAGTTTGTTGCTCATTCCGTTGTTCCGAAGAACGTTGTTTTAGTCATCTTGCCCAAAAGTCACGGTTCGCAAGCATAAAATGGTTCATAACCAAGTGATTCCGAAAATCCATCTTTATGGAGTTTCTTCATGCGCTTTACACCGATATGACCCAAACGGCAGTGCCACAAATAAGTCGCACTATCATTATTAACTTTGCATCTTTTGGCATCAATATTATGAATATGTGTATCACTACGATCGAGATCCAATAAACTATTTTCATTGGGTGTATGACCATTGAAGGTTTTATTCATGTAAACAGAACAACAATTATTCTCTGAATTTAAATGAATAACCGTATTGCAATAAACATGATCAAATCATATTCATGCTCAACGCAAAAGCTAAATAACATTTATTTAGGTTTAACACTAATCCCGAAAGTATAGGGAGTGTGTGATGATGATCATATCAATCTTGGAACTAGTTCCAACACTCATCTTCACTTCCCCTCAACTAGTCTCTGTTTATTATGTAACTCCTGTTTCGAGTTACTAATCTTAGCAACCGAACAAGTATCAAATACTCAGGGGATACTATAAACACTAGTAAGGCACACATCAATAACCTGTATATCAAATATACCCTTGTTCACTTTGCCATCCTTCTTATCCACCAAATATTCAGGGCATTTCCGCTTTCAGTGATTATTTCCTTTGCAGTAGAAGCACTCAGTTTCAGGCTTTGGTCCATCTTTGGGCCTCTTCACGGGAGTGACAACTTGCTTGTCATTCTACTTGAAGTTCCCTTTCTTTCCCTTTGCCCTTTTCTTGAAACTAGTGGTCTTGTCAATCATCAACACTTGATGCTCTTTCTTGATTTCTACCTTCGTCGATTTCAACATCACGAAGAGCTCGGGAATCGTTTTCGTCATCCCTTGCATACTATAGTTCATTACGAAGTTCTAGTAACTTGGTGATGGTGACTAGAGAACTCTGTCAATCACTATCTTATCTGGAAGATTAACTCCCACTTGATTCAAGCGATTATAGTACCCAGACAATCTGAGCACATGCTCACTAGTTGAGCGGTTCTCCTCCATCTTTTAGCTATAGAACTTGTTGGAGACTTTATATCTCTCAACTCGGGTATTTGCTTGAAATATTAACTTCAATTCCTGGAACATCTCATATGGTCCATGACGTTCAAAACGTCTTTGAAGTCCCGATTCTAAGCCGTTAAGCATGGTGCACTAAACTATCAAGTAGTCATCATATTGAGCTAGCCAAAGCGTTCATAACGCCCGTGCATCGCTCCTGCAATAGGTCTGTCACCTAGCGGTGCATTAAGGACATAATTCTTCTGTGCAGCAATGAGGATAAACCTCAGATCATGGATCCAATCCGCATCATTGCTACTAACATCTTTCAACACAATTTTATCTAGGAACATATCAAAATAAACATATGGAAGCAACAACGCGAGCTATTGATCTACAACATAATTTGCAAAATACTACCAGGACTAAGTTCATGATAAATTTAAGTTCAATTAATCATATTACTTAAGAACTCCTACTTAGACAGACATCTCTCTAGTCATCTAAGTGATCACGTGATCCAAATCAACTAAACCATGTCCGATCATCACGTGAGATGGAGTAGTTTTCAATGGTGAACATCACTATGTTGATCATATCTACTATATGATTCACGCTCGACCTTTCGGTCTCCGTGTTCCGAGGCCATATCTGCATATACTAGGCTCGTCAAGTTTAACCTTAGTATTCCGCGTGTGCAAAAACTGGCTTGCACCCGTTGTAGATGGACGTAGACACTACTAGGGAAAACCTTATACACAGAATCTTAGCAGCAGCGCAGCACAAAAAGAAGCGCTACTGCTAATTAGCAGTAGCGCGGGTTTTTAACCCTCACTACTACTAAGTTGATAGTAGTAGCGCGGGTTTTTAACCCTCGCTACTACTAAGCGGTCTCTACCGTGCCCCACGACACATGCCATAGTAGTAGCGAGGGGTATAAACCCGCGCTACTACTAAGTTGATAGTAGTAGCGCGATTTTATACCCCTCACTACTACTAAGTACGAGGTAGGTGAAGTCGCCATATCCTCGGCCGAATCCTTATCTCCTCCCCCAAATCCCTCCTCTCTTCCACTACTCTCTCCTCTCACTTTCCATACGCTCTCACATGGACCTCTTGCCAATGCACCCATCCTCCTCCATGGCGCCGAAAGAGGCCGCCGCCTCGCGCCACCGGTGTCTAGGAGCTCGCCGGTCTTCCACCGACATCGAGGAGGCCTCTGCCCCGCGCCACCACACCGGAGCACCTCGCCACCGGTGACTAGCTCCGCTGCTCCCTACATCACCTTCCTCTCTCCCTCAGTTTTCCTTCTCTCTCTCCCTCTGGTTTGACTCACCCTCCCATGTCCATGCCTGTGCAGGTCGTCGCCATGGATGACCCAGAGCTATCTGGCATGGTCGGGAAGAGGAGCCCCACGCCGCGGCCTGGCTCTGCCATAGACACGGGCCCTCTCCAACAGCCACTGCTGGATCTGGTCTTCCGCTGTCCGTTCATGCCTCCGGCGACGCCAATCATCGCTAGATCTTACCATTGCTGCCATTGACAGCACACATGGGATCGAGATTTTTTTTGTTTTTGAAAGTAATAGCGATGGCGGGGTATAAGACCGCCACAGCTAATTAGCGATAGCGCTGTTTGCAACGCACGCTTCAGACTAACCATGTATAGCGATGGCGTGTGTCAACACGCGCTCATCGCTATAAGTTAGTAATGGCGCCGTGTCGATAGCGGGCACCCGCCATCTTGATACACCCAAACCAGCGCTGCTGCTAGGCTTTTCCCTAGTATTGAGAGCTTATCACACCCGATCATCACGTGGTGTCTGGGCACGACGAACTTTGGCAACGGTGCATACTCAGGGAGAACACTTCTTGATAATTAGTGAGAGATCATCTTAAAATGCCACCGTCAAAAAAAGCAAGATAAGATGCATAAAAGATAAACATCACATGCAATCAATATAAGTGATATGATATGGCCATCATCATCTTGTGCTTGTGATCTCCATCTCCGAAGCACCATCATGATCACCATCGTCATCGGCGCGACACCTTGATCTCCAACGTAGCATCGTTGTCGTTTTGCCAATATTATGCTTCTATGACTATCACTACTGCTTAGTGATAAAGTAAAGCATTACAGGGCGATTGCATTGCATACAATAAAGTGACAACCATATGGCTCCTGCCAGTTGCCGATAACTCGGTTACAAAACATGATCATCTCATACAATAAAATATAGCATCACGTCTTGACCATATCACATCACAACATGCCCTGCAAAAACAAGTTAGACGTCCTCTACTTTGTTGTTGCAAGTTTTACGTGGCTGCTACGGGCTTAGCAAGAACCGTTCTTACCTCACGCATCAAAACCACAGCGATAGTTTGTCAAGTTGGTGTTGTTTTAACCTTCGCAAGGACGGGCATAGCCATACTCGGTTCAACTAAAGTTGAGAAACCGACACCGCCAGCCACACTGTGTGCAAAGCACGTCGGTAGAACCAGTCTCGCGTAAGCATCTGGCGTAATGTCGGTCGGGCCGCTTCATCAAACAATACCGCCAACCAAAGTATGACATCTTTGGTAAGCGGTATGACTTATATCGCCCACAACTCACTTGTGTTCTACTCGTGCATATAACATCAACGCATAAAACCTAGGCTCGGATGCCATTGTTGGGGAACGTAGTAATTTCAAAAAATTTCCTACGCACACGCAAGATCATGGTGATGCATAGCAACGAGACGGGGAGCATATCTTCATACCCTTGAAGATCGCTAAGCGGAAGCGTTTATCAACGCGGTTGATGTAGTCGTACGTCTTCACGATCCGACCGATCCAAGTACCGAACGCAGGGCACCTCCGAGTTTTGCACACGTTCAGCTCGATGACGTCCTCGCCTTCTCGATCCAGCAAGACGGGCGAAGTAGTAGATGAGTTCCGGCAGCACGATGGCGTGGTGACGGTGTTGGTGAAGAACAATCTCTGCAGGGCTTCGCCTAAGAACTACGGAAACTATGACGGAGGATAAACTAGATGGGACGGGGTTGCCGGCACACGGCTTGGTGTTTCTTGATGTCTCTTGGGTGCTAGCCCTGCCCTTCTATTTATATGTTGAGCCCTGGGGTCGAAACTTGGAGTAAAAGCCTCGTCAAAGTCGGTTTCATCCGAAAGGCAAGAGTTCCGGGCGTCTACCCCCTAGACGCCAGGGTTCCTGGTGTCTAGCCTCTGGTCTCGGCAAAACTTCCTTTTGCACTTTCCAAAAGCCTCGTGGGCTTTCCCCTTTGCCCCAGATAAAGTGTTCTCGTGCCCAAACATTTCGAGAAACATCCGGAACCCCTTCCAGTGAATTTCGGAACCCTTCCGGAGATCAAAAACTACTATCCACATATCAATCTTTACTTCCGGACCATTCCGGAGTTCCTCGTCATATCTGTGATCTCATCCAAAACTCCGAACAACATTCGATCACCAACATACATAACTCATAGTACTATATCGTCAACGAACGTTAAGCGTGCGGACCCTACGGGTTCGAGAACTATGTAGACATGACCGAGACACCTCTCTTGTCAATAACCAATAGCGGGACCTGGATGCCCATATTGGCTCCTACATATTCTCTGAAGATCTTTATCGGTCGACTGCATAACAACATACGTTGTTCCTTTGTCATCGGTATGTTACTTGCCCGAGATTCGATCGTCGGTATCTCAATACCTAGTTCAATCTCATTACCGCAAGTCTCTTTACTCGTTCCGTAATACATCATCCATAACTAACTCATTAGTTGCAATGCTTGCAAGGCTTATAGTGATGTGCATTACCGAGTGAGCCTGAGATACCTCTCCGACAATCGGATTGACAAATCCTAATCTCAAAATATGCCAACCCAACAAGTACCTTGAGAGACACCAGAGAGCACCTTTATAATCACCCGATTACGTTGTGACGTTTGGTAGCACACAAAGTGTTCCTCCGTAAATGGGAGTTGCATAATCTCATAGTCATAGGAACATGTATAAGTCATGAAGAAAGCAATAGCAACATACTAAACGATCAAGTGCTAAGCTAACGGAATGGGTCAAGTCAATCACATCATTCTCCTAATGATGTGATCCCGTTAATCAAATGACAACTCATGTCTATGGCTAGGAAACTTAACCATCTTTGATCAACGAGCTAGTCAAGTAGATGCATACTAGTGACATTAAGTTTGTCTATGTATTCACACATGTATCATGTTTCCGGTTAATACAATTCTAGCATGAATAATAAACATTTATCATGAAATAAGGAAATAAATAATAACTTTGTTATTGCTTCTAGGGCATATTTCCTTCAGGATTTGCTGCCATTGTCATGGCAAGGAAAGAGTATGCCGAAGAGAAAAGAATGTTGAAGCTCAAGGAAATAGAGAATAGGAGTGAGGCCGAGCGGCGAAGGGCGGCGGCCGAGGAGATGAGGGCAATAGCCGAGGAGAGGTTGGTCGCGGCTGAGGAGAGGAAGGTGGACCTAGAGGAGAAGAAGGCCGCGGCCGACGAGAGGAAGATGGTAGAAGAGAGGACACTCAAGTTTATGTTTATGGACACATCAACTCTTGATGCCAAGGCAAAGGCATATGTTGAACTTTGTCGCGATGAAATGATCATGAAGAAGCAAATGCTCATGAGGCAAATGATGATGGGAGGAGGCATGGGAGATGCCATGGGTGGTGCCATGGGAGGTGCCATGGGTGGTTACATGAACATGATTGGAGGTGCCATGAGTGGTGCATTTGGCGGAAACATGGGAGGTGGCTTCGGTGGCAACATGGAAGGTGGCTTTGGCGGCATGGGAGGTGCTTTTGGCGGCAACATGATGGGTGGCTTGGGAGGTGGCTATGGCGGCAACATGAGTGGCGTTGGAGGTGGATATGGCGGCAACATGGGACGCAATGAAGATGGTTCCGGTGGTGCTCACGGCAACGAGAGTTCACCGCTTGTTGAGAACGTCGACAAAGACGGTGGTGGAGATGATGATCGTACCACGGTTCACAACACCGGTAGTGTTGATGACCCGAATGAGTGATATTCATGTGCATTTCAATTTCTAGGGCGAATTTTTTTGATTGAGACGATGCTCTTTTGGTAGACCAATTTGATACTATGATTGTGAATGCACTTTTGATTGAAACTATGATGATGATGCACTTTACTTTCAAATTTTAGTTGCTATTTCAATGCAAAACCGCGGCTGAACAGTGGGTGGTAGCAGCCGCGCGGCCGTTTTCATCTTGATTTTGGACCATCTATTGGAGTTGCAAATTTGGACCATCATTTTGGACCATCTGTTGGAGTTGAGCTTTTTTCGGAGCTCCAAAACACACTTTTTGGCGGTCCAAATTTTACATCTCCGGTTTTGGACCGCCAAATTTTGGACCATCTATTGGAGATGCTCTTACGCCTAGCATCCTTCCCCTACACACTGACAATTCAATGCTCTTCTTAACATTTGCAGTGTCAAGTGGCTCATCCCTTCCTTGCCCGTCCAATAACATAAGTTGCCTCGATGCAATATTCATTAAAGCGAGGGACGTCTCCGTACATTTTGCTTTCGTAGATTCTTGACCTATCTCGTGTGCGACCACACCCCTGGGTAGTGCCCTGCATTATAGCTCGAGTGGCACTCAAGCGTCGGTGCCTGTTTGCTCTGTTATCAAGGTAGTTTGCTCTACTCCACACATCGTGTATGCAAGCATGAATCTCGTGTACTTCATGTCCTTGGTCGCACGCATGCCATTGGCATACTCCACATCCATGTGCCCCATCAGGTTGCATACCGCGAAAACCTCAGATTCTTTTCGTACTTTTTTACGAAATGGAGGCAAAAGATTTGCCTCATCGATTAATTAAGAAGAAGAGAATTGCCTAGTTAATTAACGGAAAACCGGGCGAAAACTGATACATAAAAACCACATGCGGACTACTCGGTAAGAAAGAAACTCCATGACCCCACGATCAACCCAACAAACACACATAACACGCAACTACCATGACCTCGCACTCCTACGTCACAATGAAACCCCCAACAAAACCAAGGTTGAATACAACGGACACCACCAAATCCACGAAGACGAGCCAATATGAGATGCTAGTCGAAGAAGTTGAGTATCATCCATTAAGATGCCGCGGATGCCTTACCAATGGCGCCACTCTTCTTGCCTATGCTCCTGAGAGCCTTCTTCACCTTCTTGATTTTGCCCGTAGAAGCCTCCTCCGCTAGGAGGCCGGCAATCGCCTTGCCAGACCCAGGGCTAGCTGCCTCCAAACCAGCGAGCAAGAGGCAAAGCTTTTTCGCGAAGACAACCTCGTCAATACATGCCATCATACTTTCACGGTCAAAGACGGGCGATTGGATGGTCTTCAACGCCTCAGAATTAGGTGCCAAAGCACATACCTCATCAATCTCGGCACGCACAGATGCCACCTGGCCAACAACCACATCTGGGAAAACAATAGCAGCATCCAAACCCCCACGGCCCACAAAGGTGATCGGCTGGCTGGGCTCCAACGACGGCGGTGCGATCGCAGTCGGTATTGGCAAGGCCCATGCAAGCGGCTCCATCTCCTTAGGAAGCACCATCGAAATATGCGAAGTGAGCTCCCCACAAAGCTTCTGCAGCTCAGGCATAATTTGCAGCACCGGAGCAATGACCTAAGCAACGGTTTCACTCCCAGAAGCAATTGACACAACAGGCATCAGGCAGCGACGACGGACAAGATGTAGCACGAGGGGAGAGATCTCCATACATGCCTGCTTCCCCAACGGCAGAACCAACTTGGCTTCTACAATGATCAGCCGCACACTCTTTGGTGTAAGTATGACAAAGCTGGTGAGTGAATTATTGACGTCCACCTTCACCATATCCTCACAAATTCTTTGCCTTGCCCCTCAGCATTATCCATGTCAATTTCCACTCTCTTGCCCACCTTCCTAACTAGCCGGTTGACAACAAATACAACCCTAAAGAGCTCAAGTACCAACAGTGAAAGATTGAGGATGTCGCCTAGAGGAGGGGGGGGGGGGGTGAATAGGCGCTTTAAAATAATTACGGTTTAGGTTTGAACAAATGCGGAATAAACCTAGCGGTTAATTTGTCAAGCACAAAACCTACACCAACTAGGCTCACCTATGTGCACCAACAACTTATGCTAAGCAAGATAAACTACTAGGTGATAGCAAGATATATGACAAGAAACGATATGGCTATCACAAAGTAAAGTGCATAAGTAAAGGGCTCGGGTAAGAGATAACCGAGGCATGCGGAGACGATGATGTATCCCAAAGTTCACACCCTTGCTGATGCTAATCTCCGTTTGGAGCGGTGTGGAGGCACAATGCTCCCCAAGAAGCCACTAGGGCCACCGTAATCTCCTCACGCCCTCGCACAATGCAAGATGCCGTGATTCCACTAAGGGACCCTTGAGGGCGGTCACCGAACCCGTACAAATGGCAACCCTTGGGGGCGGTCACCGAACCCGTACACTTTGGAAACCCTTGGGGGCGGTCACCGGTACCCGTCAAATTGCTCGGGGCGATCTCCACAACCTAATTGGAGACCCCGACGCTTTCCTGAAGCTTTACATCACAATGATTGAGCTCCGAACACCACCAACCATTTAGGGCGCCCAAGCACCCAAGAGGACCAAGCTCAAGGGTACCAAGCACCCAAGAGTAATAAGCTTCACTGTCGGCGTTCTGGGAACGGGGGTCCCCAGACTTGCCTGCTTGCGGCCTGCGGCGTGGCTCAAAAGGGGGCCCATCATGGCCCATCTTCATCAACACGAGCTCAAGACCCTCGCGAGGGGCCAAGCCTCGCGGGGCGGACGACAGTGGAGCTTCCTCAGCGCCTCATCAGTGGCTCATGAGGTGGCGGAGAGATCAAGGCGGGGTACCTCACGAGGTGCCCATGGCGCAAGCCATGGCGACCAAGGGCGCCCGGTGGGCGCCAGCCAGCAAAGTGTCCTCCTTTCCTCTTTGGTGCAAAGGAGCAAGCGCAGTGAGAGCATCAAGCAAAGGCGCCCATTTGATTGCAACGAGGCGAAGACCAGTCCAACGGCGGGAAGGAAGTCATTGTGGAGCCCAAGCCGGCGTCACCACGAGCCTTTGACAAAGGCGAGGACCAACTTTAGTCAGGATAAGTGTACCATATGTTCCCCTTCAAAATGGCCAATTGTTGGCACCCTTCCCGCTCAATATTAGGGAAGAGGCCCAGGGCCTCTGCTTATAAATAGGACTAGCCACCCATAGGGTAAAGGCATCTGGAGAGAGATCTGGAATCGGCAGAGAGATAGAGAGAAGCGACTGAACTCCCCCTACCAGTTCATCGCACCAGCCAAGAACAGACCCTCGCGAGGCTGTTCTTCTTTGTATTGTTCATCACCATCAGCCCAAGAGGCAATCCACCACACCACAAACTAGAGTAGGGTATTACACCACAATGGTGGCCCGAACTAGTATAAACCCTGTGTCTCTTGTGCTGTTCCTTTCGTAGTTTAGATCCTAGCGAGGCGGCGGGGTGCAGGTAGGTAGAGGGTGAGATTCCGCGCGCACCCCAGTGTTTGAACCTCAAGGGTCTGCCGGAACCCGAAATCCGACATTTGGCGCGCCAGGTAGGGGTGCGCCGGGATCCACCTCCTGCCACTTCGTGTCCCGTCGCATCGTCCTCATCATGACCCGGCGACCAGGCGGGCAACCCTCGTCCTCGGGCGGCTTGGCCCGCCCACGCAGAGCCGCTTCGCCGGGCGACCCATGCCCAGGCAGCTCGCGGTCCGCAGGGCGCTGCGGGTCATGGGCGACGCGAGACGAAGCTTCGACAACTCTCACGCCATGGCGAGCACGGTCGGCAGCGAGGGCCTCCAACCACGCCGCCGTCGCGACACCGTACACCCGCCGGGAGCAGGCAAACTCAAGGGCCGCGCTCACGGTGGCCCGGGAGCTACTGCAGTGCAGGCTACTGGAAGGCGGCCGCGACGTACTGCTAGAGCGGGTGGCAGAGCTCCTGGGCTTTTCCGCCTCGGGGGCTCATCCCTTCTGCACCCAACTCCCACCTCAGGTCCGGGGCGGCCCACGCGGGGGCTCAACACGCGGCCGCAGGCCCCAAGGCTACTCCAACGCCAGTGAAGCTACCAGCACCGGGCCAGCGGCAGCGCTGCCTCCGCTCCCGGCCAACGAAGAAGGACTCGTCGCGACCCACGGCCCCAGCGGGCCGCCGCGCTACCACCCCCAGGTGGGCGCTCCAAGCAGAACCGCATGGCACACAGAGCACTATGGCGCGGCCTTCGGGATGACAGCCCCAGAAGAATACATGGCCCACATGATGGACCAAGGGCACCAGCACGAAGGAGAACAAGGCTCGCTCCTCAGCCCAGGCTGGGGGGACGAGGCGACAGAAGCTGAGCTCTTCCAAGAGCCCCGTGAAGGCCCCACCGGCCACGTTGGAAGCGACGATTATCGGGTACCACTAATTCCTCAGGAGCAGGCATACGTTAATCATGAATCACAGGAGGTGCAGGTCGCCACAGCAAGCGGCTGCCCCGCTCGCACAGTCTCCTACCCCTCGGGAGGAGGGCGTCGGGGGCTGCAGGAGAGGGGACGAGATCCAGCATCACCACCGCGGCGTTCGGAGCAAGGCGTTTTCAGGAGGTAGGACCTCCGCTGGGGAGGTGCCACAGGGCCTGCCCCTGGCAGAGGACCCATGGTCGTCGGGAGAACCGCTGGCGACCGCTCTACCCCATCGGCGGCGTCCTGGTTTCCGGTCGTCGTTGATGGCACTAGAGTGCGGTGCAAGGTGGGGCCCTCGTCTGGCGATATGAAGCAAGGCGGTACACTGTGAAGAAGGCCCGGTGCTGTGAAGCTCGCCGCCCATGACACTCTCACGTAATAATGAGTGGGGCTGTACACGCCTGAGTCTCGGGGTGCCAGCCTCAGCCCTGGGCTCCTCCCACGCCATGGTGGCACTTAGCTCCGCGCCGGTGAGAAGACGTCCAAGACTAGACTAGGTGCCGGACGCGGCCTTTTTTGGTTTGCTTTCATTGCTTTTCCCTTTGGTTGTCACTTTCCCCCGCTGGATTTAAGTTGGATTCGAATTCGAGATTTGCGTGTGTTTGGGGAAGGGGGTGTTTAGTCTCGTTCGAGCAATCTCTAGCGTTCCAGTTGCCGCTTTGCCTCAGCTGCCTCCCCTCGTGAGCCCCTCGCGAGCTGGGTTGGGCCTAGCTTGCGTGCAGCCCAGACTGCCGCCGCCGCGTCCTCTCAGGAGGCTTTTACTGCAAATCCTATGGGTTCGATCGAGAGACGCTCGGAACGCCACAGCCCTCCGCTGGCTACCTCGGGGCCCCCGCGGGACAAAGGTAAACTAGCCAGCCACTAGGCATAGGCGTACGGGTGGTATAGCATCTACTAATACGCAGAACACAAGTTTTACATGAGGGGCTCCCCCTCCCAAAATGCTCTCACGACCGTCAGGGCAAAACCTGAGTTCTATTCATGCAGGAAACAGGAATGGTGCGCAGTCAGTCGGATAAATCCCCCGATGCATCCTCAGGAGCACCTCCTGAATTGTCGCTGGCGTCGCTGGCCTCATCGTCGCTCCCTGCGTCGTCGCCAGCGGCGCCAGGGTCGTCAACCACACCGCCTTCGTCAGCAGCCACGATCACGCCATCGTTGTCTGAAGCAAAGGCCCTGACAAGGGCGTCCACGTTGACCTCCACCGAGTGTGCCAGGTCGTCCCTGGCGGCCTGGGGTACCGAGGCGATGGCTGCGTCGAAGTCAAAGTGAGGGTCCATATTCTGGAGGTGGCTGAAGACGCGAGAAAAGGCGCGCCCGAGCAGGGCGCGGCTTCTCTCCCCCACCAACCTGTCGGCTCTGACCGACCGCTCCTCCAGCCGAGTCACCACATCGGTGAAGAACTGAAGGTTGCCGGCGTAGTTAATTGCGTGCGGCTCGCCAACAGCCGCCTCGCAGATGTTACCCAAGGCTGTGTTGGCTCTCTCCCGGAGCGTCGTGAGCATGGGGCCGTGCTCATGCTCCAAGACCCGCCGCTGGCGCATCTCATCCGCATTCTGTCGCGCAACGGCCTCAGCCTCATCCACACGCTGGCGGAGAGGAAGCACCTCGGCACGGGAGGTAGTTAACTCCTCCTGCGCCACCTCAAGGGCGGCCCGAAAAGCATCGGCCCGCCTCGTCGATTCCTCCTGCTTGGCCCTCAATGCAGCGGTCCTACCTTCAGCCTCAGCCCGGATCAACCCCAGCCTTTCCTCGAACTCGCGCTCGAGGTTCAAGCGCGTCGTCGCCACCCGACGCCCGACCTCCTCCAGGACGCGGGCCTCCCGCGCAGTGACATCATCCTCCGCCCTCGTCACCAAGCACTCCCTTGTTTCCAGGCGTTCGTACTCGCGTGCGCGCTCGGCGGCTTCCAGCGTCAGCACCTCCTCCCGCTTCTGGAGCTCTGCTGGGTCGCCTGATGCCACCCTCATCGACGCAAGGGCCGTCTCGTGCAGCTCCACCTGCTCCTCGAGTGAGCGGCCACGGGCCAGGAGTTCCCGCGCCCGCTCCTCCACCACCTCTCGTCGCCGGTCAGCTTCCCGAGCCTCTTCAACGGCCCGAGAACGGACCTCCCGAGAGGCCACCAACGACGCCTTGGCCTCCTCACCGCCAAGATCACGCTGGCAGCGCGCTTGGGCGACAGCCGCCTTCAGCTCGTGCCTCTCCGCGGCCAGGTGCAGGCCTTCGGCCTCGAGGCGCGCGTCTTCATCGGCGAGCTCTTCACCGAGCAGGCTCACCGCATCAGCCGCCCTCCAAAGAAACCCTTGGCGAAGAGCGCGACGCTCCCCGGTGCGCTCAAGTACGTCTTCCACACCATCATCCGCCCCGGGCGAGCGCCGAGGGCCACGAATCAGCACTCCCCCTCCGGGTAGGGGGCTGGGGGCTAGCGCCCTCGCCACGGCCGGGCACGCCTCGCCAGGAGCCCGGCCAGGAGCCAGCCCATCCCCCAAAGAAGAGCGCAGGGAATGCCTCAGCCAATCACGGTCGATGAACAGACGAGAAGCCCACGGCAGGCCAGCTATGTCTCGAGAGGGCTCGCGAAGGAGGGTCGCGAGGCGCGCGGGGACGCGATGCGCCTCAGGATGGCTTGTCTCTCCGGCCGACCTCACCACCAGGGCCCTGCAGCTCGGAGTGCTCGAAGACGGTGGAGAGGGTGGAGCCAAGGGGGATGGCTCCTCAGACATCTCCGTGAGCTCGGCAGGAAGGGCCATGCGGAGCAAGGATTAGTAAAAACAACAGAAGAATCAGGAGCCAGAAAAGGGGAAAGCTTACTCATCGATGGCGAAGTACTTCCTGCGCTTCAACAGGCGACAAGGGTAATCATCGCCCAGGGCTTCCCTTCTCTTCCGAAGAGCCTCAAAATCCACGCGGAATCGACCCAAGAGTTGAGCGCAGGGGTCAACCTGCGACGAGGAAGGAGCGTCAAGACGACCGGCGTCAGGGGCGTCGTCCTGGAGCTCGCCGCCAGTCGCCTCACCAAGGAGGGTAGCTGGGGCCCCAGGGGCCTCAGCCGCAGGCACCACGGGCAGCTGCTCTCCTCCCCCAACCGCGACAGCCTGGGCCTCAGGAGTTGCTCCCTCAAGAGCGCCGCCTGGGACCGTCGCCCCTGCGGAGGCCCCCTCGGCCTCCAGCGGCTCGTGCCTCCCTGCACCGCCACTCGAGGAAGAGCCGCCACGGCCGACTGGAAGGGCAGTCACCACCACCGGGTTCTCGCGAGACCCCATGAGACCTGCGGGGCGCAGCCCCCACTCGTCGAAGCTGGGCATCTGCTTCACAAAGTCACCCCTGCTTGAGCAAAAGTACAGCAAAGCACCCCTTGCGGACGCTGCCGTGGTTGGGATCCCCATCAAGACCAAGAGCACCTTCCTCGGCGCTTCAGCGTCAAGTCCTCCTCCACGAGCCTCATGCGGTCTTTGCGCCACCAAGGCCCACATCCGGCGGGAATGGCGCTGGAGAGGGGCAATGCGGCACAACATGAACTCCTTCACCACCTTGGGCGCCGTCACCTCGAGCGCCCTCAGGAACGCGAAGCGACGCCAGACGAAGGCGAGCCGGGGGCTCGTGAGCGTCTCCTGGCCCCAGCCTGAATTGGAGACAGCTGGTGATGTTGGCTCCGACAGCAGGGGGCTGGGCACACCCACGTCCACGTACAGCCACCGCTCGCGGAACCCAGGCGCGGGCGGAGGAAGGGTGAAGTCAATCCCTGAAGCCGTTGTTTCAAATGCAGCAATGAAGCTTACGCACCCCGAACACTGGGTGGGGTCAACAAGGCGCAGAGAGAAGAAGTGGCGCAGCAAGGCAACCGAGGGAAGGATGCCCATCATCGCCTCGCAAACAAAGGCGAAGACCGCAAGAAGGGTGATGGATTCCGGACCCAAGTGCATCATATGGATCTGATAGTGGGAGAGTACAGCATTGAAGAAATCGGAGAAGGGGAACCAGCCCCATACTGTGGTGTTGGCAAAATCTGGACCTCGGTGATTATCATCAATGGCGAAGTGGGGCCGGGCCAGGCCGTCGTCCGCCGCATTCATTGAAGATGGTGGCCAAGGCCGAGCTGACCTTGCCCAGCCCTCTCGATTGAGTATAATTGACCGATCGACCAGGGGGGCGCGATGACGGCGAAGCGAGGTGGAGGCATGGGTTTCTTCCTCTTCCTTTCTTCGCCGGAGCCATGGCAACGGAAGGGGGGGGGGAGGAAGGTTCGAGATTGGATTGGGAGCAGAAGCTGGAGTTCGAGAGGAGGAAGAGTGGGGGACAATCGAGCAGCGAAAAGGGGAGCGGCTATGTGCGGCTACGAGTCCGCCTAGCACGGCACGAAATAAGGAGGCGTGGGGGAATAGTGCCGCCCACGTCCAATCAACCGCCACGCAGCGCCCAAGGCCGCAGGCTGTTAGGGCCCGCGGCGCTTCGCACTTGCCCCTTCGCCTCTCTGCTCGGCCAAGTCCGGGCGCGCCTTGGGCCCGGGGGCTACTGTCGGCGTTCTGGGAGCGAGGGTCCCGGATTTGCCTACTGCGCCCGCTGCGGCGTGGCTCAAGGGGCCCATCACGCCCATCTTCATCAACACGAGCTCAAGACCTCGCGAGGGGCAAGCCTCATGGGCGGACGACAGGAGCTTCCTCCGCGCGCCTCATCAGCTGGCTCACTAGGTGGCGGAGAGATCAAGGCGGGTACCTCACGAGGTGCCCATGACGCAAGCCATGACGACCAAGGGCGCCGGTGGGCGCCAGCCAGCAGCATGTCCTCCTTTCCTGTTTGGTGCAAAGGAGCAAGCACAAGTAGAGCATCAAGCAAAGGCGTCCATTTCGTGCAACGAGACCAAGACCAGTCCAACGGCAGGAAGGAAGTCATTGTGGAGCCCAAGCCGGCGTCACCACGAGCCTTTGACAAAGCGAGGACCAACTTTAGTCAGGATAAGTGTACCATATGTTCCCCTTCAAAATGGCCAATTGTTGGCGCCCTTCCCGCTCAATATTTGGGAAGAGGCCCAGGGCCTCTGCTTATAAATAGGACTAGCCACCCACAGGGTAGAGGCATCTGGAGAGAGAGATCTGGAATCGGCAGAGAGATAGAGAGAAGCGACTGAACTCCCCCTAGCAGTTCATCGCACCAGCCAAGAATAGACCCTCGCGAGGTTGTTCTTCTTTGTATTGTTCATCACCATTAGCCCAAGAGGCAATCCACCACACCACAAACTAGAGTAGGGTATTACACCACAATGGTGGCCCGAACTAGTATAAACCCTGTGTCTCTTGTGCTGTTCCTTTCGTAGTTTAGATCCTAGCGAGGCGGCGGGGTGCAGGTAGGTAGAGGGCGAGATTCCGCGCGCACCCCAGTGTTCGAACCTCAAGGGTCTGCCGGAACCCGAAATCCGACATTCACAACTTGTAACTTCCATGTATCACCGTGGAGAACTCAAACCGATGCACCAAATGCAATGGCAAGGGCACACGGAGTGCCCAAGTCCTTCTCTCCCAAATCCCACCAAAGCAACTAATGCTAGGGAGGAAAATGAGAGGAAGAACAAGAAGGAGAACACCAAGAACTCCAAGATCTAGATCCAAGGGGTTCCCTCACATAGAGGAGAAAGTGATTGGTGGAAATGTGGATCTAGATCTCCTCTCTCCTTTCCCCCCAAAACTATCAAGAATCCATGGAGGGTTTGAGAGATAGCAAGCTCGAAGAAGGTCAACAATGGGGGAAGAACACGAGATCAAAGGATAAGGTTCAGTGGGGAAGAAGACCCCCTTTTATAGGTGGGAAAAAAAATCCAACCGTTATCCTCACAGCCCGCACCGAGTGGTACTACCGCTAGGGCGGCCGTAGCCAAATAAACACTACTGCAATTGGGAAATAGGACGGTACTACTGCCGGAGTGGTACTACCGCCTGCCCTTGCGGTACAACCGCAGGGGTAATATTCGATGGCCACACAGGTGCAGCACACGGCAGTATACACAGTGAGGCAGCGGTACTACCGCTGGGGATAGCGGTACTACCGTGTGTCCACGGATGTAAAAAATTACTGCTAGCCTACATCCGCTGGAGCTAGCTTCGAGTAGAATGCTGACAGGTACTCCCGCTCACAGGGAGCGGTACTACCGCGTAAGGGTGGATGTAAAAAATTACATCCGTGCCCACTTCCGCATGCATCAACGTCAGGGCTGGAGGCAACAGTAGTACCGCTCCCTTGAGCAGTACTACCGCACGCCACAGAGGCTTTAGCACTTGGCTGGCTTCATATCGCAGCTAAGGACAACAGAAGGATACAATAAAACCAGAACTGCCATAACTTCTGGAAATGAGCTGTGAATTGAGCAAACTCAAGCTTGTTGGATAGAAGACAACGAGTAGCATCAAACTTATAGTAAGAAGAGGCAGGGGAGGTATGCCTAGCATATAGAGGAGTGAAACCTCCAACAGAGAAGAATCGGCATAACTTCCAACATCAAAAACATCATAGAAGATGCAAGTGAACTCCGTTTTTGATGAACTCAAGCTTGTCATCAAGATGACCATAAGCTCCAAATCTCACAAGGAGAAAACCAAACAAGAACCAAGAAAGATGATGCAAGGATGCAATGGTTTGAGCTCTCTGCGAACGATACGATCAAGCTACTCATCAAGACCCCCTCCCCCCCCTTGATAGAACGGCAATCGATCCTATAACCCGGTCTCCCAACTACCACCATGAGACCGGTAAAATAGAAAACCTATTCAGGGAAAACCTTTGCCTAGCACAATGTCCACTTGAGCTAGATGTAGACGATCTTGACTTCCTCAAGTTGGACCACCTTTCTTGATTGCGTTGGCTCGATGAAGACTAGTAGATTGCTCCCCCATACTCCACTATGGGTGAGCCACTCTTCGGCACATCTTCACAAGTCCATTGTCACCACAATGGACGGCAAGCTTCAAGCACTTAATCTCTCCATGATGCATCACTTGAACTTGCACACCGCAACCTAACCGCACAAAGAACTCTCACGAAGACCATGGGTTAGTACACAAAGCGTAATTGACAATGCTTACCATACCATGGGATCACTTGATCCCTCTCGGTACATCTTCTACGCTTTGTGTATTGATCAACTTGATTCACTCTTTGAATTAGTCTTGATCAACCTCTCACAATATCAATCTTTAGGTAATTCCTTGAATAGCACCTTGGTCGACACAAACTCTCCTTGAAACCAACACATGTACTCCAAGAAAAGCCTATGGACAAAACCTTCAAATATAACTCAAGGCAACCATTAGTCCATAGAGATTGTCATCAATTACCAAAACCAAACATGGGGGCACCGCATGTTCTTTCAAACAGGATCTGAGCCCAGACTTTCAGGGTATCCAGACCCACCCAAAAGTCAAGATGACCCCATCATATGGTTCCATGGGCAAGCCAAACTCATGAAAGATTCATGGCCCTTCTTCGGGCACTTTCAACCAATCTCCCATGCATATATCCTGGAGCATGAATAGGTTGTCATACACCTCCCGAAACCTGATCGGCTGAGTCGAACTCTATGCAATTCATCTTCTTAAAAAGATAATTTTGGTTAAAGGGATTAAAGTGAAGATCCTTCATATTGTTTAGATCAACACTACCCGCCACAACTCCGTCGAGTTCATCATCGCGCATGAACACATTCTTCAAGAGATCAATGCCTGAACTCCACTCCCCTTAAACATCTTTCATGTTTGTGTGTCGAGGATGTCCCCATCAAATGTAGTATCACCTTTCCTACGAGATGCACTAAGGCCCGATGCTCGGACAAGCACTACTGCAGGAATGCCCAGTAGTGGTGGGTGCTAAAAGCTCATTTGTGGCGGGCGAGGCTGTCAGGGGCGCCCGCCACATGGCATGAGTGGCGGGCACTCCGCCCATCACTGACAGTACAAGCCGCAGTGGTGCGCGCTAGATCGTGCCCGCCACTAATCATTTCACATGGATTTAAAATATATAGGCATCATGGTACACGTTAGCACAAGTGACACACACACACACACACACATATATATATATATGGTACACGTTAGTACAAGTGACACACACACACATATATATATACACAAGTGACACACACACACACACACACACACACACACACACACACACACACACACACACACATATATATATATATATATATATATATATATATATATATATATATATATATATATATATATATATATATATATATATATGTACCATGATGCCTATATATATGGATGACACAATGATATGTGATGACCCACAAGTATAGGGGATCAATTGTAGCTCTTTACTATAAGTAAGAGTGTTGAACCCAAGGAGGAGCAGAAGGAAATGACAAGTAGTTTTCCGTAAGTGATGTTAGCTAGAACTACGTTGGTATTTCCCCGGAGAGGGAGGGATGATGTAGCACAGCGATGGTAGAGTATTTCCCTCGTTTATGAAACCAAGGTATCGAACCAGTAGGAGAACCAAGAAACACAACATAAACAACACCTGCACACAAATAACAACACCTCGCAACCCGACATGTTAAAGGGGTTGTTAATCCCTTTCGGGGTACGGCGCCTCAAGATAGGCAAAACGGACGTGAGGAAAATTTAGTAGATTGATAGATCGAACGCCAAACAAAATAAATAAGAATAAATTGTAGCAAGGTATTTTTGTATTTTTGGTTTAATAGATCTGAAAATATACGCAAGAAAAAAAGTAGATCGCAAAGGCAAATAATATGAGAAAGAAGACCCGGGGGCCGTAGGTTTCACTTGTGGCTTCTCTCGAGAAAAATAGCAAACGGTGGGTAAACAAATTACTGTTGGGCAATTGATAGAACTTCAAATAATCATGACGATATCCAGGAAATGATCATTACATAGGCATCACGTCCAAGATTAGTAGACCGACTCCTGCTTGCATGTACAACTATTACTCCACACATTGACCGCTATCCAGCATGCATCTAGTGTATTAAGTTCATGGAAAAACGGAGCAATGCAATAAGAACAATGACATGATGTAGACAATATCTGTTTATGTATATGGCGGTAGATATAGATCTTGTCTTTTTATCCTTAGGAGCAACGATACATACGTGTCGGTTCCCCTTCTGTCACTGGGATCAAGCACCGTAAGATCGAACCCACTACCGGGCACCTCTTCCCATTGCAAGATAAATAGATCATGTTGGCCAAACAAAACCCAATATCGGAGAAGAAATACGAGGCTATAAGAGATCATGCATATAAGAGATCAAAGAAACTCAAATAACTTTCATGGATATAAAAAGATATGACTGATCATAAACTCAAAGTTCATCAGATCCCAACAAACACACCGCAGAAGAGTTACATCATATGGATCTCCAAGAGACCATTGTATTGAGAATCAGTGAGAGAGACAAAGCCATCTAGCTACTAACTATGGACCCGAAAGTCTACAAAGAACTACTCACGCATCATCGGAGAGGCACCAATGGAAGTGGTGAACCCCTCCGTGATGGTGTCTAGATTGGATCTGGTGGTTCTGGACTTTGCGGCGGCTGGATGAATATTTCGACGACTCCCCTAGGGTTTCTGGAATATTTGGGTATTTATAGAGCAAAGAGGCGGTCCGGGGAGCACCCGAGGTGGGCACAACCCACCAGGGCACGCCTGGGCCTCCTGGCGCGCCCTGGTGGGTTGTGCCCCCCTCGGGGCTCCCCTAGGTGCAACCAGGGCCCATTGCCTTTCTTCTGGCCCATAAAAAATCTCTAAAAAGTTTCGGGGCATTTAGACTCCGTTTGATATTGGTTTGCGGCGATGTAAAAAATATGGAAAAACAGCAACTGGCACTTGGCACTATGTCAATAGTTTAGTACCAAAAAATGATATAAATGACTATAAAATGATTATAAAACATCCAAGATAACAGCATGGAACAATCGAAAATTATAGATACGTTGGAGACGTATCAGCATCCCCAAGCTTAACTCCTACTCGTCCTCTAGTAGGTAAGTGTTAAAAACAGAATTTTTTATGTGGAGTGTTGTTCAACAAGTCATAACATATTCTTTTCTTTATAGCATGGTCATTTGGACTTTTATGTGATTCAAAGCAATAGTCTAGTTTTGACATAATAATTTAGATACTCAAGCATATCAACAAGCAACCATGTCTTTCAAAATATCAACGCTAAAATAAGTTACCCCTAGCCCATCATGCTCAAACATTGATCCATTCATGAAACACACTCGCATATTAACTACACCCAATACTTGAGCACGATCATATTGCCTCCTAGTTGGTGCTTTTTATAAGAGAAGATGGAGTCTCAAATTCAAAATAAAAATTGCATAAAGTAAAAGAAAGGCCCTTCGCAGAGCGAAGTAGGGATTTGTAGGGGTGCCAGAACTCAAAGCGAAAATTTTAAGATAACAACATTTTGGGAGGTGTATCCATCCCACCAACGAAAATGACTCAGAGTTCCGAACACTTTCCATGCTAGATATTCCATAGGCGGTTCCAAAACAGAAAATAAAGTTTATTCCTTTTTCCACCATTCTTTCACTTTCCATGGCTAGCCGTATCCACGGGTGCCCTCCATACCAACACTTTCCAAGGAATTTATTATTTGACAACATAAAGTAAATTCATTTTTTTGCATTTCGGGACTGAGCATCCCTAAGACCTTTGCCTTACTCTCGTGCAATGACAAGTGAATAAACACTCATCTTGAGAATAACACATCTAGCATGGAAAATATTAGCCACCCGTTACCGTTCCGTGAGCAAAAAAAACACAAAAGAGAAGTTTATTTTGAAAATTAGAGATGGCACATGCAAATTTGCTTAGAACAGCAAAATAATACCGCATATAGGTAGATATAGTGGACTCATGTGGAAAAACGGGTTTAAAGGATTTTGGATGCACAAGTAGAGGTCATACTTGGTGCAAAATGAAGGCTAGCAAAAAGATTGAGAAGCGACCAACCAAGAAACGAATAATCTCGTAAAGCAAGCATTAAGCATAATTAACACCGAATAATGCACCACAAGTAGGATATAGTTTTCATTACATGATTATTGACTTTCGTGCATGCATATGGAATCACAAACCTTAACACCAATATTCTTACTAGAGCACAATTACTCATCAACATAGCTCACATATCACATCATCATATCTCAAAACTATTACTAAGAATCAAGTTTATTTTGTCCAATGATCTTCATGACATTTTCTTTTTTACTTTATCCTTCTTGGATATCTATCACTTTGGCACTAATTTTTATGTGTTGCTTCTCATAAGCTCAAACAAATATAAGTGAAGATCATGAGCATAACTAATTTTGTTTCTCTCAAAATAATTTAAGTGAAGCAAGAGAGAATTTCTTCAAAATTTTACTAGCTCTCAAACAAATCTAAGTGAAGTGCTACCTCTTGAGCATGCGTTGGTTTTCCCTTGAAGAGGAAAGGGTGATGCAGCAAAGTAGCATAAGTATTTCCCTCAGTTTTTGAGAACCAAGGTGTCAATCCAGTAGGAGACTACACGCAAATCCCTAGTACCTGCATAAACAAATAAGAACCTTGCAACCAACGCGATAAAGTGGTTGTCAATCCCTTCATGGCCACTTGCAAAAGTGAGATCTGATAAAGATAATAAGATAAATATTTTTGGTATTTTTGTTGTATAGATTGAAAAGTAAAGATTGCAAAATAAACGGCGACAGAAATAGCTAAGTGACGGGAGATTAATATGATGGAAAATAGACCCAGGGGCCATAGGTTTCACTAGTGGCTTCTCTCAAGATAGTAAATTCTAGGGTGGGTGAACAAATTACTGTCGAGCAATTGATAGAAAAGCGCATAGTTATGAGAATATTTAGGCATGATCATGTATATAGGCATCACGTCCGTGACAAGTAGACCGAAACGATTCTGCATCTACTACTATTACTCCACACATCGACCGCTATCCAGCATGCATCTAGAGTATTAAGTTCATAAGAATAGAGTAACGCATTAGGCAAGATGACATGATGTAGAGGGATAAACTCAAGCAATATGATATAAACCCCATCTTTTTATCCTCGATGGCAACAATACAATACATGCCTTGCTGCCCCTGCTGTCACTGGGAAAGGACACCGCAAGATTGCACCCAAAGCTAAGCACTTCTCCCATTGCAAGAAAGGTCAATCTAGTAGGCCAAACCAAACTGATAATTCGAAGAGACTTGCAAATATATTAAATCATGCATATAATAATTCAGAGAAGAATCAAATATTGTTCATAGATAATCTTGATCATAAACCCACAATTCATCGGATCTCGACAAACACACCGCAAAAAGAGTTACATCGAATAGATCTCCAAGAGAATCGAGGAGAACTTTGTATTGAGATCCAAAGAGAGAGAAGAAGCCATCTAGCTAATAACTATGGACCCAAAGATCTGTGGTAAACTACTCACACATCATCGGAGAGGCCATGGTGTTTGATGTAGAGGCCCTCCGTGATTGATTTCCCCTCCGTCAGAGCACCGGAAAAGGCCCCAAGATGGGATCTCACGGGTACAGAAGATTGCGGCGGTGGAAAAAGTGTTTTGCGGCTCCCCTGGATGTTTTCAGGGTATAAGAGTATATATAGGTGAAGGAAGTAGGTCGGTGGAGCTACGAGGGGCCCACGAGGGTGGGGGGCGCGCCTACCCCCCTGGGCGTGCCCTCCTACCTCGTGGCCGCCTTGTGGCTTCCTTGACGTCCACTCCAAGTCTCTTGGATTACGTTTCTTCCAAAAACGATCCTCGGGTTTCATTCCGTTTGGAATCCGTTTGATATTCCTTTTCTGCGAAACACTGAAATAGGCAAAAAAACAGCAATTTGCATTGGGCTTTTGGTTAATAGGTTAGTCCCAAAGATAATATAAAAATGTATATTAAGGCCCATTAAACATCCAAAACAGATAATATAATAGCATGGAACAATAAAAAATTATAGATACGTTGGAGACGTATCATGAAGCAAGAGAGCATTTCTTCAAAAATAACAAGCACACCGTGCTCAAAAAGTTATAAGTGAAGCACTAGAGCAAGTCCTAGCTCATAAAAGATTTAAGTGAAGCACACAGAGCAATTCTAACAAGTCATGATATAATTTTGGCTCTCTCAAATAGGTGTGTCCAGCAAGGATTGATGACTTAAAACAAAAAATAAAATAAGCAAAGACACATATCATACAAGACGCTCCAAGCAAAACACATATCATGTGACGAATAAAAATATAATTTCAAGTAAAATACCGATAGTTGTTGGAAGAAAGCGGGGATGCCACTCGGGGGCATCCCCAAGCTTAGTTGGTTGCTCATTCTTGGATAATAGCTTGGGATGCCGGGGTTTCCTGATACGTCTCCAACGTATCTATAATTTTTGATTGCTCCATGCTATATTATCTACTGTTTTAGGCAATATTGGGATTTATTATCCACTTTTATATTATTTTAGGGACTAACCTATTAACCGGAGTCCCAGCCCAGATTTGTTGTTTTATGCCTATTTCAGTGTTTCGAGGAAAAGGAATATCAAACGGAGTCAAAACGGAACGAAATCAACTGGAGAAGTTATTTTTTGGAAGGAAAGCCACCCGATGGACTTGGAGTGCACGTCAGGAAAGAAGGGAGGTGCTCACGAGGGTGGGGGGCGCGCCCACCCCCCTGGGGCGCGCCCCCTGCCTCGTGGCCCCCCCTTCGGTCCACCGACGTACTCCTTTCACCCATATATACCTACGTACCCTAAAACTTCCAGAACAGAAGATAGATCGGGAGTTCTGCCGCTGCAAAACCTCCAGAGCCACCAAAAACCAATCGGGACCCTGTTCCGGCACCCTGCCGGAGGGGGGAACCCTCACCTGTGGCCATCTTCATCATCCCGGCACTATCCATGACGAGGAGGGAGTAGTTCACCCTCGGGGCTGAGGGTATGTACCAGTAGCTATGTGTTTGATCTCTCTCTCTCATGTTCTCTCTCGTGTTCCCTCTATGGCACGATCTTGATGGATCCCGAGCTTTGCTATTATAGTTGGATCTTATGTTTCTTCTCCCCCTCTACTCTCTTGTAATGAATTGAATTTTCCCCTTGAAGTAATCTTATCGGATTGAGTCTTTAAAGATTTGAGAACACTTGATGTATGTCTTGCCATGTTTATCTGTGGTGACAATGGGATATCATGTGCCACTTGATGTATGTTTTGGTGACCAACTTGCGGGTTCCGCGCATGAACCTATGCATAGGGGTTGGCACACGTTCTTGACTCTCCGGTAGAAACTTTGGGGCACTCTTTGAAGTACTTTTATGTTGGTTGGATAAATCTGAGATTGTGTGATGCATATCGTATAATCATGCCCACGGATACTTGAGGTGACAATGGAGTATCTAGCTGACATTAGGGTTTTGGTTGATCTGTGTCTTAAGGTGTTATTCTAGTACGAACTCTTTTATAGATTGATCCGAAAGAATAGCTTTGAGGTGGTTTCGTACCCTACCATACTCTCTATGTTTGTTCTCCTCTATTAGTGGCTTTGGAGTGACTCTTTGTTGCATGTTGAGGGATTGTTATATGATCTATCTATGTTATTATTGTTGAGAGAACTTGCACTAGTGAAAGTATGAACCCTAGGCCTTGTTTCCTATCATTGCAATACCGTTTACGCTCACTTTTACCGCTCGTTACCTTGCTGTTTTTATATTTTCAGATTACAAATACCTATATCTACCATCCATATTGTGCTTGTATCACCATCTCTTCGCCGAACTAGTGCACCTATACAATTTACCATTGTATTGGGTGTGTTGGGGACACAAGAGACTCTTTTTTATTTGGTTGCAGGGTTGCTTGAGAGAGACCATCTTCATCCTACGCCTCCCACAGATTGATAAACCTTAGGTCATCCACTTGAGGGAAATTTGCTACTCTCCTACAAACCTGTGCACTTGCAGGCCCAACAACGTCTACAAGAAGAAGGTTGTGTTGTAGACATCAAGCTCTTTTCTGGCGCCGTTGCCGGGGAGGCTAGGTAAGTGAAGGTATATCTTTAGATCTTGCAATTGAATCTTTTTGTTTCTTGTTTTAGCACTAGTTTAGTTTATAAAAGAAAACTACAAAAAAAGGAATTGAGTTTGTCTCATACACTTCATCTTTTTAATATCTTTCGTGAAAATGATGGGAAGGAAAATTGTGCTCAAGTACTAGAAGAAGAATTACATAGAATTCTTGGCATAAAATATGTGAATGATGAGCATGATTGCAATGTTGTTAGTATGAATTCCTTGAATATCCATTATGCTTATGATATGAAAAGGCTCAAGCTTGGGGAAGATATGTTTGATGAGGATGGCATATTTGATAATATATTTGCTGCAATTAATGTTTGTCCCAAGCTTGGGGATGCTATGCTTAATAATGATGGTATTTCTAGCCTCTCAAGTTTTGATATGCAAAGTTGTTATGATGATAGCATGCCTCCTACCTATGATGATTATATTGATGAAAGTGGGTTCGGAAGAGTGTCAACTTTAGGAAGTAGTGGTCCCACTATTTTGGAGGATGTTCAATTTTATTGTGATGAATACGAAAGTGGATTTGGAAGAGTGTCAACTTTATTTAGTGATTCCACTATCTTGGGAGAGGTTTCAATCGATTATGATGAGAACGAAGTTACTACTTATGATGATTATTGTGATTAAACTTATGCTATAAAAAGTAGTGATGATTATATTTAAAAATCTTGTCATGATTATGATTACCCTTTTTCTGAACATTACTCTTTTAATGTGGAAACAATTTTTAGTGTTCAAGTCTCTTATGATACTCCCACTATTCCGAATAAGAATAATTTTGCTTATGTGGAGAGTAGTAAATTTTCTATGCAAGTAGATCATGAAAAGAATGATTTGGGTGCTGGTTATATTTTTGAATTAATTCATGATTATACTGAAAATTATTATGAGGGAGGAATATATGCTTGTAGGAATTGCAATAATATCAAGTTTCCTCTCTATGTGCTTAATTTTTTGAAGTTATGCTTGTTTTACCTTCGTATGCAAGTTGATTCTTGTTCCCATAAGTTGTTTGCTCACAAAATCCCTATGCATAGGAAGTGGGTTAGACTTAAATGTGCTAGTCATATTCTTCGTGATGCTCTCTTTATGTTTCAATTCTTATCTCTTATGTGAGCATCATTGAAATCATCGTGCCTAGCTAGGGGCGTTAAACGATAGCGCTTGTTGGGAGGCAACCCAATTTTATTTTCTTGCTTTTTGGTTCTGTTTAGGAATAAATAATCCATCTAGCCTTTGTTTAGATGTGGTTTTATGTTTTAATTAGTGTTTGTGCCAAGTAGAACCTTTGGAAGACTTGGGTGAAGTCTTTATGATCATGATGTAAAAAAACAGAAACTTTAGCGCTCACGAGATTAGCTTCAACTTTTTACTGGAGAGTGCTATTTAGTTGATTATTTTTACAGATGATGACTAGTCAAATTCCTCAGGTCCACCAATTTATTTTAGAATTTTTTGAGTTCCAGAAGTTTGCGTTAGTTACATATTACTACAGACTGTTCTGTTTTTGACAGATTCTGTTTTCATTGTGTTGTTTGCTTATTTTGATGAATCTCTGGCTAGTAAAATAGTTTATAAACCATAGAGAAGTTGGAATACAGTAAGTTTAACACCAATATAAATAAAGAATGAGTTCATTACAGTACCTTGAAGTGGTGTTTTGTTTTCTTTCGCTAACGGAGCTTACGAGTTTTCTGTTGAGTTTTGTGTTGTGAAGTTTTCAAGTTTTGGGTAAAGTTTCGATGGACTATGGAATAAGGAGTGGCAAGAGCCTAAGATTGGGGATGCCCAAGGCACCCCAAGGTAATATTCAAGGACAACCAAGAGCCTAAGCTTGGGGATGCCCCGGATGGCATCCCCTCTTTCGTCTTCGTTCATCGGTAACTATACTTGGAGCTATATTTTTATTCACCACATGATATGTGTTTTGCTTGGAGCGTCATTTCCTTTATGTTAGTATTTGCTTGATGTTAATTAGATTAATGTTTTGCATCTTTAGTTTCAATAAAAATGTCAAGGATAGCCTTTGCCATGCTTATTTTGCAAGTATGCATGTTGCTGTTTGAAAACAGAAAGTTTACCGCTGTTGCAAAAATTCCTTAGAAAAGTCAGATATTGGTATAATGTTGAATCTTTTTGCATATTGAGCTCTGATAAATTTATTACGGTGGTAATTTTAGTTCACAATTTTTGGAGTTAGGGAAGTATTGATACTCTTGCATTCTTTACAGACTGTACTGTTTTGGCAGATTGCTGTTATGTTTGCATTGTTTGCATATGTTTGCTTGTTTAATGATTCTATTTAAGTATAGGAGTATTAAATATGAAGAGGAATTTAGTATGAAATGTTGAACAATAATGTTAGTGATTTTTTACAGTAGAAAATGATAAGGTTTTGCATTGGTTTATACTAACCTATCTCACGAGTTCTTGTTGAGTTTGTTGTGAATGAAGCTTTTGATAAAAAGAGAAACCATGATATGAGAGGAATTAAGGAGAAACAAAAGTTCAAGCTTGGGGATGCCCAAGGCAACCCAAGATAATATTTCAAGAAGTCTCAAGCATCTAAGCTTGGGGATGCCCCAGTAGGCATCCCACCTTTCTTCTTCAACAACTATCGGTTAGTATCGGTTGAGCCTAAGTTTTTGCTTCTTCACATGATTTGTGCTATCCTTGCAATGTCATTTTATTTTGTTTTGTTTGCTGTTTGGATACAATACCAAGATCTGAAATTATTAAATGGGAGAGTCTTCACATAGTTGTATAATTATTCGACTACTCATTGATCTTCACTTATATCTTTCGGAGTAGTTTGTCATTTGCTCTGGTGCATCACTTATATCTTTTAGAGCATGGTGGTAGTTTTATTTTGAAGAAATAGATGAACTCTCATACTTCACATATATTATTTTGAGAGTCTTAAATAGCATGGTAATTTGCTTAAAATCATAATATGCTAAGTATACAAGACTTGTAAGAATTCTTATGAGTGTGTTGAATACTATGAGAAGTTTGATACTTGATAATTGTTTTGAGATATGGAGGTAATGATATTAAAGTCATGCTAGTTGGGTGATTATGAATTTAAAGAATGCTTGTGTTGAAGTTTGTGATTCCCGTAGCATGCAGGTATGGTGAACCGTTATGTGATGAACTCGGAGCATGATTTATTTATTGATTGTGTTCCTTATGAGTGGCGGTCGGGGACGAGCGATGGTCTTTTCCTACCAATCTATCCCCCTAGGAGCATGCGCGTAATACTTTGCTTTGATAGCTTCTAGATTTTTGCAATAAGTATATGAGTTCTTTATGACTAATGTTGATTCCATGGATTATACGCACTTTTTCCCATCCTTCCACCATTGCTAGCCTCTCTAATACCGCACACTTTTCGCCGGTATCATACACCCACCATATACCTTCCTCAAAACAACCACCATACCTACCTATCATGGCATTTCCATAGCCATTCCGAGATATATTGCCATGCAACTTTCCACCGTTCCGTTTATTATGACACGCTCCATCATTGTCATATTGCTAGCATGATCATGTAGTTGACATCGTATTTATGGCAAAGTCACCGTTCATAATTCTTTCATACATGTCGCTCATGAGTCATTGCACATCCCAGTACACCACCGGAGGCATTCATATAGAGTCATACTTTGTTCTAAGAATCGAGTTGTAATCGTTGAGTTGTAAGAAAAATAAAAGTGTGATGATCATCATTATTAGAGCATTGTCCCAGTGAGGAAAGGATGATGGAGACTATGATTTCCCGACAAGTCGGGATGAGACTCCGGACGAAAAAGAAAAAAAAAAAGAGGCCATAAAAAAAGGAGAACATGCCCAAAGAAAAAAAGAAAAAAATGAGAGAAAATGAGAGAAGGGACAATGTTACTATCCTTTTACCACACTTGTGCTTCAAAGTAGCACCATGATCTTTATGATAGAGAGTCTCCTATGTTCTCACTTTCATATACTAGTGGGAATTTTACATTATAGAACTTGGCTTGTATATTCCAATGATGGGCTTCCTCAAAGTGCCCTAGGTCTTCGTGAGCAAGCGAGTTGGATGCACACCCACTTAGTTTCTTTTGTTGAGCTTTCATATACTTATAGCTCTAGTGCATCCGTTGCATGGCAATCCCTACTCACTCACATTGATATCTATTAATGGGCATCTCCATAGCCCGTTGATACGCCTAGTTGATGTGAGACTATCTTCTCCTTTTTGTCTTCTCCACAACCACCATTCTATTCCCCCTATAGTGCTATGTCCATGGCTCACGCTCATGTATTGCGTGAAGATTGAAAAAGTTTTGAGAATGTCAAAAGTATGAAACAATTGCTTGGCTTGTCATCGGGGTTGTGCATGATTTAAATACTTTGTGTGGTGAAGATGAGCATAGCCAGACTATATGATTTTGTAGGGATAACTTCCTTTGGCCATGTTATTTTGAGAAGACATAATTGCTTAGTTAGTATGCTTGAAGTATTATTATTTTTATATCAATATGAACTTTTGTCTTGAATCTTTCATATCTGAATATTCATATCACAAGTAAGAAGAATTACATTGAAATTATGCCAACTAGCATTCCACATCAAAAATTATCTTTTTTATCATTTACCTACTCGAGGACGAGCAAGAATTAAGCTTGGGGATGCTTGATACGTCTCCAACGTATCTATAATTTTTGATTGCTCCATGCTATATTATCTACTGTTTTAGGCAATATTGGGCTTTATTATCCACTTTTATATTATTTTTGGGACTAACCTATTAACCGGAGGCCCAGCCCAGATTTGCTGTTTTATGCCTATTTAAGTGTTTCGAGGAAAAGGAATATCAAACGGAGTCAAAACGGAATGAAATCAACTGGAGAAGTTATTTTTGGAAGGAAAGCCACCTGATGGACTTGGAGTGCACGTCACGAAAGAAGGGAGGTGCTCACGAGGGTGGGGGCGCGCCCCCCTGCCTCGTGCCCCCCTTCGTTCCACCGACGTACTCCTTTCACCCATATATACCTACGTACCCTAAAACTTCCAGAACAGAAGATAGATCGGGAGTTCCGCCACCGCAAAACCTCCAGAGCCACCAAAAACTAATCGGGACCCTGTTCCGGCACCCTACCGGAGGGGGGAACCCTCACCTGTGGCCATCTTCATCATCCCGGCGATATCCATGACGAGGAGGGAGTAGTTCACCCTCGGGGCTGAGGGTATGTACCAGTAGCTATGTGTTTGATCTCTCTCTCTCGTGTTCTCTCTCGTGTTCCCTCTATGGCACGATCTTGATGTATCCCGAGCTTTGATATTATAGTTGGATCTTATGTTTCTTCTCCCCTTCTACTCTCTTGTAATGAATTGAGTTTTCCCCTTGAAGTAATCTTATCGGATTGAGTCTTTAAAGATTTGAGAACACTTGATGTATGTCTTGCCGTGTTTATCTATGGTGACAATGGGATATCATGTGCCACTTGATGTATGTTTTGGTGACCAACTTGCGGGCTCCGTCCATGAACCTATGCATAGGGGTTGGCACACGTTCTTGACTCTCCGGTAGAAACTTTGGGGCACTCTTTGAAGTACTTTTATGTTGGTTGGATAAATCTGAGATTGTGTGATGCATATCGTATAATCATGCCCACGGATACTTGAGGTGACAATGGAGTATCTAGGTGACATTAGGGTTTTGGTTGATGTGTGTCTTAAGGTGTTATTCTAGTACGAACTCTTTTATAGATTGATCCGAAAGAATAGCTTTGAGGTGGTTTCGTACCCTACCATAATCTCTACGTTTGTTCTCCTCTATTAGTCGCTTTGGAGTGACTCTTTGTTGCATGTTGAGGGATTGTTATATGATATATCTATGTTATTATTGTTGAGAGAACTTGCACTAGTGAAAGTATGAACCCTAGGCCTTGTTTCCTATCGTTGCAATACCGTTTACGCTCACTTTTACCGCTCGTTACCTTGCTGTTTTTTATATTTTCAGATTACAAATACCCATATCTACCATCCATATTGCGCTTGTATCACCATCTCTTCGCCGAACTAGTGCACCTATACAATTTACCATTGTATTGGGTGTGTTGGGGACACAAGAGACTCTTTGTTATTTGGTTGCAGGGTTGCTTGAGAGAGACCATCTTCATCCTACGCCTCCCACGGATTGATAAACCTTAGGTCATCCACTTGAGGGAAATTTGCTACTGTCCTACAAACCTATGCACTTGCAGGCCCAACAACGTCTACAAGAAGAAGGTTGTGTAGTAGACATCACATCCCCAAGCTTAGGCTCTTGCATCCTTCCTTCATCCATCGTAAGATAACCCAAAACTTGAAAACTTCAATCACACAAAACTCAACAAAACCTTCGTGAGATCCGTTAGTGTAAGAAATAAATCACTACTATAAGTGCTGTATCAAACCAATTAATATTTTGTTTTTGTATTATATCTACTTATTCCAACTTTTCTATGGAAAAACTTATCAAAGAAAACCATAGAGCCATCAAAATAAGCACACAACACAAAGAAAACAGAATCTGTCAAAACAGAACAGTCTGTAGCAATCTGATTTAAACGAATACTTATGGAACTCCAAAAATTCTACCAAAATTGGACGGCCAGGGAAATTTGTATATTAATCTTCTGCAAAAAGAATCATAGCAAAAGCTCTTTTTTGTGATTTATGAAAATTATTTTCGTGATCGCAAAGTTTCTGTCTTTTTCAGCAAGATCAAACAACTATCACCCAAGAAGATCCTATAGGCTTTACTTGGCACAAACACTAACTAAAACACAAAAAAACACAATCATACCAGTAGCATAATTGTGCAAACACACAAGAACAGAAATTAAAAAAATTATTCATTGGGTTGCCTCCCAACAAGCACTATAGTTTTACGCCCTTAGCTAGGCATAAAGCATGGATCTAAGTTTTGTCATCTTTATCCAATTCTTCAATCAAACACTTAGAACCCCTCAAAGATTTAGCATAAATATTTTCAATAAAACACTCCTAGGAATAAATTCAAAGATTTTATTCTTGCGAAAAGGATCTCTTATCACTTCAACAAAATCCGGGTGGATACTAATCATCTTAAGATCTTCTTTATTGCCACTACTAGATGTTGCACCCTTGTTCTCGGTAACTTTGCCAAATTTTATAGGAGTTTTTTTGGTGGTTTTAATGGAAGAAAAAGCTGTGCTTAGATTACTGAAGATTTCCTCTAGTTTATCAATCCGTGACGGGCTTTCTTCTATTCTTTCATGGATTAAGGTACCCTTTTCTTTTAGCAATTTAAAAATTTCTCCCGCTTTTGACCCAATCTTAGTGGAAATATTATGCATCTTTTTATCTAAAATTTCCATATGATCTTCGTTGAGCATTTTCTTTTCAATAGCATCTAATCTTTCCATAACACGCTCATTAATCATAAGGGGTGGTGAGCCCACTAAATTTTCCAAAGCATTAAAGGCATCAAGAGAATGACACATCAAGAAATTTCCACCGGTAATCATATCAAGGACGAATCTATACCAAGTGGTGATGCCAACATAAAAGCAACAAAGAAGAATAACGGTAGATTGCTTACGAATAGATCTATTATGAGCATTGCAAATTCTATACCAGGCATCTTTAAGATTTTCTCCTCCCCTTTGTTTAAAGTTGAGAACCTCGTTCTCGGGAGTGCAAGCAATAGAGGAAGAACTATCCATAACGGCAAACAAGATCTCACACACGAAAACAGAACCGGCAAGAAAATGGCGAACGAAAAAGGAGAGGCGAATAAAACGGCAAATTTTGTGAAGTGGGGGACAGGAAAATGAGAGGCAAATGGCAAAAAATGTAAATTGCAAAGAGATGAGATTTGCGATTAGGAACCTGGTTATGTTGAAGATCCTCCCCGACAACGGTGCCAGAAATTGCGTGTTGATGGGAGGCTATCTTCACTTGATTTCCCCCTGCAACGGCGCCATAAATTCTCCTTGATGGTAGCTAGAACTACGTCGGTATTTCCCCGGAGAGGGAGAGATGATGTAGCACAACGATGGTAGAGTATTTCCCTCAGTTATGAAACAAAGGTATCAAACTAGTAGGAGAACCAAGCAAAACAACGTAAACAGCACCTACACACAAATAACAACACCTCGCAACCCGACATGTTAAAGGGGTTGTCAATCCCTTTCGGGGTACGACGCCTCAAGATAAGCAAAACGGACATGAGGAAAATTTAGTAGATTGATAGATCGAACGCCATACGAAATAAATAATAATAAATTGTAGCAAGGTATTTTTGTATTTATGGTTTAATAGATCTGAAAATAAACGCAAGGAAAAAGTAGATCGCAAAGACAAATAATATGAGAAAGAAGACCCGGGGGCCGTAGGTTTCACTTGTGGCTTCTCTCGAGAAAAATAGCAAATGGTGGGTAAACAATTACTGTTGGGCAATTGATAGAACTTCAAATAATCATGAAGATATCCAGGCAATGATCATTACATAGGCATCACGTCCAAGATTAGTAGACCGACTCCTGCCTGCATCTACTACTATTACTCCACACATCGACGCTATCCAGCATGCATCTAGTGTATTAAGTTCATGGAAAATGGAGTAATGCAATAAGAACGATGACATGATGTAGACAAGATCCATTTATCTATATGGCGGTAGATATAGATCTCGTCTTTTTATCCTTAGTAGCAACGATACATACGTGTCGGTTCCCCTTTTGTCACTGGGATCAAGCACCGTAAGATCAAACCCACTACCGGGCACCTCTTCCCATTGCAAGATAAATATATCAAGTTGGCCAAACAAAACCAAATATCGGAGAAGAAATACAAGGATATAAGGGATCATGCATATAAGATATCAAAGAAACTCAAATAACTTTCATGGATATAAAAAGATATGACTGATCATAAACTCAAAGTTCATCAGATCCCAACAAACACATCGAAAAAGAGTTACATCATATGGATATCCAAGAGACCATTGTATTGAGAATGAGAGAGAGAGAAAGCCATCTAGCTACTAACTACGGACCCGAAGGTCTACAAAGAACTACTCACGCATCATCAGAGAGGCACCAATGGAAGTGGTGAACCCCTCCGTGATGGTGTCTAGATTTGATCTAGTGGTTCTGGACTCTACGACAGCTATATGAATATTTCGATGACTCCCCTAGGGTTTTTGGAATTTGGGTATTTATAGAGCAAAGAGGCGGTCCGGGGGGCACCTGAGGTGGGCACAACCCACCAGGGCGCGCCTGGGCCTCCGAGCGTGCCCTTGTGGGCTATGCCCCCCTTGGGGCACCCCCCAGGTGCAACCAGGGCCCATTGCCTTTCTTCCGGCCCATAAAAAATCTCTAAAAAGTTTCGGGGCATTTGGACTCCGTTTGGTATTGATTTCCTGCGATGTATAAAAATGGAAAAAACAGCAACTGGCACTTGGCACTATGTCAATAGGTTAGTACAAAAAAATGATATAAAATGACAATAAAATGATTATAAAACATCCAAGAAATATAATAAAACAACATGTAACAATAAAAAATTATAGATATGTTGGAGACGTGTCAATAAGGTAATGTGTGCAAGCGCTGAAATTGTAAGTAGCGTTGTCGGAGGTTGGGTGCGACATATGCCAAAGGATGGCTTATCATGGTGGGGGTGAGTAGAACGTCGTCGGTGCCTGGAAACGGGATGAGGCGAAGGCATGCATGCCGGTGGATCTTACCCAGCTTCAGGGCTCTCCGTGGAGATAATACCCTTACTGCTGCTCTGCGGGGTCTCCGCATGATCACTATGGCAAAGTGGGTACAAGGTTGCTCCTTGAGCTGTTCGGGGTGAGGAAGGAGAAGGGCACAGCTAGTTCTTCTCTTCCCTCTATGTGTGTCTAAAGCTATTAGGGTCCAACCTCTTGCATGGGTGCCCCGGGGGGTTTATATAGGCCTACCCCCCGCGGGTACAATGGTAATCTGGCTGGGCGCGGGTCCCAGCTGTCCGTCTCTCAGGTCGCCGACTTCTCCGTCGACTGCTGGGGCCCGCCGTCTAGTGGGCCCCGCCGACGGGCCTAGCATGGGGCCGACAGGCCTTGTCCGCCGCGGGCGGGTCTTGCCAGCTGCCGATTACTGTAGCCGCGCCTCTAATGACGCTGGCTTGGTCATGGGGTCAAGGCAACAGAGCCGCCGCCTGACGGGCGATCACTGTTGCCATTCCCTATCTTGTCTGGTTAATGGCGTGCGGGGCCCGTGGGAGGGGCCGGCCGACTCCTGGTGGCCGACTCCCAATGGGTCCGTCTTGCGGCGCTCTCGCCGTCTTCTGCACCCTCGCCGACAGGCGGGTCCCGCCGTCTCTGGATCGTACAGACAGGCCGTTGTGGGCTCAGGGTGCCGCCCACGGGGCTGATGTTAGGGCCGGCATGGCAACAGTGCCACGCCGGATGGAGATCTCCGTCGATCGGGCCTTGTGGCCATGCCGCCCGCCGTGAGCAGGGCAGGGATGGGTCGCGGGCGGCCGCACCCCATCCGTCCGTTGTTGCGTGGCAGGAGGTGGGAGCAGCGGGCGACTCCCCATAGCCGGCTTCTGCGAAGCCGCTTTGTTGAAATCGGCTTATCTCGGCCGTCTCTGGGTCTCGGCCGTGAGGGGCAGTCGGCGGCTCTGCCGCCGACTCGCAGAAGCGGCTCTTCGTCTTGGGGTCTTGAGGGGCACAGCCTGCCCCGATATTTTGAAAGGTCCATGGGCTCGGGTTTGCCTACCCGTGGCCCATTACTTCGACAGTAGTCCCCGAAGCTGGTGAGGCGTCGAGGGCGACAGGTCGAGGAGCCTCAACGGTTTCATCCTTCTGGTGGTGGAATCTGGGCCTTGCTCGCCGTCTTCCTCCAGGCCGACTAGCTGGAGCCGGACTCGCAGAAGGCCGTCTTGCCCCTTGGAGAGCGGGAACCAGGCAGCGTGCCTGATAAGCTTCCGGGCGGCGGCCCGCTGCGGGCCCGTCGCGTGACGCCACGCGGCAGGGTCAGTCTAGCCACCCAAACGCGTGACGAGACAGGCCGTCAGGTGGGGCCCGCCATTACCGTGCCTCGGCACGCGAACGGATCCGTTGCGGCCGTGCGGGCGGTTGGGGTTCCCACATCGTTACTGCGCGCAGTAACTTCGTGGGTTAAATCGTGGGGGGCATGGGGTCCTGGGCGCAGTTAATCCCACGTTCGCCCCATCGGCTTCTCAGCCCATGAGCCTATAAGTAGGCGGGAGGAGGGGGGCGGCGAAGCACGCGGACCCATCTCCCCGCTTCCCCCGCTTCCTCTTGCTTCTTCTTCTCCTTGCTTCTTCTTCCTCTCCCACCACCGCGCCGAACCACGCCACGCTGCGGAGATGAGCTCCTCCTCCGCCGCTGCACCTCCCGCCGCACGCTCCGGCGTGTGGGACGGCTCCGAGGTGGACGACGACCACATCTAGTTCCTCCGCCAGACGGGCCGCATCCCTGGCAAGAGCCTAGTGCGGACCCGCGCCACGCCGGCGGGTGAAATAACGCCTGCGCCGGAGGAGGGCGAGCGGGTCGTATTCCGCTCGCACCTCATGCGTGGCCTAGGGCTGCCGGCGAGCGGCTTCTTTCGCGCTTTCTTGGAGTTCCACGGGCTCCAGCCGCACCACCTCACTCCGAATACGGTGGTGCTGCTGGCTGCCTTCGCCGCCTTGTGTGAAGGCTTCCTCGGCGTTCTCCCCACCATCGAGCTGTGGGGGGAATTCTTCCAGTCCAAGCTCGGCACGCACGTCGCCGGTGTGCTAGCTCTGTGCGGCACCTTCATCGCGATGCGGAGGCTGGTGGCCGACAACCCGTTTCCCGCCATTCCGCTGATCAAGTCGGTGAAGATGTGGCAGCGATCCTACTTCTATGTGAAGAACGTCGCCCGAGGCGGCATGGGTCAATCTTCCGCCACGGCCGCGCGCGTCTTGGCGGGAGGCTCCCACTGGTTCCACCGGGCCAGGATGCCGACTCCTGCTGGTGCTGCCGCTGTCGCGCGACTCCGAGTGCTGATGCAATCGGAGGGCTTGACCAGGGCCGACCTGCTGGCCGCCTTCGTGGCGCGCCGAGTCCTTCCGCTCCAAGGCCGACCTCATCTGATCTGTCAGATGAGCGGCCACCGGGACCCCAGTCGGCTGTGCTCCAAGGACATGCCCCACGCGGAGGTGGCGGACACGGTGAACTTCATGGCGAACTGCAATCTCACGGCGGATTGGCAGTTCGGCAAGGAGCCATACTCGCGCGCCAACCCCCCGCCTGTGGTAAGTCGTCTATCTTCCTCTTCTGTTTTCTTTTTCAGCCGAATCCGACCTCTGATCTTCTCTGATTTTTTTCGAGTTAGAACCCCCTCATGCAGCCCTTAGCCGGCACCACGGGGCCGGCCCGTGAGTTCGTTCCTGACCGGGCGGAGAGCGATGTCGACGAACCTGACTTGGGGGCGGCGGTGATGGAGGCCGATGCCGAAGGAGGAGGAGGAGGGGCTGACGACTTCAGGCCCTCGGCTACCTTCGCCAACTGGCCTGAAGATGACAGCGAGGGGGAAGTCGTCCCACGCCGCCAACCGAAGGTTGGCCAGCCGGGCGCGAGTTCCTCCGCCGGCTTGGGTAGTCGAGGCGGCGCGAAGGAGCGCCGGGCCGGGCCGAGCTTGCTTGGCGGCCGGTCGAAGAAGTTTAAGGGGACGGCCGCCGCGACCAAGCGGGAAGAGGCGGTCGCAAAGGCTAACCGCTTCCGCAAGGAAGTGAAAAAGCCACCACTGGTCTCCGCGTAAGTGCTTCTGCTTTTGTCTTGTTTTCTTCTGGTGAATCTTGTCCAAATCTTTTACTCATCTTCTTCGCATCAGGGCTCCTCTTACTTTAGAGAGGGTTGCCGCCTCCTCCGTCATTTGGTCGGCAGAGACGTCCGCCACTAATCGGTGGATTGACCCTGCCGCCGACCTCCGAGAGGCGACGGAGCGGAATGCACAGGAGAAGCACGACGAGGAGGAGGCCGCCCGTCTGGAGAAGGCGGAGGCCGAGAAGGCGGCGGCCTCTGCCCAGCAGAAGCTGGATGAGGCCGAAGCCGCCGTCGCGGCGAAGCGGCGAGCCGAGGAGGCCACGCGCCTCCAGTCGGCGCTGCTCATCACCCCGCTGAGCTCCGCGCCGCCGCCCCCGGAGTTCACGGGGCAGACTGAGGGAGCCGGCGGCGAGCACCCCATCATGGAGAAGGAAGGCGGCGAGGCCTCCATGCCGAACGCGGCCGTGCCGCCGCCGCCGCCCCCGCCGCCGTCGGGGGCCAGCGAGGTAAACAGCGGCGGACCGGCGGTGTCGCCGGCCGAAAACGAGCCGTGGTGGCTGCTCCTTCAAATCGCCTCGCCAGCGCACCGCCGTCTTGAGAAGCGACTTGATTGCCACGCCCTTGAGAACCGGCGCCGCTAGCTCGGCCATCGACGCCGAGGCGATAAGCGCCGCGCCCGTTGGGTGGTGCGAGAGGCAGCACAGCCCGCTGAACCAGCGCTTCGACGGGCGTTCAGCGAAGCTGCAAGCCGAGGGCGACGCTATCCAGAACTGCACCAAGGCGCACCTGGCGTCGCGAACCGCCGTTCGGGTATGTTTTCTTATTTGAGTTTTTTTTCTTGTACTTCTCTGTGGGGGCGCGCCAGGGCACCCACTGGGTGTAGTCCCCGAGTTTTGGGCCGGCTGCTGAGCAGGCGGCTCGGAACTCCATCTGATGAATTCCACATATTTACCTTTATCGAAATGCTTATCACAGCAGTATCACAACCTCCACGTCACTGCCTTCAACCGTAATGTTGAGGAGCTGGGCAAGCGGACCGCCGACTTGTCGAGGAGCCGGGGTGAGTCTTCTTTCTTCTTCGCAGGGGCGCACTGGCGCACCCGCGGGCTGTAGTCCGCGAGATTCGGGCCGACTGCTGAGCAGTCGGGCCGGATCTTCCTGGCGACCTTCTTAGTTGACGACTTAACGTCTTTTCCTTTTTATTCTTCAGAGGCCAACGCCACTCTCCGACGGCAGCTGGGCGCAGCCGACACTGCCTTGCATGCCAAGGGGGAGGAGTACAGCAAGCTCGCCGCAGAGCGCGACTTGCTGGCTACGTAGCTGGCGGAGCAAGGGAGCTGCTTAAGATGGCGCAGGACGAGGCGAGAGAGAGAGGCTGCTCTCTGGCGAGTTGGCGGCGCTCCTCTGGACCGACAAGGAGGCTGGCTGACCTCCGGCTTCCATGAAATCGAGGACATCATCGACGGTGAGTTTCTTTACTTTCCTTCTTTGAGCCGCTGTCTATAGGTCGGGCCGACTCCTGGTTTCTTGACTTGCTTATTTTTCGTCTTGGCAGACTTCTTCCCCGGCCACACGCAGCGGCCAATCAAGCCATCGAGGCTGATCGCGGCGCGGAGGGCAAATGGTGCGAGATTGCTGCCGCGCCCCGGACCCTTGACGATCAAGCTTCGAGCATCGAGGCTCGCGTCTGCGGCCGCCCATCGGATGTTGCGCCGGCTTCAGCGTGTCGGCGTAGCGATCGCTGCCCTATGGCGGACATGCGGTTCTGCGTACTCGGTCGGACTGCCGGCCGGCTGGAAATCGCGGGTGGCCGTCTTGAGGCTGGAAGGTTCAGCGGCCCGTCTTTGGAGCGCCGGGCCTTGGAATTCGTCAAGCGTGGTATCGAGGCTGGATCTGGACCGGCTGGCCGCGTTCCGGTCGGAGGCCCAGGCGGAGCTGCTGGCTGCGGAAGACGCCCTCGTCGAGCGTGCGGTGGCGATCCCGACTACACGGACACCGGCGTCTTCGTCCCTGAGCGGGCTGAGGACGGCGGGGAGGCGCCGCCGGAGTGGTTGAGATGAACCAGATTATAGCGAGACTTCGGCGGAGGTGATCGGCTCCAGCGCCGAGGAGGAAGGCGAGGCGGAGGACGGAGGTGAGACGGAGGTGCCAGAAGATGGAGCGGGCGACCAGCCTCAGCTCGACCGCGCCTCCAGCAACGAGCTGCGCCCGACTAGGCCGGCTGCCGCCGGAGATGATCAAGCCGAGACTGCCCAGCCGGCCGCCCTGGCGCCTGACACCGCCGTCTCCTCCGGCCCTCCAAACCCGTCTGCCGCTTCCTAGGCTGCTGTCTTGCCTTTATTTTATGTGCTTTGATAGTCTTTGAAAAACTTGTTAATTCGCACAATTCCACCCGCGGGGTGTATTTTGAACTTCTGCTCGAAGATTCGGCCAAGGGCCTATGCTGTGTAAATATTATCCAATTATATCTTTCCTTGCTCATTGCTCCTATGGCTTTTTCCTTTGCCGCCTTCCCTTAGTCGCCGCCTTGCCAGTCGGATAACCGCTCTGCGGACTGCCGTTTGGATCAAGTGCTTGGCTACTCTTGGGAAGGCAAGTACTTGGCCATTTTTTCGAGTCTTTTTAACAAGTTAGATAGAAAGCGGCAAGCCGACTACTCAAGAGTCGGTCTTGCGAAGAGATGCTGGAAGCCGGCTTAAGCTATGTTTATGCTTTGGGTCCTTAGCCATTTTTCATGTGGGCGCCCATTCTTCCTTACTCCTGCCCACCAAACAGTCGCTCTGCAAACTGCGGCTTCTGACAGGAGACGGCTTAGGCACCACACACTACTTGTCCGACTACAGGAAGCATTCCATAGCGCGAGGCGGCGAGTCCCAGGTCGACTATTGAAACTGGTGCCAGCGGCATAACAAAAGTAGCGTGCTCGAAGGCATAATTCTTATCATACGAGATAACAAAAAGGGCAGTCCCCGAGCTGCGTCTCGAAGGCCGAAGTCTTGGTACTTTAACACAAAAGGTAGCGTGGTACATACTGCATCAACTGTAAAATCTTCAGAGAAGATTCTCATTCCATGGTCGTTCCGTCTCTTTGCCAGAGTCGTCCCTCTTGCGTGCTCGGGGCTTCTGAGCGTCGATCAGGTAGTAGGAGTCGTTGCCCAGCACTTTGCTGATAATGAAGGGGCCTTCCCGAGGCGCCGACAACTTGTGCTGGCCAGCTGTTCGCTGGATCAGCCGGAGCACAAGGTCGCCCTCTTGGAAACATCTCGGCTTGACCTTCCTGTTGTAGTAGCGGCGCAGGCTCTGCTGGTAGATGCTGGACCGGTTGAGTGCCAACAGCCGGCCCTCTTCCAGCAGATCAACGTCGTCTTGACGTGCTTCTTCTGCTTCCTCCTCGGTGTACATGGTGACTCGCGGGGAGTCGAACTCTATGTCCGTTGGGATGACGGCTTCAGCACCGTAAACGAGGAAGAAAGGTGTGAAGCCGGTTGACTTGTTTGGAGTCGTGCGCAAACTCTAGAGGACGGCTAGCAACTCCTCAAGCCAACAGCCGGCCGAACGCTCCAGTGGTTCGACCAGTCGAGGCTTGATGCTAGAAAGGATGAGGCCGTTTGCTCTCTCTACCTGGCCGTTTGACTGCGGGTGGGCAACGGACGCTAAGTCCACTCGGATGCCTTGTGTCGCGCAGAAACAGGCCAGGGCGCCTTTGGCAAAATTTGTGCCATTGTCGGTGATGATGCTGTGTGGTACGCCGTACCGAGTCATGATGTCGGCGATGAAAGTCACTGCAGTCGGACCATTCAACTTCTTGATAGGCTTTACTTCTATCCACTTGGTGAACTTGTCCACCGCGACAAGTAAGTGAGTTAGGCCGCCTCGTGCTGCTTTGAATGGTCCCACCATGTACAGGCCCCAAACAGCAAAGGGCCAGGCGATGGGGATAGTCTTGAGTGCAGAAGCTGGCTGATACGGCTTGGAGCGGAACATCTTGCACCTTGCATTTTGCACTAATTCCTTGGCCTCTTCTAGGAAGTTGGCGAGAAAAACCGTGTCGGAAGGCTTTGGCGGAGAGTGCTCTTGAGGCCGCATGGTGGCCTTTTCATATGATGAATGTCTTGAGAATCGCTTGGCCTTGCTCGGCTCGGCCTGCGCTGGTAGACACCGAACGCCTGCGCTGACCAGCTTTCTATTGACTATGGTGTAGGCTGCCGCTCGGCGTTGAACTTGCCGAGCCAAGATTTCATCGGTTGGTAGCTCTCTGCTCACTAGGAACTTCAGGATGGGCTGGGCCCATGAGGGTGCTGCTATTTCTTCAACTGCAATCTTGCTACTTGGGCCGAGGGCGGCTGGGCTGGGAGGCGGCGGGCTGGAGTCCATGACCGCTTCTTCTGGGTTGATGAAGTCCCGGGCCAACTGGTGCAGTCCCGGGCGAGCTCTGGAGTCTTTGCAATGGTCGCGCAGTCCCCGGCGGGGTTACGAAGTCCGGGCGGCCGACTGCGGCATTCTTGGAAGCCATCCGTAGAATTCTCGTGCCGTTCTTTGAGGCTTTTGAGTCGGATCCGACTTCTTTGAGACCGGCACAAAATGGAATCTGATTACGGTGAAGGCTTGACAGATGGCGAGGAGGCTGAAGGCGACGCCGGATGGTATTACTGGCAGGTGGAGCCGATTCGTGCGTGGTGTACGCTTGGTCGTTGTCATTTCTTGGCACGTGAAGGAACTCACACCCTCAAAATATCCATCGAGTTGCTGTACAAGGAAGCGGTAGCTCGCCATGTTTGCATCTTTGGCGTCCCAATCGCCGGATGATTGTTGGACCACCAAGTCGGATCGCCATAACACAGGATCCGGTGAATGCCAAGTTCTTTGGCAAGCGGAGCCCGTGAATGGCGCCTCGATTGATGACGTTGTTGGAGGCGGCGAAATGGATCTGCAGCGCATACTTGAGCTTATCGCCTTTGGGGAAGTGAGGACAACGCCGGCTCCCAAGCCGATGCGCATCTTGGAGCCATCGAAATGCATCCGCCAATGGGTGGGGTCGGGCGCTAGCAGCAGGTACTGGGTCTCGGCCCAGTCGACGAGGGAGTCGGCCAGTGCTTGCGACTTGATGGCGGTCGCGGGGCTGGTAATAGATGGTCTAGGGGCCAGCTCTATGGCCCATTGTCCACTCGGCGAGAGGCATCTCGGCTTCGATGATCTCGGCTAGTGGGGCTGTGCAAACCACGATGTTGGATGCTCTTGAAAGTAAGGCTTCAACTTCTTGGCGGCAAAGTGCACGCCATAGCACATCTTCGGTAGTGGGGTAGTTCGCTTGGAGGTTGTGATGCCGCTCGGGTAATATCTGGTCTCGGACAGGTAGCGCCTTGCCTCCTCCTTGCGCTCAACTACAATGGTGTCTTGACTACCCGGCTGGTGGCGGCAATGTCTGAGAGCATGGGCTCTTTAGGAGTCGGGGCCGCCCGATGATGGGGAGTAGTCAGCATTTTCTTCAACTGGAGAAAAGCTTCGTCCGCCTTGCGGTTCCATTCGAAGAAGGTGGTCTTCTTCATGAGCTGGTATAAAGGGAGAGCTTTCTCTCCCAACCGGTGATGAATCGGTGATGGGCGTAAGCAGCGGTGAACTTTTGCACATCTAGCGATCGGCGGGTACTTCCATCCTCTCGATGGCCTTGATCTTCACAGGGTTGCACTCTATGCCGCGTTCAGAGACCAGGAAACCAAGGAGTTGGCCGGCTGGTACCCCGAAGACGCACTTCTCAGGGTTGAGCTTGATCTGGAATCGGCGCAGGTTCTCAAAGGTCTCCTTAAGGTCTTCCAGTAGTGTTCCTCGCTTTTCGGTCTTCACCACCACATCGTCCAGGTAGACGTGGGCGTTTCTGCCGAGTTGCTTGAGGAGGCACTTCGCATCTGGCGCTGAAAGGTGGCGCCCGCATTCCTTAAGCCAAACGTCATGGTCGGTAGCGAAGGCTCCAAGCGGCGTGATGAAGGCGGTCTTCAGTCTATCAGCCGGGTTCAACTTGATCTGGTGATATCCTGAATATGCATCTAAGAAGCTCAACAGCTCGCATCCGGCTATGGAGTCTATCACCTGGTCAATTCTCGGCAGAGCGAACGGGTCCTTGGGGCAAGCTTTGTTGAGGCTTGTGTAGTCAATACACATCCTCCACTGCTTGTTCTTCTTCAGTACCAGGACGGGTTTGCTAACCATTACGGAAGAACACTTCCATAATGAAACCGGCTACTAGGGCGGGCTATCTCTTCTCCAACAACTCTTCTCTTCTCTTCGACGGCAGGCGCAAGGGCTGCTGGCGGGCTCTCATCAGACCAGACATGTAACTTGTGCTCGGCAAATTCCGTCGGTACACCTGGCATGTCTTTAGGGGACCATGCGAAAATGTCCCGATTCTCACGGAGGAAATCGACGAGCTCGCCTTCCTATTTGCTGTCAAGGTTTGCACCTATGACGGCGTACCTCTCCGGGTGCTCCATGTCCAAGGGTATCTTCTTCATTTCTTTGGCTGGCTTGAACGAGCCCTCAGCTTCCGACTCCTTAGGGTTGGGCGATATTTCGGGCTGCTTGCCGGCCATCGCCACAACCCGATCAAGAAGCCGCTTCTCAGCTGCGATCACCAGGGACTTGGCTAGCTTTCAGCCGCGCAAGCGGACGACTTTCTGTAGTCGCCGGCTACGGTCAGGATCCCCTTGGAACTTGGCATCTTCATCTTGAGGTAGGCGTAGTGGGGGACCGCCATGAACTTGGCCAAGGCAGGTCGGCCAAGCAGAGCATGGTACGGACTTTCGAGGTCCACCACTTCGAACCAGACTGGCTCTCGGCGGAAGTGATCTTTGTCCCCAAAGAGGACATTTATCAAGATCTTGCCGATCGGTGAGCAGGAAAGGCCAGGTACAATGCCGTGGAACACAGTCCGGCTGCTCTGAAGCTGTCTTTGCTTGATTCCTAACTTATCCATCGTGTCCTTGTACAGGATGTTGATGCTACTGCCTCCGTCTATCAGCACTCGCGAGAAGCGAGCGGCCCGCCTATCCGCAGCAAGGGTGGCTCCCAAGACCAGGCGTGGGAGCCGGATTCGGCATCACCTCCGGGTGATCAGCTCTGCTCAAACTGATAGGCCTCTCGGACGGTGCATGAACTCTGGAGTATCTGATGCTATTGCATTCACCTCTTGCTGCTGCTGCCGCCTGCTGCGTCGATCGTCGGCCACACTGGTGAACACCACATAGGCTCCGTGCTCTTTTGGGTACTCATCTTGCACTGCACCGACTGGCCTGAGCGCCGGCTGCTGGGGCGGCGGTGGAGGTGGCGGCCCAAGATGGCGGGGAGGCAGGAGGCCGTCTCCTTGGCGATCTGGTGAGCGGTGGCACTTCGGATGGTGTGGTTTGGCGGCTTGGCGCGCTATGGAACTTGCGGGGACCATCTAGAGTCTGCTCGTAGAGAAGGCGGCAACCAGTTGGACTTGCCGCCTTTACAGCCGCTTGGAGGCTGCCCCTCCGGCTGTTGGTCTTCAAGCTATGCAACCTACCGACTCATTGGAAGCGGCTGTGTGGAACCTGCGCTTGTGATTGTTCTAATGCTGTCGCCGACTGGTGTCTCCAGCCGGAGTTCTGGGAGCCTGAGGAGCCACTTTGCTGGTCGCACTGACTTCAATCTCCGCCTTCATGGAGGAGTCGGCTGTAAGCGTGCTTATGCGCTATGATCAGCAGCTCGTCGAGGGTCTCCGGCTCGTCGCAGAGGAGCTTGTGCTTGAGGAGGGTGCCTTCTCTGCACCCGGCGGTGAAGTACTCGATAGCTTGCACCTCTTGCACGCCCTCGCAGGAGTTCCGAAGCTCGGCCCAACACGTGAGGTAGTCGCAAGTCGACTCGTTGGGGCCTTGCATGCACAAGGAAAGCTGGCGAGGCTTGGGAGGTCGCTTGTACGTGCTTGTGAAGTTGCGAACGAAGGCTTCGGTGAAGTCGACCCAGCTGTTGATGCTGCGGGGCTTCAGGCTGTTCAACCATGTCCGGTCCGTGCCCTGGAGCATGAGCGGAACATACTTTACGGCAACACGCTTGTTGCCGTTCGCTATGTTGACGGCCGTGGAGTAGTCGACCAGCCAGTCTTCGGCATTACGGGCGGTGTACTTAGGTGTATCTCGGGGGCGTGAACCCTGCGGGAAAGGGCTCATCTCGGATGCGAGGTCCAAAATAGGGCGGACCTTTCGTCTTCTTCTTCAGCGCCGAGGATCGATGGAGTCGGTCGATCCGGTGGCGGCGTCGTTCTCCGACTCCTCTCGGCGGCCAAGGCGGTCGCCGAGTTGGATGCTCGATGGGTGGCGGGGAGACTCGCCTTTCCTTGCGAGGAGGAGGAGGCTGATAGTCGTCCCGCCGTTCCACTGCTCTAGGGCGGCCGTCTTGGTCGCGCTCGATGGAAATATGAGTCCGACTGTGGCTAACAGCCGGATCCTTGTTTTTTCTTCCGCGGACACCGCCAGTCGGTGTCCGAGACGTCGCGCCTTGATCTCGGCGGGGAGGCAGGTCGTCGTTTTGTCGTTGCGGCGCCTCCGTGCGGCAGCCGGCCTCGTTCTGCGCCGCAGCCGCGTCGAGGAGCTGCTGGACTCGCTCCGTCATCAGGCGGCGCTCTTCACCCTCGAAGTTGTCCAGCTCGTCCGCCGCCGCTTGGGCGGCGCGGATGTTCTCCGTGGGCGTGGCGTACATAGGGCGATTGGCCCCGAACAGGTTGGCGATGGCCACACCGCGCTGTTGGACCGTGCCTAGGAGGCTAGGCCCAGTCAGGGCCGGCGAGCCGCCCACAGCGCGATCCATCTCACGCTGGTAGGCTTCTGACAAGCGTCTCATGCTTGCCAGCTTCCTCGCGCCTTCGACGAGCTGAAGGCGGCGTGCCTCCAGCATCTCGGCGTCAGCGTCTTCTGGAATAGGCGCGGTTAGGTCTTGCAGAGCCGCGTCGAGAGGGTCATGAGCTCCTTCGCCGGAATGCTCGCCATGACCGATGATGAGCACTTCTGTGACGGTGCTTCCGCCGCTCTCGACGCGAGGGAGCGGCTCATCATAGACCACCACGTTGGTGGGGAACGCGTCGAGCGACGCGGTGTCGGAGTCGACCAGCATCGGGTCGGTGGAGCCTACAGACTCAAGTCCGTGGCAGGCTCGCGGCGGCGTGGAGTTGGTCGAGAGGCCCGCGAGGAGGCTCTCGGGTCGCTCGTGCTGCGTCGGATGCAGGCTCGTCGGAGGCGAACCTCGCCGACAAGTTGGCGAGTAGCTGGCGGGCAAGCGATCTCAGCACCGTGCAAGGCGTCGGCGCAGACTCCGTCTGGCGGGCGGGCTGGCTGCGCTTCGCCAGGAGGAAGAGGGTTCCGTCGAGCAGGTCTCGGCGATGGTGCACCTAGCCCCACGGTGGCGCCAATGTCGGGGTTGGGTGCGACATATGCCAAGGATGGCTTATCATGGTGGGGCGAGTAGAGCGTCGCGGTGCACAGAAGCGGTATGAGGTGAAGGCATGCACGCCGGCGGATCTTACCCAGCTTCAGGGCTCTCCGTGGAGATAATACCCCTACTGCTGCTCTGCGGGGTCTCCGCATGATCACTATGACAAAGTGGGTACAAGGTTGCTCCTTGAGCTATTCGAGGTGAGGAAGGAGAAGGGCACGGCTAGTTCTTCTCTTCCCTCTATGTGTGTCTAAAGCTATTAGGGTCCAACCTCTTGCATGGGTGCCCCGGGGGGTTTATATAGGCCTACCCCCCGGGGGTACAATGGTAATCTGGCTGGGCGCGGGTCCCAGCCGTCTGTCTCTCAGGTCGTCGTCTTCTCCGCCGACTGCTGGGGCCCGCCGTCTAGTGGGCCCCGCTGACGGCCCCAGCATGGGGCCGACAGGCCTTGTCCGCCGCGGGCGGGTCTTGTCGGTTGTCGATTACTGTAGCCGCACCTCTGATGACGCTGGCTTGGTCATGGGGTCATGGCAACAATGCCGCCGCCTGACGGGCGATCACTGTTGCCATTCCCTGTCTTGTCTGGTTAATGGCGTGCGGGGCCCGTGGGAGGGGCCGGCCGACTCCTGGAGGCCGACTCCCAACGGGTCCGTCTTGCGGCGCTCTCGCCGTCTTCTGCACCCCTGCCGATAGGCGGGTCCCGCCGTCTCTGGATCGTACAAACAGGCCGTCATGGGCTCAGGGCGCCGCCCACGGGGCTGATGTCAGGGCCGGCATGGCAACAGTGCCGCGCCGGATGGAGATCTCCGTCAGTACGGCGCACTGTGGCCATGCCTGCCCTTCGTGAATGGGGCAGGGATGGGCCGCGCGGCGGCCGCACCCCATCCCGTCCGTTGTTGCGTAGGCAGGAGGCGGTGGGAGTCGCGGGCCGACTCCCCATAGCCGGCTTCTCTGGAAGCCGCCTGTTGGGAGTCGGCTTATCTCGAAGCCGTCTCTGGGTCTCGGCCGTGAAGGGCAGTCGGCGACTCTGCCGCCGACTCTCAGAAGCGGCTCTTCGTCTTGGGGTCTTGAGGGGCGCAGCCTGCCCCGATGTTTTGATAGGTCCATGGGCTCGGGTTTGCCTACCCGTGGCCCATTACTCCGACAAGCGTAGTAGTTTGATAGCAATATAATTTGTAATGAGCAAGTAACGTAGTAGTAACAAAAGTTCAGCAAGGTAGCCCAATCCTTCTGAGGCAAAGGACAGGCCAAAACGTTCTCTTATGATAAGCAAAGCATTATTGAGGGTACATGGGAATTTCATCTAGTCACTTTCATTATGTTGGTTTGATTTGTGTTCGCTAATTTGATAATTTGATATGTGGGTGGACCGGTGCTTAGGTGCGGTTCTTACTTGAACAAACCTCCTACTTATGATTAACCCTCCCGCAAGCATCCGCAACTACGAGAGAAGTATTAAGAATAAATTCTAACCATAGCATTAAACTTTAGGATCCAATCGGTCCCTTACGGAATAGCGCATAAACTGGGGTTTAAGTTTCTATCACTCTCGCAACCCACCATCTAATTGCTACTCCACAATGCTTTCCCTTAGACCCAAATATGGTTAAGTGTCATGTAGTCGATGTTCACATGACACCACTAAGGGAATCACAACATACGTACTATGAAAATATCGAACACATATCAAATTCACATGATTACTTGCAACATGATTTCTCCCGTGACCTCAAGAACAAAAGTAACTACTCACAAATGATAAACATGTTCATGATCAGAGGTGTATTAAATAGCATAATTGATCTTAACATATAATCTTCCACCAAATAAACCATATAGTAATCAACTACAAGATGTAATCAACACTACTAGTCACCCACAAGCACCAATCTATAGTTCTGGTAACAAGATTGAATACAAGAGATGAACTAGGGTTTGAGATGAGATGGCTCTGTTGAAGATGTTGATGGAGATTGCCCTCCCCAAGATGGGAGAGTCGTTGGTGATGATGATGACGATAATTTTCCCCTCCGGGAGGGAAGTTCCCCCGACGGAATCGCTCCACCGGAGGGCAAAAGTGCTCCTGTCCAACTTTCGCCTCGAGACGGCGATGCCTCGTCCCGAAAGTCCTCTTTTTATTTTTTTTCTAGGTAAAAATGACTTATATACCAGAAGATGGGCACCAGAGGTGGGCCTGGGTGAGCACAACCCACCAGGGCGCGCCTGGGCTCTCTGGCGCGCCCAGATGGGTTGTTCGCACCTGGTGGGCCCCCTCTGGTAGTTATTTGCTCCAATATTCCTTAAATATTCCATAAAAATCTCTGTGAAGTTTCAGCTCATTTGGAGTGGTGCAGAATAGTTAGCCTGGCGTAGCTTTTTCAGGTCCACATTTCCAGCTGCCGGAATTCTCCCTCTTGGTGTGTACCTAGCGAATTATGAGAGACAAGGCATTAGGATTACTCCAAAAAGCATTATTATGGACAAAAACATCATAAATAACAGTAAGAAAATATGATGCAAAATGGACGTATCAACTCCCCCAAGCTTAGACCTCGCTTGTCCTCAAGCGAAAAACCAAAATCAAAAAACATGTCCACGTGCTTTTAGAGAGAGGTGTCGATAAAAACAATATACAGACATGGAAGCATCATGTTGATTATTATAACAGCAACAAAATTTAGACATAGGACTTTTATCATAGAAATTTTATCATATACTTCTCATGAATAAGTAACAGTTCATCACACAATCGAAGTATAAAGCAAAAACTCTATTAGAAACCAACAAACTATGTTCTCAGTCAACTTTGCAACTACAATTCATCATCTTTTCAGGAAGAGTCACATGTCGAAGCCTTTAGGAAAATCCACATACTCAACCATCATATCGTCTTCTATGATTGCTAACACTCACCGCGTACACATGATAAAAACGTTTCAACCGGACACATAGAAAGATATGGGCTTATAATTTCACCTTCCAACATATTCACCTCAAGGGTGATGTCAACAATAATAACTCATGCTATCTATATTCAAATAGAAATATGTGCCTAGATCTTTCCTCAACACATGATGCTTGCCAAAGGAGAAAACTAAAAAGGAATAGAAGGAAAACTTAGACTCTTTGCATAAAAGTAAATACATAAAAGTAAAATATAGGCCCTTCGCAGAGGGAAACAGAGGTTGCCATGCGCTTATTTGTTTGTATGTGCAACCCCTTAGTGCAAAAGAACGTCATGTTGCATTGCCCCTTGTGATAGCGACCTTTATTATGCAGTCTGTCGCTTTTATTCTTCACCATCACAAGTTCGTGCAATGCTCAATTTTCTCTTACACTAAATGATCTCACACATTTATAAGCAATTTTTATTGCCTTTTTGCACCGATGACAACTTACTTGAGGTATCTTTCTCAATCCCTAGGTAGGTATGGTGGACACTTGAAAAATAAGATTTGGGTTTAAGGGTTTTTGGATGCACAAGTAGTATCTCTACTTGGTGCGGAATTTTTGGCTAGCAAAGATAAGGGCAAGCACCACATGTTGAAGGATCTATGACAATATGACTTCTATGTGAATATAAACAAACATAAATCATTAAGTTGTCTTCCTTGTCCAACGTCAAAAAATTTGGCATATAATATTTTGATGACTGCTCACAATCACAAAAGATTTCTAGGATAGTATATTTATATGTGAATCTTCTCTTCCCTTATTAATTCTTTCATGAGTTGCATCATTGACTAATGCTATGTTTGTCAATCTCTAATAAAATCTTCCACTTATACTTTTCCTTATGTGGTGCCATCACCTACCATAGGATTAGTATATGATTTTATTAATTTATTTCCTTTCTCTTTTTCTTTCTTATTTCTTTTCTTTATTTGCAACACGAAAGTAAAGAAAGCAAAAACTCAAACCAAACTTTATTATATAACTTGCACACAATTACAATGATAGATAGCTTCAATCTCAGCAGGAGTAAGGTGAGTAAGGTAGGGCTTAAGGATATCTTCTTCCTCCTCCTCGGCCAGCAGTGCTTGTGCTGCCACCGGGGATGGATCTACGGTAGCTCCCTTGCCCTTGTCTCCCTTGACAACGTTCGTAGGCTCCTTCCTCTTCGTCTCAATCTTCATCAGCCAAGTGATATGTCCCCAACGTATCTATAATTTATGAAGTATTCATGCCATGTTTACAACAATTTTATATGGTTTTGGTATGATTTGCATGGAACTAACCCGAACTGACGTTGTTTTCAGCAGAACTACCGTGGTGTTGTTTTTTGTGCAGAAATAAAAGTTCCCGGAACTGGACTAAACTTTTTGATGATTTCTTTTGGAACAAAAGATACCCCCGAAGCTTTGTGGGACGGCTAGAAGATCCACGAGGAGGACACAACCCACCAGGGTGCGCCTGGTGGGCCGTCCGTGCCCCGGTGGGTTGTGCTCACCTCGAGGCCCATCTTAGCGTGATTCCAACGCCCAAAAATCCTATAAATAGAGAAACCATCAGAGGTAGCCCTAGATCAGAAGTTCCGCTGCCGCAAGCCTCTATAGCCACTGAAAACCAATTTAGACCCCGTTCCGCCACTCCGCCAGAGGGGGAAATCATCACCGGTGGCCATCTTCATCATCCCGGCGGCCACCACGATGAGGAGGGAGTAGTCCACCCTCGGGGCTGAGGGTTTGTACCAGTAGCTATTTGTTTAATCTCTCTCTCTCTCTCATGTTCTTGAGATGTCACGATCTTGATGTAATGCGGGCTTTGTTAATATAGTCGGATCATATGGTGTTTCCCCCTCTCTATCTTGTTGTGATGAATTGAGTTTTCCCTTTGAGATTTCGTTGTTATCAGATTGAATACTTTTATGGATTTGAGAACACTTGACATATGTCTTGCAATTGAATACTCGTGGTGACAATGGGGTATCATATTGATTCACTTGATAGATGTTTTGGCACTCAACTCGCGGATTCCCGAGGTGACATTGGGGTAATCTGTGCATAGGGGTTGATGCACGTTCTTGTCTTTCACTACGGGAAACAGATAATTTGCCGTCAGGGGGCATCTTTGCCATCAGCTTTTCGTCGGGCAGACGGCAAAGAAAGGTTTTGCCCACATCAGCAGACGACAAAGAAAAACTAACGGCAAAATATATTTTGCCATCTGCCAGAAAAATCACAGACGGCAAAGAGCTCACTTTCCCGTCTGCAACAAAAATCACAGACGGCAAAGATTCTTTGCCGTCTGTATTTTTTTTAGCAGACGGCAAAGATTCTTTGCCGTCTGTATTTTATTTCGCAGACGGCAAAGTGAGCTCTATGCCGTCTGTATTTTTTTCACAGACGGCAAAGAAGAAACACATCACGCGGATCGATCACATGGATCGATGACTTGGCAACATCATAGACGCACATCCCCAACCACCAGGCCATCCACACCCCACCCACCCACGAAGGACGCGCCCCTAGGGCAGCACCCATGCGCCCCATGCTCTGTCTCCCTTATCCCCACCCCCGTCGCACATCTCTCTCTCTCTCCCTCTCGATCCAAATTGAGCCGCCGCCGGCGCTTGCAACCACCTCGACCCACAACCCCGCCCAACACCTCGCCCCCCGGTCCTGGGCTCGCCGGCCACCACTTAGCCCGGTGGCCGCAGACACTTCCCCCTTCGCCCCTCAGCGCTGTCGGCCCCAGCCACTTCCCCCTTCGCCACCGTAGGCCCGCCGGTGCCCGCCACCACCTCGCTGGCCTCCATCTCGCCGGCCGGCTCCGGCCTCGTTGGCCATCATCTCGGCAGCCGGCCTCGGCCTGGTCGCTCATCGCCCCCGGTGGCCTCCGCGCCCCGTCCCTCATCGCCCCCTACAGCCTGCGCACCCCGTCACCCCCGCCGGCCTCCGGCGGCCCCGGACCCGTCACCCCTGCAGGCCTCCGACGGCCTCGACCCCCGGCACGGGCCCCGGCCTCGACAGCAGTCGTGCGCTCCGCTTCGCAAACTCCGCGGCGACAGCAGCCAAGCACTCCTCCTCGCTTGCGTGCCTCCCCGCGGCACCGGAGCGAGTCAGCTCCCGAGCGCGGCTGGGCCAGAGCCGTGCAGCTCAGCAGGTCCAGACAGTGGCGCAGCGAGCAGAGCACGACAGAGTGCCGCGGCAGGCGTTGGGCTGGAAGGTGGGGCGAGCGAACCACTGTAGCGAAGAACAAGGACCGGATTGCTTTTCCATTTTATGTTTTAGGGTCCTTTGTGTTAATTTCAAGGACTATTCTGTAACTTTTGTTCTCTCTCGGTCCCGTTTACATTTTGTACTCCACTAATGTTAAATGAAAGGCACTAGGCACGACCGGGCCTTTCTCTCTTAAAATGATGAAGAATGAAGAAAGGTTAGATAGGGCACTGCACTTGCATGCATTGCCCATAGCTTGGGAGCAACGCCACTGTTATTTTTTTATTTTGACCGCTTTCTTTGCCTTCTGTGATGTATGAGGCTTACGGCAAAGACGTGAGGAGCTGACGGCAAAGTTGTAGTGTGGCTGACGGCAAAATTACTTTTCTTTGCCGTCTGTGATTTATAAGGCTGGCGACAAAGAAGGTTCAGCTGACGGCAAATTCTTTGCCGTATGTCAGATAAAAAGCTGACGGCAAAGTATTCTTTGCCGACTAATCTTTGCCGTCTGACTTTGCCGTCTGCTTCCTGACGGCAAAATCTTTGACGTCTAGATTTAGGTCTTTGCCGTCTGTAATCCACAGACGGCAAATTTACTGTTTCCTGTAGTGTTTGTTTCTCCGGTAGAAATCTTGGGGCACTCTTTGAAGTTCTTTGTGTTGGATTGAGTATTATGAATATGAATTTGCTTTGGTGTTATTTTAGTACGAACTCCAGGATAGATCGAACAGAAAGATTAGCTTTGTGTTATTTTAGTACGAACTCTTGAATAGATCAAACGGAAAGAATAGCTTTGAGGTGGTTTCGTACCCTACAAACAATTTATTCTTATGTTCTCCGCTAGATAAGAGCTTCGGAGTGATTCTTCGTAACACGTTGAGGGATGGTTATGTGATCCAATTATATTAGCATTGTTGAGAGATTGCACTAGCGAAAGTACGAACCCTAGGACTTGTTTCTAAGCATTGCACTACCGTTTTTGTGCTAGTTTACTGTTTGCTACTTCGCTGTTTTTATTTATTCAGATTATAAAAATATATTTCTACCATCAATATTACACTTTTATCACCGTCTCTTCGCCGAACTAGTGCACCTATACAATTTGCCATTGTATTGGGTGTGTTGGGGACACAAGAGATTTCTTGTATTTGGTTGCAGGGTTGTTCGAGAGAGACCATCTTCATCCTACACCTCCCACGGATTGATAAACCTTAGGTCATCCACTTGAGGGAAAATTGCTACTGTCCTACAAAACTCTGTGCTTGGAGGCCCAACACGAGTCTACAAGAATAAAGTTGCGTAGTAGACATCAAGCTCTTTTCTGGCGCCGTTACCGGGGAGGTGAGTGCATGAAGGTATATCTTTAGATCTTGCAATCGAATCTTTTAGTTTCTTGTTTTATCACTAGTTTGGTTTATAAAATAAAACTACAAAAAAATGGAATTGAGGTTGCATCATATTATTGATCATCTTTATAATATCTTTCTTGAAAATGATGGATGTCGGTGTACTAGAGTAGGGGTACCCTAGTATCCCGAACTAAATCAGCGGGCAATCGCAGCACTTCGGCGGGGCTGGCCTGGTGACCGCCAAGGTCCTCGTGCTCCTTTGGAGCCATTCGAGAACAAAGTACTCAAGGCCCGGCAAGAGGAGCTTGCCGGAAGGCCACTCAAGGCGAAGAAACAAGGCCCGGCAAGAGGAGCTTGCGGGAAGGCTCGATGGCGACAAGCTTCCGAGTGCGACAAGGGTTTTGCTGCTGGCGAGGCGCTTGCCACGGCAGCAACCTCTCTTCATCTCCGCTCCAGCTCATCCGCCAGCGTGTCGCCGTGGGGCTATTCCAGCACGCGTGTCAAGGAGCTGTGCAGCCAGCGGGAGCAGCGATAAGCGCGCCGACAAGCCACCATCGTGGCAAGCGGAGGCACACTTAGCGGTCCTTATTGCCTTTGTTCAGCGACAGGGACGGGCATTTATCACCCTTGTCCCTTGCCGTCGAGTTAGGTATAGATCATCGACACCGCATAAAGCGGTGTACCAACCACTGTTTTTCCTGTTTTACCCTTGTCTACTTGCCACCTGTGGTGACCCCTTGAACCTATAAAAGGAGGCCCAAGGGCAACGTAGAAAGGTTTCGGCTCCGGTTGAGTTCATTCGACTCATTCGAGACCACACTCACTCAAGGCTAGGTTTTGTAGCTCTCATTGCTCCCTAGCAAGAACACAATACAATCAACCAAGCAGCAGTAGGAGTATTATCTCTCCGGAGAGCTCCGAAGCTGGGTAAATCTGCTCGTGTGAATCGCCTCGATCCGCTCTTTGTGCATTCTCCGCCCCCCATCGAACCACAAGGGACTCGGTCCGCCAGGTCCAATAGGTGTTCGTGGGTCACGATCAGCTTCCCCGACATCTTTGGCGCGCCAGGTAGGGGCGTCGAGGCTGTGTGAATCCGATCCGGCGTTCACACGAGCAACTTCTCCATCATCTTCGTCAACATGCCACCGAAGAAGAAGGCTTCGGCGGCAGCAGAGCCGTCCGCGTCAAACCCACCACCACCAGAGATGACGAGTGGTGGGGAAGACGCTGGCGGAGGAGCGGGCGTTGTCGATGGAGCCCATGACGCCGCCAGGTCCAAGGACAAGGCGGCGCAGGCTTCGGCGTCCGAATACGTACCGCGTCCATCCTAGGAGGCGCGGGACCGGCAGCGTCATGGTGCTCGCAGCACCATACGTTCGATAGATCAAGGCCAAGCTGGAGGCTCCCGAGGCCCTCGAGACCCGCATGCACGTCAGCATGCTGGTACGAAGCGAGTCGATCGCGGGCGGGATGATGCTCCTCCTAACTTGGTTAGAAGTCCGAGCACATCCCGTTCCTCGCTCCGTACGCCATTGCCACCCACCAGTCCAGCAGAAGCCTTGGCAAGAGCTCAACTGCTTCTAGACTACCCTCCGACGGCCGACAAGGTCGACGAATGGAGAACCACCATCCAGTCTCATCGGCTTTGCCAGCGGCGATTTTCCGCGGCAACCAATCTGCGTCCTTGCCGCGCGCAGCGACAAGGCACGAGCGGTGGCGGCAGAGACCTGCGGGGTGCAACCACAATGCACTCCCCAGCCGGAAGGCCAAGATCACCAGCTCCTCGGATCCACCTCGACAGCGACTCCACCGCGTCGTCGGATCCTGGCTTCGCCGTGATCAGCGCCAAGTTCTTAAGAACGGCAACAAGAAGGCGCTTCGAACTCGTGATCGAAGCGCCAAGAGAAGCGGCGTCAATCCGACCAGCGCGCGGGCCCGCTGTTGACATGCATGCGCCCGAAGAACCAGCGACTTGTCGTCTGTGATAGGTTGCCCTGCGTTCACTCGTGAGCTGCGGCAAGTCCGATGGCCCGACAAGAAAAACTTCAAGCCAGATGTGCGGAGAAATGCGATGGCAGGACACACCCATCGGAGTTCCTCAGCATCTACACCATTGCGGTGCAGGCTGCGGGGGGACGAGATGACAAGATCCTTGCCAACTACTTCCCTCTGGTGCTCAAGCCAAACGTCAGATCTTGGCTCATGCACTTGCCGGACAGCTCCATATCTTCTTGGGCAGATTTGTGCCATCAGTTTGTCGGCGCCTTCACAGGCGGCCACAAGCCTCATGGCCAAGAGAGTGACCTTCACCTGCTCGCCTAGAAGGAAGGAGAGTCCCTGTGCAAGTTCATCCAGAGATTCAGCCATGTGCACTATAACATCCCAGATGTCCACCCTGCCGCGGTGATCAGCGCGTTTCATCAGAACGTGCGGAACCGCGGGATGAGGGAGGAGATGGCGATGTGTAAAGTCAAGGACGTCAGTGAGTTGTATGCCTTGGCCGACAAGTGTGCACGTGCTGAAGAAGGAAGAAGACTCCCAGGAGAGAACGTTGGAGCAGGATCTGACAGTGAAGAGACCGCCCCAGTAAAGAAGAGCCGGCGGCGGAACAACAGAAAGAAGAAGAGCAAAGAGGTACTAGTTGTCGAGCAGTCCGGCAATGGAGGGGGCGCCAAGAAGGCCAAGGTTGGCGGCTCCGGCAAGGAGGTTGCCGCTGACACCGACCGCCAAGCTGTGGCGGCCGCCGACAAGCCAGACAGCTCCAACAAACAAGATCTTGTAAGATTCACCGCACCAAGGGCCACGATCTCCGAGCTGCAAGAAAGTCGAGCAGCTCGTTGAACTCTGAAGGCTGAGTACTGGGCGAGACAAGGAGAAGGCCCAAGAAGGTGCTGTGGCAGCTAGCAAGAAGAGACCCGGCCGGGGAGGACGCCGCGGCAAGGCCAAGCAGCGGCAAGGAGACAGACCTCCCCGCGGCCGCGACAAGGATGAAGACGATGATGACGACGAAGACATGGAAGACGATGAAGCTGATGAGCAGGAGTTTCAGAAAGCAACGGAGGTCCTCTGCGTTGACGGTGGTGCTTCTCTGCATACCTCGCACCGCCAACTCAAGCAATGGATGCGTGAGGTTAATGCAGCAGAACCATCTATAGAGTCACGCAGGCCTCTGAAGTGGTCCAGCACGCCCATCATCTTTGACATTGAGGACCACCCTGATCGCATAACTGCGGTCGGGTGCTTGCCGATGTTGGTCTCACCAACCATCCGCAACCTCAAGGTCACTAAGATGTTGGTTGTGGCGGGGCGGCTTGAATCTGATTTCTCTGCGGTGCTCCGAAGCTTCAGATCCCTGACAGCGAGCTCGAAGAGACTGGAACTTTCCAAGGAATCAACCCAGGAAGGAGCAAGCCGAAAGGGAAGATCACATTGCCGGTAACATTTGGCAGTGAGCTAAACTTCAGGACTGAGAGGGTCACATTCGACGTTGCCGATTTCCCATTGCCCTACAATGGAATACTTGGCCGTCCAGCGCTTGCCAAGTTCATGGCAGCCTCTCATTATGCATACAACCTACTCAAGATGCCCGGCCCGATAAGTGTCATTTTTGTACATGGAGACAAGAAAGATGCACTTATCTGCGCCGACAAGATTTACCGGGATGCAGCAGCTGCGACAGATAGCAAATCACCTGCCGCTGAAGCTCCCGGGGGGAAGAAGAAGACCAAGTCCGGCAAGAGCTCTGATGCCCACTCCGACAAGCGCACCTCTTCGGAGTGCTGCGCTACCGTCGAGGACGCACCATCGAGCTCCACCGGCAAGTGCAAGAAAATGATGGCAGCTCCACCGAAGACCAAGAAGGTGCCCGCCAAGGAGGACGGCACTGGTGGTACTTTCACCATCAATGCCACGCTTGACCCTAAATAGGAAGGCGCGCTCGTTGCTTTCCTGCGGGCGAATGTCGACGTGTTTGCATGGCAACCGTCTGACATCCCCGGCGTTCCCAGGAAAGTGATTGAGCACCACCTAGTTGTCTGTCCTCATGCGCGGCCCGTCAAGCAAAAATTCAGGAAGCAGGCAGTGGAGCGCCAAGAATTCATAGCAGAAGAGATCAAGAAGCTGGAAGCAGCAGGCCTTGTTAGAGCAGTGCTCCATCCCACGTGGTTGGCCAATCCGGTAGTTGTACGCAAGGCAAACGGGAAATGGAGACTTTGTATTGACTTCACCGATGTTAATAAAGCTTGTCCCAAAGACCCATTTCCCTTGCCACGTATCGACCAGATTGTTGACTCCACAGCTGGATGTGATTTGCTTTCATTTCTTGATGCATACTCCAGATATCATCAGATCTTCATGGCAGAAGAGGATGTAGAAAAAACCGCATTCATTACACCATGTGGCACATACTGTTTTATACGGATGCCCTTCGGTTTGAAGAATGCTGGTTCAATGTTTGCAAGAGTGGTCCATGATGCTTTTGAGCCCCAAATGCACATAAATGTAGAAGCCTACATGGATGACATAGTGGTCAAGAGCAAGGACAAAGCAACTCTGGTTCAAGATTTGGATGAGACTTTTGCAAATCTGCGCAAGATCAACCTCAAGCTCAACCCCGAGAAGTGCGTGTTTGGAGTCCCTTCCGGCAAGCTTCTCGGGTTCTTCGTGTCTCAGAGGGGAATTGAAGCCAACCCCGACAAGATTAAGGCCATTGAGCAGATTGAAGCACCAAAGCGCGTCAAGGATGTAAGAAGGCTTGCCGGTTGCGTGGCTGCTCTCAGCAGGTTTATCTCTAAGTCAGCTGAGCGCGCCCTGCCATTTTTCAAGATTTTGAAAAAGGCAGGTCCAATGAAATGGACTCCCGAAGCGGAGGCTGCACTACAGGACTTAAAGAGGTACCTGTCCTCCACTCCAATACTTGTCGCACCTAGGCCACAAGAGAAGTTGCTGCTGTACATAGCGGCAACCAATCAAGTGGTTAGTGCTGCGTTAGTAGCGGAAAGGGAGGCAGATGATGAGCCGGCAACTGAGGCAGGTACATCCAATGACAAGCAGGGGGCTTCGCCGCCAAGCTCTGGTCCCGACAAGGACGGATCTGCGCAGGATTGCGACAAGATACAGAAAAGGATGGTGCAGCGCCCGGTCTACTTTGTCAGTTCCCTTCTGCAGGGGGCTAGGTCAAGGTACTCTGGTGTGCAGAAGCTGCTTTTCGGCCTCCTCATGGCCTCGAGAAAGCTGCGCCATTACTTCCAAGCACATGAGATAATAGTTGTCACTCGCTTTCCCCTGAAGAGGATATTGCAAAATCCAGAAGCAACAGGCAGGATTGTCGAGTGGGCACTGGAACTGTCAAGCTTTGGCCTCAAGTTTGAAAGCACTTCAACTATCCAAAGCAGAGCATTGGCAGAGTTTATAGCAGAATGGACGCCAACGCAAGATGAAGAAATTCCAGAGACGAGCATCCCCGTCAAGGAAGCAAATAAGGAGTGGCTTATGTATTTTGACGGTGCCTTCTCGCTGCAAGGCGTCGGTGCCGGCGTGCTGCTTATCGCACCCACCGGAGAGCACCTTAAATACATAGTCCAAATGCACTTTCCCAAGGAGCAAGCAACGAATAATACTGCAGAGTATGAAGGTTTGCTTGCCGGTCTCAGGATTGCAGTGGACCTTGGGATCAAGAGGCTTATCGTCAGGGGTGACTCGCAGCTTGTCGTCCGCCAAGTAAACAAAGATTATCAGAGTCCGTTGATGGAAGCCTACGTTGATGAAGTGAGAAAGCTAGAAGAACACTTTGAAGGCCTGCAAATGGAACATGTTCCAAGAGCTCAGAATGATATTGCTGATAGCCTGTCAAAGTGTGCTGCACTCAAGTTACCTGTAGAACCAGGAATTTTTGTGCTCAAGCTGACTCAACCAACTGTAACACCATCGACCGGACAAAGCAAGAAGAGGAAGTTGGTTTCTGGTGACTACTTTCCAGCAGAGCTCCCTGAAGCCGCCGCCAAGAGGGTCCTCAAAATCAACACAGATATCGCTGAGGAGCAGTCTGCTCCGACAAGCCCTAGGGTTTGCTTCGTTGAAGCAGACGCTCCCGACAAGTCTTGCTCCGGCAAGCTTGCCGGGGATCATCTAGCTCCGGCCGAACCGCAGGTTCTTGCCGTAGAAGCTGACGTTCCCGCAGCGGCAGATGTGCCTTTAGTCCTTGTTGTTGAGCCGCAAGCTCCAAGATGGGCGCAACAGATCATCCATTTTCTTCAGACAGGGGAACTTCCCGAAGAGCAAGAAGAAGCAGAAAGAGTAGCCCGGTAGTCAAGTATGTGCCAGTTTGTTGACAACATCCTGTACAGAAGAAGACTCAACGGTGTGAAATTGAAGTGTATTTGCCGGGAAGATGGACAGAAGCTGTTGGCAGAGATACACGGAGGCATATGTGGTCACCACATTGGCGCAAGAGCACTTGCCGGCAAAGCTTTCCGGCAAGGTTTCTTCTGGCCAGAAGCCCTCCAGGATGCAACTGCACAAGTAACCAAGTGTGAAGCGTGCCAGTTCCATTCAAAACAGATACACCAGCCAGCTCAAGCTCTCCAGACGATCCCTTTATCCTGGCCATTTTCGGTCTGGGGGCTCGACATCCTCGGCCCCTTCCCCCGAGCTGTCGGGGGCTTTGAGTACTTGTACGTCGCAATCGACAAGTTCACAAAGTGGCCGGAAGTGGAAGCAGTGAGGAAGGTGACAGCACAGTCAGCAGTCAAGTTCTTCAGGTCAATTGTTTGCCGTTTTGGGATACCTAACCGGATCATCACCGACAACGGCACCCAATTCACGAGTCGCACCTTCATGCAAAGACGCCCAAGATCTTGGCGCCAAGGTCTGCTTTGCTTCATTGCTCATCCGAGGAGCAACGGTCAAGTAGAGGGCAAACGCTGAAGTGCTGCGGGGACTCAAGACCAGAACTTTTGACAGGCTGCGCAAGTGCGGAAGAAACTGGATTGAGGAGCTGCCGGTGGTTCTTTGGTCGATCAGGACGACACCAAATCGAGCCACTGGCCAGACACCTTTCGCTCTAGTCTATGGAGCAGAGGCAGTTCTCCCCACGGAACTCATATACGGATCACCTCGAGTACTCGCTATGATGAGCTTGAGCAAGAGCAGCTGCGACAAGATGACGCGCTGCTCCTTGAGGAGGATCGTCTTCGAGCTGCCTTGACGAGCTGCTCGTTACCAGCAAGCCTTGCGCCGCTACCATAGCCGCAAAGTTAGTGCCAGAAGCTTCGAGGAAGGCGACCTTGTTCTTCGGCGCTTTCAATCCGCCAAGAATTCCAACAAGTTGACGCCGAAGTGGGAAGGCCCTTATCGGGTGAAACGAGTCACTAGGCCTGGCGCTGTCCGCCTTGAGACCGAAGATGGCGTTCCAGTGAGCAACTCCTGGAATATAGAGCATCTCCGTAAGTTTTACCCATAGGGCGCGGTTGCCGGAACCCGTTCCGACAACCACCCTTTTGTACAAGTCTTGCCGCTGTTGCATGTAATCCTTTGTACAAAGCCGGGCGCAGACCCCGTGCATCAGTAAAGCTTATGTGTTGCGCACAACTTGTCAATTTCATGCTTTCATCATTATTTTGCATGTATCATCTGACATTTTGTGCAGATCCACACCCGGTAAGCAATAACGAGCCACTAGGCTCCATAACTTTATTTTCTCTTCTTTCTTCTCATAAGAAAGGAAGGTTCATCCACCCACAAGTTAATCGGGGGGGAAGGAGAAGATAATGGTGTGGGCCACCAAGTGTCGCTCGAGGAAGTATCGCCTTGCCGGGAAGCAAACGACAGAAAAGCTAAGTTGCCAAAATTTGAGCAATCAGTTTTTAAAATTCTTAAGTTATCTTCCTCGAACGATAGTACTTTGTATGGAAAACCTGTGCGCGGAGGAACCAACTCGTAGCTAGTCGCACCCTTACTTTGTTTCGAGTCCGCTCAACAACTTAAGTGCGCTGCAACTAGTTGCGACAAGGTTGCTTGTCGGAGGCAGCATCGCCAAAGAAGTTGCCGACGCGTCCGCACTCAGCGCCATGACAAAGGTGCTCGCACCGACAAGCTCCCTAAAAGCGCAGGGCACAAACATACAAAGGAAGAAATCAAGTAAAGGGAATAACATTGCAATCATTGCCTAAGATAGAGTATATTACAAAATAACTTGTTGCAGATCTAATAGATTGTTCTCCTAAACATGATCTGCAGCGACAAGGGAAAGATAAACTTGGCGGCCTAGTCCACGCGGTCGCCATCAAGCCTCTTGACTCCGCTCACCCTGTCCACGATGGGTGCAACAAGGGCCTTGAGTGCTTCGACGTCAGCAGTCGGCGGCAGGGACTTGAGGACGTTGGTGAAGTTGACGCCTGGATTGCGGAAGGCCACCTTCATCAGCACCTTCTGAAGGGCTCCGACACAGATCTGGCGCGACTCGTCGGCCAACTGCTTTGGGATCTCCTCCTGGAGCCGCCGGAGACCCGTCAACACGCCCTTGAAGAACAGGCTGAGTTTGGCGCTGGGTTGAAGGCGCTCGTCGGTGGAGTACCCGAGGTCCACCATCCCCAGCTCCATCAGCTCATTATGGATGGCGGCGGCAGTATCCACAAGACCCTCCGTCCAGTGCATCATGCTATCCCTGAGAGTATTCTGGGCGGTCACAGCGTTCGCCAGCAGCTCCTCGTTGGCTTTGATCTTCTCCAACAGGCCCGCTTCTCGCTCCTTGGCGCCGTCCAGCGTCTCCGTCAAGGTGGTCAGTTTCAGTTCCAGATCTGCCTTGGAGTCCTTGGCGGCGTCGAGCTCTTTGATCTTCTCAGCAAAACGACCCTGCAACTCACCAAGAGTGTAGGCGTCCTTCTCGTGCTCGCGCTTCAGCCCAGTGACCTCCTCGCCGCTCTTCTGGAGGGTGGCCTCCAGCTACACCACCCTCGTTTCTAATTCCTTCTTGGCGGCCTCGGCAGCCGCGGTGGCGTCCTTTGCCTCCTGGAGTGCCCCGCCAATTGATTGCTTTCGCTGCAAGGTCTTCCTCGAGCTGTCGAGGTTGATCTTCCGCGCCACTCGCCTTCTTGCTTGAGAGCTTCTCACCAGCGAGCCTTTGCTGCTCCTCGACCTCGGCCTTCTCCAAGATGAAGGCCGTGCGCTCTTCGGAAAGTTGCTCCCGCGCTTCTGCTATGTCCCGGAGAGTCTCTTTGTTGGCGCGCCGAAGCTCTTCTGCGCGCTTCTCCATGTCGGCTCCCTCCCTCGCGACAAGTGCTTCCTGCGACTCCAGCTTGGCTTGTCGGACGCGGTAGAGCGACAGCAGCTTCTTCAGCAGCTGCTCCTCCTCAGACCCGCCACTGCTGCTGCTTGGCACGTTAACCAGTGACAACCCAGCGGAGGCGAGCAGCTCCACGTCGAAGGTCTCTCCCTCGACCGGCGCCCTGGAGCTCGACGCCCATGGAAGCTTGATGAAGACACCGTCGCCGGCCTTCAGATAGGCGCCGGGCTGGGGCTCTTCGGAGCCTGGTGCTGCATCGGTGGCGGAGGGATCGGTGGTCGGCGTAGCGCCTGGTGCTCCTGCAGCCTCAGGGCCTTCAGTACGACCTCCAGACCCCTCCCCAGCCTCTGCGCCAGCAGCCTTTGCGGCCTCCTCGCCGGCAGACCTGTCGGCGCCGGCCTCCTCCTCCATGTTGGCGGCATCGTCATTGTTGCCGCGAGCGTCCTCCTCGCCGGCAACCTCTGTCTCCATCGGCTCTCCGGCGGATGGATCTGATGATCAGAGAAAGAAAGAACAAGTCAAGCAAATGTTCGAAAAGAAGAACAGAAGAAAAGGAACCCAAGGGAAATTTTCAGTCAAGAAGATTACCTGTAATGGGATCTGTAGCCGCGGTCTCCACCACTGGAGGGTCGTCGGCGCTGCCCCTTGTCGGAGAAGCTCCCCTTGTCGGAGAAGCCTCCCTTGCCGGAGAGCGCTCCCTCACCGGAGATTTCTCCCTCGGCGGAGTAGTTGAAGCAAGCAGAACTTCGGGAGTGACTTCCGGGGCCTCCTGGTGGGGCTGCTCTGCTCCTACACAAATCAACAAGCCAGAAATCAGTCAAGAAGGAGTACCCAAGCACACCTAACCGTAAGAAATGAATCAAATACTTACGCTGGGGGCTGTGCTGGGGGCTGCCTTGATGAAGGGTCGCCGGATCCGGCAAGGGAGTCTCAGACGCGCCTCCTGTCGCCACAGGGGAATCGTCTTCGACGACAACCACCGGAGTCTTGGCCCTCTTCGACGCCCTCTGAGCCAGCGTCCTGAAAAAGGAAAGAGCTCAGAATGAAGCAAGTCAAATACAAGACAAAGCAGTAAATTGAAGAATTACAAGTAGCAGCGACAAGATCTTACTCTTCCTCTTCTTCCTCGGAGCTGACAGCGGAGAAGTCAAATTCTGCTCCGGTGCGACGAGCTGGAGGAGTAGGCTCCCTCGGACGCTTGGCGGGTGCGGGGGCCGTGGCTCCAGAAGGCCCCGCTCCCGTTGCTGTGGCGGCATGAGGCGCTCCCGCGGCAACAGTGCTTGCCGCGGTGGAGCGCGTCGGGCGGCGAGGCGGCTGTTGGCCCGTTTGCCGCCCCGCCACTTCTCCGGTCTTGCGGAGGCGTCTTCTTGGCGGGGCTGCGGGCTCCTCCCGCGGCAAGCTACTTGACGGTGGAGGGGAGGCGCCCCCGGCGGGCTCGTTCGGCTCAGCGTCGGGCTCGGCCTGCTCCTCCTCACCGGCGAACTCTTCTCGATCGGCAAGGCTTGCCGCCTCGGCTGCCTCTGCCTCCCCGACTGTAAACCCAAACACGCCGGCGGCAGCAGCTTCTACCGCCTCCTCCAACCTTGTGGCGATGCGCGCCATCTCTTGCTCGGTGGTGTCGCGGGTGAGCCACTTCTGCTCGTCGGCACGGATCGGCACTTCTTCCAAGCTATCGAAGAACTGCTGCACGACGTCGTCGGCGGGCTCCTACCAAGTTGGAACGATTCCATGGGAATCGCACAACGGCATCATCGCACGGATGCGGTCAAGCGACGAGTTGTTGCACAAAGGCACGACTCCCCTCGGCAACATGAACCACTCAGGGTGATCTCGCATCGAGCTTGAACAGCCCCGCAGCATGGCATCCAGCTCCGTGACGGTGAAGTTCCAATTGAGTCCCGGACGAGCCTCATGATGTCCGCCGCTTTGGAATTCCCAAGCAGGCCTCCCTCTCCTGCAAGGGGCGCGCGGCGGCGAAGAAAGTCGCGCCAACAGCTCCTACGGTAAGCCCGGCATGCCCGAGGCACAAGATCCGGTCACGGCAATCTTCAACTTGGCATCCTCCGCGCCAAGTTTCTCCAATCGCTGCCGCGCACTATGGGAGTTTGGCGCAGGGCAGTGAAAGGCTGTGGGTCCTCCTCTATAATCCAACACCAATCGGCTCTCCACTCCTCCCACTCGCCACGCAGCTCTCCGTCAAGATATGCTTCCTTCTTGCCGATCCCGGAGATCCATGCAATCCCTCCGCAAGCGGCTCTCTCTCTCTACGCTGGGCATGAAGTAATGGCGAAAAGTGCTACATTTGGGTGGACCCGACAAAGTTCTCGCAGAGGTGTGCGAAAACCGCCATGGTGAGGATGGCGTTGGGGGTGAAATCAAGGAGGCGGAGGCCATATGTGTTCATGATGTCGCAAAAGAATTCGGAAAAGGGCGGGTAGAGCCCGCAGTGGAAGAAAAGCGCGAAGAAAGGGTACCCGACGGAAACCTTCTCGGATGTGGCGGCGGAGATCACCCTCGTGCGCGGATGCGCCCGCGTCTCCGTCGACCAGAAGAGGTAATACAGTTCTCGCATCTCCTTCGCGTCGAGCAGGGGATCGAAGAGGGCCAGCTCCTTCCTCAGCGCCGCGAGCCGCTGCGCCTCGGCCGACTTCACCCCTTTGCCCTTGTCGGCTTTCGGAGCCATGGCGGAGGTGGTGGAGGAATCCGACGGCGTTGGTGGCGCCGGTGGCAATGGGGAGGGGGCGGAGCGTCGCTCTCTTTGGACTTGAGAAGAAGGGGGGAGCGGCGGTGGTTTTTGATGTGACAGCAATGGCAAGTGGGCGTTCTGCCCCTGTTCCCCCTGCTTATAAGGAGGGAGAGGGGGCGGGCGTTCTGCTTTTCCCATTAAAGAAAGCCCCCACGATCTCTCCCACGACGCCACGTCCGGAACGTGCCGTTCGTGGGGGACGTGGTGGGTCCGAGGCGAATAACTGCGCGATCTAGGCCGCGCGTGCCTGCAGTACTGCTTTTGGGCCTGGCCCAACAGAGCTCGGCGCCGTGTGTGGCCTAGGCCCGGGGGCTCCTGTCGGTGTACTAGAGTAGGGGTACCCTAGTATCCCGAACTCGTGCACGGGCAGTCGCAGCACCCCGCGGCAGGGCTGGCCTGGTGACCGCCAAGGTCCTCAGCGGCTCCTTTGGAGCCATTCAAGAACAAATTACTCAAGGCCCCGGCAAGAGGAGCTTGCCGGGAAGGCCACTCAAGGCGTAAAGGAAACAAGGCCCCGGCAAGAGGAGCTTGCCGGGAAGGCTCGGTGAGCGACAAGCTTCCGAGTGCAACAAGGGTTTTGCCGCGGCGAGGCGCTTGCCGCGGCAGGCAACCTCTCTTCATCTCCGCTCCAGCTCATCCGCCAATGTGTCGCCATGGGGCTATTCCAGGCACGCGTGTCAAGGAGCTGTGCAGCCAGCGGGGAGCAGCGATAAGCGGCGCTGACAAGCCACCATCGTGGCAAACGGAGGCGCACTTGACGGTCCTTATTGCACTGTTCAGGCGACAGGGACGGGCATTTATCACCCTTGTCCCTTGCCGTCAGAGTTAGGTATAGATCACTGTACACTGTACAAAGCGGTGTACCAACCACTGTTTTTCCTGTTTTACCCTTGTCTACTTGCCACCTGTGGTGACCCCTTGAACCTATAAAAGGAGGCCCAAGGGCAACGTAGAAAGGGTTCGGCTCCGGTTGAGTTCATTCGACTCATTCGAGACCACACTCACTCAAGGCTAGGTTTTGTAGCTCTCATTGCTCCCTAGCAAGAACACAATACAATCAACCAAGCAGCAGTAGGAGTATTATCTCTCCGGAGAGCTCGGAAGCTGGGTAAATCTGCTCGTGTGAATCGCCTCGATCCGCTCTTTGTGCATTTTCCGCCCCCCATCGAACCACAAGGGACTCGGTCCGCCAGGTCCCATAGGTGTTCGTGGGTCACGATCAGCTTCCCCGACATCTTAAGCTGATCGTGACCCACGAACACCTATGGGACCTGGCGGACCGAGTCCCTTGTGGTTCGATGGGGGGCGGAGAATGCACAAAGAGCGGATCGAGGCGATTCACACAAGCAGATTTACCCGACAATGGATCGGAAAATTGTGCTCAATTGTTAGAAGAATAAGACAATAAAATGTTTTGCACGAAATATTTGAATGATGAACATGTTTGCAATCTTGTTAGTATGAATTCTTTGAATATCCATGATGCTAATGATATGCAAAGGCATAAGCTTGGGGATGCTATATTTGATGAAGATGATATTTTTAGTCCCCCAAGTTTTGATGAGAAAATTTATTATGATGAAAGCATGCCTCCTATTTATGATGATTATATTGATGAAAGTGGATTTGGAGAGGCCATGACTTTATTTAATGATGATTCCACTATGTTGGAAGAGGTTTCAATTGATTATGAGAACAAAGTTCCTATCTATGATGATTGTGGTGATGACATTTATGCTATAAAGAATAATGATAACCATGAAACTTGTCATCATGACTTTAATTTTCACTCTCATGATAGTTATTTTCTTGAATTTGCTCCCACTACTATTGATGAGAAGAATTTTGCTTATACGGATAGTAACAAAAAAATTATGTTTGTGGATCATGAAAAGAATGCTTTGTGATAGCTATATTGTTGAATTCATTCATGATGCTAATGAAAATTATTATGAGGGAGGAACTTATGCTTGTAGGAATTGGAATCATATCAAGTTTCCTCTTTATGTGCCGAAATTTTTGAAGCTATGCTTGTTTTGCCTTCCTATGCTAGTTGATTCTTGTTCCCATAAGTTGTTTGCTCACAAAATCCCTATGCATAGGAAGTGTGTTAGACTTAAATGTGCTTGCCATGTGTTTCATGATACTCTTGTTATGTTTCAATTCTTATCTTTTATGCGAGCATCATTGAAATCATCATGCCTAGCTAAAACGCAGAAAAGAAAAGCGCTTGTTGGGAGACAACCCAATACTTTTACCTACTTTTTTTATGTGTTGACATGATTATGCTACTGTATTAATCATGTTTTATTGCTTTTGTTTCAATAAAGTGCCAAGTAAAGCCTTTGGGATAGTGTAGATGATAGTTGACTTGAATCTGTGCAAAAACAGAAACTTTTGCGCTCAGTCCAGGAAATTTGGAAATTCACTGGAACGTGCTTTTGATCTGAATTTTTTACAGGTGATAGATATACCAATTATTTACGTTGTCCTAATTTTTCAGAATTTTTGGAGTAGCATAAGTATGGTTGTAGTACAGAGTACTACAGACTGTTCTGTTTTTGACAGATTCTGTTTTCAATGCATAGTTTGCTTGTTTTCTAGTTTCTATGACTTATATTGCTAAATATAAATTGTAGAAATGATATGATAAAGTAGGCATTGTGTGGAAACAATTATGAATCTTGTCTCTTACAGTACCGAAGTGAAATGGTTTGCTCTTTATCATACTAACCTATCTCACGAAGTTCCATTAAGTTTTGTGTGATTGAAGTTTTCAAGTTTTGGGTGAGATGCCGATATGAGGAGAATAAGGAGTTATAAGACCCTAAGCTTGGGGATGCCCAAGGCCACCCCAAGGTAATATTCAAGGAAGATCCAAGCAACTAAGCTTGGGGATGCCCCCGAAGGCATCCCCTCTTTCGTCTCCAACAGTATCGGTAACCTCACTTGGAGCTACATTTTTATTCGTCACATGATATGAGTTTTGCTTGGAGCGTCATTTTCTTTTGTTAGGATTTGCTTTCTGTTATTTATAATAATGTTTTTCATCTTTCTTTTCAATAAAAATGTCAAGGATAGCCTTTACCATGCTTATTTTGCAAGTATACATGTTGCTGTTTGAAAACAGAAAGTTTATAGCTGTTGCAAAAATTCCCTAGAAAAGTCAGAATGCGATAAAATGTTGAAACATTTTGCATAATAAGATCTGAAAAATGTTCTACAGTGTGGTAATTTTTCATAATTTTTGGAGTTAGGGAAGTATTGATACTCTTGCATTCTTTACAGACTGTACCATTTTGGCAGATTGCTGTTATGTTTGCATATGTTTGCTTGTTTAATGATTCTATTTGAGGATAGGAGTATTAAATATGCAGAGGCATTTAGTATGCAATGTTGAATAATAATTTTAGTGATTCGTTACAGTAGAGAATGATAAGGTTTTTACATTGATTTATACTAACTTATCTCACGAGTTCTTGTTGAGTTTTGTGTGGATGAAGTTTCTTAGATTTAGGAAAACCGTGATATGAGAGGAATGAAGAAGACACAAGAGCTCAAGCTTGGGGATTCCCAAGGCATCCCAAGTTAATATTCCAAGAAGTCTCAAGCATCTAAGCTTGGGGATGCCCCAGTATGCATCCCACCTTTCTTCTTCAACAATTATTGGTTAGTATTGGTTGAGCCTAAGTTTTTGCTTCTTCACATGATGTGTACTATCCTTGGAATGTCATTTTATTTTGTTTTGCTTTCTGTTTTAATAAATTACTTCTATCTGAAAGTTTTTAAATAAAATAGAGTCCTCAAATAGTTGCCACGGAGGCTAGGTAAGCGGCACACACATCCCGTCAACGAAGCTCTTCTCTATGGAATTTCTATAGTGCTTCACTTATATCTTTTTGAGCATGGTGTGCTTTAGTATTTTTGAAGAAATTCTCTCTTGCTTCACTTAAATTAATTTGAGAGAAAGAAATATTATGCTCATGATCTTCACTTATATTTGTTTGAGCTTATCAAAAGCAACATATGAAAATTAGTCCCAAAGTGATAGATATCCAAGAAGGATATAATAAAAACTTTCATGAAGATCATTGGACAAAATAAACTTGATTCCTTGTAATAGTTTTGAGATATGATGATGTGATATGTGAGTCATGTTGATGAGTAATTATGCTTTAGTAAGAATATTGGTGTTATGGTTTGTGATTCCCTATGCAAGCACAAAAGTCAATAGTTGTGCAATGAAATTACATCCTATTTGTGGTGCATTATTCGGTGTTAATTATGCTTAATGCTCGCTTATGAGATTATTTGTTTCTTGGTTGGTCGCTTCTCAATCTTTTGTTAGCCTTCATTTTGCACTAAGTATGATCACTACTTGTGCATCCAAAATCCTTTAAACCAGTTTTGCCACATGAGTCCACTATACCTACCTATATAAGGTATTCTTTTGCCGTTCTAAGCAAATTTGTATGTGCCATCTCTAATTTTCAAAATAAATTTCTCTTTTGTGTGCTCGTACCGCTCGCGAGGCGGTGAGGGGTGTCTAATATTTTCCATGCTAGATGTGTTATTCTCACAATGAGTGTTTATTCACTTGTCATTGCACAAGAGTAAGGCAAAGGTATTGGGGATGCCCAGTCCCCAAATGAAAAATGAATTTACATTATGTTGTCAAAAAATAATTTCCTTGGAAAGTGTTGGTATGGAGGGAACCCGTGGATACGGTTAACCATGGAAAGTGAAAGTATGGTGGAAAAAGGAATAAACTTTATTTTCTGTTTGGGAACCGCCTATGATATATCTATCATGGAGAGTGTTGGGATCTCTAAGTCGTTTTCATTGCTGGGAAAAGTATGCCTCTCAAAATGTTTTTGTCTCTCAATTTTTGCTTTGAGCTCTGGCACCTCTACAAATGCCTACTTCCCTCTGCGAAGGGCCTTTATGTTACTTTATGCAATTTTTATTTTTAATTTGAGTCTCCATCTTCTCTTATAAAGCACCAACTAGGAGGCACTATGATCGTACTTGAGCATTGGGTGTAGCTAATATGCGAGTGTGTTTCATGAATGGATCAATGATTGAGCATGATGGGCCAAGGATAACTTATTTTAGCGTTGCTATTTTGAAATACATGGTTGCTTGTTGATATGCTTGAGTATTTAAGTCTCATGTCAAAAATAGACTATTGCTTTGAACCATATAAAAAGTCCAAATGTCCATGCTATAAAGAAAAGAGTATATGATGAATATGATTGGTAGCATTCCACAACAGAAATTCCGTTTTCAATTGCTACCTTATCATGATATGTTTTATGAGAAAGAGTTGATGTTATGATGCTAGGAAAAGTGATTGAAATTATCATTGATCAAACTTATGCACTTTGGTAGCATTCACACTTCATAAATCATTTCTTTTATCATTTACCTACTCGAGGACGAGTAGGAATTAAGCTTGGGGATGCTGATACGTATCCAACGTATCTATAATTTATGAAGGATTCATGCCATGTTTACAACAATTTTATATGGTTTTGGTATGATTTGCACGGAACTAACCCAGACTGACGCTGTTTTCAGCAGAACTACCGTGGTGTTGTTTTTTGTACAGAAATAAAAGTTCTCAGAATTGCACGAAACTTTTTGATGGTTTTTTAGGAACAAAAGAGACCCCCGAAGCTTTGTGGGAGGTCCAGAAGATCCACGAGGAGGGAAAAACCCACCAGGGCGTGCCTGGTGGGCCGTCCGTGCCCCGGTGGATTGTGCTCACCTCGAGGCCCATCTTCGCGTGATTCCAACGCCAAAAAATCTTATAAATAGAGAAACCATTAGAGGTAGCCCTAGATTAGAAGTTTCGCCGCTACAAGCCTCTGTAGCCACTGAAAACCAATCTAGACCCCGTTCTGACACTCCGCCGGAGGGGGAAATCATCACCGGTGGCCATCTTCATCATCCCGGCGGCCACCATGATGAGGAGGGAGTAGTCCACCCTCGGGGCTGAGGGTTTGTACCAGTAGATATGTGTTTAATCTCTCTCTATCTCTATCGTGTTCTTGAGATGTCACGATCTTGATGTAATGCGGGCTTTGTTAATATAGTCAGATCATATGGTGTTTTCCCCTTTCTATCTTGTTGTGATGAACCGACTTTTCCCTTTGAGATTTCGTTGTTATCGGATTGAATACTTTTATGGATTTGAGAACACTTGATATATGTCTTGCAATTTAATACTCGTGGTGACAATGGGGTATCATATTGATTCACTTGCTATATGTTTCGGTAGTCAACTTGCGGATTCGCGAGGTGACATTGGGGTAATCTATGCATAGGGGTTGAGGCACGTTCTTGTCTTTGTTTCTCCGGTAGAAATCTTGGGGCACTCTTTGATGTTCTTTGTGTTGGATTGAGTATTATGAATATGAATTTGCTTTGGTGTTATTTTAGTACGAACTCTAGGATAGATCGAACGAAAAGAATAGCTTTGTGTTATTTCAGTATGAACTCTTGAATAGGTCGAACGGAAAGAATAGCTTTGAGGTGGTTTTGTACCCTACAAACAATTTATTCTTATGTTCTCCACTAGATAAGAATTTCGGAGTGATTCTTCATTACACGTTGAGGGATGGTTATGTGATCCAATTATATTAGCATTTTTGAGAGATTGCACTAGCGAAAGTACGGACCCTAGGCCTTGTTTCTAAGCATTGCAATACCGTTTTTGTGCCCGTTTACTATTTGCTACCTTGCTTTTTGTATTTATTCAGATTATAAAAATATATTTCTATCATCAATATTACACTTTTATCACCATCTCTTCGCAGAACTAGTGCACCAATACAATTTGCCATTGTATTGGGTGTGTTGGGGACACAAGAGATTTCTTATATTTGGTTGCAGAGTTGTTCGAGAGAGACCATCTTCATCCTACACCTCCCACGGATTGATAAACCTTCGGTCATCCACTTGAGGGAAAATTGCTACTGTCCTACAAAACTCTGCGCTTGGAGGCCCAACACGAGTCTACAAGAATAAAGTTGCGTAGTAGACATCACCAAGCATCTTCTTCCATGTTGTTGGAGGAGGAGGAAGACATGATGCCTGGCTTGATAAATCTGACCGAAATCAGCAAGAAAAGAGAACAGAGGATTTCTCTGCGATACGGTGATCAACAGGTTCGGGACGTATATATAGATTTTTTTTATCTTGGAGGACAAGTATACGGGAGAAAAACGGAGTCCAGAAGGTGTCCCAGGTGGGCACAACCCACCTGGGCGCGCCAGGCGCCTGGCGCGCCCTGGTGTGTTGTGCCCACCAGGGGACGCTTCCTCGTAGTTTCTTTATTTCCAAAATTCTAAAATATTCCAAAACTGATAAAAAATATTTTTCCGGATTTTTTGAAGTCCGTTTACTTACCGTATCACGTACCTCCTTATTCCCACGACTAGAGTGTTCCGGAAGGACTCTTTTATATGTTCTTCTGGTGTCAAAGTTTGGATAATATTACTTTCAACATTAATAGGCGTACCTGAGATATAATGTTTTATTCGTTGCCCATTGACAACCCTCGGGTTAGTCCCTTCGGAATTATTTATTTTGATGGCCCCAGACCGGTAAACCTCCTCGATGACATATGGGCCTTCGCATTTCGAGAGGAGCTTTCCTGCAAAGAATCTAAAATGAGAGTTGTACAAAAAAACATATTCTCCCAGTTTAAACTCACGCTTTTGGATTGTTTTGTCATGCCATCTTTTAACTTTCTCTTTGAATAATTTTGCATTTTCATAAGCTTGGGTTCTCCATTCATCTAATGAGCTTATATCAAATAATCTCTTTTCACCAGCAAGCTTGAAATCATAGTTGCGCTCTTTGACTGCGCAATATGCTTTATGTTCTAATTCAAGAGGCAAATGACAAGCTTTTCCATAGACCATTTTATAAGGAGACATACCCATAGGATTTTTATATGTTGTTCTATAAGCCCAAAGTGCATCATCTAGTTCCTTAGACCAATTCTTCCTGGACCTATTGACAGTCTTTTGCAAAATTAATTTTATTTCTCTATTTCTAAGTTCAACTTGACCACTAGACTGAGGATGATAAGGTGATGCAATTATATGGTTAACATCATACTTGGCAAGCATTTTACAAAAAGCACCATGAATAAAGTGTGAACCACCATCAGTCATTAAATATCTAGGGACTCCAAACCTTGGGAAAATAACTTCCTTAAGCATTTTAATAGAGGTGTTGTGATCAGAACTACTGGTTGGAATAGCTTCTACCCATTTAGTAACATAATCAACAGCAACCAAAATACGTGTATACCCATTAGAGGAAGGAAAAGGTCCCATGTAATCAAATCCCCACACATCAAATGGTTCAACAACAAGTGAATAATTCATATGCATTTCTTGACGCTTACCGATATTACCTACTCTTTGACATTCATCACAAGATGAGACATACTTACGGGCATCCTTGAAGAGAGTAGGCCAATAAAATCCAGACTGCAATACCTTATGAGCAGTTCTATCTCCAGCATGATACCCTCCATAAGCTTCGGAGTGACATTTCCGTAGGATTTGTCCCTGTTCATGCTCAGGTACACAACGTCTAATAATACCATCTACTCCTCCTTTATAAAGATGTGGGTCATCCCAAAAGTAATATCTTAAATCATAGAAGAACTTCTTCTTTTGTTGGTATGTAGAACTAAGTGGTATATATTTAGTAACAATATAATTAGCATAGTCAGCATACCAAGGAGTGCCATTAGCAACCTTTATTGCAGCTAACGGCTCATCAGGAAAACTATCATCAATAGGTAGTGGGTCATCAAGCACATTTTCAAGCCTAGACAAGTTATCAGCTACGGGGTTCTCAGCTCCTTTTCCATCAATGATATGTAAATCAAATTCTTGTAACAAGAGAACCCAACAAATAAGTCTAGGTTTAGCATCTTTCTTTTCCATAAGATATTTAATAGCAGCATGGTCTATGTGAACAGTTACTTTGGAATCAACAATATAAGATCTAAATTTATCACAAGAAAACACCACTGCTAGAAATTCCTTTTCAGTACTAGCATAATTTCATTGAGCACTGTCTAGAGTTTTACTAGCATAATGAATAACATTCAGTTTCTTATCAACTTTTTGTCCTAGAACAGCACCAACAACATAATCACTAGTATCACACATAATTTCAAAAGGCAAGTTCCAATCAGGTGGTTGAACAATAGGTGCAGAAATTAAGGCTTTCTTGAGTGTTTCAAAGGATTCAAGACAATCATCAACAAAAATAAAAGGAATATCCTTTTGCAAAAGATTAGTAAGAGGCTTAGAGATTGTAGAAAATTCTTTGATAAATCTCCTATAGAAACCAGCATGACCTAGGAAACTACGAATACCTTTGATGTCCTTAGGACATGGCATTTTCTCAATTGCATCAACCTTAGCTTGGTCCAATTCAATACCCTTCTCAGAAATCTCATGACCCAAGACAATGCCTTCATTAACCATAAAGTGGCACTTCTTTCAATTCAAGACAAGATTCGTTTGTTCACATCTCTGCAAAACTCGATCAAGATTGCTTAAACAATCATCAAAATACTTCCCATAAACAGAGAAGTCATCCATGAAAACCTCAACAATCTTTTCACAAAAGTCAGAGGATATAGCAGTCATACATCTTTGAAAGGTAGCAGGTGCATTACATAAACCAAAAGGCATACGTCTATAAGCATAGGTTCCAAAAGGACAAGTAAAAGTGGTCTTTTCTTGATCAGGTTGAGAAACAGGTATTTGTCAAAAGCCAGAATATCCATCAAGGAAGCAAAAATGTGTGTGCTTAGATAATATTTCAATCATTTTATCAATAAAAGGCAAAGGATAATGATCTTTTCTAGTTGCTTTATTTAATTTTCTGAAATCAATTACCATTCTATAGCATGGAACAATTCTTTGTGGTATAAGCTCATTCTTATCATTAGGAACAACAGTTATACCTCCTTTCTTAGGGACACAATGAACAGGACTTACCCATCTACTATCAGTTATAGGATAAACTATACCTGGTTCCAGAAGTTTTTAGTATTTCCGTTCTTACCACCTCTTTCATCTTCGGATTTAACCGACATTGGTGATCAACAACGGGTTTAGCATCAGGTTTCATATTAATTTGTGCTAACATAGAGTGGGAATAATGCCCTTTAAATCATCAAGAATATATCCAATAGCAGCTCGGTGCTTCCTTATAACTTTCAATAATCTTTCTTCTTCGTGTTTTGAAAGGTTAGCACTAATAATAACAGGATATATCTTTTTTCAGCATGATAAGCATATTTCAAAGTGTCCGACAAAGCTGAACCGATAGAATTTGCCGAGCGAGCACTACCATAACTTATGGTATCTTACCAGTGTTAAGCATTAGCCATCCAGGGAATGAAACTATGCGACTACCTGCGCTGTCACACGGCTCCATTTATCGAAGAAAGGGATAACTGCCATTAAGGCAATGAAATTGACGAGGAAGAGTCGGGAGTTTGGCTGCGCCAAAGCAGAGGAACGGAGGAAGCAGCCGCCGCTGACGGGTCCTGCGCATTATCAAAACCAGGCAATGTAGTCAATGAACAAAAGTTTCGTTTACCACGGGGTTCTTCATATGCACAAGTCAGCTCTGTAACGTCCGAGGTGTTAATACAAAGCAAGAATTGTATTCTAAGTATTGCCATTTCGTGTTCGAAGTCGAAGCACATCATTTGCGGAAGCAGCGAGGAAGAAAAGCGCACCGTATTGACGGTAGTGCAGAATGATCTCCGCCACGATATCGCACGTATCTCCGAGCACGAACGCACGGTATACAACCGAGTTGCCCGACGTCGGACACAACAAACTTTCGAGCACCCTGTTCATTTAGCCTCTTAATCGATGGAAAGAAAATAGAGGTCTGCAGCAAACAAGAGCAAGCGACACTAAACTACGAGAGTGATAAATTGGCGGAACCTTCCGATAAAATGACAGATTGGAAACCAACACGCCCGTAAAGTCTAAAGGATAAGGCTTCTCTCGTCCAAAGAACGTCATCAAGGCGAAAGATACTCCAAAATATGTCATTGGATCCAGCTGCAACAATGAAGAGCGCCGTCTTGAAGAAATCACTTGCTGCTTCCTCCACCATGTTCTCCGAAGATCTGGTCTTTTCAAGTAGCTTATTAGTGATAAGCACTATTTGAGGCATCTAGTCGATGAGGTAATCTGCATATAATACCAACCAAGTTGGTTGTTGTTACTACATGTTTGCGAGCATTTGGGAAAATGATGAAACATAAAATGGGTTTCTAGCTGCATAAGCACAATTATCTGACAGTCTCCTTTATTCGTATCCGGGGAAAGGGTTGGTTCTCCAAATTCTCTTTAAAGAATGTTAAAGCAGATCTTGTAATTTTTCGGTGAAATGGAAAGTGGTTGCTACCATATTGTTTGTAGTGATTACATCATAATCCTCATCTTCAAAGCAAGGCTATCCACCATGGCTTCCAATGCTAGGCTAACCTCGGCAAAGAACCCAAGGGATTTGCAAATTCTTGAATCGATAGACTTTCGTACAACGGCAAACAAACAGACGCGATAGAGGGTTTTACGCTACTTCACATCGGCAGCAAGAGTGGATGGTATAACTCTAGCCAGAAGCGGGAGGAACAAGCTCTTTCCTGATCTTGAGCTAGAATCCTCGACGTTGGTTGATTTAGCTATGGTGTAGCTTAGGATCTTAAAGCTATGCAGCTGGGTTGATCCCTATCGATGGAATGGAGCTTATCAACTCATGAATAGCATGGATCGCCTTCTACTATACCGGCTAAGGTGCAACAATGGAAGCATACCATGGATAATCCGAGATACATCCTACCTATGCCGAGAGCACAAAGATCAAGCTAAGTAAACAGGTCTAGTTAAAGCCCTTTGGAGTAAGGAAAATACAATAGGTTGCTTTTTTCCCACCATACCGCAATGATTGGTATCCCTTGATATGTTAACACAAACTAACCAGTTGTCCCTTCCCTAGAGGGGTTTCCTATATGGATTCGTTCCCCGAGCATCTTCCATGAATTGACGATATGAGCGTAGTTATCAGTGCACGCCGAGCTGGATTCTATCCCGGGGATAGTGATTGATGGCATAGAGTTTTGATAGAAAACTCGTATCAAAATCATACCAAAAGAAAGTCTCGATTCGAGGAGCGGAATACAGGTCCATGATAGAACACAGACCGGTAAGAGAAAGGAAAGTAAGCATAGTCTTCATTGAACCGGAAGAACAATTAGATTTTTCGTCAACAAAGTAACGCTGTGCAAACTCATCGATCCTGTTTGGGACTTCTTCTTCATGTCACGAGCGGAATCGAACCGGCGCTTTCAGATGCATGGTCCGGATAGATACCTATCAGATCGCGACTTTGATTTCTCAGTTCAAGAGGAGACCTCCCTACATTTGCGGGCTGGCGGTCCTGCCAGCCAGCCGACACAAAATCCAATTCGAGTTTTCAATACGGAGCCAGAAAGAGTTTTTCAATTCAATACGGAGCCAGAAAGAGTTTTTCAATACAATACGGAGCCTGAAAGAGTTTTTCAATTCAATACGAAGCTAGAAATAGTTCAATTAAAGATCAAATGGCGCAAAAGAGTTTGCTTAGAAGGGAAAATACCAAAACCGCATATAAAAAGACATCAAAAAATGAACATACATAGGTACCAGAGGCAAAAGCGGCTGGCTGCTCAAATAATTAAAATGCATTTGATAAAACATTTGCATTTGGTAAAACATTTGCATTTGAGAGAAGTGAAAGTAATCCATATTTGCATTTGCGGCGACTAAATCCGGAATCTGAGAATAAGGGTTTGGATTAGGGGGAGGAGGGGAATTTATTGATTCCTCCAACTCCATGTAGTTCGAACTCACACTTTCTACGCTAAAAGCCGGCCCATTGACCGAGTTTGGGTATGATGACGAAGGGTTAAATTCCACAATCATTCCGTCCATGGAATCAGGGATAAAAAAAGGATCCATCGTGACCCCCCATCTTTTTAAGCTATGCTCCCAAACTAAAGAGAAAGGAAAGGAGACTGATCTTGACGTCGGTGTCGGTTTTTCCAACGAAACGAAGAAGTTTTGGATTGAGATTTCACATAAGCATTGCACAATGATCCGCATTAGGCGGGAGCAGCAATGATACCGCCGCCAGAATAAGTACCTATCCCTCTTATACTTAAGAAAAGAGAAGAGAAGCAGGTGTTGAGAAATGAGAAGTGGGCTATATCCCCGGGACTTTTTAAAAGCAGCTGAAAGGAAATGCTGCTGCCTTTCTATACGCTAATTCTTGCTTTGAAGAGATGTTCCATAAGGCATTCTTAAGTCCCACCTCACCTATATCCAACTTTAGGTATTCCATTGTTTCTAGTATAATAAGCAGGTTTAAGCCATGGAAGACATGAGTCACTAAAGTGCTGTTAACTAGATCGCGAAAGATGTGCCAAAGAGGTTTTCCAAGACATGGAATAGCACTTTCATAGGGCATCTGTCATCGCCGAGCCATGCACATTTGAAAGAATTCCCACACACAATGGGAGCCGTTTCAACCATTTCGCTCTACGTTGCAAACTAGGGGCATAAGCTACCAAACCCCGGCTAAGAATCTATATCATACCGAGCAATCATTCCGTCTTCTTGAGAAGAAAGAACGCATGAATCCTCGCTTTGAGCTCACCTACGAGTGCACCTAACAAGGTTTTCAGACCTAATAAACGTTCATTGCAAAGAAATGTTGACCTCTGATTTAGAGAGGATCAACCACAGTTTAAGAAAAGAAAAGTGCACACCGGCATTATGCCTCGTAAAGCTACCCCATTCATAGCTTTATTCACTGCTCGCTCGAATAGCTTCATTTCAATGTTAGGATGACCCGCAAGGTCGTCTAAAATAGCTTCCACCTATCTAGTTTCCATGTGGCACGCCAACCACAATCACTTCATCCCTTGGCTTCTTTATCATAGCTGCCTACCTCTTCAGATCAAGGATCAAAGACTACAGGAGCTCAAAGTTATTGTCGCACACTTCCATCTAGGAGATGCATGTTAAGCTATCCCTTGGATTATAGCCTAGGAGATCGATTGGCAGGCCTTGTTCTATGAAAAGAGTATCCTTATGGTTTAGGAACCCCAACATCTATTGAAAAGTATGATGCACCCCTCGGTTTACCAACATTTCCATTCAATCTCATTTAGATTCTATTAACTAACAAGCCGGGATCCAATTCCATTTCAACCGCTGAGGTCATTAACGAACTAGAAAAGAGCTAAGGAACTATTTCCAGATACCTAATCGGGTGCTGAACGAACTACTACTTCAATATGTCATTGCAATTTCAAATGGGTTTCGATGGCACTCAAGCAGCCTCACTACTTGATCTCGGTAACCTAATGATCTCCCCAAACCAACTCATTCTCGGAAGGAGACATGGCCAAGGGTGAACAAGATATGATGGCTGAGAATCTCTATTCCTACAAAATAACATGATTCACATGCTCAATACCGGGACGGTGGTTCCTCCCTACTGGCAGGTCTAAGAATACAACCCCTACGACACGCTTGAAACCAATTGTCTCTCACTTCAAAGATGGACCCTCTGTTCCTTTGAAATGCCTTTGATACATCAATTTCGCACTTTTGAAAGTGAAGATCTAGGTCCAAGAGGAATGAAATGAGCATACCAGAGTTGTCTATTCACATGTCATATGAAGAATACTTATTTTCAGAGAGTGCCTCCGTGTTCTCTAGTAGCTATATCAAACCACAACTCAGTACTAGCCAAGAGGCTTGGTACTAACCAACACACCAGGATTCAAAGATGCAAAAGAAAAGGAAGATAATACCACTGCTGTAGATGCACACCCTTCTCTTAGTTGAGAAGAACACGGTAAGAAAGTCTAGAAAGTTCGAGACTGGGGTAGGTGAATCCATTGACCTTGACGAGGGCTTTCCCTCCACCCGATGGTGATTTACTTATCAAGACCGCCCTAAGCCATTAATGAATTGAGCTGGTGAACCATTGATATAGCACTCTGGGCGAAGGCTATGCTTATCACGATAGATTACTGAAGCTCTTTCCTGACCTGGAATAGACGAATCCTAACAAGATTCTAGACATAGCGGGATGAAACAACATCTACTCAATTTCATTCACAAAGCCATCAAGGCGGCGCTCAAGAGAGGTTGTTGTCTACCTAATGCCATCCCTTCGATCAGATTGTAATGGCAGTAGCCCGGTTTCACGGGTTTCGATACCCCACAATGTGCAAGAACATCCTCGAAAACGTCGATGTGACTTCACGAAAGTGCATCCGGAACCGCCCCAGTGCTGATTTAGATCTGAGGAACGAACAAAGATTGTGGTGCTGAAACAAACGGACAACAGGATCTGTCCTCTATTGGCGTTTGATAGCTCATTGCTACCTCGCCGGAGGGATGGGGAGATAGACTCTATTGGCGTTTGATAGCTCATTGCTACCTCATTGCTACAACGGTACATATAAGCAGGTTTGTCAAGTCTATGTCATTAGGTTTTTAATGCTAACGACATAGCATGGCATAACAACTTTCATAGATTCAATAATATTACGATCATAGTTCAAACATCTCTACCGCACAGTGATAAAAGTAGCTATGGTGAAGGGGGGGAACTCCTCATCAAAGTCAAAGTCAGAGTCGGGGTCATCATCCTTGTTGGAGAACTCGACAATGCTGAACATGCAGAGCCATTGCTTCTTGCATTAGTTGGGGTTTTGGATTTGGGATGGCCACTAGCCCCAAGGCCTCTGGAAAACACCACAGTACCTCCCGTTCCCCGCCATGTCCAATGAAAGAGTTCTCTAAACCATGCACATATTTAAAGTTAAAAATCCGCAGAAAAGTTGGTATGACCTTTGTTTAATATTGGACATATTAACTGCCAGAATTTGATGAAACATAAATCAATTAACGTTTCGCCAAAACATTGGCACTTAGTATGAATCCCTGTACAAATTCGAAGGCATGTACTATAACACAATATGAATATAGCATTCATAGGAAATAGCCAAGTTTGTAACAAACTAATGATATACAACATCGGTTGCATCATAGTACTAGCATACATAGCAACCACACGACAATCCTAACACTAGATACAACCAAAATATGAGAAAGTAGTGGTCAAACTATATGCCAAGCATTTGCATGTTAGAAATGGACCTAACAGTAATTGCCATGAACAACCATACTTCACTTAGTCTCCTAACAGAAGAATCACACCAAATCAACCTTAAACAATAGTTAGTTGAGTTAATTAACCTCAACACTAAAGAAGCTAATCGAGCTAATTAACCTAAAACAATAGCTAATCGAGCAGAGGTCAGTCGCAACCGCGGTCAGCCTCCCCTGTCACGCTTCCATTCCGTGAGGGAGAGAAAGAGGAGGTGGAAGAAGGATGAGGGGATGGACGTGCCGGAGTCACCGGAGCCACGCCGAAGACGCGGCCGAAACCCTAGCCACGAGGTAGGGTCACAGGTGGCCTTTGGAGGATGTGTGCGACGAATCTTATTGGAGGGTAGGACCAAGCGAAGGGAGGTGGTCCCATAAGAGTGTTGCGGCTCCACCGGGATCGGCAGACGAAGGTGGTGGCGGCGAAGGCTGACGCGAGGGAGAGAAGACGGTGGTCTCTCTCTCTCTCTCTCTCTCTCTCTCTCTCTCTCTCTCTCTCTCTCTCTTCTTCTTTTTTCATTTGGGCCCAAAACAACTTATTTTTAGAAGAGGACTGGAAAAACTGAGGGAAAATGTGAACCCATGGTGCCACACCCAAAGGTTTTGGCACCAACCGAAAAGATTGGGTATTACCTTAATAAAAAATGAATTTTCGTTGTGCGGCAGTTCAGGAAAATTGGCATTTAAATTTAGAAAATTCAAACGACACTGGAAAAGGGCAAAATGAGTTTCTATTCTACAAAGGATTTCAACCTAAAACTTCTTCCATGGTTAATACACACTATTGGAATTCCCATGCTCAGATCTTATAACATTTTGAGTTGGTTTCCTATTTTTTAAGCATTGACTGATTTTCCGGATGCTAAAAAAGGGCAAATAGCTCTTCATTTCAAAATAACATGCAAACGAGCTCAGAAAGGGACGGAACTTTGAATGGTGCCTTCATAGGACCCTTGAAGGGTGTGGTAAATATCAAGAATGTTACGGCAAAAGCTTGATGCACTTCATGTACGAATTAAACACTCTCCGGCAAACTGTCAGGGTTACAAACGGAAACCACCCACTTCCATAGACAACTCCATTTTTACATCATTTCAACTTCAAACTTTTCGCATGATTAATACACACCACTGGAAGCCCCATGCTAAAATTTGGCAACTTTTGGGGTTGTTTTTCTATTTTCCGAAACATTAACATATTTCTTGGCTACTAAAAAGGAAAAAAATACTCTAGTTCAAAATAACATGCAAACAAGCTCAGAAAGGGATGAAACTTGGCATGGTGCCTTCATAGGACCCCTGTATGGTGTACTAAAACATTTGGGAGCATTACAGCAAAAATTTGGTGCTCTTTGTGTACAAATTGAACACTCTCCGATGAAGTGTCAGTGTTTTGAACGGAAACGACCCACAACTCCAATTTTGTTACATCATTTCAACTTCAAACTTTCCATGATTAATACACACAACTGGAAGCCCCATGCTCAAATTTGGCCACCTTTTTAGTTGGTTTCCTATTTTCAAAGCTTTAACTGATTTTCTGACCACTAAAAAGGGCAAAAAGCTCTTCGGTTCAAAAGAATATGCATAGAAGCTCGGAAAGGGATGAAAATTGGCTCGGTGCCTTCATAGGACCCGCGTAGGGTGTGGTAATTTTTTTGATAGATTTATAGTAAAACTGGATGCACTTCGTGTACGAACTAAATAATCTTTGATGAAGTGTCAGGGTTTCGAATGGAAACCACCCACTTGCACACATAACTTGATTTTTTGTAGAATTTCAACTTCAAACTCTTTTCATAATTAATACACACCATTGGAATCTCCATACTTAAATTTTGCCACTTTTCGATTTGGTCTCCTATTTTTTAAGCACTAATTGATTTTCCCACCAGTAAAAATGGCAAAACGCTCTTCGGTTCCAGTTAACATGCAAGCAAGCTCAAAAATGGATGAATCCTAGCATGTTGTCTTCATAGGACCCCTATAGGGTGTGATAAAAATTTGAGATCGTTATGGAAAAAATTTGATGCACTTCGTGTATGAACTGAACACTCTCTGACAAAGTATCGGTGTTTCAGACGGAAACCACACACAACTCCATTTTTTACATTATTTCAACTTCAAACTTTTTTCATGATTAATATGCACCATTGGATGCTCCATTCTCAAATCTGGCCAACTTTTGAGTTTGTTTCTTATTTTTGAAGCATTAACTGATTTTCCGGCCATTAAAAAGGGCAAACGCGCTTCAGTTTCAAATAATGTCCAAACTAGCTCGAAATGGGATGAAAATTGGCATGGTATATTCACATATGACCCTTGTAGGGTGTGATAAAAAATTGAGAGCATTATAGAAAAAATTTGACGCACTTCATGTACAAACTAGACATTATTCACCGAATGAGGCACTCGCCTTCCACATAACACTATTTTTTACAACATTTCCACTTAAAATTTTCTCTATGTTGAATATACACCACTGAAAGCGCCATACTCAAGCTTGGGACAACTCTCAGCTAATAAATATGATATGTTCAAGCACTTTCCTGATGTTCAAGACCTGTGGCCGACGGATATTGGTACCCGCCACTGCTAATTCGGAATTTTTTTCGAAAATGTTTGACGCGGGTTAGCAAAATATTGTAGTTGTGGGCCCTAATAGTTGCCCGCCATAACTATGTCGATACTCAGTGGCGGGTGAAGGAGTCCTGGACTAAGGGGTCCTCGGGCGTCCGGCCTGTTATCCATGGGCCGGACTGATGGGCTGTGAAGACATGAAGGCCGAAGACTCTACCCTGGTCCGGATTGGACTCTCCTTGGCGTGGAAGGCAAGCTAGGCGACCGATTATAAAGATTCCTTCTTATGTAACCGACTCTATGTAACCCTAGATCCCCCCCGGTGTCTATATAAAACGGAGGGGTTAGTCCGGAAAGGACACATTCATTACCATAGTCATACAGGCTAGGATTTTAGGGTTTAGCCATTACGATCTCGTGGTAGATCAACTCTTGTAATACTCATATTCATCAAGATCAATCAAGCAGGAAGTAGGGTATTACCTCCATAGAGAGGGCCCGAACCTGGGTAAACATCGTGTCCCCCGTCTCCTGTTACCATCGATCCTAGACGCACAGTTCGGGACCCCCTACCCGAGATCCGCCGGTTTTGACACCGACATTGGTGCTTTCATTGAGAGTTCCACTGTGCCGTCGACGAAAGGTTCGATGGCCCCTTCAATCGTCGATAATGACACTGTCCAAGGAGAAACCTTCTACTACGTCTTGAGCTTGCGTTGGTTTTCCTCGAAGAGGAGAGGGTGATGCAGCAAGTGTATCATAAGTATTTCCCTCAGTTTTGAGAACCAAGGTATCAATCCAGTAGGAGGCTCCTCAAAAGCCCCACGCACCTACACAAATAAACTGAGAACTCGCAACCAACACAATAAAGGGGTTGTCAATCCCTTCACGGCCACTTGCGGAAGAGAGATCTAATAAAGATAGTATGATAAGATAAATATATTTTTGGTATTTTATAATATAGATGCAAAAAGTAAAGATGCAAATAAAAGTAGATTGGAAGCAAATATGATAAGAGATAGACCCAGGGGGCATAGATTTCACTAGTGGCTTCTCTCAAGATAGCATAAGTATTACGGTGGGTGAACAAATTACTGTCGAGCAATTCATAGAAAAGCGCATAGTTATGAGATTATCTAGGCATGATCATGTATATAGGCATCACGTCCGTAACAAGTAGACCGACTCCTACCTGAATCTACTACTATTACTCCACACATCGACCGCTATCCAGCATGCATCTAGAGTATTAAGTTCATAAGAATAGAGTAACGCATTAAGCAAGATGACATGATGTACAGGGATAAACTCATGCAATATGACATAAACCCCATCTTGTTATCCTCGATGGCAACAATACAATACGTGCCTTGCAACCCTTTTTGTCACTGGGTAAGGACACCGCAAGATTGAACCCAAAGCTAAGCACTTCTCCCATGGCAAGAAATACCAATCTAGTAGGCCAAACCAAACTGATAATTCGAAGAGACTTGCAAAGACAACTTAATCATACATAAAAGAATTCAGAGAAGATTCAAATATTATTCATAGATAAACTTGATCATAAACCCACAATTCATCGGATCTCAACAAACACACCGCAAAAAGAGTTTACATCGAATAGATCTCCACAAGAGAGGGGGAGAACATTGTATTGAGATCCAAAAAGAGAGAATAAGCCATCTAGCTAATAACTATGGACCCGTAGGTGTGTGGTAAACTACTCACGACTCATCGGAGGGGCTATGGTGTTGATTTAGAAGCCCTCCGTGGTTGATTCCCCCTCCGACAGAGTGCCGGCGAAGGCTCCAAGATGGGATCTCGCGGATACAGAAGGTTACGGTGGTGGAAATTGTGTTTCGTGGTGCCCCCGGATGTTTTCGGGGTACGTAGGTATATATAGGAGGAAGAAGTACGTTGGTGGCCACCCAAGGGGACCACGAGACAGGGGGCGCGCCCTATAGGGGGTGGGGGCGCCCTCCTATCTCGTGGCTTCCTCGGAAGCTTCTTGACTTGCACTCCAAGTTCTCTGGATCACGTTCGTTCCAAAAATCACGCTCCCGAAGGTTTCATTCCGTTTGGACTCCGTTTGATATTCCTTTTCTTCAAAATACTGAAATAGGCAAAAAAATACAGCAATATGGGCTGGGCCTCCGGTTAGTAGGTTAGTCCCAAAAATGATATAAATGTGTAAAATAAAGCCCATAAACATCCAAAAGGGGTAATATAATAGCATGGAACAATAAAAAATTATAGATACATTGGAGACGTATCAAGCATCCCCAAGCTTAGTTCATGTTCGTCCTCGAGTAGGTAAATGATAAAAAGAGAAGTTTTGATGTGGAATGCTACCTAGCATATTTCATAATGTAATTTTCTTTATTGTGGCATGAATGTTCATATCCAAATGAATACAAAATAAAAGTTCATATTGATAAAAAGAAAAAGTAATACTTCAAGCATACTAATCAAAGTAATCATGTCTTCTCAAAATAGCATGGCAAAAGAAAGTTCATCCCTACATAATCATATAGTTAGGCTATGCTTCATTTTTGTCACACAAAGATGTTCCCAACTTCTATACCCCCGATGACAAGCCAAGCAATTGTTTCATACTTAAATAATATCAAACTTTTTCAACCTTCACGCAATACATGAGCGTGAGCCATGGATATAGCACTATCGGTGGAATAGAATATGATGATGGGGATTGTGTGGAGAAGACAAAAAAAAGGAGAAAGTCTCACATTGATGTGGATAATCAACGGGCTATGGAGATGCCCATCAATTGATGTCAACATGAGGAGTAGGGATTGCCATGCAACGGATGCACTAGAGCTATAAATGAATGCTCAACAAAGGAAAACTAGTGGGTGTGCATCCAACTTGCTTGCTCACAAAGACCTAGGGCATTTGAGGAAGCCCATCGTAGGAATATACAATCCAAGTTCTATAATGAAAAATTCCCACTAGTATGAAAAAGACAACTTATGAGACTCACTATATGAAAAACATGGTGCCACTTTGAAGCACAATATATGAGACTCACTACATGAAGAACAAGGTGCTACTCTGAAGCACAAGTGTGGTAAGAGGATAGTAACATTGTCCATTCTCTCTTTTTCTCTCTTTTCTTATTTGGGCATTTTCTCTTTTTTTATGGCCTATTTTTAATTTTTTTCTTTTTCGTCCGGAGTCTCATCCCGACTTGTGGGGGAATCATGGTCTCCATCATCCTTTCCTCACTTGGGACAATGCTCTAAAAATGATGATCATCACACTTTTATTTTCTGACAACTCAACAATTACAACTCGAAACTTAGAACAAGATATGACTCTATATGAATGCCTCCGGCGGTGTACCGAGATGGTGCAATGAATCAAGAGTGACATGTATAAAAAATAATGCATGGTGGCTTTGCCACAAATACGATGTCAACTACATGATCATGCAATGGCAATATGACAAAAGTAAAGTATGTCATGATGATGATGAACGGAACGGTGGAAAGTTGCATGGCAATATATCTCGAATGGCTATGGAAATGCCATAATAGGTAGGTATGGTGGCTGTTTTGAGGAAGATATAGGAGGTTTATGTGTGATAGGCGATCGTATCACGGGTTTGGATGCACCGTGAAGTTTGCACCAACTCTCAAGGTGAGAAAGAGCAATGCACGTGCATCAAGAGGCTAGCAAAGGCGGAAAGGTAAAACTGCGTATAATCCATGGACTCAACATTAGTCAAAAGAACTCATATACTTATTCAAAAATTTAGAAGTCATCAAAAATCAAGTACTACACGCATGATCCTAGGGGGATAGATTGGTAGGAAAAGACCATCGCTCGTCCCCGACCGCCACTCATAAGGATGCACAAGCCAGGTACACATCATGTTTCAAATTTGTTACACAACTTTAACCATACGTGCATGCTACGGGACTTGCTAACTTCAACACAAGCATTCTTTAAATTCATGATCACCCAACTAGCATGACTTTAACATCACTACCTCCATATCTCAAAACAATTATCAAGTATCAAATTGATCATAGCATCCAATTCCCTTCCTATGATAGTTTTTATTATACCCAACTTGGATGCCTACCATTCTAGGACCAATTTTATGACCATAGAAAATACCATGCTGTTCTAAAAGGCTCTCAAAATAATATAAGTGAAGCATGAGAGACTAGCAATTTCTTCAAAATTAAGACACCACCGTGCTCTAAAAGATATAAGTGAAGCACTAGAGCAAAAACTATCAAGCTCAAAAGATATAAGTGAAGCACATAGAGTATTCTAGCAAATTCTAATCAAATAGGCTTCTCCCAAAAGGTGTGTACAGCAAGGATGATTGTGGTAAACTAAAAATCAAAGACTAATATAATACAAGACGCTCCAAGCAAAACACTTATCATGTGGTGAATAAAAATATAGCTCCAAGTAAAGTTACCAATGAATGAAGACGAAAGAGGAGATGCCTTCCCGGGGCATCCCCAAGCTTAGGATTTTGGCTATTCTTGAATATCTTGGGGTGCATTGGGCATCACCAAGCTTAGGCTCTTGCCACCCTTTATTCCATAGTCCATAAAAGCTTTACCCAAAACTTGAAAACTTCACAACACAAAACTCAACAAGAAATCTTATAAGCTCCGTTAGTGAAAGAAAACAAAACTACTACATAAAGTACTGCAATGAACTCATTCTTTATTTAATTTGGTGTTAAACCTACTGTATTCCAAGTTCTCTATGGATTATAAACTATTTTATTGGCATAGATTCATCAAAATAAGCAAACAACACACGAAAAACAGAATCTGTCAAAAACAGAACAGTCTGTAGTAATCTGTAAGTAACGCAAACTTCTGGAACTCAAAAAATTCATCAAAAATAGGAAGACCTAGGAAATTTGTTTATTGATCAGCATCAATTTGAATCACTATTTTATCACGTTCTGGTGATTTTTAAAAATTATTTCCGTGAGCCGAAAGTTTCTGGAAATTACAGCAAGATCAAATAACTATCATCCAAGAAGATCCTATAGGTTTAACTTGGCACAAACACTAATTAAAACATAAAACCACATCTAAACAGAAGATAGATGGATTATTTATTCCTAAACAGAAACAAAAACAAAAAACTAAAAATAAAATTGGGTTGCCTCCCAACTAGCGCTATCGTTTAACGCCCCTAGCTAGGCATAAAAATGAGGATAGATCTAAGTGGTGCCGTCTTTGGCACTTGGAGAGGAGGATCTCCTTTCTATGGCATTAGTTCTTCTATTTAAGTTAAGCACATGGCCATTAATGGAAGAAGTAAGATTAAGCACGTTACAGAAGTTTGCGTCTAAACTAGACTTCATCTCTTTAATAATTTCATTCTGATAAAAGCACAAAAGAGTAGTTGATTCAACCTTATCATTCATAGGGTGCCCAAATATAGTTTTCATTTTTTTCATAAGTGTCTGTAGCATCCCCTTCAAGAAAACCTCCTTCAAAAATAGAATCTAAAACTTGTTTAAAAGAAGCGGGCAAGCCAACATAGAAACTTTTTAAGTAATCTTCAATTTGATATTGTGGAACATAGCTAGCCCGAATCCTTAATAACCTATCCCAAGCATCTTTTAAAGACTCATCAAGTAAATAGCGAAAAATTCCAGAGTCATCCTCATCAAAATTATTCAAGCTCTCATTGGAGACCTCGGTGGGTCTTTCTATAGCATCATTATTCATGAGCTTAGAGAGGATAGAGGGGTTATCCAAGGTACTAGAACCTAGGAAAGGGCCCTTAGTTGTTTTTGATTCGGCCATGGTAACGAGAAGGCAAATGGAAAGGAGAGGAGGAGACTGGGAAAGAGAGGGCGAATAAAACGGCAAGGGTGAAGTGGGGGAGAGGAAAACGAGAGGCAAATGGGACATAATGTAAATGTGAGCGAGATGGGTTTGTGATGGGTATTTGGTATGTCTTGACTTGAGCAAAGACCTCCCCGGAAACGGCGCCAGAAATCCTTCTTGCTACGTCTTGAGCTTGCGTTGGTTTTCCTCGAAGAGGAGAGGGTGATGCAGAAAGTGTAGCGTAAGTATTTTCCTCAGTTTTGAGAACCAAGGTATCAATCCAGTAGGAGGCTCCTCAAAAGTCCCACACACCTACACAAACAAACTGAGAACTCACAACCAGCGCAATAAAGGGGTTGTCAATCCCTTCACGGCCACTTGCGGAAGTGAGATCTCGTAAGGATAGTATGATAAGATAAATATATTTTTGGTATTTTATAATATAGATGCAAAAAGTAAAGATGCAAATAAAAGTAGATTGGAAGCAAATATGATAAGAGATAGACCCTGGGGCCATAGGTTTCACTAGTGGCTTCTCTCAAGATAGCATAAGTATTATGGTGGGTGAACAAATTAGTGTCGAGCAATTGATAGAAAAGCGCATAGTTATGAGATTATCTAGGCATGATCATGTATATAGGCATCACGTCCGTAACAAGTAGACCGACTCCTACCTGCATCTACTACTATTACTCCACACATCGACCGCTATCCAGCATGCATCTAGAGTAAGTTCATAAGAACAGAGTAACGCCTTAAGCAAGATGACATGATGTAGAGGGATAAACTCATGCAATATGATATAAACCCCATCTTGTTATCCTCGATGGCAACAATACAATACGTGCCTTGCAACTCTTTCTGTCACTGGGTAAGGACACCGCAAGATTGAACCCAAATCTAAGCACTTCTCCCATGGCAAGAAAGACCAATCTAGTAGGCCAAACCAAACTGATAATTCGAAGAGACTTGCAAAGATAACTTAATCATACGTAAAAGAATTCAGAGAAGATTCAAATATTATTCATAGATAAACTTGATCATAAACCCACAATTCATCGGATCTCAACAAACACACTGCAAAAAGAGTTTACATCGAATAGAACATTGTATTGAGATCCAAAAAGAGAGAAGAAGCCATCTAGCTAATAACTATGGACCCGTAGGTTTGTGGTAAACTACTCACGACTCATCGGAGGGGCTATGGTGTTGATGTAGAAGCCCTCCGTGGTTGATTCCCCCTCCGGCAGAGTGTTGGCGAAGGCTCCAAGATGGGATCTCGCGGATACAGAAGGTTACGACGGTGGAAATTGTGTTTCATGGTGCCCCCGGATGTTTTCGGGGTACGTAGGTATATATATAGGAGGAAGAAGTACGTCGGTGGCCGCCCGAGGGGCCCACGAGACAGGGGGGCGCGTGATGTCTACTACACAACCTTCTTCTTGTAGACGTTGTTGGGCCTGCAAGTGCACATGTTTGTAGGACAGTAGCAAATTTCCCTCAAGTGGATGACCTAAGGACTATCAATCCGTGGGAGGCGTAGGATGAAGATGGTCTCTCTCAAACAACCCTGCAACCAAATAACAAAGAGTCTCTTGTGTCCCCAACACACCCAATACAATGGTAAATTGTATAGGTGCACTAGTTCGGCGAAGAGATGGTGATACAAGTGCAATATGGATGGTAGATATAGGTACTTGTAATCTGAAATAATAAAAACAGCAAGGTAACAAGTGATAAACGTGAGCGCAAACTGTATTACAATGATAGGAAACAAGGCCTAGGGTTCATACTTTCACTAGTGCAAGTTCTCTCAACAATAATAACATAGATAGATCATATAACAATCCCTCAACATGCAACAAAGAGTCACTCCAAAGCCACTAATAGCGGAGAACAAACGTATAGATTATGGTAGGGTACGAAACCACCTCAAAGTTATTCTTTCGGATCGATCTTTTAAAGAGTTCATACTAGAATAACACCTTAAGACACAAATCAATCAAAACCCTAATGTCACCTAGATACTCCAATGTCACCTCAAGTATCCGTGGGCATGATTATACGATATGCATCACACAATCTCAGATTCATCCAACCAACACAAAGTACTTCAAAGAGTGCCCCAAAGTTTCTATCGAAGAGTCAAGAACGTGTGCCAACCCCTATGCATAGGTTCATGGGCGGAACCCGCAAGTTGGTCACCAAAACATACATCAAGAGGCACATGATATCCCATTGTCAACACAGATAAACACGGCAAGACATAGATCAAGTGTTCTCATAAAAGACTCAATCCGATAAGATAACTTCAAAGGGGAAACTCAATTCATCACAAGAGAGTAGAGGGGGAGAAACATCATAAGATCCAACTACAATAGCAAAGCTCGGGATACATCAAGATTGTGCCATAGAGGGAACACGAGAGAGAACGTGAGAGAGAGAGATCAAACACATAGCTACTGGTACATACCCTCAGCCCCGAGGGTGAACTACTCCCTCCTCGTCATGGAGAGCGCCGGGATGATGAAGATGGCCATCGGTGATGGGTTCCCCCTCCGGCAGGGTGCCAGAACGGGCTCCCGAGAGGTTTTTGGTGGCTACAGAGGCTTGCGGCAGCGGAACTCGAGGGGTGCCAGAACTCGTACATACCCTCAGCCCCGAGGGTGATCTATCTTGATATTCGATCTTTTTAGGGTACGTAGGCTTATATAGGCGAAAGAAGTCGGTCGGGAGGTGCTCGAGGGGCCCAAGAGACAGGGGGCGTGCCCTGTAGGGGGGGGGGCTCCTATCTCGTGGAGTCCTCGGGGATCTTCTGACGTGAACTCCAAGTCTCCAGGATCATATTCTTCCCAAAAATAACGCTGCCAAAGGTTTCATTCCGTTTGGACTCCGTTTGATATTCCTTTTCCTCGAAATACTGAAACAAGCAATAAAACAGCAATATGGACTGGGCCTCCGGTTAATAGGTTAGTCCCAAAAGTAATATAAAAGTGTATAATAAAGCCCAATATTGCTCAAAACAATAAATAATATAGCATGGAGCAATCAAAAATTATAGATACGTTGGAGATGTATCAAGCATCCCCAAGCTTAATTCCTGCTCGTCCTCAAGTAGGTAAATGATAAAAAGATAATTTTTGATGTGGAATGCTAGTTGGCATAATTTCATTGTAATTCTTCTCAATTGTGGTATGAATATTCAGATTCGAAAGATTCAAGACAAAAGTTTAATATTGACATAAAAATAATAATACTTCAAGCATACTAACAAAACAATCATGTCTTCTCAAAATAACATGGCCAAAGAAAGTTATCCCTACAAAATCATATAGTCTGGCTATGCTCTATCTTCACAACACAAAGTATGTAAATCATGCACAACCCCGATGACAAGCCAAGAAATTGTTTCATACTTTTGACATTCTCAAACTTTTTCAATCTTCACGCAATACATGAGCGTGAGCCATGGATATAGCACTATGGGTGGAATAGAAGGGTGGTTGTGGAGAAGACAAAAAGGGAGAAGATAGTCTCACATCAACTAGGCGTATCAACGGGCTATGGAGATGCCCATTAATAGATATCAATGTGAGTGAGTAGGGATTGCCATGCAACGGATGCACTAGAGCTATAAATATATGAAAGCTCAACAAAAGAAACTAAGTGGGGTGCATCCAATTTGCTTGCTCACGAAGACCTAGGGCACTTTTGAGGAAGCCCATCATTGGAATATACAAGCCAAGTTCTATAATGAAAAATTCCCAGTAGTAAATGAAAGTGACAACATAGGAGACTCTCTATCATGAGGATCATGGTGCTACTTTGAAGCACAAGTGTGGTAAAAGGATAGTAGCATTGTCCCTTCTCTCTTTTTCTCTCATTTTTTTCTTCTTTTTTTTCTTTTTCTTTGGCCTTCTTTTTTTTTCTTTTTGGCCTTTCTCTTTTTTTTCCTTTTTTTTTCTTTTTGTAAAGTCCATAGTCTCATCTCGACTTGTGGGGGAATCATAGCCTTCATCATCATTTCCTCACTAGGACAATGCTCTAATAATGAAGATCATCACACTTTTATGGATTTACAACTCAAAGCTAGAACAAGATATGACTCTATATGAATGCCTCCGGCAGTGTACCGGGATATGCAATGACTCATGAGTGACATGTATGAAAGAATTATGAAGGGTGGCTTTGCCACAAATACGATGCCAACTACATGATCATGCAAAGCAATATGAAAATGATGGACCGTGTCATAATAAACGGAATGGTGGAAAGTTGCATGGCAATATATCTCGGAATGGCTATGGAAATGCCATGATAGGTAGGTATGGTGGCTGTTTTGAGGAAGATATATGGTGGGTGTATGATACCGGCGAGAAGTGCACGGTATTAGAGAGACTAGCAATGGTGGAAGGGTGAGACTGCGTATAATCCATGGACTCAACATTAGTCATAAAGAACTCATATACTTATTGCCAAAATCTACAAGTTATCAAAGCAAGGTATTACGCGCATGATCCTAGGGGGATAGATTGGTAGGAAAAGACCATCGCTCGTCCCCATGTGACACTCCAAAAATTTTAATTTGGTTTTTATCAAACTCTTTATTTGATTTGAAGGAGGCTATTTAAAATCTTTCTAAAAAGACCCTCCTTCTCAAAAAAAATTCTCCTATGACAAATATTCTATTTCGTGTCTTCCTCAACCTTGGTGTTTGATATTGAAGACTTTCCTTTTGATGTTAACTCATCACAATTAATTTTTGGAAATTAATTTTATTAAAAATAAATCCTATGGGTTTTTGGAATTATTCCTTTTATTGCAACCATCCATTTTTACCATGCCTCATGTTAAAATTCCTCCCAAAACCCCTCCCTCCACTTTGGGTCAAGCCAAATATTCAATTCCAACAAGCTCAACCCATTTTTGATTTTTATTCCATTTATTTTATCCCCAAAACTATTTCTGCCATTATTTTTGGACCTAGGTAGTTTACAAAGGAAGTACCAAATTTACTTGGAGTTTTGATCCCAAACCAACTCCTCTGGCTAGTCCTTAGCACCCCCAACCAAGATCCATCAAGATCCACTCTTCCACAGTTCAAAATTTTCAAGTTTTGCTCACTGCAAGTTTGGACCAGATTTGTCAAATTTGGTGAAATTCAATATTTTTCTTCTCCAAAAATTCTGAGAAAAATCAGGCAGCCCCCAGATGCATTTAGAGATCATCTCACCAAAGATCAGCTCCAGATAAATTTTTCACATGCCAAAATCATTTCATCGAGCACCGGCATGCCTTTATTCTTTGTTGTTCGGGCCAGAAAATTCAGAGTTTGAAGAATCGAAGTTCATCGACAGATGTCGTTTCGTCGAACCCATCGACAATCTCGCCAGTGGCCTCCTTGGATCGATGTTCACTGCTCCCCCAACTTATCCAGAGCGCCGCAAGGTCGCTTGGCCGGGCACGGGCGTCGGTGGCGACGTGGCTCGCCAGCTCCGGCGTCTTCTGCGGTGGCAGAGCCACCCGTGGCGGCCAACAGTGGCCGACCCTGCATTCGGCGCCGACCAGCGCCGCCCGAGCCACCCGAGGCTTCCGCGTGGCCACCCCCCTCCTCTGTGCATGCTGCGGCACCGTCGTCGTGGCCTGGCGAGCACAGGGCGCGCTCTCTGCCGCCGGCGGGCCCGCGAAGCACCGTTCCGTCGAAACCACGGAGCAGGCCAAATCCATCCGAGGTTAATATTTAAATGAAACCAGTGCACCATCACGTTGATGACCAGCCACCTAAACCACCCGTCCGACCACCGCCTCGCCGTAATCGCCGCCGGATTTATCCCGTTCACGGGAACCGCCTCGGGCCGGCTATATATAGCCACCCCGAGCTCGCCTTCGACCAGCACCACCCACTCCACCTCAACTGAACTATGCTCGACCCCTAGGAGGACCCCGAGGAGGCCTTCTCCTCCGTCTCCGGCCGCCCCGATCTGCTTCGGGCTCCGGTGCGATCCGCTCCGATGAGGGCACCCCCACCTCCCAAACCCTGCCCGTAGCCTCCTAGGGCACTCAATCACCTAACCCGTGCCTCGATTTGGCATGTGCAGCCTTCCCCGACGAGATCCACCATCACCCGAGCCGCCGTCCGTCGGAGTAAGGGTCGCCGTCGACTTGGTGCTCGCCGACGACCACCTCCACCACCCACAGAAGCGGGAGAGCACACTGATTCTATAGGTAACCTCCACTCCTCCTGACTCGCCGTGGATCATCGCCGGCGACCACCGCAAGCTTCGGGCGCCGGCGCACTCTGTTTCCTCTCTCAAATATTCAAACCTGACGGGTGGGACCCCCTCGTCAGCGTTTTCTTCTTTTTGAACATTTTCTGAAAATGCCTTCGGGAAAATACGCTTTCTAATTGAAACGTTTTTCTGTCTTTTTCTGTTCTACCCCCTGGAAACTTTCTGTTTCATTACAGACAAGCCCCTGGACTAAAACTTTAATAACTTTTAAACAGAAAGTGATTTTTGATTGATTCTTTTTCTGTCATCTTTATTTTTATGTCTTTTTTTATCATATTTATTTGAAAAATATTTGGGACACTTTTTGTGCACACACGGTATTTACGTTAGTACGTATTTTTTCTCTATATCGTAGATATCGGGGGAGGTGACGGAACCGCGAACTTCACCGAGCTAGACTCCGACTACTCCGAACCTGGCAAGCATGTTTGAACCTTTGATATGATGAATGTTTTGCATGTCTGCTTAAGTAGTTACTTCATGGCATGTTTATATGAACATCCGTAAATGTTATATTGCATGCAAAGCTATTGCGAGTGAGCTTCGAAACTCGGTGTGTTATTCGATGTGATTTTACATGATCATGTGGTGACATGATAGGTGGTAAGGTGGTATTGTTGTAGCATGCCAGTCTTATGCCAAACCATTTAACTCCAGTGTCAATATGAGCCAAGTCAAGTTACCATCCGTTCCTTTTCTTGTACTACCACATGTTTTCTACAAAGAATATGGTTTAGTAAGTTGCAAACCTCTTTCCTGGTACACACCAAACAGAGGGACCGGGATGAGGGTTCCATGGCCCTGGATTAAAGCCCGTCATCGGTCGGGGAGCATGGGTGTTTCGGTTGGGACCGAGAGGGGGCACCCTTAGCGCCATGAGAAAAATTTGATCCCATGCTATTCGAGGTTGTGACCTCCCGTCTTAGAGTTTTTCTTGAGCGTTGCCTAGGGTGATTCTGGCAGCGGAATGTGGAATTGGTGTGTCTTGGTTAGATGTGTTTCTTCTAAAATATAAATAAACGGAACTAGTCCCTTGTGACTCTGAAATCCGTTGGCTGTGGTTAAATAGTACCAACTCTGCAGAGTCAAACTCATTCAAGTAACCGTATCTATGGTCAAGGTCTGTGTTCAACTTGTCTTTGTCAGTCTCAGTGTCAGTCTTCTTGACAATCTCTGGTGAACAAAAATGAGTGGTAAATCCGGCTTAATGATTACTCCCGTGGATGGACTAACCCGTTTATTGTTATGAACTGAGTATTTTCCTTGGAATGGTCTATATACTGCTTTAATACGACAATGAAATATAAGCCCTTTATGTGATGTCGCTCAGACGTCCGATTGTGGCATTTATGTTATTTACTTTCGATATAAGCCCTTTATGTGATGTCGCTCAGACGTCCGACTGTGGCATTTATGTTACTTACTTTCGATATAAGCCCTTTATGTGATGTCGCTCAGACGTCCGACTGTGGCACTCTTGTTATTTACTTTCGATATAAGCCCTTTATGTGATGTCGCTCAGACGTCCGACTGTGGCACTCTTGTTATTTACTTTCAATATAAGCCCTTTACGTGATGTCGCTCAGACGTCCGATTGTGGCACGCACTGTCATTTACTTTTCAATATAAGCCCTTTATGTGGTGTCGCTTAGACGCCCGACTGCGGCATGTTAATTTATTTGTCCACCTTTCGAGGCGTCGCTTGAGACACCCGATCGGTTTTCAGTTATTTTGTTGGGATTTCGGGAGGACTACCGCCCGACTTCCTTTTTATTTAACATGTCGTGCAAGTTTATTATTTGAGTGTGCATTGCTAATTGCTCCTGATGCATCATGCTTGCATTTGTTATATCTTATGTCCGAACTGTCTTGCGAGTACATTCAAAGTACTCACCTGGCTTGTTGATTTGGCCAGATGTTGACGAAGGCGATCTTATGGATGAAGAGTTCGATAGCAAGTCCGACGCCTAGAGGATTCCTAGTCAGTCCCGTGCGATCCTGGAATTTGTCACTTGTACCATATCTGCTTCCGCTACCCGATTAAAATCATCGAGCCTCACTTCGACGCTCGATGAGCCGCAAGAGTAGGAGTCATGTCACCCACTTCACTGTGGCATATCCACCACCACTTTTATTATGAGTCAGTAGTATGCCACCACACCCTTGTGTCATATCCGCCCTTATGTATAATATTGGCGTGCTTGTAATAAATTGTTGAGCAACCTTAGCTCAACCCTGTAATATATTTAGTACTTCTGGACTTCTGTATCAAGAATTTGTCTACCAGTAAGGAGGATTCTCCTATACTGGAAATAAAAGGGTCGGTTTCTCAATAAGTATTTTATTGAAAAACCGGTCGTGACAAACTTGGTATCAGAGCCAGGCTGACTGTAGGAAGCCACTAGGTGCGATCGCTAATCGGTTATTAGTGTCTTAGTGCGATTTTAGCATTCTTGCAAAATGTAGCAATTTTCTGTCAGTCATCATAAATTTGTGATCTGACTATTCGTATTTTTTGTCTACTTTTGTAGATGGCTAGTGTCGGGGAAGCTGATCGTGACCCACGAACACCTATGGGACCTGGCGGACCGAGTCCCTTGTGGTTCGGTGAGGGGCGGAGATTGCACGAAGAGCAGATCGAGGCGATGCACACGAGCAGTTTACCCAGCTTCGGAGCTCTCCGGAGAGATAATACTCCTACTGCTGCTTGTCTGATTCTATTGTGTTGTTACTAGGGAGCAATGAGAGCTACAAAACCTAGCTTGAGTGAGTGTAGTCTCGAATGAGTCGAACCAGCCGACCCTCTTCTACGTTGCGCATGGGCCTCCTTTTATAGGCTCAAGGGGTCACCACAGGTGGCAACGTAAACAAGGGCAAAATGGGAAAAAGGAGTTGCGGTTGGTACAGCTACTTTGTATAGTGTCTTATACCTAACTCTGACGGCAAGGGACAAAGGCATTAAATGCCCGTCCATGTCGCCTAAACAGTGCAAAAGGACCATCGGGGCGCCACCGCTCGCCACGATGGCCTTCTTGTCGGCGCCGCTTATCGCTGCTCTCCGTTGGCTGCACAGCCCTTGACACGCTGCGATGCTGGAATAGCCCCATGGCGACACGTTGGCGGATGAGCTGGAGCGGAGATGAAGAGAGGTTGCCTGCCGCGGCAAGCGCCTTGCCGCGGCTGAACCCTTGTCGCACTCGGAAGCTTGTCGCTCACCGAGCCTTCCTGGCAAGCTCCTCTTGCCGGGGTCTTGTCTTCTGCGCGCCTTGAGTGGCCTTCCCGGCAAGCTCCTCTTGCCGGGGTCTTGTCTCCTTGACTTGAGCATTTTGTTCTTGAATGGCTCCAAAGGAACCGCGGAGGACCTTGGCGGTCACTAGGCAATCCCTGCCGCGGGGTGCTGCAACTGCCCGTGCACAAGTTCGGGATACTAGGGTACCCCTACTCTAGTACACCGACAGGAGCCCCCGGGCCTGGGCCACACACGGCGTCGAGCTCTGTTGGGCCAGGCCCAAAACAGTGCACGGGCACGCGCGGCCTAGATCGCGCAGTTACTCGCTCCGGACCCACCACGTCTCCCACGAACAGCACGCGTCGACTGCAGCGTCGTGGGGAGAGATCGTGGGGGTTTCTTTAATTGGAAAAGCGGAACGTCCCCCCCCCTCTCCCTCCTTATAAGCAGGGGAAACAGGGGCAGGACACCCACCTCGCCATTGCTGTCACATCTCAAAAACCACCGTCGCTCCCTTCCTCCTTCTCGAGTCCCTAGAGAGCGACGCTCCGCCCCCCATTGCCACCGGCGCCATCAACGCCGTCGGAGTCCTCCACCACCTCCGCCATGGCTCCGAAAGCCGACAAGGGGAAGGGCGTGAAGTCGGCCGAGGCGCAGCGGCTCGCGGCGCTGCGAAAGGAGCGGGCCACCTTGACCCCAGCTCGGACTTGAAGGAGCTGAGGAGGCTACTACCTCTTCGGTCGAAGGAAGGAGGCGGCGCATCCGCGACGAGGTGATCTCCGCCGCTGCATCCGAGAAGGTTTCGTCGGGTATCCCTTCTTGGCTCTGCTTCTCTGCGGGCTCTGCCGCCCTTTTCAATTCTTTTGCGATATCATGAACACCTACGGTCTTCGCCTCCTTGATTTCACCCCCAACGCTGTCCTGACCATGGTGGTTTTCGCACACCTTTGCGAAAACTTTGTCGGAGTCCACCCAAATGTAGCCCTCTTCCGCCACTTCTTCATGCCCCGCGTTGAGAGAGGAGAGCCACTTGCCGGAGGGATTGCTTGGATCTCCAGGATTGGCAAGAAAGAAGCGTATCTGGAAGGAGAGCTCCGCAGCAAGTGGGAGGAGTGGAGAGCCGATTGGTGTTGGATCATCGAGGAGAACCCGCAGCCCTTCACTGCCCTGCACCAAACTCCCATAGTGTGCGGCAACGATTGGAGCAACTTGGCGCCAGAGGATGCTAGGCTGAAGATTGCCGTGACCCGGATCTTGCGCCTCAGGCATGCTGGACTTACCGTAGGCGCTGTTGGCGCGGATTTCCTTCGCCGCCGCATCGCTACCTTGCAGGAGAGGAGGAGGCCTGCTTGGGAGTTCCAAAATGCGGCAGACATCATGAGGCTGCGCCCGGGCCTCAACTGGAATTTCACCGTCTTGGAGCTGGATGCGATGCTGCTGGAGCTGTTCAAGCACGACCCAGATCACCCCGAGTGGTTCATGTTGCCGAGGGGGGTCGTTCCTTTGTGCAACAACTCTTCGCTCGACCGCATCCGTGCAATGATGCAGTTGTGTGATTCCCATGGGATCGTTCCAACTTGGCAAGAGCCCGCCGACGACGTCGTGCAGCAGTTCTTCGACAGCTTGGAAGAAGTGCCGATCCGCGCCGACGAGCAGAAGTGGCTCACCCGCGACACCACCAACGCCGAGCTGCAGCGCATCGCCACCAGGCTGGAGGAGGCGGTAGAAGCTGCTGCCGCTGGTGAATTCGGGTTCACCGTGGAGGAGGCGGAGGCGGCAGAGGCGGCAAGCCTTGCCGATCGAGAGGAGCTTGCCGGCGCGGAGGAGCAGGCCGAGCTTGAAGCTGAGCCGAACGAGCCTGCTGGGGGCGCCTCCCCCCACCTTCAGGTAGCTTGTCGCGGGAGGAGCCCGCAGCTCCACCAAGAAGGCGCCTCCGCAAGACCGGGGAAGTGGCGGGGCGGCAGACGGGCCAACAGCCGTCGCGCCGTGCGACGCGCTCCATCGCGGCAAGCTCTGTTGCCGCGGGAGCGCCTCACGCCCCCACAACAACTGGAGCGGGGCCTTCTGGGACCACGGCCCCTGCTCCCGCCAAACGCCCGAGGGAGCCTACTCTTCCAGCTCGTCGCACCGGAGGCGGAGCGGAATTCGACTTCTCCGCTCTCAGCTCCGAGGAAGAAGAAGAGTAAGATCTTGTCGCTGTACTTGTAATTCTTCAATTCGCTGCTTTGTCTTGTATCTGATTTGCTTCATTCTGAACTCTTTCCCTTTTCAGGACGCTGGCTCAGAGAGCGTCGAAGAGAGCCAAGACCCCGGTTGTTGTCATCAAAGACGATCCCCCCGTGGCGACAGGAGGCGCGTCTGAGACTCCCTTGCCGGACCCGACAACCCTTCTTCAGAGCAGCCCCCAGCACAGCCCCCAGCGTAAGTACTTGGTTTATTTCTTACGGTTAGGTGCGCATGGGTGCTCCTTCTTTACTGATATCTGACTTGTTGATTTGTGTAGGAGCAGAGCAGCCTCATCAGGAGGGCCTGGAAGTCACTCCCGAAGTTCCGTCTGCTTCGACTACGCCGCCAAGGGAGAATTCTCCGGCAAGGGAGCGCTCTCCGGCAAGGGAGGCTTCTCCGACAAGGGAAGTTTCTCCGACAAGGGGCAGCGCCGGCGATCCTCCGGTGGTGGAGACCGCGGCCACAGATCCCATCGCAGGTAACCCTTTTGCGTGACAATTTCCCATGGGTTCTTTTTCTTCTTCTGTTCTTCTTTTCGAACATTTGCTTGACTGTTCTTTCTTTTTCGATCGTCGATCCATCTGCGGAGAGCCGATGGAGACCGAGGTTGCGGCGAGGAGGACAGCAGGCAACAATGACGACGCCGCCAACATGGAGGAAGAGGCTGGCGCCGATGGGTCCGCCGGCGAGGAGGCCGCCAAGGCTGCCGCCGCAAAGGCTGGCGAGGGGTCTGGCGATCGTACTGACGACCCTGAGGCCGCAGGAGCGCCAGGCGCTACACCGACCGCCGATCCCTCCGCCACCGATGCAGCATCAGGCTCCGAAGAGCCCCAGCCCGGCGCCTATCTGAAGGCCGGCGACGGCGTCTTCATCAAGCTCCCATGGGCGTCGAGCTCCAGGGCGCCGGTCGAGGGAGAGACCTTCGACGAAGAGCTGCTCGCCTCCGCTGGGCTGTCGCTGGTTGACGCGCCAAGCAGCAGCGATGGCGAAGTCTCGAGGAGGAGCAGCTCTTGAAGAAGCTGTTGTCGCTCTACCGCGCCCGCAAGCCAAGCTGGAGTCCCGGAAGCACTTGTCGCGAGGGGGGAGCAGACATGGAGAAGCTTGAGAAGAGCTCCGCGCGCCAACCAGAAGCTCTCGGGGACGTGGCGAAGAGCGGGGCGACTCGCTGAGGAGCGCACAGCCTTCATTCTGGAGAAGGCTGAGGTCGAGGAGCAGCAGCGGCTTGCGGCTGAGAAGCTGTCGGCGCAAGAAGGCGAGCTGGCGCAGCGGAAGATCAACCTCGACAGCTATGAGGAAGATCTTGCCGCGCGCGAGCAATCAATTGGTGGAGCTCTCAAGGAAGCAAAAGATGCCGCCGCGGCTGCCGAGGCCGCCAAGAAGGAGTTGGAGACTAGGACGACGCAGCTGGAGGCCACCCTCCAGAAGAGCGGCGAGGAGGTCACTGCGCTGAAGCGCGAGCGCGAGAAGGACGCCTACACCCTTGGCGAGTTGCAGGGCCGTCTCGCTGAGAAGATCAAAGAGCTCGACGCCGCCAAGGACTCCAAGGCAGATCTTGAGCTGAAGCTGACCACCTTGACGGAGACGCTGGACGGCGCCAAGGAGCGGGAAGTGGGTTTGTTGGAGAAGATCAAGGCCAACGAGGAGCTGCTGGCGAACGCCGCGACCGCCCAGGATACCTTCAGAGAGAACGTGATGCACTGGATGGAGGGTCTTGTAGATACTGCCACCGCCATCGACAAGGAGCTGATGGAGCTGGGGATGGTGGATCTCGGGTACTCCACCGACGAGCGCCTTCAACCCAGCGCCAAGCTCAGCCTGTTCCTCAAGGGCGTGGTGACGGCTCTCCAGCGGCTCCGGGAGGAGATCCCAAAGCAACTGGCCGACGAGTCGCGCCAAATCTGTGCAGGAGCCCTCCAGAAGGTGTTGATGAAGGTGGCCTTCCGCAATCCAGGCGTTAGCTTCGCCAACGTCTTCAAGTCCTTGCCGCCGACTGCTGACGTTGAAGCGCTCAAGGCCCTTGTCGCACCCATTGTGGACAGGGTGAGCGGGGTCAAGAGGGTCGATGGCGACCGCGTAGACTAGGCCGCCCGTTTTATCTTTCCCTTGTCGCTGTTGATCATGTTTAGGAGAACAATCTATTAGATCTGCGACAAGTTATTTTTGTAATATAACTCTTTCTTAGGCAATGATTGCAATGTTATTTCCTTTACTTGATTCCTTCCTTTGTATGTTTGTGCCCTACGCTTTTAGAGAACTTGTCGGCGCGGGCACCTTTTGCATGAAAGTCTTGAGTGCGGAATGTCAACAGCCTCTTCATGGTGCCGCCTCTCAAGCAACCTTGTCGCAACTAGTTGCAGCTCACTTAAGTTGTTGAGCGGACTCGAAACAAAGTAAGGGCGCAAACTAGCTATGAGTTGGTTCCTCCGCGCACAGGTTTTCCATACAAAGTACTATCGTTCGAGGAAGATAACTTAAAAATAATTTAAAAACTGATTGCTCAAACTTTGGCAACTTAGCTTTTCTGTCATTCGCTTCCCGGTAAGGCGAAACTTCCTCGAGCGACGCTTGGCGGCCCACACCATTATCTTCTCCTCCCCGGCTAACTTGTGGGCGAAGGAACCTTCCTTTCTTTTGAGAAGAAAGAAGAGAAAATAAAGTTATGGAGCCTTGTGGCTCGTTATCGCTACGGGTGTGGATGCTGCACAAAATGTCAGATAACACAGGCAAATTGATTATGAAAGCATGAAATTGAAAATTTGCGCGCAACACATGAGCTTTACTGATGCACGGGGTCTGCGCCCGGCTTTGTACAAAGGATTACATGCAACATCGGCAAGACTTGTACAAAAGGGTGGTTGCCGGAGCAGGTTCCTAACAACCGCCCTATGGGTAAAACTTACGAAGATGCTCAATGTTCCAGGAGTTGCTCACCGAACGCCATCTTGATCTCAAAGCGAGACAGCGCCAGGCCTAGTGACTCGTTTCACCCGATAAGGGCCTTCCCACGGCGTCAACTTGTTGGAATTCTTGGCGGACTGAACGCGAAGAATAAGGTCGCCTTCCTCGAAACTTCGGCACTAACTGCGGCTATGGTAGCGGCGCAAAGCTTGCTGGTAACGAGCAGCTCGTGCAGCAGCTCAAGACGGTCCTCCTCAAGGAGCAGCGTCATCTTGTCGCAGCTGCTCTTGCTCAAGCTCATCATAAGCGAGTACTCGAGGTGACCCGTATACGAGTTCCGTGGGGAGAACTGCTTCCGCTCCATAGACTAGAGCGAAAGGTGTCTGGCCAGTGGCTCGATTTGGTGTCGTCTTGATCGACCAAAGAACCACCGGCAGCTCCTCAATCCAGTTTCTTCCGCACTTGTGCAGCCTGTCGAAAGTTCTGGTCTTGAGCCCTCGCAGCACTTCAGCATTTGCCCTCTCCGCTTGACCGTTGCTTCTCGGGTGAGCAACAGAAGCGAAGCAGACCTTGGCGCCAAGATCTTGGACGTACTGCATGAAGGTGCGGCTCGTGAACTGTGTGCTGTTGTCGGTGATGATCCGGTTAGGGATCCCAAAGCGGCAAACAATTGACTGAAGAACTTGATCGCCTTCGTTGTCTTTGTCACCTTCCTCATCGCTTCCACTTCCGGCCACTTTGTGAACTTGTCGATTGCGACGTACAAGTACTCAAAGCCCCGATAGCTCGGGAAAGGGGCCGAGGATGTCGAGCCCCGGACCGAAAATGGCGAGGATAAAGGGATCGTCTGGAGAGCTTGAGCTGGATGGTGTATCTGCTTGGAATGGAACCGCACGCTTCACACTTGGTTACTTGTGCAGTTGCATCACGGAGGGCTGTCGGCCAGAAGAAACCTTGCCGGAAAGCTTTAAGCAAGTGCTCTTCGCCAATGTGGTGACCACATATGCCTCCGTGTATCTCTCGCCAACAGCTTCGTCCATCTTCCGGTGAATACACTTCAATTTCACCCGTTGAGTCTTCTTACATGCAGCGTCTTTGTCGACAAACTGGTACATACTTGACTGTCGGGCTACTCTTTCCGCTTCTTCTTGCTCTTCGGAAGTTCTCCGTCTCAAGGAAATGGATGATCTGCTGTGACCATGTTGGAGCTGCGGCTCGACAACAAGGACTAAAGGCACAACTGCCGCTGCGGGAACATCAGCTTCTACGGCAAGAACATGCGGCTCAGCCGGAGCTTGATGATCCCCGGCAAGCTTGCCGGAGCAAAACTTGTCGGGAGCGTCTGCTTCAACGAAACAAACCCTTAGGCTTGTCGGAGCAGACTGCTCCTCAGCGATATCTGCGTTGATTTTGGGGACCTTCCTGGCGGCGGCTTCAGGGAGCTCTGCCGAAAAGTAGTCACCAGAAACCAACTTCCTCTTCTTGCTCTGTCCGGTTGATGGCATTACAGTCGGCTGAGTCAGCTTGAGCACAAAGATCCCTGGTTCCACAGTTAACTTGAGTGCAGCGCACTATGACAGGCCATCAGCAATATCATTCTGAGCTCTTGGAACATGTTCCATTTGTAGGCCGTCAAAGTGCTCTTCTAGTTTTCTCACTTCATCAACGTAGGCTTCCATCAACGGACTCTGATAATCTTTGTTTACTTGGCGGACGACAAGCTGCGAGTCACCCCTGACAATGAGCTTCTTGATCCCAAGGTCTACTGCAATTCTGACACCGGCAAGCAAACCTTCATACTCTGCAGTATTATTTGTTGCTTGCTCCTTGGGAAAGTGCATTTGTACTATGTATTTGAGGTGCTCTCCGGTGGGTGCGATAAGCAAGACGCGGCACCGGCGCTTTGCAGCGAGAAGGCACCATCAAAATACATCAGCACTCTTTATTTGCCTCCTTGACGGGATGCTCGTCTCGGAATTTCTTCATCTTGTGTTGGCGTCCATTCTGCTATGAACTCTGCGGTGCTCTGCTTTGGATAGTTGAAGTGCTTTCAAACTTGAGGCCAAAGCTTGGCAGTTCAAATGCCCACTCGACAATCCTGCTGTTGCTTCGGATTTTGCAATATCCTCTTCATGGAAAGCGAGTGACGATTGTTATCTCATGTGCTTGGAAGTAATGGCGCAGCTTTCTTGAGGCCATGAGGAGGCGAAAAGCAATTTCTGCACACCGAGTACCTTGACCTAGCCCCTGCAGAAGGGAACTGACAAAGTAGACTGGGCGCTGCACCATCCTTTTTTGCATCTTCTCGCAATCCTCCGCAGATCCGTCCTTGTCGGGACCAGAGCTTGTCGGTGAAGCCCCCTGCTTGTCGCTGGATGCATCTGCCTCGGTTGCCGGCTCATCATCTGCCTCCCTTTCCGCTACTAACGCAGCACTAACCACTTGATTGGTTGCCGCTATATACAGCAGCAACTTCTCTTGTGGCCTAGGTGCGACAAGTATTGGAGTGGAGGACAGGTACCTCTTTAAGTCCTGCAGCGCAGCCTCCGCTTCGGGAGTCCATTTCATTGGACCTGCCTTTTTCAAAATCTTGAAAAATGGCAGGGCGCGCTCAGCAGACCTAGAGATAAACCTACTGAGAGCAGCCACGCAACCGGCAAGTCTTCGTACATCCTTGACGCGCTTTGGTGCTTCAATCTGCTCAATGGCCTTGATCTTGTCGGGATTGGCTTCAATTCCCGCTGAGACCACGAAGAACCCGAGAAGCTTGCGGAAGGACTCGAACACACACTTCTCGGGGTTGAGCTTGAGGTTGATCTTGCAGATTTGCAAAGATCTCATCTAAATCTTGAACCAGAGTTGCTTTGTCCTTGCTCTTGACCACTATGTCATCCATGTAGGCTTCTACATTTCTGTGCATTTGCTGCTCAAAAGCGTCATGGTCTACTCTTGCAAACGTTGAACCAACATTCTTTAGCCCAAAAGGCATTCGTATAAGCAGTATGTGCCACATGGGGTGATGAATGCGGTTTTCTCCTCATCCTCTTCTGCCATGAAGATCTGATGATATCCTGAATATGCATCAAGAAATGAAAGCAAATCACATCCAGCCGTGGAGTCAACAATCTGGTCGATCGCTGCAAGGGAAATGGGTCTTTGGGACAAGCTTTATTAACATCGTGAAGTCGATCTGAGTCTCCATTTCCCATTTGCCTTTCGATACAACTACCGGATTGGCCAACCACGTGGGATGGAGCACTCCTCTGACAAGGCCTGCTGCTTCCAACTTCTTGATCTCTTCTGCTATGAATTCTTGGCGCTCCACTGCCTGTTTTCTGACTTTTTGCTTGACGGGCCGCGCATGAGGACAGACAGCTAAGTGGTGCTCAATTACCTTCCTGGGAACTCCGGGGATGTCAGACGGTTGCCATGCAAACACGTCGACATTCGCCCGCAGGAAAGCAACGAGCGCGCCTTCCTATTTAGGGTCGAGAGTGGCACTGATGGTGAAGGTACCACCAGTGCCGTCCTCCTTGGCGGGCACCTTCTTGGTCTTCGGTGGAGCTGCCATCGTCTTCTTGCACTTGCCGGTGGAGCTCGATGGTGCGTCCTCGACGGTAGTGCAGCACTCCGAAGAGGTGCGCTTGCCGGAGTGGGCATCAGAGCTCTTGCCGGACAAAGTTGTCTTCTTCTTCCCCCCGGGAGCTTCAGCGGCAAGTGATTTGCTATCTGTTGCAGCTGCTGCCTCCCGGTAAATCTTGTCGGCGCAGATAAGAGCATCCTTCTTGTCGCCATGGACAGAAATGACACTTATCGGGCGGGCATCTTGAGTAAGTTGTATGCATAATGAGAGGCTGCCATGAACTTGGCGAAAGGCCGGATTTGCCAAGTATTCCATTGTAGGGCAATGGAAAATCAGCGACGTCGAGCGTGACCCTCTCGATCCTGAAGTTTAGCTCGCTGCCAAATGTTACCGCAACGTGATCTTCCCTTTCGCTTGCTCCTTCCTGGGTTGATTCCTTGAAAAGTGCGGTCTCTTCGAGCTCGCTGTCAGGGATCTGAAGCTTCTGGAGCACTGCGGATGAGATCAGGTTTAAGCCGGCCCCGCCGTCAACTAGCATCTTGGTGACCTTAAGGTTGCAGATAGTTGGTGAGACCAACATCGGCAAGCACCCGACCGCGGTTATGCGATCAGGGTGGTCCTCAATATCAAAGACGATAGGCGTGCTGGACCATTTCAAAGGCCTGCGTGACTCTACGGATGGTTCTGCTGCATTAACCTCCCGCATCCATTGCTTGAGCTGGCGGTGTGAGGTATGCAGAGAAGCACCACCGTCAACGCAGAGGACCTCCATGGCTTTCTGAAACTCCTGCTCATCAGCTTCATCGTCTTCCATATCTTCATCGTCATCGTCGTCTTCATCCTTGTCGCGGCCGCGGGGAGGTCTGTCTCCTTGCCGCTGCTTGGCCTTGCCGCGGCGTCCTCCCCGGCCGGGTCGCTTCTTGCTAGCTGCTCCAGCACCTTCCTGGGCCTTCTCCTTGTCTCGCTGCTCGTACTCAGCCTTCTGCTGTTCTACAAGCTGCTCGACCTTCTTGCAGCTCTGGAGGTCGTGGCCCTTGGTGCGGTAAATCTTGCAGTACTATTTGTTGGAGCTGTCCTGCTTGTCGGCGGCCGCCACAGGCTTGCAGTCGGCGCCAGCGGCAACCTCCTTGCCGGAGCCACCAACTTTGGCTTTCTTGGCGGCGCCACCGTTGCCGGACTGCTCGACAACTAGTACCTCTTTGCCCTTCTTCCTTCGGTTGTTCCGCCGCCGACTCTTCTTTGCCGGGAGGTCTCCTCACTGTCAGATCCTGCTTCTGCATTCTCTCCTGGGAGTCTCCTCCCTTCCTCAGCGCGTGCACACTTGTCGGCCAGAGCATACAACTCACTGACGTCCTTGACTTTGCACATCGCCATTTCCTCCCTCATCCTGCGGTTCCGCACGTTCTGATGAAATGCGCTGATCACCGCGGCAGGGTGGACATCTGGGATGTTGTAGTGCACGCGGCTGAATCTTTGAATGAACTTGCGCAGGGATTCTCCTTCCTTCTGGGCGAGCAGGTGGAGGTCACCCTCTTGGCCATGAGGCTTGTGGCCGCCTGTGGAGGTGCCGACAAACTGATGGCATAAATCTGCCCAAGAGGATATGGAGCTGTCCGGCAAGTGCATGAGCCAAGATCTGACATTGGGCTTGAGCACCAGCGGGAAGTAGTTGGCGAGGATCTTGTCGTCTCGCCCCCGCAGCCTGCACCGCGATGGTGTAGATCTTTGAGGAACTCCGATGGGTGTGTCCTGCCATCATACTTCTCCGCACGTCGGCTTGAAATTTTTCTTGTCGGGCCCCTTTGGACTTGCCGCAGCTCACGAGTGAACGCAGGGCAACCTACCACGCACTGGCAAGTCACTGGTTCCCCTGGCGCATGCATCGTCAGCAGAGGGCCAGCAGCGCTGGTCGATTGACGCCGCGCTTCTCTTGGCTTCGATGCGAGTTCGGCGTCTTCTTGTTGCCGTTCTTGAAGAACTTGGCGCTGATCACGACGAGCTCATGGATCCGGCGACGCGGTGGAGTCATTGTCGAGGTGGATCCGGACGAGTCGGCGATCTTAACTTCGGGATGGAGAGTGCATGGTGGTTGCACCCCATAGGTGTCGCCGCCACCGGCTCGTGCCTTGTCGTCTCGCCGCGGCAATGATGTGCTTGGTTGCCGCGGGACGTCGCCGTTGGCAAAGCCGATGAGACTTTGAATGGTGGCCCTCCATTCGTCGACCTTGTCTGCCGTCGGAGGGTAATCCAGGAGCAGTTGAGCCCGCGCCAAAGCTTCCGCTTGAGTGGTGGGCGGTAATGGTGAACGGTGCGAGGAGAGGGATGTGCTCGGACTTCTAAATATATTAGAAGGAGCAGTATCCCGTCCAGGCGACCGTGCCCCGCTCGCACCAGCCTGTTGGCGCGCGAGCTGCTCTTGAGCGTCTCTGGATCCACCGGCTCGATCTTGGCCCAACGAACGTATGGCGCTGCGAGCACCATGACGCTGTCGGTCTCGCGCCTCCTGAGATGGACGCGGTACGTATCCGGACGCCGAGGTCTGCGCCGCCTTGTCCTTGGACTTGGCAGCGTCGTGGGCTCCCTCGACGACGCCCGTTCCTCCGCCAGCGTCTTCCCCACCACTCGTCAGCTCCGGTGGTGGTGGGTTTAACGCGGACGGCTCTGCTGCCGCCGAAGCCTTCTTCTTCGGTGGCATGTTGATGAAGATGATGAAGATTGTTGCTCGTGTGAACGCCGGATCAGGTTCACACAGCCTCGACGCCCCCTACCTGGCGCGCCAAAGATGTCGGGGAAGCTGATCGTGACCCACGAACACCTATGGGACCTGGCGGACCGAGTCCCTTGTGGTTTGGTGAGGGGCGGAGATTGCACGAAGAGTAGATCGAGGCGATGCACACGAGCAGTTTACCCAGCTTCGGAGCTCTCCGGAGAGATAATACTCCTACTGCTGCTTGTCTGATTCTATTGTGTTCTTACTAGGGAGCAATGAGAGCTACAAAACCTAGCTTGAGTGAGTGTAGTCTCGAATGAGTCGAACCAGCCGACCCTCTTCTACGTTGCGCATGGGCCTCCTTTTATAGGCTCAAGGGGTCACCACAGGTGGCAACGTAAACAAGGGCAAAATGGGAAAAAGGAGTTGCGGTTGGTATAGCTACTTTGTATAGTGTCTTATACCTAACTCTGACGGCAAGGGACAAAGGCATTAAATGCCCGTCCATGTCGCCTAAATAGTGCAACAGGGACCATCAGGAGCGCCACCGTTCGCCACGATGGCCTTCTTGTCAGCGCCGCTTATCGCTGCTCTCCGTTGGCTGCACAGCCCCTTGACACGCGTGCCTGGAATAGCCCCATGGCGACACGTTGGCGGATGAGCTGGAGCGGAGATGAAGAGAGGTTGCCTGCCGCGGCAAGCGCCTTGCCGCGGCTGAACCCTTGTCGCACTCGGAAGCTTGTCGCTCACCGAGCCTTCCCGGCAAGCTCCTCTTGCCGGGGTTTTGTCTTCTGCGCGCCTTGAGTGGCCTTCCCGGCAAGCTCCTCTTGCCGGGGTCTTGTCTCCTTGACTTGAGCATTTTGTTCTTGAATGGCTCCAAAGGAACCGCGGAGGACCTTGGCGGTCACTAGGCAAGCCCTGCCGCGGGGTGCTGCAACTGCCCGTGCACAAGTTCGGGATACTAGGGTACCCCTACTCTAGTACACCGACAGCTAGTAGCGACTTTGAGTCACAGGTGTTCGCCAATGTACCTGAGGGTTTTATCAAGCTCCTCACCTACATCGTCAAGATCGCGATTGGGCCATCGGTTCGTCCAGTATTCACACTCTACCAGCACAAGATCAGCGACAGCCTGTCCATGCACCAGGCCGCGGTGCAATTCAAGGGAGGGCATTCAGAGTCACGCCAATTCCGATTTGTTGGTAGGGCCATGCCTACGGAGAGGCATGCCATGCAGATGGCTGCCCGTGAGGCGATAGCTCGTCTCCGGGATGTTCTTCCTTCGATGAAGACTCGCCGCTACCGCTACCTCCCATGCCACGTGCCATACACTTGTCACTATGCATTCGCTTGCCCTGGGGGAGAGCGAGATGAGGCTATTGAGATGCTTGTTGAATACCTCCAGGCTCTTGAGGCAGCTTTCGATAATCTCATGGACGACCTTGTGGCTGCTCGTATGGACTCAGTTCATGGCTGTTCCGACAACAGGAGGGAGCTCCTCCACACAGCACCACCACCGACCTTCATCTCATCCTCAGCATCCTATTCACCTGCCATCCTCGCCACCGCTCATCGCCTGCCTACCACTGAGGAGTTTGACCAAGTCATTGCGCCCACTCCAGTCCGTGTTGCACCACCTATTGCGCCCACTCCAGTCAGTCTTGCACCACCTATTGCGCCCACTCCAGTCCGTGCTGCACCACCTATCATGCCCGCTCCAGCTCCTCAGCGCAGCAGTTCGCGCCTGGAGCCTATTAGTGAGGAGGAGGTTGAGTCCCCAGCATCACTGGGTCTTACCCTCGGTAGGCCAAGGGAAATCCTCACCATCTCCGACTGAGTGCGCCTAGCAGCCCTGCGATGTACCAGCTTGTATGATATGTTTATATGTATATAGGTGGTGAGAAGTAGTTTGTATGCGCATCATGTAGGAACTGGGAGAAGTGCACTAGCCTAAATAACATGTCAGGAATGTGTACGCACATCCTGAATGATGTATTGTATAATTACTGCTTGCGTGTAAGATATGTATTGAGCAGTCCTTCTCCATGCGCAATCAAATATTTTCTTGAAAAATCTTGGAGTATTTAAACTTTTCCGCCTTTGCGTATTTATTTACTTTTGTGACTCAATCTCTTTTTCTTATGAGTTTAAAAAAAATATCCCTAGAGTGGAAAATGTCTCGTCCTTGGACTCGTTCCATGCCAAGTCCGCCAGAAGAGAATCATGGCACCCACACAAGCAACAATTTCACACAGGGGCAGTCAAGTCAGCAGGGCAGTGAAGCAGCTTTTTCCCAAGTGTGCCGCCTTTATGAACAAAGCCAGCAACAGCATCAAGAAATGATGAACCATGTCATCAATATGGGAAATCACCGTGGACCGTATCAGGAGCAATCCAAATTGTCAGAACTACAAAAGACACGTCCCCCAACGTTCTCGCACACTGACAAACCTCTTGAGGCCGATGATTGGCTTCGAGACATTGAAAGGAAATTAATTATTGCACAATGTTCAGACCGTGAGAAGGTACTATATGCACCTCACTACCTCATAGGAGCAGCTGCATCATGGTGGGAAAATTTCCTACACATGCACCCCAATGAGAATAACATCACCTGGGAAGAATTTAAAGAAGGTTTTCGTGGGGCGCATATCCCCAGAAGCGTTATGAAGATCAAGAAGAGGGAGTTTGATGACCTCAAGCAGAGAGGCATGACGGTGACTGAGTACAACAGTCATTTTACTCAATTATCTCGTTATGCCAACGAAGAGCATATGACGGAAAATAAAAAGATGGAAAAATTTCTGGACGGTCTTGCACCAGCACTTAAATGCCAGCTAGTTGTACACACCTTTCCAGATTTCTGGACCGCCTGACTTCCTTTTTATTTAACATGTCGTGCAAGTTTATTATTTGAGTGTGCATTGTTAATTGCTCCTGATGCATCATGCTTGCATTTGTTATATCTTATGTCCGAACTGTCTTGCGAGTACATTCAAAGTACTCACCTGGCTTGTTGATTTGGCCAGATGTTGACGAAGGCGATCTTATGGATGAAGAGTTCGATAGCAAGTCCGACGCCTAGAGGAGTCCCAGTCAGTCCCGTGCGATCCTGGAATTTGTCACTTGTACCATATCTGCTTCCGCTACCCGAATAAAATCATCGAGCCTCACTTCGATGCTCGATGAGCCGCAAGAGTAGGAGTCATGTCACCCACTTCACTGTGGCATATCCACCACCATTTTTATTACGAGTCAGTAGTATGCCACCACACCCTTGTGTCATATCCGCCCTTATGTATAATATTGGCGTGCTTGTAATAAATTGTTGAGCAACCTCAGCTCAACCCTATAATATATTTAGTACTTCTGGACTTCTGTATCAAGAATTTGTCTACCAGTAAGGAGGATTCTCCTATACTGAAAATAAAAGGGTCGGTTTCTCAATTAGTATTTTATTGAAAAACCGGTCGTGACACCCCGACCGCCACTCATAAGGAAGACAATCAATAAATAAATCATGCTCCAACTTAATCACATAAGGGTTCACCATACATGCATGCTACAGGAATCACAAACTTTAACACAAGTATCTCTCAAATTCACAATTACTCAACTAGCATGACTTTAATATCACCATCTTCATATCTCAAAACAATTATTAAGCATCAAACTTCTCTTAGTATTCAACACACTCATAAGAAAGTTTTTACTATTTTTGGATATCTAGCATATTAAGATTATTTAAGCAAATTACCATGCTATTTAAGACACTCAAAATAATATAAGTGAAGCATGAGAGTTCATCTATTTCTTCAAAATAAAACCACCACCGTGCTCTAAAAGATATAAGTGAAATACTAGAGCAAATGACAAACTACTCTGAAAGATATAAGTGAAGATCAATGAGTAGTCGAATAATTATACAACTATGTGAAGACTCTCCCATTTAATAATTTCAGATCTTGATATTGTATTCAAACAGCAAGAAAAAAAAATGACATCGCAAGGATAGCACAACTCATGTGAAGAAGCAAAAACTTAGGCTCAACCGATACTAACCGATAGTTGTTGAAGAAGAAAGGTGGGATGCCTACCGGGGCATCCCCAAGCTTAGATGCTTGATACTTCTTGAAATATTATCTTGGGGTGACTTGGGCATCCCCAAGCTTGAACTTTTGTGTCTCCCTAATTCCTCTCATATCATGGTTTCTCTTTTTATCAAAAGCTTCATACACACCAAACTCAACCAGAACTCGTGAGATAGGTTAGTATAAACCAATGCAAAACCTTATCATTTTCTAATGTGACAAATCACTAAGATTATTATTCAACATTTAATACTAAATGCCTCTGCATGTTTAATACTCCTATCCTCAAATAGAATCATTAAACAAGCAAACATATGCAAACAATGCAAACATAACAGCAATCTGCCAAAACAGTACAGTCTGTGAAGAATGCAAGAGTATCATACTTCCCTAACTACAAAAATTATGAACTAAAATTCCCACTGTAATAAATTTATCAGAGATCAATATGCAAAAAGATTCAACATTATACCACTCTCTGACTTTTCTAGGGAATTTTTGCAACAGCGGTAAACTTTCTGTTTTCAAACAGCAATATGTATACTAGCAAAATAAGCATGGCAAAGGCTATCCTTGACATTTTTATTGGAACTAAAGATTCAAAACATTATGCTAAATAACAGAAAGCAAATACTAACAATATAAAATGACGCTCCAAGCAAAACACATATCATGTGGTGAATAAAAATATAGCTCCAAGTAAAGTTACCGATGAACGAAGACGAAAGAGGGGGTGCCATCCGGGGCATCCCCAAGCTTAGGCTCTTGGTTATCCTTGAATATTACCTTGGGGTGACTTGGGCATCCCCAAGCTTAGGCTCTTTCCACTCCTTATTCCATAGTCCATCGAATCTATACCCAAAACTTGAAAACTTCACAACACAAAACTTAACAGAAAACTCGTGAGCTCCGTTAGCGAAAGAAAACAAAACACCACTTCAAGGTACTGTATTGAAGTCATTCTTTATTTATATTGGTGTTAAACCTACTTTATTCCAACTTCTCTATGGTTTATAAACTATTTTACTAGCCATAGATTCATCAAAATAAGCAAACAACACAATGAAAACAGAATCTGTCAAAAACAGAACAGTCTGTAGTAATCTGTAACTAACGCAAATTTCTGGAACTCCAAAAATTCTAAAATAAATTGGTGGACCTGAGGAATTTGTCTAGTAATCATCTGCATAAAAATCAACTAAATAGCACTCTCCAGTAAAAAGTTTAAGCTAATCTCGTGAGCGCTAAAGTTTCTGTTTTTTACAGCATGATCATAAAGACTTCACCCAAGTCTTCCCAAAGGTTCTACTTGGCACAAACACTAATTAAAACATAAAACCACATCTAAACAGAAGCTAGATGGATTATTTAGTACTAAACAGAACCAAAAAGTAAGAAACTAAAATAAAATTGGGTTGCCTCCCAACAAGTGCTAACGTTTAACGTCCCTAGCTAGGCATGATGATTTCCATGATGCTCACATAAAAGATAAGGATTGAAATATAAAGAGAGCATCATGAAGAATATGACTAGAACATTTAAGTCTAACCCACTTCATATGCATAGGGATTTTGTGAGCAAACAACTTATGGGAACAATAATCAACAAGCATAGGAAGACAAAACAAGCATAACTTCAAAAATTTAAGCACATAGAGAGGAAACTTGATATTATTGCAATTCCTACAAGCATATGTTCCTCCCTCATAATAATTTTCAGTAGCATCATGAATGAATTCAACAATATAACCAGCACCTAAAGCATTCTTTTCATGATCTACAAGCATAGAAAATTTACTACTCTCCACATAAGCAAAATTCTTCTCCTGAATAGTAGTGGGAGCAAACTCTACAAAATAATTATCATGTGAGGCATAAACCAATTGAAAACTAAAATCATGATGACAACTTTCATGGTTATCATTATTCCTAATAGCATACAAGTCATCACAATAATCATCATCGATAGCAACATTGTTCTCATAATCAATTGGAACCTCTTCCGAAATAGTGGAATCATCACTAAATAAAGTTGACACTCTTCCAAACCCACTTTCATCAATATAATCATCATAAATAGGAGGCATGCTTTCATCATAATAAATATTCTCATCAAAAGTTAGGGGACTAAAAATATCATATTCATCAAACATAGCTTCCCCAAGCTTGTGGTTTTGCATATCATTAGCATCATGGATATTCAAGGAATTCATACTAACAACGTTGCAATCATGTAATCACTCACATATTTCATGCCAAGCATTCTATGTAATTCTTCTTCTAGCACTTGAGCACAATTTTCCTTTTCATCATACTCACGAAAGATATTAAAAAGACGAAGCGTATGAGACAAACTTAACTCCATTTTTTTGTAATTTTCTTTTATAAACTAAACTAGTGATTAAACAAGAAACAAAAAGATTCGATTGCAAGATCTAAAGATATACCTTCAAGCACTCACCTCCCCGGCAACGGCGCCAGAAAAGAGCTTGATGTCTACTACACAACCTTCTTCTTGTAGACGTTGTTGGGCCTGCAAGTGCACAGGTTTGTAGGACAGTAGCAAATTTCCCTCAAGTGGATGACCTAAGGTTTATCAATCCGTGGGAGGCGTAGGATGAAGATGGTCTCTCTCAAACAACCCTGCAACCAAATAACAAAGAGTCTCTTGTGTCCCCAACACACCCAATACAATGGTAAATTGTATAGGTGCACTAGTTCGGCGAAGAGATGGTGATACAAGTGCAATATGGATGGTAGATATAGGTATTTGTAATCTGAAATAATAAAAACAGCAAGGTAACAAGTGATAAACGTGAGCGTAAACGGTATTACAATGATAGGAAACAAGGCCTAGGGTTCATACTTTCACTAGTGCAAGTTCTCTCGACAATAATAACATAGATATATCATATAACAATCCCTCAACATGCAACAAAGAGTCACTCCAAAGCCACTAATAGCGGAGAACAAACGTAGAGATTATGGTAGTGTACGAAACCACCTCAAAGTTATTCTTTCGGATCGATCTATTAAAGAGTTCGTACTAGAATAACACCTTAAGACACAAATCAATCAAAACCCTAATGTCACCTAGATACTCCAATGTCACCTCAAGTATCCGTGGGCATGATTATATGATATGCATCCCACAATCTCAGATTCATCCAACCAACACAAAGTACTTCAAAGAGTGCCCCAAAGTTTCTACCGGAGAGTCAAGAACGTGTGCCAACCCCTATGCATAGGTTCATGGGCGGAACCTGCAAGTTGGTCACCAAAACATACATCAAGAGGCACATGATATCCCATTGTCACCACAGATAAACACGGCAAGACATACATCAAGTGTTCTCATAAAAGACTCAATCCGATAAGATAACTTCAAAGGGGAAAATCAATTCATCACAAGAGAGTAGAGGGGGAGAAACATCATAAGATCCAACTACAATAGAAAAGCTCGGGATACATCAAGATCGTGCCATAGAGGGAACACGAGAGAGAACGAGAGAGAGAGAGAGAGAGAGAGAGAGAGAGAGAGAGAGAGAGAGAGAGAGAGATCAAACACATAGCTACTGGTACATACCCTCATCCCGAGGGTGAACTACTCCCTCCTTGTCATGGAGAGCACGGGATGATGAAGATGGCCACCGGTGATGGGTTCCCCCCTCCGGTGTGCGAAAACAGGCTCGAGAGGTTTTGGTGGCTCTGAGAGGCTTGCGGCGGCGGAACTCCCGATCTATCTTGATATTCGATGTTTTAAGGGTATGTAGGCTTATATAGGCGAAAGAAGTCGGTCGGGAGGTGCTCGAGGGGCCCACGAGACAGGGGGGCACGCCCTGTTGGGGGGGGGCCTCCTATCTTGTGGAGTCCTCGGGGATCTTCTGACGTGAACTCCAAGTCTCCAGGATCATATTCTTCCCAAAAATAACGCCGCCGAAGGTTTCATTCTGTTTGGACTCCATTTGATATTCCTTTTCCTCGAAATACTGAAACATGCAATAAAACAGCAATATGGGATGGGCCTCCGGTTAACAGGTTAGTCCCAAAAGTAATATAAAAGTGTATAATAAAGCCCAATATTGCTCAAAACAATAAATAATATAGCATGGAGCAATAAAAAATTATAGATACGTTGGAGACGTATCAGCGCGCTCTATAGGGGGGGGGCGCCCTCCTATCTCGTGGCTTCCTCGGAAGCTTCTTGACTTGCACTTCAAGTTCTCTGGATCACGTTCCTTCCAAAAATCACGCTCCCGAAGGTTTCATTCCGTTTGGACTCCGTTTGATATTCCTTTTCTTCGAAATACTGAAATAGGCAAAAAAAACAACAATATGGGTTGGGCCTCCGGTTAGTAGGTTAGTCCCAAAAATGATATAAATGTGTAAAATAAAGCCCATAAACATCCAAAAGGGGTAATATAATAGCATGGAACAATAAAAAATTATAGATACGTTGGAGACGTATCACCTTCCTCCCCGGAAAGATCTTTGTGTTCGGCGGCTTCGTACTGCGGGCCAACTCCCTTGGCCATCTAGAGCAGATCGACAGCTACGCCCCTGGCCATCAGGTCAGATTTGGAAGCTTGAACCACGTCGCAAGCGTCCGAGGAGACCTGATCTCCAACGGATTCGATGCCGCGATGATCGCTCCCCCTCGCCCCGATGAACGAGACTTAAATCTGTCATTGGATCACATCCAGGAGATGGTTCCTGTTGCTGCAACGGCCTTAGAACCAGAGCAGATCGTGCCATCCAAAGCCATAGAATCCGCGGTGTTGGAGCTGCATACGGACTCAACACCCCGCAATATTTGCGTCAACAGAACTTCGAACTCGTCTCTGGCTATAAGTTCAGGACCGTGTACACCTGCAGACACCAAGCTAGATCGGTTATCAATCTTCGAATTCGGCGCCGCAGACGTTTTCCAGCACTCACCTTTGGGCGATGTGCTGAACTCTCTAAAGAATTTTTCCTTGGAGAAGGACTCGCAGCCGAACTATGTTCGGTTCGAGTTAGAGGCTGATGATGGGGAATTTTGCTTCCCAACCACCACCCACTTCATAGCTACCGTCGAGGACTTAACCGACGAGCTCGATTATGGCTCCGAAGATGTCGACGGTATGGACGACGATGCCGACAAGGAGAAAGGCCAAGACCCGCCATTCACTAGATGTTGGACGGCCACCTCTTCGTACGACGTGTACATGGTTGATACACCTAAAGGATCTAGCGACGACAAAGAAGAGCCAGATGCGAATAAACCCACTAAGACGCAATCCAAGCACCGGCTCCCTAAACGCCGCTCTAAGCCACGTCGCTCAAAAGACGGCAACACTGCCACCGGAGAAAATAGTACTCCGGGCGATGCCGAAAATAGTGAAGATCCTGTTGGAGCTACATCCGAACAAGGGGAACAAGACAACGGGCAAGATGACCCTGATAAACAGGCCATGCCAAATGACTAGGATGATGACAGTTATCGTCCAGTCTCCGAGGATGATGAGAGCCTTGGCAATGAGGACTTCATCGTGCCTGAGGCACCCCTCGAGCGAGCGCTTCAAGCGCCAGCTAATAGCCACTGTAAGAAGCCTGAAGAATAAGCAGCAGCAGCTCCAAGCTGATCAAGACCTGCTCATTGACAGGTGGACTGATGTCCTGGCAGCCGAAGAATACGGCCTCAAGCGCCCAACCAAGATTTACCCAAAGCGTAGACTGCTACCTCAGTTCGACAAGGAGGCACCAGATCCCCCGCGTAATGCGGAACGACCACCACGAGGTCGGGACAGTGCAGCGGACCGACCGCCCCGCGGTCGGGATAAAACGACAACTCATGCCGAACAACAGCCTGCCCCACTTCCTCGTAAACACAGGGACAGACCAGCTCGGGACCATACATAAAACCTTCGGCAAGAATTGGATAGTAGAGCAGGATACACAGACTGATCTACGGATCACGAGAACGCTTCCCTACTCGAGATGACGGCTACCTATTCGGACCAGACAAACCTAGTCATGCCCGGGCCGATGACCGCAGACAGACTTCATCAGAAGTGCGCCGTGATGCGGCCCGATATAGAGGCGCCGCAAACCCTCTCTGCTTCACAGATGAGGTACTGGATCACGAATTTCCCGAGGGGTTCAAGCCCGTCAACATTGAATCATACGACGGAACAACCGATCCCGCGGTATGGATTGAGGACTTTATTCTCCACATCCACATGGCCCGTGGAGACGACCTCCACGCCATCAAATACCTCCCACTAAAGCTCAAAGGGCCAGCTCGACACTGGCTAAATAGCCTGCCTGAAAACTCCATCGACAGCTGGGAGGACTTGGAAGAAGCCTTCCTTGACAACTTCCAAGGTACATATGTCCGGCCACCCGATGTCGATGACTTAAGCCACATAGTTCAACAACCTGGAGAATCAGCCAGAAAATTCTGGACTAGGTTCCTAACCAAAAAGAACCAGATCATTGACTGTCCGGATGCCGAAGCCCTAGAGGCCTTTAAGCACAGCATCCGTGACGAATGGCTAGCACTCCACCTTGGCCAAGAAAAGCCGAAGTCCATGGCAGCCCTTACGGCACTCATGACCCGCTTTTGCGCTGGTGAGGATAGTTGGTTGGCTCGTAGCAAAAATACAGCCGGCGAGGTAGGCCCCACCGAGGCCAAGAACAGCACCGGCAAGCTCCGGCGCAATAGACACAAACGCCAAAGCAACGACGACAACACCGATGACACCACAGTTAACGCCGGATTCAGTGGCTCCAAGTCTGGCCAACGGAAGAAGCCCAACAAAAGAAACAATGAAGGACCTTCCAGCCTGGACCGCATACTCGACCGTCCATGCCAGATACACGCCACCCCATACAAACAAGCAAATCACACCAACAGATGGTTTTTCAAACAGGCTGGCAAATTAAATGCCGAAAACAAAGAAAAGGGATCACAAAGTGAGGACGATGACGATGAGCCCCGGCAGCCGAACACTATGGGACAGAAGAAATTTTCCCTTCAAGTCAAAACGGTGAACATGATATACACTACACACATCCCCAAAAGGGAGCACAAGAGAGCACTTCGGGGCGCCTACGCGATAGAGCCAGTTGCCCCAAAATTCAATCTGTGGTCGTCATTCCCGATCACCTTCGATCATCGAGATCACCCAACTAGTATCCGCCATGGCGGTTCAGCCGCACTAGTCCTTGACCCAATTATCGACGGGTTTTGCCTAACACGAGTCCTGATGGACGGTGGGAGCAACCTCAACCTGCTTTATCAGGACACAGTGCGGAAGATGGGCATTAACCCCTCACGAATCAAACCAACAAAGACTACCTTTAAAGGAGTCATACCAGGTGTAGAGGCCCGCTATACGGGCTCAATCACGCTTGAGGTGGTCTTCGGCTCTCCGGACAACTTCCGAAGCGAGGAGTTAATCTTCGACATCGTCCCCTTCCGCAGCGGCTATCACGTGCTGCTCGGACGAACCGTGTTTGCTAGATTCAACGTAGTGCCACACTATGCTTATCTCAAGCTCAAGATGCCCGGTCCACGCGGTGTCATAACAGTCAATGGCAATACGGAACGCTCCCTCCGAACAGAGGAGCGCACCGCCGCCCTAGCAGCAGAGGTACAGAGCGGCCTTCTCAAGCAGCACCATAGTACAGCTGCCGAGCCCCTGGACATTATTAAGAGGTTCCGTACTACACTGCAACAGGAAAGCGCGGCTCGTCAAGAGCTTGATTAGCAATTCGGCCTCCGTCCCAGTCCCGCTGAAGTGGTGGCATTCGTACCACGCGTACATAATTACGCATTCAAAATACCATGGACATCGACGGAGGCACAAGCCAAACCGGGATCTACAGTTCGGCTAGACCGATCTCGGACACACATATAACTTTACTATTTCCTTTTTCCTTTTTTTAGGTTTCTCTTATGCGGGCCTCTTTTGACGGCCCGATTTATGATCCTGTCAAAGGACAAATACACCGGATCGACATGGAGCACAGGCGTACAGGGGCAGCCCTAGAGGCCAATCCAACGATTACTCTATCTGTTTTCAGTACCCACACGCAGCTCGCCTTTAGTTGGGGCATGTCAAATAGCCAGTTGCTTATCGCATTATTTTGTACCAATGTGCTTTGACGCATTGATCCAACTATAATGGAAACAGTTCATGGCCCAAGTTCATGGACCCCAGATACCATCTCTGTTCTCCTTCTGTTTTCCTTTCAATTACTTACTTCCTAGCAACCGTACACTCTGGTACGTTTCATATTTGCCAGGGGCTCCTCGTCGCCCCATAACATGGCAACAAAGTCTGAACAACCCTTAAAGATAAGTTTGGCACACCGAATTTAGCATTATATGTATTGGCTCCGAATCATGTCTTTGGTCAATAGTTGGGTTGCCCGGCTCCTGTGCTTGCTACCCTACTTTCCGCCAAATCGGCTAGGGTAGTAAAGGGAGAACTACTGCGATTGTGCCCTGGCCTTGACTAGATGAGCACCTCAGTAGAGAAAGCCGAAAACTGACTGTCATGATACGGTGAGAGCCGGTCAGCCGTTCGAGGGTTACAAATCATTGGAGATTTTTCCCGCATTATGTGAAGGATCGGCATTTCCCGATCAGATGCTGACAGCACTCTGGCTTGAACCAGGGGCTGCGCCCATGCTTTATTATAAAACTCCTATGGCTAAGTGAGGGCGTTTAAGCCGTATAGTCTGATTGCCTTGCTCGTTGCGCTAAACAACTCCTTCACGGACCATATAATTGGATCAAGATTGTTTAGATTCCATCCCGAACACCTCCGTACTACATACGTGAGGGCAGAAGCCGATGACTGGACAAACCTTCAGATTACATACAACACGGTCGCACAGGAGGAAACAATTAAAGCATAAACAAAATTACATTACAAAACATGCTTTGTTTTCATAATACAAGGCAAAGACAACATGAATGTTTTCATTCGAAAATAATGTCCTGCCCGCACTGCGTTGCGGCAAGTCGAGACCCTTCTATGACATCCGCGAAATATCGCTCGGGTGTGCGGTGCTCCTTGCCCTCCGGCGGCCCTCTGGCCACTTCAACGGCGTTCATCTTCGCCCACCACATCTTGCAACGGGCAAAGGCCATGCGGGCACCTTCAACACAGGCAGAGCGCTTGACGACGTCCAGCCGAGGACATGTGTTCACGCCTCACGAGTCTAAAGTAGCTGCTGGGCATAGCTTCGGCTGGCCAAAGCCGGATCATCAAATCCTTCATGGCTAGTTCAGCCACCCTATGCAGCTCCACCAGCTATTTCAGTTGATCGGTGAAGGACACGGGAAGCTCTGGCGCCGCATATTGCGACCAGAATAGCTTCTCCATAGAACCCCCTCCTTCGACTCGGTAGAACTCCACGGCGTTCGTTACACTGCGTGGTAAATCCGCAAAAGCCCCTAGGGAACTCTGAACCCGGGTTAGTAAAAGGTACTGCTTCTCCGCATACTTGCTTTGCATCTTAAATGCCTTACCCGCCGTGATCTTCTTGGCCTCCTGGATCTCCTGGAGGGCGGCCTGGGCCTCATTCTGTTAGGTCTCCATGCTCTGACGAGCCTTGGCAAGTTCGGTCCCTTGGACCGATGCATTATGCTCCAAGGTCTCGCATTTCTTAACCGCGTCCTGGAGCTCCTGCTGGACTTCTTTGACCTGGGCCTTGAGCTTCTTACAGGCGGCTTGCTGCTGGACAGCCTTCTCCTCGGCATCGCCCAGGGCCTGCCTCAGGGCCTCGACCTCGTCGCGGCTCCTGCACATATTACGACACTGTGGTCAATATACAACGCTTATTCTTTCCGAACACATAGCAAGTCGTTACTCACCTTGCTTCTCCTGAAGCCGAATCTTCACCTCGCCGAGCTCGTTCTCGGTCCGCTCCAGCCTTTCCTTCAGTGCAGAGACTTCGGCAGCATGCGAGGTTGCGGCCAACAATGACACCTGCTCATTGTGTCAGTGGGAAACGACACATATGGGATCACTGGAATCCCTTCTACGGTTGCGGGGCGCGGGGATCGTGAGAAGAGCGGGACTAGTAGACAACACAAAGGGATTTACCCAGGTTCGGGCTGCAAAGATGCGTAAAACCCTATGATCCTACTTTGGTGGATGTATTTAGTGTTCTTGAGCTCTTGAACTAGCTCTAGGTGCTGTGAGGTTTGAAAGAGCCGAATCCTTCTTTCGTGTGCCATGGGCCTCCTTTTATAGGTGAAAGGGGCTGCCACAGTGGCACACAGGAGGTGGAAAGTGCTACAGTGTCACGAGCTTATCGCTGGTATTACAGGACAAAGAGCATTTAATGCGAGGCTTAGGTGTCCCTTAACTTTATCGGGGACGGGGGCGAGGCTCGTCCCGTCCGTCGCCGCTCCTCCAAGCTTCGACACGTGCCCTGGCCAGCGATGCATGTGGTGCCATGTAGACAGGCAGGCAGCTGAGGTGGCGTGGTGGTGGAGCTTCCACGAAGGGCTGCATGTTGCCACGCAGGTGCCTGCCCAGCTGGTTGGGTTGGTAGCTGCATGCGAACGGCGGCGGAGACTTGGCTGGTGCGGGCCTGACGGTGGCCCTGCTGGTGCGCTTGGTGTGGGCCTTGCCGGGTGGCCCGGCAAGGGTCTTGCCGGGTGGCCCAGAAAGGGTCTTGTCGTGGTGCGCAGGCGTCCCCGGCAAGGATCTTGCCGGGGGTCTTGTGGGATTCTTCGGTGAGGATGGTTGCCTTCCTATCCTCATTTGATCTTGACTATTCTTTGTATTCACGAAGATCTGCATGCCACCACAGAGGTGCCTCCCGAGCCCTGTCCCAATGCATTTGTCAAGTGTTTGTGGGCTCGAGGGTGGCTCGCTCGGCTGGCGTGGGCGAGCTGCCCCGGCAAGGGTCTTGCCGGGGCCGCTGAGGCTGCCCCGGCAAGGGTCCTCGCCGGGGAAACCTGCTTCGTCCATCCGATCTTTGTGGGCTTGGTCCTTGTCGTTGCTTTGATTTGTCTAGTGTCTTCGGCTTCTCTCCAGTTTCCCTTTCCCTGCCCTGTTATGCGCGGCCGTGGCGGGAGGCTCTGACTGCCCGCGTACATGTAAAGGGGTCAAAAGGAGAGCCCTTACTTTTGTACACCGACAGGAGCCCCCAGGCCTGGGCCACACATAAGCGTAGCACATTGTTGGGCCAGGCCCAGAACGGTGCGCGGGCAGTTGGGGCGGATTTTACCACGGTAACTGCTTCGTTCGCTGCGCTTCTCCATGACCCGCGTTGAACGCGTGACGTGGGGGTCGTGCGCGCGCATGACGGAAGCATGCTGGCGTCATCCCGTGGTGGACAGTAAAGAGACGGCTTGCGTGTATCTTTGAGACCGCAGGGCCGTTTCCCATTTACTGCCCTCGCTTGGGAACCGTCGCTCCACGCGTCCCACTGCGCCTGCCTCCTTCGCCATGTTCGATGCATGCATAATGCAGAGCGAATGACAGGCGCGCGGGATGTGGGAAGTTGTGCGCGTGCGTGGGTCGATTCCCACGCGCCTTCAATGGAGCGGGGAGGGCGGTCGACGGCCCCACTTGTGGTCACTTTCAACAAGCCAGATTGGCCGAGAGGGGGCGGCCGAGCCCCGCCCCCGCCACTTTATAGAGAGGGGAGCGGGAGGAACGGTGCCTCTCAACCTTTCGCCATCTGCCTCTCCCCATTCCTGCTTCCTTTGTTCTTCTGCCATGGCGAGGGGGCGTGGTGACGCCTCATCGGTGGCGGCGAGGGTTTCTGCCAGACAGCGCATCGCTCCTCCCCAAGAACTCATAGTGGCGGAGCCAGCCGGTAGAGGAAGGGGGAGGGGGCGAGGTCGAGGCCGTCGTGGTGCTCGAGGGAGAGGAGGACGGGGCAGCTCCTCCTCCGATGGAGGGCCATGCCGGGGACAACCCGTGCGAATTCTTCGTCAGGCTGCGCCAGCCACCGCGCCGTCGCCTTCGCCTCTCAACTCCATTCGCGCGGGAGATGGAGCTGGATCCGCCCTTGCGCGTTCGGCTACATATGAGGGATGCGGAATAGCGGCACATGGGCGGCGTCGAGTTCCCGCCCCTCCGTCATGTATCTCCACCGAGGGTGGAAGACCTTCGCTCGCCTCCACAGCTTGACAGATGGGCTCACTCTCCATTTCAAACTAATGGAGGGTGGCCTCCTCTCCGTCAAGATCTTTGGGCACCGGGACTCGTGTAAGGTGCTCCGTGGAAGCTCTTCGATGATTAAGATTCTTCCTCGAGCGAGAGTGGCGAGGAAGACAACGGCAGCGACGACGAGGCCAGTGGGCGGCAGGATGACGGGTCCGACAAGGCGTCGGGCGCCGCTTCGAGCGGCACCGACGACCCCATCATCCGTGTCGCCGGCTCCTTGAACTTCTCAGGGTCGTCTCCTTGGGCGGCTGGTGTTGGGAGGCTGCGGAAGAGGAAGAGGGCGGGCGGGAAGGCCGTCAAGTCGGAGGACGCGGGCACCGACGCATTCGTCGCGTATTGACGTCCTGCTGCCTCGTCTTCGAACTCTACCTCCGGCGCCGCCATCACCATCCAGCCCTTGGACGGCCACCGAGATGTTCCCTTGGTGTCTTCTGCCACCCGTAGCTCGCCTAGGCGCCCCTTTTGCCCTTCTGCTTTCTTGTTCCATTTCCTGATGAGAGGGACAAGAAAGGGATTACGGGCACCTTATCTCTTTTTAGTCTTGTAAGCCTTCGGGCCTTTGTTAACTTTAGAACTTGTAATCCCCTTGTTCATGTTTTTCATTTCGTATGAACTGTACCTGTACGGGATGTTTTTTAATGAAAAAGGGATGTTTGCCGGGTTTTTCGTTCATAGGTGAAACCCACAACAAGGAGTAAATCCTTGTTACCTTTAAGATAAACGTTTTCTCGCCCGGCAACAGGCCTTGCCGTCCCCCCACTTCACTCGACCTTTCTCACGCCCTTGGCGGAGGCAGGGATGAGGTGGGCTTAGGCTCCTCATTTCATTTCCTTGCTGCCGCGACTACGACCAAACTCGGTCCCAGGAGACGAGTCCTAGGGTCCGGAATGAGGGGAGCACGGTAGCCTAAGGATAAAACGAGGTTTCACATACCTCAGTCCATAACGAAACACATGATAAGGGATAGAGAACTTATCTGAATCTGCAGCCCCTGGCAACCTTGGCTTGCCGCGGGTGGATCTTTTCTCTTGTAGCCCCGGCAACATTGGCTTCGGGGGCGGACTCAGTCCGTCCCTTTCTTCCAAAGCAGCTCGGCAAGGATATTCATGTGTCCTGCGAACCAAAGAAGACAGAGAAGAACAGAGAGACGCGCACTCGACCTCTAAGCTAGGGGTTAGCCGCCGCCGCTAAGCACTATCAACCCTAACCAAGGAAGACACTCAACCTAGCATGCATGCTATAACTTAGCGTGCCAGCGCTTCGTTTATTTATGCTCAGGGTCTGCGCCTGGTTTTGTGCAAAGGGTTACATGCCTTGCCGGCAAGGCTTGTACAAAAGGGTGGCTTGCCGGGAGGCCCGGCAGCCGCGCCTTATGGGTAAAACTTGCGGAGATGCTCGATGTTCCAGGAGTTGCACACTGGAATGGCATCTTCGGTCTCCAGCCGGACTGCGCCGGGCCTGGTGACTCGCGTTACCCAATAAGGGCCTTCCCACTTTGGCGTCAACTTGTTGGAATTCTTGGCCGACTGAACATGCCGAAGAACAAGGTCGCTTTCCTCAAAGCTCCGGGCATGAACCTTGCGGCTATGGTAGCGGTGCAAGGCTTGCTGGTAGCGTGATGCTCTCACAGCCGCCCGAAGACGATCTTCCTCAAGGAGCATCGCGTCAACTTGCCGCAATCGCTCTTGCTCAAGCTCATCATAAGCGAGCACTCGAGGTGACCCGTATATGAGTTCTGTGGGGAGAACTGCTTATGCCCCGTAAACCAGGGCAAAGGGTGTCTGGCCGGTGGATCGATTTGGCGTCGTTCTGATCGACCAAAGAACCGTCGGCAACTCATCAATCCAGCGCCTTCCACTCTTGCGCAGCCTGTCGAAAGTCTTCGTTCTTAAGCCTCGCAGGACTTCGGGATTTGCTCTCTTCGCTTGGCCGTTGCTCCGTGGATGTGCCACGGAAGCAAAACAGACCCTGCTGCCGAGATCCTCAATGTATTGCATGAAGGCATGGCTTGTGAACTGTGTGCCATTGTCAGTGATGATCCTGTTGGGTTCCCCAAAACGGCACACTATCCCCTTGAAGAACTTGATGGATGACTGCGTCGTCACCTTCCTCACTGCCTCCACCTCTGGCCACTTTGTGAACTTGTCGATTGCGACGTACAAGTACTCAAAGCCCCCGGCAGCACGGGGGAAAGGGCCTAATATGTCGAGCCCCCAGACCGAGAAGGGCCAGGAGAGAGGGATAGTTTGAAGGGCTTGAGCTGGTTGATGGAGCTTCTTTGAATGGAACTGGCACGCTTCACACTTGGTTACTAGCGCCGTCGCATCCTGGAGGGCGGTGGGCCAGAAGAAACCTTGCCGGAAAGCCTTGCCGGCAAGGGCTCTCGACCCTACGTGGGAGCCACATATACCTCCATGTATCTCTGCCAACAGCTTTAGTCCTTCCTCCCGGGAGATGCACATCAATTTCACCCCATTCGGTCTTCTTCTGTACAATATGTTATCAACAAATTGGTACAGAGCAGACCGGCAGGCTACTCTTTCTGCCTCTTCCTGCTCCTCAAGAAGCTCTCCTTTTTGAAGGAATCGGACGGTGTGCTGCGCCCATGCCGGAGCCTGTGGCTCGACGACAAGGACCAAAGGCATCTCTTCTGCTACGGGAGCGGCCGCCTCCATGGCCATGACCTGAGGTCCTGCCGGAGTCGGTTGCCCCGTGGCAGGATCGGCATCCACGGCAACATCTTCGCCGGTGGCTCCGGGGAGCTCGGTGGGGAAGTACTTGCCAGGGCCTAGCTTCCTCCGCTTGTTCTGCCCGGTCGACGACTCAACGGATGGCTGAGTTAACTAAAGCACCAAAGTACCTGGTTCCACAGGTAGCTTGAGGGCAGCGCGCTTTGACAGGTAGTCGGTGATGTCGTTCTCCGCCCGAGGGACATGCTCTGCTTGTATACCGTCAAAGCGTTCCTCCAGTTTCCTCACCTCATCTACGTAAGCTTCCATCCACGGGCTTTGATAATCTTTGTTGATCTGCCTGACGACGAGCTGTGAGTCGCCCCTGACGATGAGCTTTTTAACTCCAAGGTCCGCCGCGATCCTAAGACCGGGAAGCAAACCTTCGTACTCGGCTTGGTTGTTGGTTGACATCTCCCGGGGGAAGTGCATCTGGATGACATACTTGAGGTGCTCTCTGGTGGGTGCGACAAGAAGCACACCAGCACCGGCGCCTTGCAGCGAGAAGGCACCATCAAAGTACATGATCCAGTTGCGGCTCGTTTCCTTGCCGGGGAGAGTGGTCTCCTGTACCTCTTAGTCGGGTGTCGAGGTCCATTCCGCAACAAACTCCGCCAAGACTCTGCTCTGAATCGTCGAGGTACTTTTGAACTTCAAACCGAAACTTGACAGCTCCAGGGCCCATTCCACGATCCTCCCCGTTGCATCTGGGTTATGCAGTATCCTTTGCAATGGGAGGCGGGTGACTACCGTGATCTCGTGCGCTTGGAAGTAATGGCGCAGCTTCCTTGAAGCCATAAGGAGGCCGAAGAGCAGCTTTTGCACACCTGAGTACCTCGACCTAGCCCCCTGCAAGAGGGAGCTGAAGAAGTAAACTGGGTGTTGTACCATTTTCATCTTCTGCGCCTCTACACCCGGTTGCGTGAGTCCTGTCGTGCTGGCGTCGGCCTCCGCCGGGGACTCAATCTTGCCGGGATCGAGCCCCCGGAGAGGGTTTCGGCTTGCCATCTGTTGGCTCTGCCGCTGCTACTGCCTTATCGTCAACCTCTATCTGCGCCACTAGTGCGGCGCTAACCACCTGATTTGTTGCCGCTAGATAAAGCAGCAACGGTTCTTGTGGTTTGGGCGCAACCAGCACTGGGGTAGAGGAGAGGTATCTCTTCAAATCCTGCAGCACTGCCTCGGCCTCTGGGGTCCACTCCACTGGCCCAGCCTTCTTCAAGATCTTGAAAAAAGGAAGGGCACGCTCCGCGGACTTGGAGATGAACCGGCTCATGGCGGCAACGCAACCAGTGAGCTGACACACGTCCTTGATCCGTTTTGGTGCCTCAATCTGCTCGATGGCCTTGATCTTATCTGGGTTTGCTTCAATCCCGCGCTGGGACACAAAGAACCCGAGAAGCTTGACGGATGGGACACCGAAGACACACTTCTCAGGGTTCAGTTTGAGGTTGATCTTGCGCAGGTTCCCGAATGTTTCCTCCAGATCTTACACAAGGGTTGCTTTGTCCTTGGTTTTGACCACTATGTCATCCATATAAGCTTCCATATTTCTATGTAGCTGGGGCTCAAAACTAATCTGGACTGCTCTTGCAAAGGTTGAGCCAGCACTCTTCAACCCGAAACGCATCCGTAAAAAGCAATACGTACCACATGGGGTGATGAAAGTTGTCTTTTCCTCGTCTTCTTTTGTCATGAAGATCTGGTGGTATCCCGAGTAGGCGTCAAGGAACGACAAGAGGTCACACCCAGCCGTGGAGTCAACAATCTGGTCAATGCGCGATAACGGGAAAGGATCCTTTGGACAGGCCTTATTGATGTCTGTGTAATCAATACACAGCCTCCACTTCCCATTTGCCTTGCGCACTACTACCGGATTGGCCAACCACGTCGGATGGAGTACTCCTCTCACCAAACCTGCCACCTCTATCTTTCTGATTTCCTCCGTGATGACCTCCTGCCTCTCCAGAGCTTGCTTCCTGACCTTCTGCTTGACGGGCCGCGCATGAGGACAGACAGCAAGGTGGTGCTCAATCACCTCCCTGAGAATGCCGGGGATGTCGGAGGCTTGCCACGCAAACACATCAACATTCGCCCGCAGGAAGGTGATGAGCTCGCTTTCCTATTTGCCGTTGAGGGTGGAGCTTATGGTAAAAGCTCCCCCCGTACCGTCCTCCTTGACGGGCACCTTCTTGGTCTCTGGTGGTGTGGCTCTGGACTTCTTGCTCTTGCCGGCGGAGCTCTCTGGCACGTCCTCAATGGGAGCGCAACACCCCGAAGAGGTGCGCTTGTCGGAGTGGGTGCAAGGGGTCTCGCCGGTCTTCTTCCCCGGGCTCCGTCGGTAGGAGCAGGTGCCTTAGCGGCAGCTGCTGCAACTGCTTCCCGGTAGAGTTGGTCGGCGCAGATCAACGCATCTTTCTTGTTGGAGGGGACGGTGATGATGTTCATCGGCCCGGGCATCTTCAGCATGTTGTAGGCGTAGTGCGAAGCCGCCATGAACTTGGCTAGTGCCGGGCGGCCGAGGATCCCATTGTAAGGCAAGGGGATCTTGGCTACATCGAAAACAATCCTCTCCGTCCTGTGGTTCAGCTCGCCTCCGAATGTCACGGGCAGCATGATCTTTCCCTTTGGCTGGCTCCTCCCCGGATTAACCCCTTGGAACGTGCCCATCTCCTCGAGGTCTTCATCAGGGATCTGCAGCCTTTTGACCACAACAGGCGAGATCAAGTTGAGGCCGGCCCCGCCGTCAACCAACATCTTCGTCACCTTGAGGTTGCAGATTGTTGGTGAGACCAACAATGTCAAGCACCCGACCGTAATAGTGCGGTCAGGGTGGTCCTCGGTGTCGAAGATGATGGGCGTGCTGGACCATTTCAGCGGCTTCCGTGCGTCGAACGATGGCTCCACCGCTGTGACCTCACGCGCCCACTGCTTGAGTTGGCGGTGGGATGTATGCAACGAGGCGCCACCATCGACGCACATGGCCTCTGTGGCTTTCTGAAACTCGTGGTTGCCGGACTCGTCGTCCTCGTCATGATCATCATCTTCCTGCTTCTTGTCACGGCCCCAGGCGGGCCTTTCTTGCTGATTATCCTTGCCGCGGCGGCCTCCTTGGCCGCTACTTTTCTTGCTGGATCCCTCGGCACCATCCGGGCCTTTCTCCTTGTCCCGCCGCTCATACTCGGCTTTCTGCTTCTCGGCGAGCAGCTCTACCTGTCGACAGTTTTGGAGATCATGGCCCTTAGTGTGGTGGATCTTGCAGTACTACTTGTCGGAGCCTCCTGGCTTGTCGGCAGCCGTCAAGGCCCGGCAAGCGTCACACCCGGCAACCTCCTTGCCGGGGTCACTCTCCTTGGTCTTCTTGGTGGCGCCGGTGTCGTCGGATCCCTCAACAGCAAGCACGGCCTTGCCCTTGCGCTTCCTGTTACGGTGTCGGCCCTTCTTCGCTGGGGTGGCGGTGTCGCCAGTGGAGTCAGTTTCCGCACCGGCATCTTCGCCGGGGTACTTCCTTCCCTCCTCAGCACGAGCGGATCGATCGGCCAGAACATAGAGCTCGGCCACATCCTTAACCTTGTTCGCCAGTTCTTCACGCATCTTGCGATTGCGCACATTCTGATGGAACGCACTGATCACGGCGGCGGGATGAACATCGGGGATGTTGTCTTCGCACCCGGCTGAACCTTTGATGTACTTGCGCAGGTTTTTCCTTCCTTCGGGGATGATGTGTAAATCATTGTTCGCCATGAGCTTGGTGACCTCCGGTAAAGGCGCCAACAAACTCATGGCATATATCCGCCCAAGAAGAGATGGAATCCACCGGCAAGTGCATCAACCATGACATAACATTAGGCTTGAGTGCCAACGGGAAGTAGTTGGCAAGCACCTTTTCGTCGCGGGCCCCAGCAGCTTGCATCGCGATGGTGTAGATGCTGAGGAACTCTGACGGGTGAGTCTTGCCATTGTACTTATCGCCAACGTCGGGCTTGAACGTACGGTGGGAGGGCCACTGGAATTGCCGCAGCTCACGGGTGAAAGCCGGACAACCCACCTCGTAAAGTAGGCCACCGTAGCCTCCCGGCGCTGGGTGGTCCGTAGCGGGCCATGCCCGCCTGTCCGACTGGTGGCGCGCGTCACGTCGGCGCTCGATCATAGTTCGAGCGTCCTCATGAGCACGCTCCCGAAGGACTTGAAGATGATCGTGGTTGGCGCGCGGGTCGGACGACGCGATGGAGATGTCGTCTCGAGCGTTGTCACGACGAACCAACGCCCGGGGAGGTCGGGATGGAGGTGGGGAGTACACCGTGGCCACGTCGCCACCGGCATGGCCTCCGCTGGCACGCGGTAGCCCGGTGGAGCGACGGCCTATGAGTCCTGCCGGCCGCAAATCATCATTGTTGGCGATGCCGACGAGGCTCCGGACGGTGGCCCTCCATTCGTCAAGCTTCTCCACGGCGGGAGGAAAATCGAGGAGCAACTGCGTGCGTGCTAGGGCCTCCGCTGGCGTGGGTGGCGGCGAGAGCTGGGTGGACCGCGATGCACCTCGACTTCTAACCATGTTAGAAGGAGCTGCGTCACGGCCCCGCAGCCGTTCGCCACCTCCGCCAGCACCTCGGCGCGCATGCTGGCCCTCCTCATCATGTGATGGGCGCACGGGACTTTTCCCAGGGCGGCGCGCAGGGTCACCAGCAGGGTGACGCTGCTCATCATGCACAACCTGGGAAGAGCGCGCCGTGGGCGCTGGTATTGGTGTCTTGGAGGCCATCGTGCCGCCGTCTGGCGGGATGGCGGCGCCCCTGGAGGGCCCCGCGCCGCCTGCGGGGGGGCCGACTCCGTCTCTGGAGCCCGCGACTGCTGGCTCGTCGCCTGGCGCGCGAACGACGCCACTCGCCAGGCCTGAACCGCCAGAGTGATGTGGATGTTCGCGGGCCGCGCCGCGGGTTCTCTCCTCGACTGGCTCACTACTGGTCCGCACCAGTGCTGGCAACCTAGTCCCGGACGAACCGATTGCCGTGGTCGCCTTCTTCTTAGGAGCCATGGCGATGAAGAACAGCTAGGTCAACTGCTAGACCAGATTCTCACAATTGCGCCCCCTACCTAGCGCGCCAAAGATGTCGGTGGGAAACGACACCTATGGGATCACAGGAATCCCTTCTACGGTTGCGGGGCGCGGGGATCGTGAGAAGAGCAGGACTAACAGACAACACAAAGGGATTTACCCAGGTTCGGGCCGCAAAGAGGCGTAAAACCCTAGGATCCTGCTTTGGTGGATGTATTTAGTGTTCTTGAGCTCTTGAACTAGCTCTAGGTGCGTTGAGGTTCGAAAGAGCCGAATCCTTCTTCCGTGTGCCATGGGCCTCCTTTTATAGGTGAAAGGGGCTGCCACAGTGGCACACAGGAGGTGGAAAGTGCTACAGCGTCACGAGCTTATCGCTGGTATTACAGGACAAAGCGCATTTAATGCGAGGCTTAGGTGTCCCTTCACTTTATCGGGACGGGCGAGGCCCGCCCCGTCCCGCCGCTCCTCCAAGCTCGACACGCGCCTGGCCAGCGATGCATGTGGTGCCATGTAGGCAGGCAGGCAGCTGAGGTGGCGCGGTGGTGGAGCCTCCACGAAGGGATGCATGTTGCCACGCAGGTGCCTGCCCAGCTGGTTGGGTCGACAGCTGCATGCGAACAGCGGTGGAGACTTGGCTGGTGCGGGCCTGACGGTGGCCCTGCTGGTGCGCTTGGTGAGGGCCTTGCCGGGTGGCCCGGCAAGGGTCTTGCCGTGGCGCGCAGGCGTCCCCGGCAAGGATCTTGCTGGGGGTCTTGTGGGTTTCTTCGGTGAGGATGGCTGCCTTCCTATCCTCATTTGATCTTGACTATTCTTTGTCTTCACAAAGATCTGCATGCCACCACAGAGGTGCCTCCCGAGCCCTGTCCCAATGCATTTGTTGAGTGTTGGTGGGCTCGAGGGTGGCTCGCTCGGCTGGCGTGGGCGAGCTTCCCCGGCAAGGGTCTTGCCGGGGCCGCTGAGGCTGCCCCGGCAAGGGTCCTTGATGGGGAAACCTGCTTTGTCCATCCGATCTTTGTGGCCTTGGTCCTTGTCGTTGCTTGCTTTGTCTAGTGTCTTCGGCTTCTCTCCGGTTTCCCTTTCCCTGCCCTGTTATGCGCGGCCGTGGTGGGAGGCTTTGACTGCCCGCGTACAAGTAAAGGGGTCAAAAGGAGAGCCCCTACTTTTGTACACCGACAATTGATGCATATTAAGTTAGTCTCCTATAACAAAGGATTGATCCTCTGTCCGGTTCTTCTCACCGAACACCGGACAGTGTCTCAGGGGCTACTGTATACATGGGGTTTTTCTCTTTCTTACCTCGAAACCTGTCAACAAGTTGCTGCAGGCTTCATCCAGTCCACTCTTGGCGGACTGAACCTTCTCGATCACCGCAGCCATAAGGACATGGTTCTCGTCCACGACGGAGGCGCCTCGTAGCGTCCCCATCAGGTTATCCGGCGCCCCTAGATGGACAGGGGCCACCGGTGGAAGCGGCGCACCCCCCCCCCTCCTTCAAAGGGGGCTACTCGCCTGACTCTGAAGCCATATGGGTCTCCGGAATCGTATTCGGCTGAGGGCTGAACTGGATGCGGCCCTCTTCGCCAGTCTTCATGGGGGGCGGTTCCCCCCATGTGTCCGGCAGTGGAGGTTTTGCCTTGTGGCGCCTCCCGGACAGTGTCCTGGGCTCCTCCCTGGTCCAGAGCGGTCCTCCAGGACAACACTTCTGTGTCGTCCCTGGCCCCGGGGGAATAAGCAGGCAGTGGCGACATGCTCGCCATCTCTGATGGAGCCAACGAACCTCTAGATGAGGATCACTGGATAAGGTCGCGGGCCGGACTGCAATAGTACAGTTAACTATGTCAAGATAATGAAGAGAAAGGGTCGGATGTGCTCATGAGCGATCCATGTCACTTACGATGCGGCTTGGGGCTTAGTGCGGGGGCGTTGTTCCGGACTGTTATCAACGTCCCACGCGGTATTAACCGCTGGGAAGCCCTTCCCCTTCTTGGGCGTTTCCGCCTCCAGATGCGCTGAAGCCGCCCTCTTCTTCCTCCTCTCCTCAGGGGGAGGGTTGTTCTCCTCTTCCTCCTCCTCTTCCTCGTCATTGTCCTCAGGGACAGAGGAATGAGCTTCTTCATCTTCGGACGTCGCGTCTGAAGTACCCTTGCGACGAGGGCCACTCTTGACCCCCTTGGCCTTCTTCTTGGCCTTATTTTCCGGCGCCTTACATGGTGCCGGCACCACCATCTTCGCTAGACACGGGATGACCGGTTCTTCAGGCAGCGGAGCCGGACACTGGATCCGCTTCGCCCTCTCCATCCAGTCCTGAAAAAGCAATAATGAAAGCTCAGACGTCATCCTTGAAACAATTAAGTTGGGGATACATAAAAAATGGCATACCTCGCTGGCGGGGTGTTTACAATCATGACCATGGTCTGAATCCGTGGCCGGCGGTTTCTCGTTGCCCTTAAAGAGAAACCTCCATGCACCTTCGCGTGTAGTCTCGAAGAGCCTCACCAGGGTCTGGTGCTTCTTCGGATTGAACTCCCACAGAGGGCAGCTTCGGCGCTGGCATGGAAGGATCCGGCGAACTAGCATCACCTGGATCACATCAGCAAGTGTCGGTGTAGGAACAACACCTATGGGATCACAAGAATCCCTACTACGGTTGCGGGGCGCGGGGTCGTGAGAAGAGCGGATCAAACAGATAGCACACAGTCACTTTATCCAGGTTCGGGTCGCGAGGATGCGTAAAACCCTACTCCTGCTTTGGTGGTTTGTTTATCTGTGTTCTTGAACTAGCAATGGAGCGTGAGGAGCTCCAAAAAGCCAAATCCTTCTCCTGGTCGCCTTGGGCCTCCTTTTATAGGAAAAGGGGTTGCCATAGTGGCACACAGGAGGTGCAAAGGGTACAGTGGTACGAGTTTATCCCTCGCATTCCATGACAAGGCGCCATTAATGCGTCTTGCTTGCTTTATCGGGGACGGGGGAGAGCCCTGTCTCGTCTGTCGCCGCTCCCTTTCGTGTCGACACGCGCCCTGGCCAGCGGTGCCCGTGGTGCCATGTAGGCAGGCAGGCAGCTGAGGTGGCGCAACGGTGGGTCTCCACAAAGATCCGCTTGCCGCCATGCAGGTGCCTGCCCAACTGGTTGGGTCGGCAGCTGCATGCGAACGGCGGTGAAGGTTTGATTGGCGTGGGCCCGATGGTGGCCCCTCGGGTGTCCTTGGCAAGGGCCTCGCCGTAGCCCCGGCAAGGGTCTTGCCGTGGCGCCTGCTGTCATCCCCGGCAAGGCTCTTGCCGGGGGCCTTGTGGTCCTCCTTGGCTGGGATCCCGCCAAGGGTCGTCGTCTTCTATAGTGTGTATCTGATTTTGAATGTCTTCACAAAGATCTGCATGCCACCATGGGGATGTCTCCCGAATCCTTGCCCCATGGGGCAGTGGACTCAAGGGTGATTCACTCCGTATGTGTGGGGCGAGCCGCCCCGGCAAGGGCCTTGCCGGGTTTGCTAAAACCGCCCCCCGGCAAGGATCTTGCCGGGGGGTCCACTTCGTCCCCTTTGCTCTTTCTGGTCTTGGTCTTGGAGCCGTTCTGCTCCTTTCGAGCTTCGTCCTTACCTTGGCTCACCTCTCTTGCCTTGCTCAGTGCGGTGGTGCCCGTGGCTCAGACTGCCCGTGCACAGTTATAGGGGTACAAAAAGTGTACCCCTCTTTTTGTACACCGACAGGAGCCCCGGCCTGGGCCACACGAAGCGCAATCGCGTCGTTGGGCTAGGGCCCAAAACGGTCTTGTGGCAGGTAGGGTGGTTTTACCGCTGTAAGTCTTTTCAGCGCTGCGCTTCCCATGCCTCCGCGTGGCTCGGCTCGGCGGGGAGGCGTGCGTGGCGTTGGCGGCATGCGTGGGGCTGAGCTCTGGCGCATCGCCACGTCGCAGTTAATGTGAAAGGAGGCGGCCCGCGTTTTCCCCCATAAGAAGGAATAACCGTGGGCGCGCCGCTCACTTTCTCCTCCTCTCTCGCACCTTTTCCAATCTCAGAGCTGCTGTTTCCTCTCTTCCTTCCCTCCTAAGCTTTCTCTCCCCCTCCCTCCATCCGCCATGGAGAGAGGGAATCCTGGCTCTTCAACGGTGGCGGCAAGGGTCGCCGCTCGACAACGCGTCCTTCCTTCTCCTTCACCTGCGGTGGCAGAGCCAGCCATGAGGGGAAGGGGGAGGGGGCGAGGCCGCGGGCGAGGCCGCGGGCGAGGCCGTGGGCAAGGCCGAGGCGCTCAGGGAAGAGGAGAACAGGCGGCAAGGCCGTCCCGCCTCCGCCGGTAGTTCTCCCCCATGGAGGGCCATGTTGGTGATGATCCTGCGAAGTTCTTCGTCAGCTGCGCTGCCGCCGCCGCCGCCGCTTCGTCTCCCGACTCCATTCATGAGCGAGATGGAGCTGGATCCGCCAAGTCATGCGGTTGCACATGAGGGGCTGTTGGATCAGCGGTACGCGAGTTCGCGTCGACTTTCCAGCCCCTCACGTGATGTACCTTGGTCGAGGGTGGAAGACGTTCGCTCATATCCACCGCTTGATGGCGGGGCTCACTCTCCATTTCAAGCTGATGGAGGGCGGCCTCCTCTCCGTCAAGGTCTTCGGGTGCTTCGGGACTCAGGAAAGGTGTTGCGGAGCTCTTCTGATAGAGAAGGCTCCTCCTCGAGCGGGAGTGGCGAGGAGGACAGCGGCAGCGACGACGAGGGTAGCAGGCGGCAGGATGACGGGTCCGACTAGGTGTCGGGAGCCGCTCCATGCGGCACCGGCGATCCCATCATCCGTGTCGCCGGCTTCCTGAACTTCTCGGGGTCGTCTCCTTGGGCAGCTGGCATTGGGAGGCTGCGGAAGAGGAAGAGGGCGGCGGCAAGGCCGCCAAATCAGAGTATGCGGGCACCGACGCCTTCGACGCATGCTGACGTCCTGCCGCCTCGTCTTCGAGCTCTGCTTCCGGCGCCGCCATCACCATCCAGCCTTCGGACGGCCACCGAGATGTTCTCTTGGTGTCTTCTGCCACTCGTAGCTCGCCTAGGCGCCCCTTTTGCCCTTTTCACCTCCTTGACCTGCCTCCTGAGGAGAGGGGTAAGAGAGGGGTTACGGGCACCTTATCTCTTTTTAGTTTGTAAGCCTTTAGGCCTTAGCTGAATTTAAAACTTGTAATCCCATCATTCGTGTTTTTCATTCCCTATGGACTGTACCTGAGTGGAATGTTTTTAATGAAAAAGGGATGCTTGCCGGGTCATTTGTTTGCGGGTAGAACCCACAACAAGGAGTAAATCCTTGATATCCCTAAGATAAACATTTCCTTGCCCGGCAACAGGCCCAGCCGTCTTCCCACTTCGCTCGACCTTTCTCACGCTTTCTGCGGAGGCAGGGATGAGGTGGGTTCAGGCTCCTCGTTTCATCCTTTTGCTGCCGCGACTACGACCAAACCTGGCCCCAGGAACGAGCCCTAGGGCCTAGAGTTTTAAGGGAGCATGGTAGCTTTGGGAAAAAAACGAGGTTTCACATACCTCAGTCCATAAGGGAATGCATGATAAGGGATGAAGAACTTATCTGAAGCTGTAGCCCCCGGCAACTCTGGTTTGCCGTGGGTGAATCTTTGTACTCACAGCCCCCGACAATACTGGCTTGCCGGGGTCTAGATGCCAGTCTGTCCCTTTTTTCTTTTTCGTCCTCAAGTGATCCGGCAAGGATATCTGTGAGTCCTGCGAACCAAAGAAGACAAAAGAGCGGCAAAGAGACGCACACCCGACCTCTAAGCTAGGGGTTAGTCGCTGCTGAGCACTATCAACCCTAACCGAGGACGAGACTTGACCTAGCATGCATGCTATAACTTAGGGTGCCAGCGCTTCATTTATTTATGCTCAGGGTCTGCGACTGGCTTTGTACAAAGGGTTACATGCATCATCGGCAATGCTTGTACAAAAGGTGGCTTGTCGGGGCCCGGCAAGTCGCCTACCACGGTAAAACTTGCGAAGATGCTCAATGTTCCAGAGTTACTCACCGAACAGCATCTTCGGTCTCCGCAGGATCGCGCCGGCCCGGTGACTCAGATTACCCGATAAGGGCCTTCCCACTTTGGTGTCAACTTGTTGGAATTCTTGGCGATTGAACGTGGAAGGACAAGGTCGCCTTCCTCAAGGCTTGGGCATGAACCTTGTGGCTATGGTAGCGGCGCAAGGTTTGTTGGTAGCGTGCTGCTCTCACAGCCGCTCAAGACGATCTTCCTCAAGGAGCATTGCGTCATATTGCCGCAATTGCTCTTGCTCAAGCTCGTCATAGCGAGCACTCGAGGTGACCCGTGATATGAGTTGATGGGAGAATCGCTTCGCCCCAGATACCAGGGCAAAAGGTGTCTGGCCGGTGGCTCGATTTGGCGGCGTCCTGATCGACCAAAGAACCGCCGGCAACTCATCAATCCAGCGCCTTCCACTCTTGTGCAGCCTGTCAAAGGTCTTGGTCCTTAAGCCTCGCAGTACTTCAGCATTTGCCCTCTCAGCTTGACCATTGCTTCACGGATGAGAAACGGAAGCGAAACAGACTTTGCTGCCGAGGTCTTGGGTATATTGCATGAAGGTGCGGCTTGTGAACTGTGTGCTGTTGTCGGTGATAACCCTGTTGGGTACACCAAAACGGCACACTAGTTCCTTGAAGAACTTGACGGTGATCGAGCTGTAACCTTCCTCATCGCCTCCACCTCCCGCCACTTTGTGAACTTGTCGATTGCAACGTACAAGTACTCAAAGCCCCGAAGCGCTGGGAAGGGGCCCAAGATGTCGAGCCCCTGCACCGAGAAGGGCCAGGAGAGAGGAATGGTTTGAAGGGCTTGAGCTGGCTGATGAAGCTTCTTTGAATGGAACCGACACGCTTCACACACGGTGACTAGTGTCGTCGCATCTGGAGGGCGGTGGGCGGAAGAAGCCTTGCTGGAATGCCTTGCGGCAAGGGCCCTTGACCCAATGTGGGATCCACATATGCCTCCGTGTATCTCCGCCAACAGCTCCAATCCTTCCTCTTGAGGGATACACTTCAATTTCACACCGTTCGCCTCTTTTTCGCAGGACGCCATCGGCGAACTGGTACATGGTAGAGCGACGGGCTACTTTTTTCCGCTTCTTCCTGCTCCTCGGAAGTTCCCTGTTTGAAGGAATCGGACGGTATGTTGCCCACGCCGGAGCACTCGGGCTCGACGGCGAGGACTAAAGGCATTTCTCCCTTCAGAGAGCGGCCGCCTCGACGGCAAGAGCTTGACACTCCGCGGAGCGGCCGTCCCTGTGGCGGGCTTCAAGATCCCGGCAACATCCTTGCCAACGGCTCCGGGGAGCTCGACGGGAAAGTACTTGCCGGGCCCTGATTTCCTCCTCTTATTCTGCTCTGTTGATGGATCAACGGATGGCTGAGTTAGCTGAAGCACAAAGGTACCTGGTTCCACAGGTAGCTTGAGGGCAGCACGTTTTGACAGGTAATCGGTGATATCGTTCTCCGCTCGGGGAACGTGTTTAGCCTGTATACCGTCGAAACGCTCTTCCAGCTTTCTCACTTCATTGACATAGGCCTTCATCAACGGGCTCTGGTGTTGACTTGCTTGACGACAAGCTGCGAGTCTCCCCTGACGATGAGTTTCTTGATTCCGAGGTCTGCTGTGATCCTAAGACCGCAAGCAGCCCTTCGTATTATGCGTATTGTTGGTTGACACCTCCACGGGAAGTGCATCCGATCACGACTTGAGGTGCTCTCCGATTAGGGCGCAACAAAGACGCCAGCCCCGCGCCTGTAAGGAAAAAGCTCCATCAAAGTACATGATCCAATCACAACTTGCCTCCTTGCCGGGGAGAGCAGTCTCTTGGACTTCTTTGTCAGGCATTGCAGTCCATTCTACAATGAACTCCGCTAGGACTCGGCTCTGAATTGTCGAAGTACTTTCAAACTTGAGGCCAAAGCTGGACAGCTCCAGTGCCCATTCCAAAATTCTTCCCATTGCATTCGGATTGTGCAGTATCCGTTGCAGAGGGAAGCAAGTGACGACAGTGATCTCGTGTGCCTGGAAGTAGTGATGCAGCTTCCTCGAGGCCATAAGAAGGCCGAAGAGCAGTTTCTACACGCAGGAGTACCTTGATCTAGCCCCCTGCAGGAGGGAACTAACAAAGTAGACCGGGTGCTGCATCATTTTCTTCTTTGGCGGCACTCTAACTGGCTGTGTCGTCTCTGCATTGGTGGTGTCGGGCTCTGCCGCTGCCATCTCCTCATCGTCAACCTCTCTCTGCGCCACCAGTGCGGCGCTGACCACCTGGTCTGTTGCCGCCAGGTATAGCAGCAACGGCTCCTGTGGCCTAGGCGCAACTAGTATTGGCGCAGAAGAGAGGTATCTCTTCAAACCTTGCAATGCTGCTTCGGCTTCTGGCGTCCACTCCATTGGGCCCGCCTTTTTCAGGATCTTGAAAAAGGGAAGGGCGCACTCGGCAGAATTGGAAATGAACCTGCCCATGGCGGCGATGCAACCAGCAAGCCAACGCACATCCTTGATTCACTTCGGTGCTTCAATCTGCTCTTTAGCTTTGATTTTGTCCGGATTGGCCTCTATCCCATGCTGTGACACCAAGAACCCGAGAAGCTTGCCGGACGGGACGCCAAAGACGCACTTCTCAGGGTTCAGCTTGAGATTGATCTTGCGCAGGTTTGCAAATGTTTCTTGCAAATCTGGTATGAGGGTTGCCCTGTCCTTGGTTTTGACCACTATGTCATCCATGTAAGCTTCCATATTTCTATGGAGCTGGGGTTCAAAACCAATCTGGACTGCCCTTGCAAACGTCGAACCAGCACTCTTCAACCCGAAAGGCATCCGCATGAAACAATACGTACCACATGGGGTGATGAATGTTGTCTTCTCTTCGTCTTCTCTTGTCATGAAGATCTGGTGGTAGCCGGAGTAGGCGTCGAGGAATGACAACAGATCACACCCAACCGTGGAGTCAACAATCTCATCGATGCGCGGCAACAGGAAGGGGTCTTTAGGGCAAGCCTTATTGATATCTGTGTAATCAATACACAGCCTCCACTTCCCATTTGCCTTGCGCACCACGACCGGATTGGCCAACCACGTTGGATGGAGCACTCCTCTTACCAAACCCGCTGCTTCTAGTTTCTGGATCTCTTCTGTGATGAACTCTTGTCGTTCCAAAGCTTGCTTTCTGACCTTCTGCTTGACGGGCTGCGCATGAGGGCAGACAGCAAGGTGGTGCTCAATCACCTCCCTGGGAACACCGGGGATGTCGGAAGCTTGCCATGCAAACACATAGACATTCGCCCGCAGGAAGGTGACGAGCGCGTCTTCCTATTTGTCGTCAAGGGTGGAGCTTATGGTAAAAGCTCCTCACGTGCCGTCCTCATTGACAGGAACCTTCTTGGTTCCCGGTGGTATGGCCTCAGGCTTTTGCTTGCCGGCGGAGCTCTCCCAAGACGTCCTCGACGGCAGCGCTTACACTCAAGAGGTGCGCTTGCGGAGTGGGCGCCGAGGTCGCACCGTGTTCGGAGGCGAATCGAAAGCAAAGGCCGACAGCAAGACTGGCCCGCGAGGTGAGTGCACGCTGCACCGGCAGCAAGCACGCCACGCACTACCGCAGTACGGCCTAGATGCCCTACGCGCTAGGCATCGCCGATGGAGAAGGTGCGGGAAAGCGCGCGGGAGAGAGGAAGAAGAGAGAGCCAGAGGAAGAAGGAGAGACTGACAGTGGGCCTGGGTCCACTGTCACGGCCAGAGAGCACTGTGTTTCGGCACGACCAGCGTATTTTAGCACGTCCAGCGTAGAAATCGCTCGTTTTTCCCTAAAACGTGGATTTCTCCACACAACGCCAGTGTCCCACACTGTAGTTTTACACCACTTATTGCCCACTCACTGTAACCGCTTTTTACCGTTTAAGTATAGTAATTGTTTTGATTTGGTAAAAGTATTGTGTTCAAAAACAATCCTTAGCAAATCTCGAGGACGAGATTTTTCTTAAGGGGGGTAGTGTTGTAACACCCCAAAAATTTTAACCATGTTTTAATTATTAAAATTTTGCCAGGAGATTAATTTTTTTTGCTTTCTATATTTTCTGTTGATCTCAGAACCCCTTTTCTTTAATATTGAGGAGTTTTACCCAAGTGGAAACTTTCCAAAAATGTAATGGACTTCTATGCTCTCTCAATATAGCAATTCTTAATCAGTGGATTTATTTATTTAATTATTTCTCTCTGAGTTTTATTCCTTAAAATGACTTCCATTAGTTTTGGAGCTCTTTTTGAACTACAACCATTTGAGTAATTTAACTAAAATTTCAACCAAAATTTGGAGATGTCATGTGATGTTTCTAAATCACTTTTATGCAAAAATATATTTCATTCATTGAATATTTCGAGTTCTACACCTAATTTTCAAATCTGGTATAGTGGGCAATTTTGCACTACAGCCTATTTAAATATTTCTTTAAAGCCTTCACCAAAATTATGGGAGGTCAGTGGTAGCATGCAATCCAACTTTATGCAAAAACCTAGTGATGTTCTTTGGAAAGATTGAGTGAATCAGCCTCTTTTTCATTCTGGTCCAGCCTTGTGATTTCTACTGCAACCCTATTTATTTTTGCTGTAGAGACCTTGTGCTTTCTCCTGCTTGTAGTCAACCCTACAAAACCCCTAAGTCCAGGAGCATGCACCCATTGGGACATTTCTGGTTCTTGTAATGATGCCATTTACCCCTGTCAGAATTGAAGTTTTGCAAAACTTGCACTAACAAGTTTCTCCATTTGGCAAACTAACCTAACCACCCTCTCATGCATCTAAAGAGACCCCACCCTGGAAGATTCGACCACCCCAAGTACTGCCTAGATGCCTCTGGCATTTTGTCAAACACCCTGTGTGCATAGACAGATTTGGCATGGTTGAAGGTTTTGTGTTGTGAACTTCCCCCTTGTCCAAACCAAGTTGTCTAGTAGCCTTCTAACTGTCTCTAATCTAGGCCGGTGGATTTGCAGTGGCTCTCTAGCAATATTTGGTCGCCCTGGCATTTCGTCGAACGAGTGTCGTGGCACGCCAGAGCGCTGAAAGCGAAAGCACGCGTTAAGACGTGTTTCGCGTCCGAGCCAGCATGCCCCCTGGATAAGTTTCCCCGAGCTCATCCTGATACTCTCCCTCTCGCCGCATCACGCCAGAAGCACCGACCGCCCCCTCGCCCCCTGCAGCGTCGCCAGCAAGCCGCTTGGCGGCACGCCCGCGGCCGCATCCGCCCCTGCCATGGGCGGCACCGCCCAAACCACCACAGCGAGCCAGCTCGCCTCCTTCGACAGTAGAGTGTTCGTCGTTAGCCCTTGAAGCTAGCCAGCCACCGCCACGTTGCCCTGCAGCACAGTAGGGCGGTCCGCCGACGAGCTCATCCACGGACGCCGCGAACCGACATGGAGGTGCTATAAAAGGAAGCCCCCGAGCTCCCCCGAGCACTCAGGCAGCCTCACACCGTCTCCCTAGTGCCCCCGTCGCCATCAATTGAAGAGGAACATGCCGTCTTCACCCTCTCCGGTCAGCTCGGACGCCGCCTCGTCCCGGTTCACCCCGGCGCCACTAGGGCCTCCCCCACCTCTCCATCACCACCACTCGACTCCTCTTCGTCTTGCGGAGCCGCCCAGACCCCCAACTACGATGGAGCATCACCCTAGCCCGAGCCCCCAAATCCACCGAAACTTTCCCTCCGCCGCAGAGCTCGCCGCCGGCGATTCTCTCCACCCCAAACGACCCTACAACCACCGGAAGGACAGCCCTAGATCCGCGGATCCATCCCCGCCCTCAGCTCCCCGTGAGGAACCGTTGTTCGCCGGCGACAATCGCCGGAGTCCCGCCTCTGCTCGGGCAGAGGAAGAAGAGGGAGTGGAGACCAGTCAAACATGACTAGTGGGCCCCCTGGACCCACTGTCAGTGACTCCCTGCGCGTTCCACGCTGGGTAAGTGGAGGCTTAAAACCTCAAGTATGCCTCCTCTGCCCGAAAGCGAAATTTCGTATGAAACGTTTTCTTTTTCTGTTTTTATTAAAAACGGATTTTTACCTAAACTTTGACTAGCTATAACTTTTTAAATATAACTCCGAATGAGTTGATTCTTTTTCCTACCTCTCTCAAATATTATCTAGTTTATTTTAAGATTTATTTCAAAAAAATTCAGACAACTTTTTGGTACTGTTTTTGAAACTACATATTGATTCAAAAATATTTTTAAATAGGATTTTTGGAGAGAGGAGAAAACCTTCAAGAGTTTTGGAATTCACCCTGCCTCCCCACGACTTGAAGGCAAGCATTCTGAGCCCTGGCATAATATTGTGTGTGTGTGTTATTTGACACGGTGACAACACCACCCCGACACGGGCATACGTCATTTTATGTGATGATGTGTTCCTACTCATGAGTGCATATTATTGTTTTCATGCTATTGGAGTTTGATATGGTTGTGATGGTAATCACCGTCATAAGCCTTTCATGCATACCGGAAGGGAATCCGGGAAAGCCTCTGTCTTGGGTAGACACGGTCTTGTCCCTAATCCTCCGTCGAGACGGTCGTGTCCGTATGGCATGAGGGGTCTCTGCGTGGTGTTTCATGCATTGGTTGAAATATATATTGTTATGCTAATCATGCAGGGAATATTTAAACCTCCTGAGTCGACCATAGATCGAGTCTTGTTCCGGTAACCCCCATACATGTTTCATGCTGCCACTTGTCCCTGCCATAGGTACGGTACGGTTCAGTAAGTTGTCAACCCCTTTCCTAGCACACACCGTACAGAGAGGCCATGGTGGAAGATACCGGAGGCATCCGGTAGGCATGCCACCTGGTCCGGGAGCATGGGTGTTTCGGTTGTAGCCGAAGGGGTAGCTCCCCTAGTTTGCGTGCGGTATAAATTTTGTGATCCCATGTTACGTCGAGGTTGTAGCCTCCCCACTTAGAGTTTCTCTTAACAGGTGTCGTGGGTGATTCCAGACACCGGTAAGTTAGGCTGGTGTGTGCGGATAGGTGTGTTTTCAATTAAAAGGCCGTAGACGGAATTAGTCCCGATGGACTAAAGGAATCCGTTATTCGTGGGTAAAGAGTACACACTCTGCAGAGATTAAACCTATTCGAATAGCCGTGACCATGGTTAAGGATTACAGTCTGGGATGGGTCAAGTGTCGGTCTTCGGAGGAGAAACTGTTAAACCAGAACTGGGATCATGACTTGAGACTTGTGATGATTATGATTATTATTTCGTTGTGGACTAACCCGTTATATTATTGGAATTATCGAATATCCCTGGGATGGTTCTACCTCCTGGATATTCACTGTGATTATTTATAAGCCCTTTATGTGGTGTCGCTGAGACGCCCGACTGTGGCATGCTGGTTATTTATATTATTTATAAGCCCTTTATGTGGTGTCGCTGAGACGCCCGACTGTGGCATGCTTGTTATTTATCTTATTTATAAGCCCTTTATGTGGTGTCGCTGAGACGCCCGACTGTGGCATGCTGGTTATTTATATTATTTATAAGCCATGTATGTGGTGTCGCTGAGACGCCCGACTGTGGCATGCTTGTTATTTATTTATTTTATAAGCCCTTTATCTGGTGTCGCTGAGAGCCCGACAGTGGCATGCTTGTTATTTATTTTATAAGCCCTTTATGTGGTGTCGCTCAGACGCCCGACTGAGGCATTTCTCTTTGTTTACTAACCTTTCGAGGCGCCGCTCGGATAATTCGATCGGTGCATCTTATTACTACTATGTTATTGCATATCCATAAATAACCTGCTTGCATGCATCAGAGATTTTTTTGTGGCTGACGTCATGATCATAAACTATTTCAGAACATACCTATCGTTGTTATATCATACCCGTGTTCATAATGTTTGCGAGTACATTCAAAAGTACTCACTGGCTTGTCCCTGTCTATTGTCTTCGCCAGATTTCTTGCGCGGAGAGGAGCGACCGTGATGACAGCCCCGGAAGCTAAGCAATGGTGATAGCAACCTCGCGAAGATAGGAGTTATCCTGGTCATGATGTTCCTGTGGGAAATGGAGTCCCATAGACACCAATGATCCACAAACCGCTTCCGCCATCAACCACTAGAAACAGATTGTTGTACTCATAGACCAGAATGGTCTTGTACTACATATTTTGTATTTTGCTTGGAATTTTCTGTATCAAGTTGGTGCCTCATCAGCTAACAGTAATCCTGGGGCTGGTGAGCACAAGGGCCATTTTCTGAAAATTAATACCCGGAAAACCGGTCGTCACAAACTTGGTATCAGAGCCAGGCTGACCATTGGCTAATCCTATCTTAGCCAGGTTGAAAAACCTAGGTAAACCAACCCTTCAGACCTTAACCAAACCCCGACCAAGCTTCTCGTGCAAGATAGCCACACAGTGAGCCTGACACCTTTTGACAGTCGGTGCCCAACCTATCATCTTAGCCTGTCGATCACGCACCAGTGACCGACGCCCAAATTTGTCCCATCCGCAAGCGTGCGAAGGAAGACTCCGTCCCCTTTTCTATAAAAAGGGAACGCTAGCCTCAACCCAGCACAGCACAGCCTCTCCCCCGAACCAAGCGATAATGCCCGGCCCCGTAGTGCACAATGAGACCACATCAACCTATCTTGGAGGTTTGTGACCATACTCGCAAACCTCACCCGTCGTGCCTATGCGTTAGAAGAGCCCCCAGAATATGTTGTGTACCAAGGAACCATGAGCGGTGAGAGCCGTCAATTCTGGGACACTATGCACATCTACGGTAGGGGTCTGCCGCCGTAACGCCCTACTGTGTTCACCGAAGGACCACTTCCTTCGAGCCACAAGCCATCCGGCTAGCTGCTCGAGAGGCTATAGTTCAACTCCGCAGCTTGTCGCCCAGAGTTAATCGTCGCCGCTCTACTACTACCCCAGGCGTGAAGGGTATGGTAGACCACCCCAAGTTGCCAACGGAGATCACGAGACGGATCCTGCATTATTGCACCTAGTGCGCTATGTAGGTGCACTAGAGGCACTGTTCAATCAAATCACCATTGATCTGATCGCAGCTCGTGGAGAGCTGGTTCGCCGAGCCCCGGCAAGCAGGGAAGACGAGCCCGACGCCGACAACCCAGTCGTGTTGTTCGGACACCCGATCGAGACCCTGAGGCCAGCCACAGCCATCAGCCAAGGTGCTTTGATGACCCCAGAAGTGCTTCGTCACCTTTTGGGAGCACACTCCAACGGGATTGTGGCCAACAATCCCCACGATGGTCATCATCGCCACCCCGACCCTGCAGCCCCTCAACCACCTCCAGCTAATCCCGACGGTGAGACCCGCGGAGAAGCCTCGACATCCACAAGGCACGCTCGTTTGGATATAAACGAGGTAGACTAAGTCACCCGAGTAGTGCCGAGTCTCAGTGTATCCTCGCCTTGTAATCGTGTGACCTTGTAAATAAACGCAGCCTGTTGTTGTGCCTCTGTTTTAATAGTAACCTTGCATAATTGTGTCACCTGCAGCTTGCATTTTGTCCTGTGCACAGCTACCAAAACCAACCCGACGACACCCACAAGAATATCGCCCCTTTTGTCGATATGTGTATCGTGGCTTTGACCCGACCCTTGGAGCTAAACGGCAAATTTATTACCTTTCACCACGGTAAATAACTAGCCCGGATGCTATATAAGAAGGCCACCTCGTGACCTTGCCAAGCACCCCTCACCTCATGCACCACCCTCACAACCATTTTCTTACCATGCCAAGCCCTAGTATTTATCTCGAGAACCCCGTATAACCCGTGTAGCTTTGTCAAAATATTGTGGGACTTTATCTGCAGTACCATGGGTTCTACCCAGCCACCCCAGTACGAGTTGTTCAAATCGAGAATCACCCCTTCCACCTCGAAATATTGGGCAGCGGTACACATCCCTCCCGTAGACTCAAACCAAGACCCAACGGAGGTCTCCTTCGTGGGGAAATCTATGCCGACCCCACATATGGCCATAGAAGCTGCTGCGTACGAAGCGATTGCTCGTCTTTGATTCGCGGTACCCTATGCCAGCGAACGAGGGTATTATTACTTCCCGAGCCTTGCAGCACCCAGATAAATAATATCTTTTCCCGGTGGACAATTTGAGAGAGACCCAGTACTGGCCAACCTTGTCCAGTATGTCATCGCTCAAGAACGTTTGAACCAGCGAGTAATGGGTTATCTCCAGAGTCTCGCTGATTTGAATCCTCAGATTGCCATCGGCAGACCATTGAGGCCCGACCAGGAGAGACACATACATCGACTGGTCAATCCACTCCCTCCGATAGAAGAGGAGTGTGTCCCAGTACCAGAGACATTTTCGCGGACCCCGCCCGATTACTGCTTTCATTTTAGACGTCATTGTTGTGTTTATTATTGCAGTATTTATTATTGCGTTGTAACTTATGCATGGTACCTGAGTTTGTGCAACGAGTCGATTATTTGGTTTCTACTAATATGAGTAGTTTTCTTTGTGATTTATTTTTTTTTGTTAACCATTGTCCCCGCGAAAAATCCTGGAGTGAGATTTCTTTTCCCTGAGTTGCAGCATCGTTTATCTTCTCATGACGTGGATTATTTTTATTCACGCAGCACCATGGCAGCAGACCCACGACCACTCGGACTCTTACACTGCTTGCAAAGGCACGTAACCATGTTGCATTTCACCGACCCCTCCCTAAGCACACCACAGCCTCCAAAGGAGAGATTAGCGGATAATCATCCGGATACTAGTCACCTCCGGCACACCCACAACAGTTAACACCCGGCATCACACCAAGTCCTCGTGATCACCGCCACCGCGGAAAGCCAGCACCCGAGCAGTAGCATCACGGCGATCATCGAGGATCATCGCGCACAGGAGCATGGAGAGCCCCAGCACTTCCGCCAGCCCTCCGAACACCAGGATCACATACCAGTCCGGCACCGCCTCTGCCATTAGAGCCTCGTCTCGAGCTCCTGTAAGTAGTAATGGAGGAGAAGGAGGAGGAGAAGCAAGGCCAGGTGCGAAGAAGAAGAGGAGCACCACGGTCATTTTATAGCTCGAGATCGGTGTACGGTGGGCGAAGTCTACCAGCGCCGCTCGTCGCCCGATCGCCGGTGTTTGGAGGCGAATCCATGAGCAAAGGCCGACAACAAGACTGCCCATGAGGTGAGTGCACGCTGCACCAGAGAGCAAGCACGCCACAAGACTACTGCAGCAGACGACCTAGATGCCCTATGCGCTAGGCATCGCCGGTGGAGAAGGCGCGAGAAAGCACGCGGGAGAGAGGAAGAAGAGAGAGCCAGAGGAAGAAGGAGAGACAGACAGTGGGCCCTGGGTCCACCTGTCAGCCAGAGAGAGCACTGTGCTCTCAGGTACGACCAGCGTATTTTAGAATTTAGAAATTTTTCTAAATTCACCACGTCCAGCATAGAAATTGCTCGTTTTTCCCTAAAATGTGGATTTCTCCACACAACGCCAGTGTCCCACACTGTAGTTTTACACCACTTATTGCCCACTCACTGTAGCCGCTTTTTACCGTTTAAGTATAGTAATTGTTTTGATTTGGTAAAAGTATTGTGTTCAAAAAAAATCCTTAGCAAATCTCGAGGACGAGATTTTTCTTAAGGGGGGTAGTGTTGTAACACCACAAAAAATTTAACCATGTTTTAATTATTAAAATTTTGCCAGGAGATTAAAACTTTTGCTTTCTGGATTTTCTGTTGATCTCAGAACCCCTTTTCTTTAATATTGAGGAGTTTTACCCAAGTGGAAACTTTCCAAAAATGTAATGGACTTCTATGCTCTCTCAATATAGCAATTCATAATCCGTGGATTTATTTATTTAATTATTTCTCTCTGAGTTTTATTCCTTAAAATGACTTCCATTAGTTTTGGAGCTCTTTTTGAACTACAACCATTTGAGTAATTTAACTAAAATTTCAACCAAAATTTGGAGATGTCATGTGATGTTTCTAAATCACTTTTATGCAAAAATATATTTCATTCATTGAATATTTTGAGTTCTACACCTAATTTTCAAATCTGGTCCAGTGGGCAATTTTGCACTACAACCTATTTGAATATTTCTTTAAAGCCTTCACCAAAATTATGGGAGGTCAGTGGTAGCATGCAATCCAACTTTATGCAAAAACCTAGTGATGTTCTTTGGAAAGATTGAGTGAATCAGCCTCTTTTTCATTCTGGTCCAGCCTTGTGATTTCTACTGCAACCCTATTTATTTTTGTTGTAGAGACCTTGTGCTTTCTCCTGCTTGTAGTCAACCCTACAAAACCCCTAAGTCCAGGAGCATGCACCCATTGGGACATTTCTGGTTCTTGTAATGATGCCATTTACCCCCTGTCCAGAATTGAAGTTCTGCAAAACTTGCACTAACAAGTTTCTCCATTTGGCAAACTAACCTAACCACCCTCTCATGCATCTAAAGAGACCCCACCCTGGAAGATTCGACCACCCCAAGTACTGCCTAGATGCCTCTGGCATTTTGTCAAACACCCTGTGTGCATAGACAGATTTGGCATGGTTGAAGGTTTTGTGTTGTGAACTTCCCCCTTGTCCAAACCAAGTTGTCTAGTAGCCTTCTAACTGTCTCTAATCTAGGCCGGTGCATTTGCAGTGGCTCTCTAGCAATTTTTGGTCGCGCTGGCATTTCGTCGAACGAGTGTCGTGCATGCCCAGAGCGCGAGCAGAGCACGCGTTTTGCACGTGCTCGCGTCCGAGCCAGCATGCCCCCTGGATAAGTTTCCCCGAGCTCATCCTGATACTCTCCTCTCGCCACACACCGAAGCCCGACCGCCCCTCGCCGCAGTTGTCGCCAAGAAGCCGCTTGGCAGCACGCCCGCTGCCGCATGCACCCCTGCCATGGGCGGCACTGCCCAAACCACCACAGTGCGCCAGCTCGCCTCCTTCGACAGTAGAGTGTTCGTCGTTATCCCTTGAAGCTAGCCAGCCACCGCCATGTCGCCCTGCAGCACAGTAGGGCGGTCCGCCGACGAGCTCATCCACGGCCGCCGCGAACCGACATGGAGGTGCTATAAAAGGAAGCCCCCGAGCTCCCCCGAGCACTCAGGCAGCCTCACACCCCGTCTCCCTAGTGCCCCCGTCGCCGTCAATTGAAGAGGAACATGCCGTCTTCACCCTCTCCGGTCAGCTCGGCCGCCGCCTCGTCCCGGTTCACCTCGGCACCACCAGGGCCTCCCCCACCTCTCCATCACCACCACTCGACTCCTCTTCTTCTTGCGGAGCTGCCCAGACCCCAAACTACAAAGGAGCATCACCCAAGCCCGAGCCCCCAAATCCACCGAAACTTTCCCTCCGCCGCAGAGCTCGCCGCCGGCGATTCTCTCCACCCCCGACGACCCTACAACCACCGAAAGGACCTCCCTAGACCCGCGGATCCATCCCCACCCTCAGCTCCCATGAGGAACTGCTGTCACGGCGACAATCGCCGAGTCCCGCCTCTGCTCGGCAAGAGAGGAAGAAGAGGGAGGAGACCAGTCAAACATGACAAGTGGGCCCCCTGGACCCACTGTCAGTGACTCCCCGCGCGGTCCATGCTGGATAAGTGGAGGCGTAAAACCTCAAGTACGCCTCCTCTGCCTGAAAGCGTAATTTCGTTTGAAACGTTTTCTTTTTCTGTTTTTATTAAAAACAGATTTTTACCTAAACTTTGACTAGCTATAACTTTTTAAATATAACTCCGAATGAGTTGATTCTTTTTCCTACCTCTCTCAAATATTATCTATTTTATTTTAAGACTTATTTAAAAAAAATCAGACAACTTTTTGGTACTGTTTTTGAAACTACATATTGATTCGAAAATATTTTTAAATAGGATTTTTGGAGAGCGGAGAAAACCTTCAAGAGTTTTGGAATGCACCCTACCTCCCCACGACTTGAAGGCAAGCATTCTGAACCCTGGCATAATATCATGTGTGTGTGTTATTTGACACGGTGACAACACCACCCCGACACGGGCATATGTCATTTTATGTGATGATGTGTTCCTACTCATGAGTACATATTATTGTTTTCATGCTATTGGAGTTTGATATGGTTGTGATGGTAATCACCGTCATATGCCTTTCATGCATACCGGAAGGGAATCCGGGAAAGCCTCTGTCTTGGGTAGACACGGTCTTGTCCCTAATCCTCCGTCGAGACGGTCGTGTCCGGTATGGCATGAGGGGGTCTGTCGCGTGGTGTTTCTGTCTGTTGGTTGAAATATATATTGTTATGCTAATCATGCAGGGAATATTTAAACCTCCTGAGTCGACCATAGATCAAGTCTTGTTCCGGTAACCCCCATACATGTTTCATGCTGCCACTTGTCCCTGCCATAGGTAGGGTACGGTTCAGTAAGTTGTCAACCCCTTTCCTAGCACACACCGTACTGAGAGGCCATGGTGGAAGATACCGGAGGCATCCGGTAGGCATGCCACCTGGTCCGGGAGCATGGGTGTTTCGGTTGTAGCCAAGGGTAGCTCCCCTAGTTTTTGCGGTATAAATTTTGTGATCCCATGTTACGTCGAGGTTGTAGCCTCCCCACTTAGAGTTTCGCTTAACACGTGTCGTGGGTGATTCCAGACACCTGTAAGTTAGGCTGGTGTGTGCGGATAGGTGTGTTTTCAATTAAAAGGCCGTAGACGGAATTAGTCCCGATGGACTAAAGGAATCCGTTATTCGTGGGTAAAGAGTACACCCTCTGCAGAGATTAAACCTATTCGAATAGCCGTGACCATGGTTAAGGATTACAGTCTGGGATGGGTCAAGTGTCGGTCTTAGTGTCGGTCTTCGGAGGAGAAACTGTTAAACCAGAACTGGGATCACGACTTGAGACTTGTGATGATTATGATTATTATTTCTTTGTGGACTAACCCGTTATATTATTGGAATTATCGAATATCCCTGGGATGGTTCTACCTCCTGGATATTCACTGTGATTATTTATAAGCCCTTTATGTGGTGTCGCTGAGACGCCCGATTGTGGCATGCTTGTTATTTATATTATTTATAAGCCCTTTATGTGGTGTCGCTGAGACGCCCGACTATGGCATGCTTGTTATTTATCTTATTTATAAGCCCTTTATGTGGTGTCGCTGAGACGCCCGTCTGTGGCATGCTTGTTATTTATATTATTTATAAGCCATGTATGTGGTGTCGCTGAGACGCCCGACTGTGGCATGCTTGTTATTTATTTATTTTATAAGCCCTTTATGTGGTGTCGCTGAGACGCCCGACTGTGGCATGCTTGTTATTTATTTTATAAGCCCTTTATGTGGTGTCGCTCAGACGCCCGACTGAGGCATTTCTCTTTGTTTACTAACCTTTCGAGGCGTCGCTTCAGACACCCGATCGGTGCATCTTATTACTACTATGTTATTGCATATCCATAAATAACCTGCTTGCATGCAACAGAGATTTTATTTTTTTGTGACTGACGTCATGATCACAAACTATTTCAGAACATACCTATCGTTGTTATATTATACCCGTGTTCATAATGTTTGCGAGTACATTCAAAAGTACTCACTGGCTTGTCCCTGGCTATTGTCTTGGCCATATTTCTTGCGCGGAGAGGAGCGACCGTGATGACAGCCCTGGAACCTAAGCAATGGTGATAGCAACCTCGCAAAGATAGGAGTTATCCTGGTCAGATGTTCCTGTGGGAAATGGAGTCCCATAGACACCGATGATCCACAAACCGCTTCCGCCATCAACCACTAGAAACAGATTGTTGTACTCATAGGCCAGAATGGTCTTGTACTACATATTTTGTATTTTGCTTGGAATTTTCTGTATCAAGTTGGTGCCTCATCAGCTAGTAGTAATCCTGGGGCTGGTGAGCACAAGGGCCATTTTCTGGAAATTAATACCCGGAAAACCGGTCGTCACAAACTTGGTATCAGAGTCAGGCTGACCATTGGCTAATCCTATCTTAGCCAGGTTGAAAAACCTAGGTAAACCAACCCATCAGACCTTAACCAAACCCCGACCAAGCTTCTCGTGCAAGATAGCCACACAGTGAGCCTGGCACCTTTTGACAGTCGGTGCCCAACCTATCATCTTAGCCTGTCGATCACGCGCCAGTGACCGACACCCAAATTTGTCCCATCCGCAAGCGTGCGAAGGAAGACTCCGTCCCCTTTTTATAAAAAGGGCACGCTAGCCTCAACCCAGCACAGCACAGGATCTCCCCCGAACCAAGCCATAATGCCAGGCCCCGTAGTGCACAATGAGACCACAGCAACCAATCTTGGAGGTTTTGTGACCATACTCGCAAACCTCACCCGTCGTGCCTATGCGTTAGAAGAGCCCCCAGAATATGTTGTGTACCAAGGAACCATGAGCGGTGAGAGCCGTCAATTCTGGGCCACTGTGCACATCTACGGTAGGGGTCTGTCGATAGAACGCCCCTACAGGTTCACTGGAAGGACCACTTCCTTCGAGCCACAAGCCATCCAGCTAGCTGCTCGAGAGGCTATAGTTCAACTCCGCGCTTGTCTCCCGAGTTAAGCGTCGCCGTTCTACTACTACCCCAGCGTGAAGGGTATGGTAGACCACCCCAAGTTGCCAACGGAGATCACGAGACGGATCCTGCATTATTGCACCTAGTGCGCTATGTAGGTGCACTAGAGGCACTGTTCGATCAAATCACCATTGATCTGATCGCAGCTCGTGGAGAGCTGGTTCGCCGAGCCCCGGCAAGCAAGGAAGACGAGCCCGACGATGACAACCCAGTCGTGTTGTTCGGACACCCGATCGAGACACTGAGGTCAGCCCCAGCCATCAGCCAAGGTGCTTTGATGACCCCAGAAGTGCTTCATCGCCTTTTGGGAGCACACTCCAACGGGATTGTGGCCAACAATCCCCGCGATGGTCATCATCACCACCCCGACCCTGCAGCCCCTCAACCACCTCCAGCTAATCCCGACGGTGAGACCCGCGGAGAAGCCTCGACATCCACAAGGCACGCCCGTTTGGATATAAATGAGGTAGACTAAGTCACCCGAGTAGTGCCGAGTCTCAGTGTATCCTCGCCTTGTAATCGTGTGACCTTGTAAATAAACGCAGCCTGTTGTTGTGCCTCTGTTTTAATAGTAACCTTGCATAATTGTGTCAGCCTGCAGTTGCATTTTTGTCCCAGGCACAGCTACCAAAACCAACCCCGACGACACCCACAGTAACACGTCCCTTTTGTGAGATATGTGTATCTGTGGCTTTGACCCCGACCCTTGGAGCTAAACTGGGAAATTTATTACCTTTCACCACGGTAAATAACTAGCCCGGATGCTATATAAGAAGGCCACCTCGTGACCTTGCCAAGCACCCCTCACCTCGTGCACCACCCTCACAACCATTTTCTTACCATGCCAAGCCCTAGTATTTATCTGAGAACCCCAGATGCAACCCCGGTAGCTTTGTCAAAATATTGTGGGACTTTACCTGCAGTACCATGGGTTCTACCCAGCCACCCCAGTACGAGCTGTTCAAATCGAGAATCACCCCTTCCACCTCGAAATATTGGGCAGCGGTACACATCCCTCCTGTAGACTCAAACCAAGACACAACGGAGGTCTCCTTCGTGGGGAAATCTATGCCGACCCCACATATGGCCATAGAAGCTGCTGCGTACGAAGCGATTGCTCGTCTTTGATTTGCGGTACCCTATGCCAGCGAACGAGGGTATTATTACTTCCCGAGCCATGCAGCACCCGGAGAAGTAATATCTTTTCCCGGTGGACGATTTGAGAGAGACCCAGTACTGGCCAACCTTGTCCAGTATGTCATCGCTCAAGAACGTTTGAACCAGCGAGTAATGGGTTATCTCCAGAGTCTCGCTGATTTGAATCCTCAGATTGCCATCGGCAGACAACTGAGGCCCGACTAGGAGAGACACATACATCGACTGGTCAATCCACTCCCTCCGATAGAAGAGGAGTGTGTCCCAGTACCAGAGACATTTTCGCGGGACCCCATCCAGTTACCGTTTTCATTTTAGACGTCATTGTTGTGTTTATTATTGCAGTATTTATTATTGCGTTGTAACTTATGCATGGTACCCTGAGTTTGTGCGACGAGTCGATTATTTGGTTTCTACTAATATGAGTAGTTTTCTTTGTGATTTATTTTTTTTAGTTAACCATTGTCCCCGCGAAAAATCCTGGAGTGAGATTTCTTTTCCCTGAGTTGCTGCATCGTTTATCTTTTCATGACGTGGATTATTTTTATTCACGCAGCACCATGGCAGCAGACCCACGACCACTCGGACTCTTACACTGCTTGCAAAGGCACGTAACCATGTTGCATCTCACCGACCCCTCCCTAAGCACACCACAGCCTCCAAAGGAGAGATTAGCGGATAATCATCCGGATACTAGTCACCTCCGGCACACCCAAAACAGTTAACACCCGGCATCACACCTAGTCCTCGTGATCACCGCCACCGCGGAAAGCCAGCACCCGAGCAGCAGCATCACGGCGATCATCGAGGATCATCGCGCATAGGAGCACGAAGAGCCCCAGCACTGCCGCCAGCCCTCCACACACCAGGATCACATACCAGTCCGGCACCGCCTCTCCGCCATTACAGCCTCGTCTCGAGCTCCTGTAAGTAGTAATGGAGGAGAAGGAGGAGGAGAAGCAAGGCCAGGTGCGAAGAAGAAGAGGAGCACCGCGGTCATTTTATAGCTCGAGATCGGTGTACGGTGGGCGAAGTCTACCAGCGCCACTCGTCGCCCGATCGCCGGTGTTCGGAGGCGAATCCGCGAGCAGTGCCGACAGCGCACTGGCCCGCGAGGTGAGTGCATGCTGCACCAGCAGCAAGCATGCCACGCACTACCGCAGTACGGCCTAGATGCCCTATGCGCTAGGCATCGCCGGTGGAGAAGGCGCGGGAAAGCGCGCGGGAGAGAGGAAGAAGAGAGAGCCAGAGGAAGAAGGAGAAACTGACAGTGGGCCCTGGGTCCACCTGTCAGCCAGAGAGAGCACTGTGCTCTCAGGTACGACCAGCGTATTTTAGAATTTAGAAATTTTTCTAAATTCACCACGTCTAGCATAGAAATCGCTCGTTTTTCCCTAAAATGTGGATTTCTCCACACAACGCGAGTGTCCCACACTGTAGTTTAAGTATAGTAAATTGTTTTGATTTGGTAAAAGTATTGTGTTCAAAAACAATCCTTAGCAAATCTCGAGGACGATATTTTTCTTAAGGGGGGTAGTGTTGTAACACCCCAAAAAATTTAACCATGTTTTAATTATTAAAATTTTGAAAGGAGATTAAAAATTTTGCTTTCTGGATTTTCTGTTGATCTCAGAACCCCTTTTCTTTAATATTGAGGAGTTTTACCCAAGTGGAAACTTTCCAAAAATGTAATGGACTTCTATGCTCTGTCAATATAGCAATTCTTAATCAGTGGATTTATTTATTTAATTATTTCTCTCTGAGTTTTATTCCTTAAAATGACTTCCATTAGTTTTGGAGCTCTTTTTGAACTACAACCATTTGAGTAATTTAACTAAAATTTCAACCAAAATTTGGAGATGTCATGTGATGTTTCTAAATCACTTTTATTCAAAAATATATTTCATTCATTGAATATTTTGAGTTCTACACCTAATTTTCAAATCTGGTCCATTGGGCAATTTTGCACTACAGCCTATTTAAATATTTATTTAAAGCCTTCATTATCAACTGACCTGTTGCAACCGTAACCACTATTACCAATGGCTGCCATGAATCAGTACTCAGGGTGATTAAGACCTCTCTGATGCACTTGCAAGCGAAGACATCAGTACCAGTGGAGAACACTTGTCACACATCGAGCGTGATGAATGGTCTCATATTCGCTTCTCGTCCATCAAGCCATCCTTGGGATGCTAGTACCGCACGTAAGCCGATGCAAAACTCCACTGCTGCTAATCTGAGTCACCTGTCATCACTCTACGTCAGGCACTGGCCAACTTGTCGCATCTCTGGCACTATGGACAGCTCTCATCAGCATTAGCGATCCTTCCTTTGCTGGCTCCACGAGCTGCACGTGTGCGCCACACCAAGCTGCATGGAATTCCCAACGGATCGAATTCCTGACGCTGACTTCATGCGTGCCTCCAATTCTGCGCAGCTAGCTTGCAAGAGTGCGTATGGACTGTATGGTTCCTGGATGGTCGCTATGCTGGACCGCTGGCCTCAGAGATGACGGCGCCATGCAGTGAGCTCGGCACTCCCTGAGGCGCGCTCGCAGGCTCGTCAGTAGCCAAGAGGCAGCATGCAAGCTCGAGTGCAGCGATCGACGAGCGTCCGAGGTCGCTAACGAGCCTGGAGCCACGACGCCTAGGCTCAGTCGCATGAGACCGCAGGCTGCGTGAGCCGCAGACGGGCAGAACGGGACGCACTGGCCCGCCAAGCGCCAGAGTGCCTCCGAGGCAGCCGATGAGCAGTGCAGAAACGCAGCTCGAAAGGAGATACGGCCAGCACCAGCCTAGAGACCAGTTTCGGCACGACGATCCGCTAGCATGCAAGCTGCTGGACGCTAAGATAGGATTCCAAATCTTAGCCACAAGTTGTTTCAACACTTAGCCAAACTTCACACGATTTAACTGCGTAATTGCTAATCGCGATTAATGATATATGTATAATGTTTAATTAGATTAGTAATTGTTTAGATAGCATTCTACTCTTAGGATATTTTCTAATATCTCTTCTTAATCTACATGTTACAGCTTACTTTAAAATTTTGCTAGAATATAATTTATATATTTCTCTAAATTTATTTTGATTTTCTATATCTTTATTCATTTCCTATACTTTTAATCTACAATTTTGAATATTGATTAAATTTCAATAACTATTTAGTAATCTTATGATTTGGATTGGTATTTAGAATCACTTTATCATAAACTTTATTTAAGATTGATAACTATATCATTTCCTAATTGATGCTTTATTGTCTCTATTAGCAATTTTATACGTATATTTAATATCCTATTACTAAGATCTTAATGCAATTTATGAATATCATTATGATTCCTTTAGTTCAAAATTCTAAGTTTTGCAAAGCTATCACTACCATCTTTCACTTGACCACTATTAACTTCTACCTCAATTGAATCGTTGCAGCATCACCTTTTATTTTCTATTAAATCTATCTAAGTACCTTCTACCATTTGTTGTAGTCACCTTGTCACCAATACTGGCTAATGTGCATTATTGATGCATTTGCTTCATTTTTGAGCCTTCATTCACTCAGATTCCAGTTGCAGTAATTCCAACCTGATCATTCGCTAAACCTCACTGATTTCTACCGCCTGCTACAGAGCTGCTGCCAAACCACCAATCCCTTGGACGCATCAACGTCCACTCCGCATTCGCAATTGGACTGTTCCCATTGAAGTCTGCAAGTACGCGTGTTTGTCGCTTTAGTCAACGGCTGAGCTAACGAGTCTGCACAGCACTGTAAGTTACATCTGTGCTTTAAAGTGCCCTCCGCAATGCTAGACCTAGCACCTCTCAATCTGATGCCTCGTCACAATATCTGGCATGATCACCCGACATCTCATGCACGACCTGACCGTTCCGCCAGCTCCGCATCAGCCTAGACCACATCCACAGCTTCCGTTGCCTACGAATCCGTTGCCAGTCTGAGCAGCCATACGATGCCGCTGCCCAGCAGCGTTTCGCACGATAGCCAGTGCTGATCGCCACCACCTGAGCAAGCCGCCGCAGCAGCCGAGCCGCCTCACACGCATGCGCTGAAGAATGAGACGGCAGCCAGCTCACCCTCCAGCGCATCAGTCGGTAACAGCCCTTCGCTCGACCTCAGCCCAGCTATTGCCTCCCTGCCATAAGCCTAAGCCCGCCTCACTAAACGACGCCACTCTGCACTTTTATATCACACCTGACGCCATCTTCCCCTCCCAAACTACTTCTAGTCATGAAGCCGCCTGCAATCCTCGACCAACCTTGCGTTCAGACATAGTCACAGCCATTACATGATCCTAACAGCCAGCGTGACGAAAAGAGGTCAGCCGCAATGACCTGCCCACCACGCTCGAAGGCTGCATCTGAGCGGGTTGGAGTCCAATCTATGGCCTCACATCTCGAACCGCTGTCCACGCCTAGTCCGTTTAAAAGATGACGCTTATCATCGCATGATACTGTACTTCATAGCCCTGCATGAGGCTCACTCCGATACGCACCTAGTATCCTCTAATCCGCCATGCCAACTTCTCCGACACTGCTATGTCTCACACGAGTCGATATGTCGAAATTTGATACGATAGACTCTTGACTTTCGCCCAGACCCCATAGATTTGACTTCGTCGACGACAGTGCAAGCCACAGTGCTTTGAAGCCATGTCCAACGCTGAGCTGTTCTGCCAAGGTACATGCTTGACACGATCTGCCATCAGATTTAGACATAGCATTTCTAAAGTGAGACTGCTACACCAAGGTGTGATTCTGAGCATGCCAGCTTAAGGTTGTACTGGCTACAATAGCTGGGTTTACCTAACTACCGGTAAGCTTCACGCAGTAACCTCTCTGTAGATGGATCTGCCTTAGCCTATTCGTCACTGCCTAGTTGAATTATCATGTTTATGGTATCAAGTTATAATATATGATGCTATCATCAGATTACAGTCGACATGCTTTGACCTTGTCCACCATAGTAAGCAATCTTCAGAGTTCGATCCACCCAGTGCTACGATTCACGCTATAGCTAGGCCAAGCATTACTGGGGTCAGCTGTATGTTAAGGTTGCAGTGATCGTCGAACACGATCGTAGCTGATGCTACTTAAGTGATCATGTCGATCAGTCGAGTGTCAGCTAAGTGTTATTTTTCTCATCGCATGTACTGAGTCTCGATCCCAGTATACGTCGAGGCTCTAGCCGTCCTGGCATACTTCGTGGGCTCAGGTGTCCCCTGATCGGAATCGATAATGTTACTGCTAATCATAGCGGTTTCATGTCGGTGACAGACTGAGTCATTTTACGTACATTAGGTAACTAGTTAATCGATCGTACATAGGGTGATGCTTTCAAGTGCCACGTAATTAATCTTCTGACTAGACTACTGTCGATGACGAGACTTGTAAGCTGATGCTGGAACCCGATTACTACATAGCCGCATGGTTCAAGCATCCAGTGGGTATCAGTCATAGCACTTTCCATGTGGTTTGATCTGAACTCGTGAGTTTTATTTAGCGCTGAAGTATTTGTACAATATATACCGGATATGCTTATCTATTTTTATCGAAGCTTTTGGTGGTGATACTAACTTTCATGCTGAGGTATATCTTATCAGTAGATCAGAGCTACGACGTTGCTGAATTTATAGCTCATTTATTACATACCTGCCTATCGGTAGATAGCCAGTATCTAACTATAGCCGTTGAACATGGTAAGCACTTATTACTGATGATGAACTTCTGAGTACCTGATTGAGCATCGACTCGAATCTACAGATTGAGTCGCCACTCTATACTCACTTCAGCTACCAGTTTGATAAGTTGTATTTTACGTCATTGAATAGCTCGTTATCTCCTCATATGTATTATATACTTCCGGTCCAGAGCATTCCCGATGCTTACAACCTTTAAGCCCGGTTCCAGTGATGTCGTCGATAGCACATAGTATCAACTATATACCTCTAGTGACTATCGGATACCTGAATGTGTATGCTATTTAGCATAACTAGCCGGATGCTATATAAGAAGGCCACCTCGTGACCTTGCCAAGCACCCCTCACCTCGTGCACCACCCTCACAACCATTTTCTTACCATGCCAAGCCCTAGTATTTATCTAAGAACCCCAGATGCAACCCCGGGTAGCTTTGTCAAAATATTGTGGGACTTTACCTGCAGTACCATGGGTTCTACCCAGCCACCCCAGTACGAGATGTTCAAATCGAGAATCACCCCTTCCACCTCGAAATATTGGGCAGCGGTACACATCCCTCCCGTAGACTCAAACCAAGACCCAACGGAGGTCTCCTTCGTGGGGAAATCTATGTCGACCCCACATATGGCCATAGAAGCTGCTGCGTACGAAGCGATTGCTCGTCTTCGATTCGCGGTACCCTATGCCAGCGAACGAGGGTATTATTACTTCCCGAGCCGTGCAGCACCCGGAGAACTAATATCTTTTCCCGGTGGACGATTTGAGAGAGACCCGATCTTGGCCAACCTTGTCGATACATCGCCGCTCAAACGTTTGAACTAGCGAGTAATGGGTTATCTCCAGAGTCTCGCTGATTTGAATCCTCAGATTGCCATCGGCAGACCACTGAGGCCCGACCAGGAGAGACACATACATCGACTGGTCAATCCACTCCCTCCGGTAGAAGAGGAATGTGTCCCAGTACCAGAGACATTTTTGCGGGACCCCGTCCAGTTACCGTTTTCATTTTAGACGTCATTGCTGTGTTTATTATTGCAGTATTTATTATTGCGTTGTAACTTATGCATGGTACCCTGAGTTTGTGCGACGAGTCGATTATTTGGTTTCTACTAATATGAGTAGTTTTCTTTGTGATTTATTTTTTTAGTTAACCATTGTCCCCGCGAAAAATCCTGGAGTGAGATTTCTTTTCCCTGAGTTGCTGCATCGTTTATCTTCTCACGACGTGGATTATTTTTATTCACGCAGCACCATGGCAGCAGACCCACGACCACTCAGACTCTTCCACTGCTTGCAAAGGCACGTAACCATGTTGCATCTCACCGACCCCTCCCTAAGCACACCACAGCCTCCAAAGGAGAGATTAGCGGATAATCATCCGGATACTAGTCACCTCCGGCACACCAACAACAGTTAACACCCGGCATCACACCTAGTCCTCGTGATCACCGCCACCGCGGAAAGCCAGCACCCGAGCAGCAGCATCACGGCGATCATCGAGGATCATCGCGCAAAGGAGCACGGAAAGCCCCAGCACTGCCGCCAGCCCTCCGCACACCAGGATCACATACCAGTCCGGCACCACCTCTGCCATTAGAGCCTCGTCTCGAGCTCCTGTAAGTAGTAATGGAGGAGAAGGAGGAGGAGAAGCAAGGCCAGGTGCGAAGAAGAAGAGGAGCACCGCGGTCATTTTATAGCTCGAGATCAGTGTACGATGGGTGAAGTCCACCAGCGCCGCTCGTCGCCCGATCGCCGGTGTTCGGAGGCGAATCCATGGCGGTGCCGACAGCAAGCGGCCCATGAGGTGAGTGCTCGCTGCACCGGCAGCAAGCACGCCGCGCACTATCACAGTACGGCCTAGATGCCCTACGCGCTAGGCATCGCCGGTGGAGAAGGTGCGGGAAAGCGCGCGGGAGAGAGGAAGAAGAGAGAGCCAGAGGAAGAAGGAGAGACTGACAGTGGGCCCTGGGTCCACCTGTCAGCCAGAGAGAGCACTGTGCTCTCGGGTACAACCAGCGTATTTTAGAATTTAGAAATTTTTCTAAATTCACCACGTCCAGCGTAGAAATCGCTCGTTTTTCCCAAAAACGTGGATTTCTCCACACAACGCCAGTGTCCCACACTGTAGTTTTACACCACTTATTGCCCACTCACTTTAGCCTCTTTTTACCGTTTAAGTATAGTAATTGTTTTGATTTGGTAAAATTATTGTGTTCAAAAACAATCCTTAGCAAATCTCGAGGACGAGATTTTTCTTAAGGCGGGTAGTGTTGTAACACCCCAAAAAATTTAACCATGTTTTAATTATTAAAATTTTGCCAGGAGATTAAAAATTTTGCTTTCTGGATTTTCTGTTGATCTCAGAACCCCTTTTCTTTAATATTGAGGAGTTTTACCCAAGTGGAAACTTTCTGAAAATGTAATGGACTTCTATGCTCTCTCAATATAGCAATTCTTAATCAGTGGATTTATTTATTTAATTATTTCTCTCTGAGTTTTATTCCTTAAAATGACTTCCATTTGTTTTGGAGCTCTTTTTGAACTACAACCATTTGAGTAATTTAACTAAAATTTCAACCAAAATTTGCAGATGTCATGTGATATTTCTAAATCACTTTTATTCAAAAATATATTTCATTCATTGAATATTTTGAGTTCTACACCTAATTTTCAAATCTGGTCCAGTGGGCAATTTTGCACTATAGCCTATTTAAATATTTCTTTAAAACCTTCACCAAAATTATGGGAGGTCAGTGGTAGCATGCAATCCAACTTTATGCAAAAACCTAGTGATGTTCTTTGGAAAGATTGAGTGAATCAGCCTCTTTTTCATTCTGGTCCAGCCTTATGATTTCTACTGCAACCCTATTTATTTTTGCTCTAGAGACCTTGTGCTTTCTCCTGCTTGTAGTCAACCCTACAAAACCCCTAAGTCCAGGAGCATGCACCCATTGGGACATTTCTGGTTCTTGTAATGATGCCATTTACCCCCTGTCCAGAATTGAAGTTTTGCAAAACTTGCACTAACAAGTTTCTCCATTTGGCAAACTAACCCAACCACCCTCTCATGCATCTAAAGAGACCCCACCCTGGAAGATTTGACCACCCCAAGTACTGCCTAGATGCCTCTGGCATTTTGTCAAACACCCTGTGTGCATAGACAGATTTGACATGGTTGAAGGTTTTGTGTTGTGAACTTCCCCCTTGTCCAAACCAAGTTGTCTAGTAGCCTTCTAACTGTCTCTAATCTAGGCCGGTGGATTTGAAGTGGCTCTCTAGAAATTTTTGGTCGCCCTGGCATTTCGTTGAACGAGTGTCGTGCATGCCCAGAGCGCGAGCAGAGCACGCGTTTTGCACGTGCTCGCATCCGAGCCAGCACGCCCCCTGGATAAGTTTCCCCGAGCTCATCCTGATCCTCTCCCTCTCGCCGCGTCACGCCAGAAGCCCCGACCGCCCGCGGCCGCATCCGCCCTTGCCATGGGCGGCACCACCCAAACCACCACAGCGCGCCAGCTCGCCTCCTTCGACGGTAGAGTGTTCGTCGTTAGCCCTTGAAGCTAGCCAGCCACCGCCACGTCGCCCTGCAGCACAGTAGGGCGGTCCACCGACGAGCTCATCCACGGCCGCCGCGAACCGACATGGAGGTGTTATAAAAGGAAGACCCCGAGCTCCCCCGAGCACTCAGGCAGCCTCACACCGTCTCCCTAGTGCCCCCGTCTCCATCAATTGAAGAGGAACATGTCGTCTTCACCCTCTCCGGTCAGCTCGGCCGCCGCCTCGTCCCGGTTCACCCCGGCGCCACCAGGGCCTCCCCCCACCTCTCCATCACCACCACTCGACTCCTCTTCGCCTTGCGGAGCCGCCCAGACCCCCAACTACGACGGAGCATCACCCTAGCCCGAGCCCCCAAATCCACTAAAACTTTCCCTCCGCCGCAGAGCTCGCCGCCGGCGATTCTCTCCACCCCCGACGACCCTACAACCACCGGAAGGACCGCCCTAGATCCGCAGATCCATCCCCGCCCTCAGCTCCCCGCGAGGAGCCGTCGTTCGCCGGCGACAATCGCGGGAGTCCCGCCTCTGCTCGGGCAAAGGAAGAAGAGGGAGTGGAGACCAGTCAAACATGACTAGTGTGCCCCCTGGACCCACTGTCAGTGACTCCCCGCGCGGTCCACGCTGGATAAGTGGAGGCGTAAAACCTCAAGCACGGCTCCTCTGCCCGAAAGCGTAATTTCGTTTGAAATGTTTTCTTTTTCTGTTTTTATTAAAAACAGATTTTTACATAAACTTTGACTAGCTATAACTTTTTAAATATAACTCCAAATGAGTTGATTCTTTTTCCTACCTCTCTCAAATATTATCTAGTTTATTTTAAGATTTATTTCAAAAAAATCAGACAACTTTTTGGTACTGTTTTTGAAACTACATATTGATTCAAAAATATTTTTAAATAGGATTTTTGGAGAGAGGAGAAAACCTTCAAGAGTTTTGGAATGCACCCTGCCTCCCCACGACTTGAAGGCAAGCATTCTGAACCCTGGCATAATATTGTGTGTGTTATTTGACACGGTGACTGTCGGTGTCAAAACCGGCGGATCTCGGGTAGGGGGTCCCGAACTGTGCGTCTAGGCGGATGGTAACAGGAGACAAGGGACACGATGTTTTTACCCAGGTTCGGGCCCTCTCGATGGAGGTAATACCCTACTCCTGCTTGATTAATATTGATGATATGGGTAATACAAGAGTAGATCTACCACGAGATCAAGGAGGCTAAACCCTAGAAGCTAGCCTATGGTATGATTGTTGTTCGTCCTACGGACTAAAACCCTTCGGTTTATATAGACACCGAATAGGGTTAGGGTTTCACAGAGTCGGTTACAATGGTAGGAGATATACATATCCGTATCGCCAAGCTTGCCTTCCACGCCAAGGAAAGTCCCATCCGGACAAGGGACGAAGTCTTCAATCTTGTATCTTCATAGTCTTGGAGTCCGGCCAAAGATGATAGTTCGGCTATCCGGACACCCCCTAGTCCAGGACTCCCTGTAGCCCCTGAACCAGGCTTCAATGACGACGAGTCCGGCGCGCATATTGTCTTCGGCATTGCAAGGCGGGTTCCTCTTCCGAATACTTGATAGAAGGTTTTGAACACAAGAATACTGTCCGGCTCTGCAAAACAAGTTCCACATACCACCGTAGAGAGAATAATTTTTGCACAGATCTGCTGACGTATTCCACGGCGTGACATCACACCACGGCCAAGCTTTTATACGAATCGTTTTTTACTGTTCCACCTTAGCGCGTTTAGCGAGGCGGTTTCCTTGGCACGTCTTATCAAAGCGTAGATCATGCCCCTTATTCCGGGATTCTCATCAATACGGATGTGGGTAACCCAACCGTGCCGTTAGCGCGCCTCCTCTATCGGCGAGTCCCAATCGACCACGGGAGGGCTCTCGGTATTCAACCTCTTTATAATGAGACCAAGGCCCTCTTCTTTTTCCACCCTCCATCGAGTTAGCCTCGCGCCGAGTTCTAACACCCAAAGCTTTAGATTTAGGCGCTTCGGACCTTCGACGATGTCGGCTCCGACCAGCTCGGGTGATGGATGTCCTCTTCCGTCACAGAAGAATATGTGCTAAAGCTGCGAGACGCCAGGTATCTAACCGGCGAGATTTTTCATAGGCTGCCTGCTCGGGCAGGTCATTCCAACTCCCGAGCCCGGCGAGGCGTGGTGTTCGTGTCTCACTTCCTTGGGTTTAGGCTTCCGAGCGGATCCCTTTGTGCGGGGGCTCATGTTTTATTATGGGTTGGATTTCCATGACTTGAATCCGGAGTCCATCCTCCATATCTCGTCATTCATTGTCGTATGTGAAGCCTTCCTCCATATTACCCCTCACTTCGGATTGTGGCTCAAGACCTTCAAGGTGCAGCCGAAGATGATCGAGGGCAACAAGCAGAGTGCGGGGCGGTTATAAGCAAGTGTCTTGATGCTCCGTGGCCGAGGGCTCTTTTCAAGAGGAGCTTGGTTTGTGGCAACGGGAGTGGTTTTATATCACCGTTCCCAGGGGCACCAAATGGGTGGCGCCACCTGATTTTCGCTCAGGTCCACCACAACAGCTGGCATCATGGGTCAACCGGGGGCTCGACTGGGGGCCGTCCAAGGACGTTCCACTGTTGCAGGGCCGTATTCGAGACCTCCAAGAAAGAGAGATCAATCTGGTCGTGGCGGCGCAGGTTATGCTGATTCGGCGTATACGCCTACCAAGCGTTGCCCCCTCCGTGCGTGGGAGTTTAATCCGGAGGGACCGCGAGCTCTTCAACATTTTATGGGCGCGACGCCCAAGGAGATGTACAAATTGTTCTTCGGATCACAAGAGAAGTGTCCGGACTTGACCGAGGACGCAGGTCTAAGCTGCAATCACCCAGATACTCAAGTAAGTAACCCTGTAACCGGACAGGCTGTTCATTCATTTATCATATATATGCCCTTTAAGGGAGCCGTTTCTTGAACAGGAGTGGATAGCCAAGGTGAAGTTCATAAGGTGTCCGGCTCCCCTCCCAGAGACCACGCCGGATCCCATGCTGACCAAGATGTTGAAGGCCGCGCCTTTTAAATAAGGCGAAGGGGGTAGCAGGGAAGCAACTGCCTCCACAAAGGAGGTTTTCGAGGAAGGGGGGATCAAAAGTCCCACCCTCCAAGGAGATAAGAGGACCGCTTCGGAAGATCCGGAGGTCAAGGCCTCAAAACAGGGAAAGAAGTCTCCGTCAGAAAGTCCGGCGCCGGGAAGTATCCCAGCCGCACTATTTCCCCAAGGGGATCAGCCCTCCAGCGAGCCGTAAGTAAAAAAGAAGGGGTCTTGTAATAAGGGACATCCCTGTATTTATTTCTGAAGATAACCGAAATTATACCTTGTAGTTAGGATCTCAGCCCTTCTCAGCAGAGCTCGTCTTCGGGGGATCTTCTTCCGAAGATGATGGAGAGCGAAACGCCTCCACCTGTCGCACCTTCATGCGAGGCGGATGACCCTGAGGTGTCGTCGCGGAGGGTTTCCCTGAGTCTGGCGGGGCCGGAAGGTCCGGCGCCAATCTGGCGTCTTGATCGGAGGAGCTGAAGGATCTGCTCGGGCGGCGGCTATCTCGAAGATCACCGTGCGCTAATGGGTATGGTGATTGAAAGAATTGCATCCGCTGAGGCGGATTGCATGAAGCCGTCGAAGCTTCTTGGCGGGGTTCGAGAATGCGTAAAATGATGTACCTTCGGCAGTTATGCATATAGAATGCGCCTGTATAGATAGTAGCCTCGAGACTCGGTATCTTGTCAAAATTGACAGCGTGCGAGGATCATAATCTCAGTTATAACATATCGCCGCTCCTAAATATGTGGCGGGGCGTCCGGTGGCAAGCCAGACTGATGAATTTGCTGAACTAAAGCGGCAACTTGACGAGGTGGATGCGGACATCTTGCTGGTCAATAAACGGTTTGACGAGTCACAAGGTATGCGACTTCTTCATGGACGCATGGTAAGGGAGGTTGACGCCCGTGCCTTACTACTTGTATGCTTAATGCAGGTGGTGCCGCTGCTGTGGAGGAGCTACGGGCGGAACTCGCCCGAGCTAAAGAGCAAGCCAGAAATAGTAATGTGGTCGTTTAAGAGGCGGCGAAGAGCTAAAAGCGAGCGGGCTGCTCCTTTGCCAAGCAAAGAGGAAATGGCTGATATGGCCATAAAGTTGAAGAATACTACCGACCGCTGCGAGGTTCTTGAAAAAGAACGTCAAGCGGAGCAAGAGGACCTGAAAAAGGCCACCGCCGAATCCAAGGATGCCCGTTCCGCTTTGAGAGCTGCCAAAGAGGAGCTGAGTCAGGCCGGGGCTATTGCGGCTGGAAAACTGTTTCTGCTGCGGAGGAAATATACGGATCCGAAGTATGCTCAGTTGGACAAGTTGTGGAGTTTGAAGGATGCTTATCTGGACTTAGCGGCGAGTGCTACGGACGCGATTGAGCACTTCCGAGGCCAGAAGGGGCATAGAAGGGAAGAGATATATTGGTCGCAATTCCATAGTCCGGAACGTCCTCTTCCGTTGACCGATCGGTTGGCCGAATGGGCCGAGCTGAATCAATTATCCGGACTTGCCATGAAGCATGTCATGACTCATTTGTGGCGGCGGACCCACCGAAGAGTTATTTTGGCTTAGTGCAGCAGTTCCTTAGTGCGGTACAGCGTATCGACGCAATGAAGCGGTCGGCGTGTATTGAGGGAGCGGATGGCTCTTGCCGTGTCAAGACATCTTGGGCGGAGATGAAGGCCACCGACGTTGCATCCCAAGATTCGGACAGGAGCCGAGTACCTGCCGAGCACTATTTTGAGGAAGTCCTGCAGGGCGCTCGTTTAATAGAGACGCGGTGCTCGAAGGATATTATGTTTAAATGACATGTATGATTTGTGAAAACAATGTTTCAATATAATATAAGAGCTTTTCATACTTGTGCGTTCAAGTATTAAAACGCCTCCTGTCTGGCCGTTGATGTATATGTGTATATAACTTTGAAAGATGGCAGTCTTGAGCCCCACGCACATAGTGCGGGGTGTTTACAAAAAGGCGCATTTTCACACTTAATCCAACGTCTTGGTCCTGTGAAGGAGGTGATAGCATAGCAAACTAGGCAACCGGACTATAATGCTTTAACACTTTCACTTAGCCATAGGAGCTCGATGGTGGGGCTACTATATAGCCCCTAGGGGCACCGCGCTCTCCCGAATTCGGGGCGCGTATGTGCCTTACCGGGAAATGGCCCTTCGTCAATGCGGGGGAATTCTAAACATTCCGCTGGGTCATCGAGTGGTTGACCAGTCTCACGCTATATCATGACAGTCAGTTTTAGCTTTCTCCACTGAGGTGCTCAACCCAGCTCAACCGGGCACAATCGCGGTGGTTCTCCCGGTGCTACCTTAGCCGATATAGCGGGCGTAAGGTACCAAAACATGGAGCCGGGCAAACCCAACATTTGACCAAAGACATGATTGGAGCTGATGCATATAAGGCCTAACTTCGAGACGCGAACACTCCCTAAGGTATTCGGTCTTTATGAAAGCAGGCAGAATAATGCCCTAAGCCCCAGTGTCCAGTGCAGCGCAAAAATTCTGGTGCGGCCGATGCCAAAGCGCCATGACCTCCTCCTCGGTTATAGTAAGAAACCGGGGATGTGTATCAACAAGAGACAGTAAAAAAAGGTTTATGCAGGGTCTTAATCTGAAAAGAATCCTTGCGATGGGTCCCTCTTGCGTCTGCGCTGTGTCTCCGTTGCCGTATCACGGGACGGGTGTAGCACGGTGTTCATCTGAAAAGAGAATAACTTAGTTTGAAAAGAAAAATATCATGCGAGAAATGTACTTTATATTAAATAAACAGATGCAGTTCGGAAGGTGAATAAAATTGAGCTTTATTGTCTCTTTTGTGCGTGTGTGCAGCCCCTTGTATGGGGTATGCCGCTAGTAAGCGTCGGACTCGTCTAGCCGTGTCCGGGTTTGAATGACCTATTCAGTGCTTTGATCAGCGGGCGGATTGGTGTGGGGCTGTCAAGGCAGTCGCATGTTCTTCCGTGCTCGAGTAACACTTAATACTCCCTTTTAATGAGATGATGCGCGTGGACCGGGCATTTTAAGTGTAAGAGATGCATAATGCGGTATTGCGTAAAGCGGCGAAAGCTTCACGCATGATGAGTGCTTGATAGCTACTTTCGAATGGGGCGATGTTGAAGGTTAACTTTTTGGCGGAAGTTGTCGGATGAGCGAACACAACTTCTAGCGGTAGGGAGCCCGTACAATGGGCATATGGGCTGGCATTACCCCTTTGAAGGAGGTGTTGCTATGGCGAATTTTGGTTGGGTCTATCCCCATCCTGCGGATTGTGTCTCGATATATCAAGTTTATGTCCTTTGCCGCCGTCCATGAGGACTTGTGTAAATTGGAATCCGTCGATTATAGGATCCAGTATCAAGGCAGTCCATCCTGCGTTCCGGATACTTACGGAGTAGTCCTGATGGTCGAAGGTGATTGGTTTTGACAACCAGTGTTGGTACTCCGCTAGGGTAGATTGTGCGGCACGTAATTCAATGGGTGCCGCTCTGTTTTCCCCTTTTGTTACTTGAAGTAAGTTTACTGTTTTGACTTGTGGGAAATTCTTTTGTTTTCCGGGGCTCTGCTTGTGGTGCTCGTCATCATCCTCACTTGGTGTGTCGAGCCCCTTGTGTACGGCATTGAGTCTGCCGGACTGCTTGAAGACCCAACAATCTCTGTGGATATGGTTTGCAGGCTTCCCGGGAGTACTGTGGATTGGGCATATCTTGTCCAAGATTTTGTTTAAGTTGGATAGCTCATCGCTATTGTCCTGAAGGGGCAGTTGTTTATTGTTCTGCCGTGAGCTTTTGAATCCGGCGTTGACTGTCGCGCTCTTTGGACCGTTCCTCTTAATCCGGCGCTGGTCCTTGTTGCGTCGTGGTTTTCCATTTCCATCCCTTACGTCGGATGTACTTGGGTCGTTGGTACTGCATCTTGCCAGCCAACTATCCTCTCACGCGCAAAATCGGGTCATGAGGCTTGTTAATGCAGCCATGGTTCTCGGCTTCTCTGGCGAGGTGTCAGCGAACCATTCGTCTCGGACGTTGTGTTTGAAAGCTACTAAGGCTTGGCGTTCGGACAGCCGACTATTTGGTTCTTTTGGTGAGAACCTGTTCCAGAATTTGCGGCTGACTCTCCGGGTTGTTGAGTTATATGACTTAAATAAATGCGCATCCGGAGGGCGGACATAAGTCCCTTGAAAATTTGCGAAAAGCATCCTCGAGCTCTTCCCAACTTCCAATGGTATTTTCAGGGAGGCTTTTGAGCCAATGCGGGCTGGCCCTTTGAGCTTGAGGGTAAGTATTTTATGGCGTGGAGATCACCTCCTCTAGCCATGTGTATGTGGAGGATGTAATCCTCAATCCAGACTCAGTCTGTTGTTCCGTCGTATGCCTCTATGTTTACGGGTTTGAATCGGCTGGGAATTCGTGATCCAGCACCTCATAGGTGAAACACAGGGGGTGTGCGGCACCCCTATATTTGGGTGTGCCGTGATGTTCGGATATTTGGCGTGTTGCATTGCTTTGAAGAGCTTACTTTCTCGGCCCATAGATGGACCTAACTGGGCCATCCTTTTGATGTGAATCCTTATGCGGATCGCGTACCGGCTTGTGTGCGGCGCCATTTGCCGCTCTCTGTTTGCCATGGGGTCGTCCAACCGACCGGGTGGCCTTCTTGCTTTTCGATTGTGGGGGCTCTACGGCCTCCTCATCAAATTCGGGCAGTAGTTTTCTCTTTGGGTAGCTCTTTGTTCGGCGTTCGTCGCCCGTATTTGTCTCATGGTGTTGAGTACTTTGCTCCATCTGATTCTGAGTGCATCTTCCGCTGTTTTGAGCTTCGCTTCGCTTTTTCAGGCTACGTGCGATGGCGGCGAGCCTTTGTGGAGGTTCTTCTGCTCCAACAATTTGTCCGGCGTGAGATCGTCCGGACTATTATCTTCGCCGGGACGGGTTGTTTATCAAGTTGTCTGTTCGGACGGTTGCTTGATAGCATGTTAAATGCGTCCACCAGTTCGCCCTGCTCTATGGCTGGGTCTTTGTCGAGGCGGGACTTGGTGCGGCGTTTACGTTGCCGTTTTGACTGTTTTTCGAGGGATTTAACCTTCGTAGTGTCCCGTTGTTCCTCGTAGTCACTTCCTTTAGGTGTATCCACCATGTATACATCATGGGATGAGGTGGTTGTCCAGTACCCTATAGGTGCTGGTTCATGGTTGTCTCCTACATCGTCGTCCATACCGTCGATGTCTTCGGAGTCGAAATCGAGCACGTCGTTTAAGCTTTCGACAGTGGCTACAAAGTGGGCGGTGGGTGGGCGTTGAATTTCTTCGTCGTCCGCATCCCAACCTTCGACCGTAGTCGGCCAGGCTCTCTGATAAAAGAGAGACTTTAGTGAATTCAGGATGCCGCCAAAGGCGAGTCTTTGAAAGATGTCTGCGGCGATGAACTCCATGACCGGTGCCCAATCGGATTCGATTGGCGGGGCGCGGAGGGTTGAGTCCGGAGAGGAGTCCGCGCCTTGAGTCACGGTCTTCGCAAAAGACAGGGATGGTGTTCGGCTCAATCGCCGTAGAGATTTCAGCCCCCGAGGTCGTGTCCAACCAACCATCCTCGATCGGCGAGATCGGCTCCGAATCAATGGTCGGAGCGGACACTAGTGCGGCCTCCAGGACACTGTTCGGCGGCAGAGTTAGATCATGCCCCTCGAGATAGTGCGGCGCGCTTGGCTGCGGCTCGAATCCATCGAAGATCGAGTCTCTGCGGATTCACAGCGTGTAGTTTAAACTTCCAAACCTGACCTGATGGCCAGGGGCGTAGCTTTCGATCTGCTCCAGATGGCCAAGCGAATTGGCCCGCAGTGCAATGCCGCCGAATACGAAGATCTGTCCGGGGAGAAAAGTCTCACCCTGGACTGCGTCGTTGCTGATGATCAAAGGAGCCATCGGGCCTATAGGTGACGACACAGAGGAACTCTCAATGAAAGCACCAATGTTGGTGTCAAAACCGGCGGATCTCGGGTAGGGGGTCCCGAACTTTGCGTCTAGGCGGATGGTAACAGGAGACAAGGGATACGATGTTTTTACCCAGGTTCGGGCCCTCTCGATGGAGGTAATACCCTACTCCTGCTTGATTAATATTGATGATATGGGTAGTACAAGAGTAGATCTACCACGAGATCAAGGAGGCTAAACCCTAGAAGCTAGCCTATGGTATGATTGTTGTTCGTCCTACGGACTAAAACCCTTCGGTTTATATAGACACCGAATAGGGTTAGGGTTACACAGAGTCGGTTACAATGGTAGGAGATCTACATATCCGTATCGCCAATCTTGCCTTCCATGCCAAGGAAAGTCCCATCCGGACAAGGGACGAAGCCTTCAATCTTGTATCTTCATAGTCTTGGAGTCCGGCCAAAGATGATAGTTCGGCTATCCGGACACCCCCTAGTCCAGGACTCCCTCAGTGACAACACCACCCCGACACGGGCATACGTCATTTTATGTGATGATGTGTTCCTACTCATGAGTGCATATTATTGTTTTCATGCTATTGGAGTTTGATATGGTTGTGATGGTAATCACCGTCATGTGCCTTTCATGCATACTGGAAGGGAATCCGGGAAAGCCTCTGTCTTGGGTAGACACGGTCTTGTCCCTAATCCTCCGTCGAGACAGTCGTGTCGGTATGGCATGAGGGGTCTGTCGCGTGGTGTTTACATGCATTGGTTGAAATATATATTGTTATGCTAATCATGCGGGAATATTTAAACCTCTGAGTCGACCATAGATCGAGTCTTGTTCGGTAACCCCATACTTGTTTCGTGCTGCCACTTGTCCCCGCCATAGGTAAGTGCAGTTCGATAAGTTGTCAACCCCTTTCCTAGCACACACCGCAGAGAGGCCATGGTGGAAGATACCGGAGGCATCCGGTAGGCATGCCACCTGGTCCGGGAGCATGGGTGTTTCGGTTGTAGCCGAAGGGGTAGCTCCCCTAGTTTGCGCGCGGTATAAATTTTGTGATCCCATGTTACGTCGAGGTTGTAGCCTCCCCACTTAGAGTTTCGCTTAACGGGTGTCGTGGGTGATTCCAGACACCGGTAAGTTAGGCTGGTGTGTGCGGATAGGTGTGTTTTCAATTAAAAGGCCGTAAGCGGAATTAGTCGATGGACTAAAGGAATCCGTTATTCGTGGGTAAAGAGTACACCTCTGCAGAGATTAAACCTATTGAATAGCCGTGACCATGGTTAAGGATTACGATGCAGGATGGGTCAAGTGTCGGTCTTAGTGTCGGTCTTGGAGGAGCTGTTAAACCAGGCGGGATCACGACTTGAGACTTGTGATGATTATGATTATTATTTTGTTGTGGACTAATCCGTTATATTATTGGAATTATCGAATATCCCAGGATGGTTCTACCTCTGGATATTCTTTGTGATTATTATAAGCCCTTTATGTGGTGTCGTTGAGGCCTTGACGTAACATGCTTGTTATTTATATTATTTATAAGCCCTTTATGTGGTGTCATTGAGGCCTCGACCGTAACATGCTTGTTATTTATATTATTTATAAGCCCTTTATGTGGTGTATTTGAGATGCCCATTGTGGCATGCTTGTTATTTATATTATTTATAAGCCCTGTATGTGTTGTCATTTGAGGCCTGGTATGGCATGCTTGTTATTTATTTATTTTATAAGCCCTTTATGTGGTGTATTTGAGGCCTGATCGTGGCATGCTTGTTATTTATTTTATAAGCCCTTTATGTGGTGTCGCTCGGGCCTTCGAGTGAGCATTCTCTTTGTTTACTAACCTTCGGCGTCGCCGGACACCGATCGGTGCATCTTATTACTACTATGTTATTGCATATCCATAAATAACCTGCTTGCATGCATCAGAGATTTTTTTTGTGACTGACGTCATGATCATAAACTATTTCAGAACATACCTATCGTTGTTATATTATACCCGTGTTCATAATGTTTGCGAGTACATTCAAAAGTACTCACTGGCTTGTCCCTGGCTATTGTCTTGGCCATATTTCTTGTGCGGAGAGGAGCGACCGTGATGACAGCCCCGGAACCTAAGCAATGGTGATAGCAACCTCGCGAAGATAGGAGTTATCCTGGTCAGCTGTTCTTGTGGGAAATGGAGTCCCATAGACACTGATGATCCACAAACCGCTTCCGCCATCAACCACTAGAAACAGATTGTTGTACTCATAGGCCAGAATGGTCTTGTACTACATATTTTGTATTTTGCTTGGAATTTTCTGTATCAAGTTGGTGCCTCATCAGCTAACAGTAATCCTGGGGCTGGTGAGCACAAGGGCCATTTCTGGAAATTAATACCCAGAAAAACCGGTCGTCACACGGGGTCATCTGCCTTGGTTTTCTTGGTGGAGCCAGCGTCATCAGATCCCTTGACGGCAAGCACGGCTTTTCCTTTGCGATTCCTGTTGCGGCGCTGGCCTTTCTTTGCCGGGGCGGCAATATCCTCATCTGAGGAGTCGGTTTCCACGCCGGCATCTTCGCCGGGGTACTTCCTTCCCTCTTCAGCCCGGGCACATTTGTCAGCAAGAACATAGAGTTCTGCTACATCTCTCACCTTGTTCATTGCCAGCTCTTCGCGCATCTTGCGGTTACGCGCGTTCGATGGAACGCAGCGATGATGGCGGCGGGGTGAACATCGGGGATATTGTCTGTGCCGGCTGAACCTCTGAATATACTTGCGGAGACTCTCGCCTCCCTTCTGGGGAATGACGTGCAGGTCGCTTGCTTGACCATGGGCTTGGTGGCCTCCAGTAAAGGCGCCCACGAACTCATGGCACAAATCTGACCAGGAGGAAATAGAGTCTACCGGCAAGTGCATCAACCACGACATGGCGTTGGGTTTAAGAGCCAACGGGAAGTAATTCGCAAGCACCTTATCATCGCGGGCTCCGGCAGCTTGCATCGCGTTGGTGTAGACGCTGAGGAACTCGGACGGGTGGGTCTTGCCACTGTACTTCTCGCCCACGTCGGGTTTAAAGGTGCGGTGAGTGGGCCACTGGAACTGCCGCAGCTCACGGGTAAAAGCCGGACAACCTACCTCGTAAGGTAGGCCTCCAGGGCTCCCCGGTGCCGGGTGGCTCACAGCAGGCCCTGTTCGCCTGTCGGATTGGTGGCGCGCTCCGCGCCGGCGCTCGATAGTGGTTCGGCGTCTTCATGTTCTCGTTCGAAGAACTTGGCGATGGTCTGATGGGCCCATTGGTGGGACGATGCTACGGAGATCTCGTCGCCCGTAACGTCGCGACGGGCTGGCGTCCATGATACCGGGAGGAGGAGGCGAGTGCACGTGGTTGCGGCGCCGCCGCTCTCTTGCCAGCGGTGCGTGGGACTCCGTCGGGCGTCGACCCGGGGGCTCCACCGGACTCGGTTCGTCTTTGTTGGCCACCGCGACAAGGCTTCGGATAGTGGCTCTCCATTCGTCGAGTTTCCCCATAGTGGGAGGAAAATCGAGAGCAAACAGCGCGCACGGGGCCTGGCTGGCGTTGGTGGCAGCGAAACCTGCACGGATCGCGGCAGCGCCGACTTCGACTATGTCAAAAGGAGCTCTATCACGACCCCGCGGTCGCATGCCATCTTCACCAGCGCCTCGGCGAGCGGGCACGTCTTCTAAATCCCAGGAGTGGCGCTCGGGGCTCTTTCTGCGGCGACGGCTGGGGTCCTCGGCGTAATTACGCCGTTCGTCGCACGCCGCTTGAGAAGAGCGCGTCGTCGGCGCCGGCGTGGGAGTCTTGGAAGCCCTCGCGTCGCCTGCGGCGGGTGGCAGCGATCTTGGAAGGCCCTGTGCCACCCGCGGGGGGCTGGCTCCGTCTTTAGATTTGGCGTGCGGCCCGTTACAGCGCACGAACATCGCCGCCCCCCAAACTTCGGCTGCTGGGACAGTGTTGGTGTTCGCGAGCAGCGCCCCGGGTCCTTTCTGCGACCGGTTCGCTGCTCGCCCGCGTCGGGACGGGATGCCCGGCTTCCGACGGGCCAACCGCCATCGTCATCTTCTTCTTGGGCGCCATGACGATGAAGAAGCGTCGAACTAACTGCTAGAGCTGATTCTCACAACTGCGATCCCCTACCTGGCGCGCCAAAGATGTCGGTGTAGGAACGACACCTATGGGATCACAAGAATCCCTACTACGATTGCGGGGCGCGGGGTCGTGAGAAGAGCGGATCAAACAGATAGCACACGGTCTCTTTATCCAGATTCGGGCCGCGAGGATGCGTAAAACCCTACTCCTGCTTTGGTGGTTTGTTTATCTGTGTTCTTGAACTAGCAATGGGGCGTGAGGAGCTCCAAAAAGCCGAATCCTTCTCCTGGTCACCTTGGGCCTCCTTTTATAGGAAAAGGGGTTGCCACAGTGGCACACAGGAGGTGGAAAGGGTACAGTGATACGAGTTTATCCCTCGCATTCCATGACAAGGCGCCATTAATGCGTCTTGCTTGCTTTATCGGGGACGGGGGAGAGCCCTGTCTCGTCTGTCGCTGCTCCCTTTCGTGTCGACGCGCATACGGCCAGCGGTGCCCGTGGTGCCATGTAGGCAGGTAGGCAGGCGGTGGGGCGCAGCGGTGGGTCTCCACGAAGATCCGCTTGCCGCCACGCAGTGCATGCCCAACTGGTTGGGTCGGCAGCTGCATCGAACAGCGGTGAAGGTTTGATTGGCGTGGGCCGATGGTGGCCCCTCGGGTGTCCTTGGCAAGGGCCTCGCCGTAGCCCGGCAAGGGTCTTGCCGGGCGCTCTATCATCCCGGCAAGGCTCTTTCCGGGGCCTTGTGGTCCTCCTTGGCTGGGATCCCGCCAAGGGTCGTAAATCTTCTATAGTGTGTATCAGATTTTGAATGTCTTCACAAAGATCGCATGCCACCACGGGATGTCTCGAATCCTTGCCCCATGGGGCAGTGGACTCAAGGGTGATTCGCTCCGTGGGTGTGGGCGAGCCGCCCGGCAAGGGCCTTGCGGGTTTGCTAAAACCGCCCCGGCAAGGATCTTGCCGGGGGTCCGCTGTCCCCTTTGCTCTTTGTGGTCTTGGTCTTGGAGCCGTTCTGCTCCTTCGAGCTTCGTCCTTACCTTGGCTCACCTCCTTGCCTTGCTTTCGGGCGGTGGTGCCATGCGGCTCGAGCTGCCCGTGCAGTTATAGGGGTACAAAAGTGTACCCCTCTTTTTGTACACCGACAGCAAGCTTGACGTTCTTGGTTACCATGCTTTGAACGCGCGTCTGCAATGCTATCAGCTCGTCAGGTGAACACCAGTCCGGACTCTTCTCGACATAGGAGGTGAGTCGCATAGGAGCGCCGAAGCGGAATTCAGCAGCTGCGGCCCAGGTGGTGCCGCGAGGTTCTGTGATGTAGAACCACTGCTTCTGCCACTCCTTTACCGTGTCCACAAAAGTACCTTTGGGCCAGGAGACGTTGGACAGCTTGCTCACCATGGCTCCTCCGCACTCCGCGTGCTGGCCATCCACCACCTTGGCTTCACGTTGAAGACTTTAAGCCACAACCCGAAGTAGGGTTGGATGCGGAGGAAGGCCTCACACACGACGATAAATGCCGAGATGTTGAGGAAGGAATTCGGGGACAGATCATGGAAATCTATCCCGTAATAATACATCAGCCCACAGACGAAAGGGTGGAGTGGAAACCCTAGCCCGCGGAAGAAATGGGGGGTGAACACTACCCTCTCAGTGGGCTTCGGCGTGGGGACGACTTGTCCCTCGGTCAGCAGGCGGTGAGCAATCTCCTTCGCCAAATATCCGGCCGCCCGAAGCTCAGTAATGTCCTCCTCCTTGACGGAGGAGACCATCCACTTGCCCTGACCTCCGGATCCGGACATGGTCGCTTGAGTGGAAAGGAGATGAGAACTTGGGCGCTGGAGCTCGAGATTGGAAAGACGGAGACAGAGAGAGGGAGTGAGAGAGGAAGAGGGAATCCTTATTCCCTTATAAAGGCAGCGAATATTAAACGCCTCCTCACTCGCCTTAAGATTCGCCTATTCCCAAGGGCTGTATAAACGTCACGGTTGGGTTACCCATGCCCCGCATTGATGAGAATCCCCGCTATAAGGGGACACGGTCTCTGCTTTGACAAGACGTGCCAATGGCAACCGCATCTCGGGACGTGGGGTGTCAAACACAAAAACAGTTTGGAATTATGACCGGTCGAACGTACTGTCGTGCTACAAAAAGTAGTCAGTAGATGGAACTCGTGTAAAAATATATTCTCTCTGCGGTTGTGTATGGTGTGTGTAACAGGTCCAGATACTATCATCGCATACGAAGACTATCTTGGAGTTCGAAAAAGGGGGAACCCGCCTTGCAATGCCGAAGACAATCAGCGCGCCGGACTCCTCGTCATTGAAGCCGAGTTCGAGGGCTCTTGAGGAGTCTGGACTAAGGGGTCCTCGGGCGTCCGGCCTGTTATCCATGGGCCGGACTGATGGGCTGTGAAGACATGAAGGCCGAAGACTCTACCCTTGTCTGGATTGGACTCTCCTTGGCGTGGAAGGCAAGCTAGGCGACCGATTATAAAGATTCCTTCTTATGTAACCGACTCTATGTAACCCTAGATCCCCCCGGTGTCTATATAAACCGGAGGGGTTAGTCTGGAAAGGACACATTCATTACCATAGTCATACATGCTAGGCTTTTAGGGTTTAGCCATTACGATTTCGTGGTAGATCAACTCTTGTAATACTCTTATTCATCAAGATCAATCAAGCAGGAAGTAGGGTATTACCTCCATAGAGAGGGCCCGAACCTGGGTAAACATCGTGTCCCCCGTCTCCTGTTACCATCGATCCTAGACGCACAGTTCGGGACCCCCTACCCAAGATCTGCCGGTTTTGGCATCGACAGCGGGAACCCTAAAGTACCCACCATCATTGTTTCTGTCCCACGGCTAATTTTGTGAAAGCTTAGGAGTGACGGGTCAAAAATAGTGCCCGCCACCACTGCGCATTTAATAGTGGTCGGTACTTCTTTCCACCCGCTACTGGAACTTTTTCAAAATAGTTGTGGCAGGTGCCAATAGTCGCCCGTCACTAATTTGAGCCCACCTATAAGCCTTTTCCCAGTATTGAAGCCAAGCCCTTGGTCTGCCCAAACACGATCGTGGGAAGTGGACGAAAAAGACCGAAAAGAAAAGGAGATTCTCATACCAGGGGAGATCGATGACAGAGTAGAGAAACCCTAATTAGGTCGTTAGCTTGGCTCGATTCACTTGTAGCTTTGGTTATTCTATATAACTAAGAAGGTGAACCCCAAAAACATATTTATATCGACATGTTATTATGCCATCTCAACATGCAATAATGCATGGAAAATGGTTCACCTCAACATGCAACCATGCATTCAAAAAGGCTTAAATTCAACAAGCCTTTAGTCCCAAACAAGTTGAGGTAGACTAAAGGTGAAACCCATAAGATCTCGCAACCAACTCATGGTTCTGGCACATGGATAGCAAACTTCCACGCACCCCTGTCCATGACTAGTTCTCTGGTGATACTCCAGTGCTTTAGATCCCTCTTTAGAGACTCCTCCATGTCAAGTTCGGTCTACCCCGACCTCTCTTGACATTATCGACACGCTTTAGCCGTCCGCTATGCACTGGCGCTTCTGGAGGCTTGCGTTGAATATGCCCAAATCATCTCAGACGATGTTGGACAAGCTTCTCTTCAATCGGCGCTACCCCAACTCTATCCCGAATATCATCATTCCATACTTGGTCCTTCCTTGTGTGGTAACACATCTATCCCAACATACGCATCTCCGCTACACCTCATTATTGAACATGTCGCCTTTAGTCGGCCAACAGTCAGCGCCATACAACATTGCGGGGCGAACCGCCGTCCTATAGAACTTGCCTTTTAGCTTTTGTGGCACTCTCTTATCACATAGAATGCCAGAAGCTTGGCGCCACTTCATCCATCTGGATTTGATTCAATGATTCACATCTTCATCGATATCCCCATCCTTCTGCAGCATAGACCCCAAATATCTAAATGTGTCCTTCTAAGGCACCACCTGCCCATCAAGGTTAACCTCCTCCTCCTTCTCGCGCCTAGTAGTACTGAAACCACACCTCATGTATTTGGTTTTAGTTCTATTAAGTCTAAAACCTTTGGATTCCAAGGTTTGTCTCCATAGCTCTAACTTCCTATTGACCCCGTCCAACTATCTACGACTAGCACCACATCATCTGCAAAGAGCATATACCATGGGATATCTCCTTGTATATCCCTTGTGACCTCATCCATCACCAGAGTGAAAAGATAAGGGCTCAAAGCTAACCCCTGGTGCAGTCCTATTTTACTCAGGAAGTCATCATTGTCGCCATCACTTGTTCGAAGACTTGTCACAATATTATCGTACATGTCCTTGATGGCGGTAATGTACTTTGCCGAGACTTTGTGTTTCTCAAAGGCCACCACATGACAGTTTGCGGTATCTTACTCCAAGTCAATAAACACCATATGCAGGTCCTTCTTTTGCTCCTTGTATCTCTCCATGAGTTGTCGTATCAAAAAAATGGCTTCCATGATCGACCTCTCAGGCATGAAACCAATCGGATTTTTGGTCACGCTTGTCATATTTCTTAAATTGTGCTCAATGACTCTCTTCCATAGCTTCATTTTATGGCTCGCCAGCTTAATTTCACATTAATTAGTACAACTCTGAACATCTCCCTTGTTTTTGAAGATTGGTACTAATATACTCCGTCTTCATTCCTATAGCATCTTATTTGCCTGAAAAATGAGGTTGAAAAGCTTAGTTAGCCATACTATAGCTATGTCCTCCAAGGCCTCTCCACACCTCAAAAAGGCTTAAATATTGCAATTATATTATGCCACCTATATTAAACAAATATTCTATAATTATACAATAATCACATGTATTTTCGGTTTTAGTTCATATATCTTGATTCAAATGTTCATATTCATGTAACCAGATCTGTTTGAAATGTATTGCAGGCAATTCTCGCAGAGACGCGCGGCATATAATCTATGTTATCCATAATACGAACTATTTCAAATTCTTTCCCTGTAAAAAAAAACTAATTCTAATTCCTGGGCTCCATTTTGCGCTCCGGCCTGGCCCCCAAAATTGCTGGACACGGCCCTACCCATCATAAGCGCAGCACCTGAGCGTCGCGGAATCCGACAGTCCTCCCGGTTTCGAATCAGAGATTCCCCACCTCTCTCGCACGCTGTCTCTCCGGGAGGAGGACGACGGAGGCGCGGCCCAGCACGGCACGGCTACCGGAGCTGGCTGATCGGCGGTTCTATTAGGGCCGGATGCTGCAGAATCCCGCCGAGGCCATGGAGGTGTCCGCGCCGTCGGAGGCCGAGGCGCCCAAAGATGCGGGGCCGTGGCTAGGGTTCTGGGAGGTGTCGCGGCGGCGGTTGACCCCCGACGACCCCTTCTTCGCCGCCGGCGACATGGAGCGCGAGCTACTTGCCAAACACGTACGTCCCCCATACCCCTCCTGTCAAGCCGATTTTAGCCAATGATTCATTAATTTTTCATGAGCGTCTAGCGGAAGATCTTCTTGATTTGACAGATCCCCAAATCAAACCAATTTTAGCTGAAGATTGCTATCTTATCCTTGAAGGAATAAACTGTGTCATTTTCATCCATTTGGAATCTTGCTTAGCGGTTTTCCTAGAGCATCAAACTGTTCGATGCTATGAATTTAGTGGTACAAACACTCTGCAGGATCGTGAGTTTTGCGGGTTAATTTTGCAGAAACTGGGTGCCCTTGACCGTGGAGTCACAAGGAACTTAGAGTAGCTTATATCAACTGAATTGTGGATTTCATTCTGTTCCTATGTTTCCTTCAATTAGTATTGTTTCATTCCTATGTTGTACTACATCGCTCTCATACTTAAGTGGTTTGGCATGTGTATGCCCATGTGTAGGTTGCCCTGGATCTCTCGGATGATGACCGGTATCAACTTGAGAAGATGGATGTGGCGAGCGTGAGGTACTGAGGCAGTTGATGATCTTTGCATATCATTTTGTTGTTCACCAGTGATTGGTACTAGATTGTGTTTCTTCTTGTTTGCCCACAGTATGTAAATTATCGACTATCGACATGGTTTCGTATTCATTTGAACTCGATCTGAATGCTACCTGAACACAAGGCATATGACGGAACAGGGACCTATGATTAGTGGATCATAGTGCGATGCAGTAGATTCTGTTTCCATTCCTATATGTGTAGTATCCACAATACTGATCTGACAGGTATGTGTGATCACATATGCATTGATAGATCATAAATGTAGAGTGGCGACAGAGTAACATAGTTAAACAAACACTCAGTATTACCTTGTCTTGATTATGACTATGACACATAAATTGGAATGGAGTGTATATATGTATTTGCATCATCAGACACATAAATACATTGCGCGCAATAGGTATAATTGTTTGAGCAAATGACAATCGGATGTTTAAAAACTGAACTCTTCTATACTAGTCTGTTATGTGAACTACATAGAACGATGCGTGAGTATTTTGTCCTGGCACCTGCTAATACATGCTGTACTGCAGCGAAATTTTCCCTCTGCATGTTATGAACTACAGCATATAGTTTGGTCCTGTTCCGTTGTTCTGTTGATTCAGTCATTTGTCTAAAAACTCCTGCAGCATGGTGTGTTGTCCAATTGCTGGTTGCGGTGTTCATCTAGATTGCTTGGAGGACTTTGAAGACCACTACAGCACTCGGCATACTGCTTCATGCTCTGTATGTTCAAGAGTGTACCCAACATCAAGGTTGCTGAGTATTCATATTTCTGAGGCGCATGATTCCTTCTTCCAAGCAAAAGTCGCTCGTGGTTTTCCGATGGTAATGTAATCCGTCATAACAATGCATTTCTCACTATACTTACTACTTAAATTGCACAATAGCCGATTTGCACACAATCTCAATATTCCCAGTAGTGTCCTTTTTATGATTATATGAAGATATTTTATACTATTTATCAACTGCAGCATCAGTCAGCATTCATAGATTATTAGATTTATTTCATATAAACAAATCATTAGGGTTAGACACAGGCAAATTTTCAGAACTAACTTGGAGAACCATATGTATGCTGAGGGGTGCATTTTTCTTCTTCTGAAACAGTACGAATGTTTGGTGGAGGGTTGTGGGGAGAAGTTGAAGACGTACAAAAGTCGGCAGCAGCATCTTGTTGATAAGCATCAATTTCCCAACTCATTTGAATTTTTCAAAAGGGCACAACCTTCCCAGCGGCACCGTCAGAAGTATCATCGAAGGCAAACTACTTATAAGGGGGAAGAGACAAGGGATACTGTCATGGACGTTGATGGAAAGAATCAAAGGCAATCGAAATCGAGATATCGGCCGAAACAACGTGATCACAAGGAGCCGAAAGAAAATGAACATGGTCACAAGGAGCCGAAAGACAATGAACATCACGAGAAGGAGGCCAAGGAGAGCGACATGGAGGTCGAACAGAAGATTGATGAACTCTCCTCAGCTGTATCAAGGCTGAGTACTGCTGATTCGGTGCCATCGAGCGTAACCTTTGGCCATCGTCGTTCTCGTGGTCTTACTTTTGTACCAAGGTCTATTAGGCAGAACAAGCAGGTCTCTCAGCCAGAAGCAAATTGACAATTCTTCAACGGATTATCAATCTTTAATACAGATTTCCCTTGTACTTGGACGGTTAAAGTTTGCACTATATTTGTATCATGATCAGTGTTTTTTTTGGGTTGCCTATTCGGTCTTCTAGGTGCTATCATCTTTGCTTATGGATGTGCTTGATTTATCTTCATGATGTTAGAGCAACTCTAGCAGAACCCCGCATCCCGCCCCGACCCGTAAAATAACCGTCAAAATGCAGGCCGGGGCGGAAAAACCCGCCTATCAGACCCCGCATCCTGCCCTGGTCCGCAAAAAAATTTAGGGGGTGCGGCAAAATCCCGAGCCCAATCCGGGAAAACGCGGGTTTCCCCCTCGCGGTTGCGGTGCCCTGCATATAAGCGGAAGCGGTTGGTGGGGGGACATTTCATGCCGCGCTTTCTCCCACCAACCACCTCTCCTCTCCCCTCTTGTGCCGCCGCCGGCCGCCGCCCAAGATTTCGGCGACCGCAGCCGGCAGGAGCGCTGGAAGGCCGCCACGCGCACGAGGCCTTCCCCCTCCCCCCTGCGTCGGCGGGCCGCCGGATTTGCATATCTGCGGCACTTCATCGCAGGCCGCCGGATTTGGCTTTTTCCGGCCGCCGGTTGCTGCCCCAAGCTATGGAGTGGTCAGGGAGCCTCTCCCGCAGCCCAGGCAAGGGCGCATCGCCGCATGCAGGTGCGAGTTCGTCCGCCCGCCGTTGCCGAAGGTTTGCGGGCATGGACTTGTCCGGCCGTCCACCGGGCTCGGCGCTCGCGCATCGTCTTTGTGGCTTGTCGATGCCGCTCATAGAGTGCGACGACTGCACACGAAAAGTGTTGCGGCTCACTTCGAGCACGTCGAAGCACCCCGGATGGGTGTTCTTCAAATGCGAAAACGATGGGGTACGTGCACTTTCGGTTATGGAAAGAAATTTAATAGATGTGTGCACTCTTTGGTACAATCAAAGGCAATGATGCGGCTGCATGTGCAACTAGAGGGGAAGCCCGAACCAAAGATGAAGAAAGAAGAATGCAAAATCAAGAATCCACAGATCAACAACGAATGCATGAAGAAGATATTAGTCCAACTAGTGGGAGCAGTTATGGAAATTGGAAATCTTCTAAAATGCATTCTTGTAGTTCTTGTTTTCTTTGATCTTCTATTCTAGCAAAGATTTGGTGATGCTTTTTGTATCCAATGTTGTTATAAAACAAAGCAATGCAATATGCTAGATCAAATTGAGTTGCAAATTTAAGTTTTGCGGGCCGGGAGGAGATGCGCCAGATCAGACGCCGCAACCCCAACCCATAAAAAGCATATTCTGGGAATATCATTTTTTACGGGTCCATTATGCGGGGTCTGCAACTGCGGCCGTCCGCGCCGATCCGCAAAGACGTTTTTCCGCGAACTGCAAAAACGTTTTGCGGGTCGGGAGGATGCGGGGTCTGCTAGAGTTGCTCTTAGATCATCCCTAATACTCCCTCCGTTCCATAATGTAGGGTGTATATAGATTTTATAGATTTAAAAAATAAATCAAACTTTGTAAATTTTGACCAAGTTTATAGAGAAAACTATTTATATATCAAATATAGTATAAAATATGAAACTGCATCTAATGATGTACTCCCTCTATAAACTAATATTAGACATTTTAGGCGAAAATGCTCTTTAGAGCTCGGGCTCCATGGAGCCCGAGTTTGACTTAATGAAAATTCAATTTTTCACGTTTCAAAATTTTTTGAAAAAAAATACACACATACTTAGAGACATAAAGCATGTGCGTATAAATTTTCAGGACGAAACACCTTAAAATGAGTGCTACACAAAAAGAACAAATCTGAGGCTTTTTAGTAGATGCACTATTCATCCTCAAAGTCCATGAATTTGTCTTTTCTGCACAAACCGCATTTTAGGGTATTTCATCCTCAAATTTTACATATATACACATAACATCCTTGTTTACTTGTATGATTTTTTTCAGATTTTTCTGAAATTGAAAAGTACGAATTTTGAATTTACAAAAACTCCGGCCTCCATGGAGGCCGAGCTCCAAAACGTGCTATTGCATTTTAGGTCACTATAACCACATCTTATGATGAAACTAATGATATATGTTTGGCATTTTAGGTGTAAATATTTTTCTTCATAAACTTGATCAAAGTTTGTGAGGTTTGACTTTAAAAAAATCTATATCCACTAACTACAGTACATTATAAAACAGAGGGAGTATATCGCCAAAAATTGATGATCCCCACAAAGAAAGTGTCACTCGTGGAAGTTTTAGAAAGGCTGAACGGCCAAACTCTACTGAGCCAAATTCGCGAAGCAGGCCCAATCCTTTGTAATTTACATTTTTATTAAAAAAGTAATTCCAAACATCAAGACTGAAATACCATATCCTCACCCATACAAGCAAATTGTTTGCTCATGGTAACACATGCCGTATTTTTTTCCTTCGGGAAGCACAACTGTGCTTCTCGTGAAAACACATGTTACGCCTCTCGCGGAAGCAAAGCTGTGTTTTTCCCATTTGGGGAAACACAACCTCCTAGAAAAAAAATCCCGCCAAAACCTAGGGAAAACCAAGTAAAAGCCCAAAAAACCAAACAAAATCCAAAAACATGTGCAAAAAATATCTCAAAGGTACACATATCACGCGACACAAGGCGGTGGCTGAGCGCATCATTTGCGCGCTCCCAGGCCCAAAAAAGTGATCTCTGCTTGAGCCCTCTAGGTGTAACCCTTAATTACTTGCTCCCAACTAGCGCCCTCAGCACCAACCGCCAGGAATATGTGCCGCCCGTACCGATTCCTATTAGAAATCGCCTACAACGGCCCCTATCGAGCCAGCCCAACAATGTAGCCAAGCATGGGTGAGATATGGTGTAAAGCTTGATAACATCTAGCCGCCAAAAGGAAACACCCCTTTTAATCAGAGTGAGATATGGTGTCATTTTAATCAATTACGTGTCTCATGCTTAACTCACCGTTTGAAGCCTTGAAGAATTGATATTGTTCCAACAGATAACCGTATATAGCTGAGGGGCCATTGTCTCCCCACATAATCGGTGTTGCAGTTTTAAAAATTGAGTAATAGATATGCGGATTATTATAGTTCATTATTTTTTGTACCCGATTTATAACATGCTGGTAAGCTCGTGGGTTTCTGTTTCGTCACTTTGCAGGTTAAATATTTACGTAAATTCTGAGTGCGTCAAAGAGAAAGGATAAACTACATATAGGCATTGCTAAATTTAATAATGGCTTACGAGTTTGATTTCTGCTCCGTGGCTCCCTGCATAGTGCAGGTTTTCGATCATTATGAAATTTTCTGCCAACAGATGAATAGCAAAACAAGTGAGTTGCTAATTACAAATGTATAGAACATCTAAATTAAAAGGCTACTAGATACCCATTAGTCGGTAATACCTTATCGCGGGCCCTTCCACTAACGACTGAAGTGGGGCACAAGGAGGCAATTTCTTCAACAACTTCACGCATCTGATTATATGGATCAGGGGTAAGAAAGATCTACAAATATCAAGTAACATGAAAGAATTTTTCTTTTCATTATAATTACTTTGCTGGACATGTATGCCTCGTCAAGATTATCTACTATTGGCGATAGTGTTCCGTCGTAGTCCAAGAAGAGGGCTATCGTCTTGCTCTGCCAGTTGGTTGCGATTTCGTGAAAGGAATCGATAGCAGAAGGACGTTTAGCCTGCAATAAAGCAAACATTAGAGATAGTATCATTGTTGGAAAAAGAATGGAGCATGGGGAAGAGTTGACTAAGGCAAGGGCTAGGCAGAACTGAGTTTTACTTATGGACAGAACAGTAGGAAACAGAAAAATAGTTATTGTAAAGCTTGATAACATCTACCTGCCAGAAGGAAACACCCCTTTGATCAGAGTGAGACATGGTGCCATTTTAATCAATTACGCGTCTCATGCTTAACTCGCCGCTTGGAGCCTTGAAGAATCGATATTGTTTTCCAACAGATAACCGTATATAGCTGAGGGGCCATTGCCCCCACATAATCGGTGTTGCAGTTTTAGAAGTTAAATAATAGATATGCGGATTATTATAGTTCGTTATATTTTATACCTGATTTATAACAGGTACGTACTTGCTGGCAGGCTCGTGGGCTTCTGTTTCGTCACTCTGCAGGTTAAATATTTACGTAAATTTTGAGCGCGTCAAAAAGAAAGGATAAATTACATATAGGTATTGCTAAATTTAATAATGGCTTACAAGTTTGATTTCTGCTCCGTGGCTCCTTGTATAGTGCAGGTTTTCGATCATTATGAAATTTTCTGCCTGCAGATGAATAGCAAAACAAATGAGTCACGAATTATAAATGTATAGAGCATCCAAATTAAAAGGCTACTAGATACCCATTAGTCGGTAATAACTTATCGCGGGCCCTTCCACTAACGACTGAAGTGGGCACAAAGAGGAAATTTCTCGAACAACTTAGCGCATCTGATTATATGGATCAGGGATAAGAAAGATCTACAAATATCAAGTAACATGCGAGAATTTTTCTTTTCATTATACTTACCTCGCTGGACATGTATGCCTCATCAGGATTATCTACTATTGGCGATAGTGTTCCGTCGTAGTCCAAGAAGAGGGCTATCGTCTTGCCCTATCAGTTGGTTGTGATTTTGTGAAATGAATCGATAGCAGAAGGACGTTTAGCCTGCAATAAATCATACATTAGAAAATGCTTTGCATAAGTCAGTCAAAAAATAACTAAAAAGGTATGATTATGCAAATGTAGACTTTTAGAAGACACATTTTCATTCAAATTCAGAAAATCACAAGTAGGAATGTATGATAACATGAATAAATTTGCTCATACCGAGTCACACAGTTGCTTCCTGGACATGCTAACTAACCACTCGATGTAAAATAATACAAGTGAGGCATCGTTAGGTGAGTTGGAGCATCTCCTATAGAAAATTCGGATGCAAAAATAATTAACTTTTGCATCTTCAAGACCCAAAAACTCACCTCCAACCGATGATGTAGATGGAAAAAAATTCTCCATCTTCTGGAAATGTAAAATACAACACTTCAAGATGCAAAAATACATCTTCAGGTGCACGAGATGTAAACGGCCAGCTACGCGCCGACCGCCGTTCAATTCTTTTCCCCCACCCCATCTTCTTCCTCCCGCCACACTGCCGCCGCCACCCGCCTGCCCACCGCACCACGCCGCCGCCGCCCCGCGCCAGATCCGCCCTCTTCTCCACCGTGGCCGCCGATTCCGCTGCGTATCGACCCCCGGCCGCCACACGCCGGCGAATCGGCTGATTTTCCGCCGCCCCTGGATTCGATCGCCGCCCGCTGCTCGATTCGCCTCCGCCGCCGTCTACGCCATTGCCGCAGCCTCCGTCGTCTCCGCAGCCACCACTGCATCGCCGACCTCCCGCAGCCCCGCGGATCGGCCGCCACCTCCGTCGCCAATAACCACCACGCCGCCGCCCCACTGTCGCCAAGCCACCACCCCGCCGCCGCCGCCATACGCCGAAGAAGACCCTGAAGAGCAAGACGGGGTTCTTCGGCGTGGATAACTTCGAGGTGGAGTTCACCGACGTCGGCTGCCGCTTTTGGCTCAACATGTACTCCACTGCCGACAAGGCCGCGCGTGCCTACGACGTGGCAGTGTGGCGTGCCGGGAGGCCGAGGTCGGACCTCAAATTCCCGGAGATTGAAACCCGGGCGAATGCGGAGTTCCTCGTGCCGGAGGGCATTCACATGGAGGAGATGACGAAGAAGCCAGCCATTGTCGTTGCTCCCGGCGATAGCGGCAATGGCGAGGTTCGTGCCGGAGCATCCGGAGTATGTTCAGGCCGAGCAGGAGTACTTCTGGAAGCGCGACGTCGAGCAGAAGAAGAAGAAGGGGACCAGGCCGGCCGTCGACGGTGACCCCCGTCGAGTCTGACTCGTCTGACTGGGATGACTCAGAGGAGGAGGACGAGGGGTGCGACGACCCCAACAAGGATGAGTTGTTGGAGCAGTTCAAGAGCTTCGATGAGAAGTAGTTTCGTCTTGGATGTAGTTTAAGTAGTTGTTTGAACTAATAGTAGTTGTTGGAGTAGTAGTTTGAACTACTAGTAGTCGTTAAAATTAGAATTATGTTTAATTATGTTTTAGTTACTATGTTTAGTTATGTTTCAAATGAAGTAGTAGTTGAACCTGCTATGGTAGTTGAACCTGCTATGTTTGAAATGAAGCAGTATTTTAAGTTTCTAAGAGCACCTCCAATAGAAGATACAAATTTGGAGATGTAAAAAACACATTTTAGAGATGTAAATTTTACATCTCCTGCTTTTGCATCTTCTATTGGAGATGCGCTTAGTGTTGGATATTGAAGTTAGTTTTGTATATTCACAACACACGAAGTGACATGTACAACAAAAAAACCAACTCATTTGTGACATACACACGATTCCGAGGCTACACACCAAGTAAGACGAGAGCTCTACCATCTAGGCAACTAGAGCTGACACCTACAACACAAAGATGATTTCTGAAGTCGCCGCTCGACTTTCACACGTACCATGATGTCGGACACCTGTGAGCTAATGGCTTTTCCGCCCAAGCGACCAAACCCAACACTTACAACACGAAGGCGATTTTCATGGCAGAGGTTTCGGCCCAAGCCTATGTACCTGCCTAGCCAACAGCGAAAATGCAAGGCAACTCAAGCCACTGGTGTCTAATAGTGTATGTGACCTCCAAAGGCCAAGGCGATACCCCTAAGGTGGGCATGAGTTCGCCGTTGAAGTTCACTCCGACCAAGCTATGTGAAACTTGAGTTTCCATTTCGAGAGTTCGAGACCCAAATGACAAGGGGGGTGAAGGGGTTCCATAACAACGCCTCTAAGGAGAATAAAGATGATATATGTCCGAAACACCATCATCGCCAATATGAACTGAAGTTGGTGCTAGGTTTTCACGTATAGCTCTCCAAACCCAAATTCAATACACATATCATACTCTACAAAAAAAACATTTTTCTGAATTTTTACTTAGAAACTATGGAAAAAATTCAGCAAACACGTCGTTAACAAAGAACAGAAGAATCAGGAACATCATATAGAGTAAAATTAGGGCAATCACAACAAGTGTATTCTACTTCAAAGAGAGGAACATACATATATAGTTGTAATCGACAATGTGCATTACATGTGAAGTGTGTATAACCTAAAAAAATCAAAACCTTTACCTATAATAACAGTTAATAAAATGGTACTTATCAAGAACAGTTTAAAACACACTTTTATACTATGCACATATCTATGTGATTTTGTAGCGCGTCACTCACATGGATTTTCCTAAATAATATTTATCATCTTCCGCTAGAAAGATCGGTGTCGGAGAGCTGGATAACATGATATGTTGATAAAAACCTTGATCTCTTCTTGTAAGGCTCAAAATTGGCGGCAAATCCAAAAGTGGTGCACCCTCTCCAAGGTATTGCATAACTAGGCGCAAGGACGGCCTAGAAGTAGGTATTGTTGAGGAACGTAGTAATTTCAAAAAATTTCCTACGCACACGCAAGATCATGATGATGCATAGCAACGAGAGGGGAAAGTGTTTGTCTACGTACCCTCGTAGACCGTAAGTGGAAGCGTTATATCAACGCGGTTGATGTAGTCGTACGTCTTCACGATCCGACCGATCCAAGTACCGAAAGCACGGCACCTCCAAGTTCTGCACACATTCGGCTCGGTGATGTCCTAGCCTTCTCGATCCAGCAAGAGGGGCGAAGTAGTAGATGAGTTCCAGCAGCACGACGGCGTGGTGACGGTGTTGGTGAAGAACAATCTTCGCAGGGCTTCGCCTAAGCACTATGAAAATTATGATGGCGGATAAACTAGAGGAGACGGGGTTGCCGGCACACGACTTGGTGTTTCTTCATCTGTCTTGGGTGCTAGCCCTACCCCTCTATTTATATGTTGAGCCTTGGGGTCGAAACTTGGAGTAAAAGCCTCCACAAAGTTGGTTTCACCCGAAAGGCAAGAGTCCTTCTCGGACTCCAGGGCCAGGCGCCAGGGTTCCCGGCGTGTGGACCCAGACGCCAGGGACCCTGGCGTCTGGCCCCTGGACTCTGCAAAACTTCCTTTGCGCTTTCCAAAAACCTCGTGGGCTTTCCCCTTTGGCCCAGATAAAGTGTTCTCGTGCCCAAACATTTCAGGAAACATCCGGAACCCCTTCCGATGGATTCCGGAACCTTTCCGGAGATCAAACACTACTATCCACATATCAATCTTTACTTCCGGACCATTCCGGAGTTCCTCGTAATATCCGGGATCTTATCCAAAACTCCGAACAACATTCGGTCACCAACATACATAACTCATAGTACTATATCATCAACAAACGTTAAGCGTGCGGACCCTACGGGTTCGAGAACTATGTAGACATGACCGAGACACCTCTCTTGTCAATAACCAATAGCGGGACCTTGATGCCCATATTGGCTCCTACATATTCTACGAAGATCTTTATCGGTCAGACCGCATAACAACATACGTTGTTCCCTTTGTCATCGGTATGTTACTTGCCCGAGATTCAATCGTCGGTATCTCAATACCTAGTTCAATATCGTTACCGGCAAGTCTCTTTACTCGTTCCGTAATACATCATCTCGCAACTAACTCATTAGTTGCAATGCTTGCAAGGCTTAAGTCATGTGCATTACCGAGAGGGCCCAGAGATACCTCTCCGACAATCGGAGTGACAAATCCTAATATCGAAATACGCCAACCCAACAAGTACCTTCGGAGACACACTGTAGAGCACCTTTATAATCACCCGATTCGTTGTGACGTCGGTAGCACACAAAGTGTTCCTCCGGTAAACGGGAGTTGCATAATCTCATAGTCATAGGAACATGTATAAGTCATGAAGAAAGCAATAGCAACATACTAAACGATCAAGTGCTAAGCTAACAGAATGGGTCAAGTCAATCACATAATTCTCCTAATGATGTGATCCCGTTAATCAAATGACAACTCTTTGTCCATGGCTAGGAAACATAACCATCTTTGATCAACGAGCTAGTCAAGTAGAGGCATACTAGTGACACTCAGTTTGTCTATGTATTCACACATGTATCATGTTTCCGGTTAATACAATTCTAGCATGAATAATAAAAATTTATCATGATATAAGGAAATAAATAATAACTTTATTATTGCCTCTAGGGCATATTTCCTTCAGTCTCCCACTAGCACTAGAGTCAATAATCTAGTTCACATCACCATGTGATTTAACACCAATAGTTCACATCACCATGTGATTAACACCCATAGTTCACATTGTCATGTGACCAACACCCAAAGGGTTTACTAGAGTCAATAATCTAGTTCACACCGCTATGTGATTAACACCCAAACAGTACTAAGGTGTGATCATGTTTTGCTTGTGAGAGAAGTTTAGTCAACGGGCCTGCCATATTCAGATCCGTATGTATTTTGCAAATTTCTATGTCAACAATGCTCTGCACGGAGCTACTTTAGCTAATTTCTCCCACTTTCAATATGTATCCAGATTAAGACTTAGAGTCATCGGATCGGTGTCAAAACTTGCATCGGCGTAACCCTTCTGACGAACCTTTTGTCACCTCCATAATCGAGAAACATATCCTTATTCCACTAAGGATAATTTTGACCGTTTTTCAGTGATCTACTCCTAGATCACTATTGTACTCCCTTGCCAAAATCAGTGTAGGGTATACAATAGATCTGGTACACAGCATGGCATACTTTATAGAACCTATGGCTGAGGCATAGGGAATGACTTTCATACTCTTTCTATCTTCTGCCGTGGTCGGGCTTTGAGTCTTACTCAATTTCACACCTTGTAACACAGGCAAGAACTCTTTCTTTGACTGTTCCATTTTGAACTACTTCAAAATCTTGTCAAGGTATGTACTTATTTAAAAAACTTATCAAGCGTCTTGATCTCTCTCTATAGATTTTATGCTCAATATGTAAGCAGCTTCACCGAGGTCTTTCTTTGAAAAAATCCTTTCAAACACTCCTTTATGCTTTGCAGAATAATTCTACATTATTTCCGATCAACAATATGTCATTCACATATACTTATCAGAAATGTTGTAGTGCTCCCACTCACTTTCTTGTAAATATAGGCTTCACCGCAAGTCTGTATAAAACTATATTCCTTGCTCAATGAGGGAGTTCCGGACTAGGGGGTGTCCGGATAGCCGAACTATCATCATCGGCCGGACTCCAAGACTATGAAGATACAAGATTGAAGACTTCGTCCCGTGTCCGGATGGGACTTTCCTTGGCGTGGAAGGCAAGCTTGGCGATACGGATATGTAGATCTCCTACCTTTGTAACCGAATTTGTGTAACCCTAGCCCTCTCCGGTGCCTATATAAACCGGACGGCTGTAGTCCATAGGACGAACAACAATCATACCATAGGCTAGCTTCTAGGGTTTAGCCTCTTTGATCTCGTGGTAGATCCACTCTTGTAACACACATCATCAATATTAATCAAGCAGGACGTAGGGTTTTACCTCCATCAAGAGGGCCCGAACCTGGGTAAAACATCGTGTCCCTTGTCTCATGTTACCATTCGCCTAAACGCACAGTTCGGGACCCCCTACCCGAGATCCGCTGGTTTTGACACCGACATTGGTGCTTTCATTGAGAGTTCCTCTGTGTCGTCACCAACAGGCCCGATGGCTCCTTTGACCATCAACAACGACGCGGTCGAGGTGAGACTTTTCTCCGGACGTGTCGTGGTTCTAAATCCGACAATAGAATGGGGGTAGGTATGGAGAGGCAAGATCCTAGCTATGGAGTAGTTGTATCGCAAGGGATTTCTGAGTTCAGGCCCTTCTCGAGGAAGTAATAGCCCTCGTCTCGGAGCCCGGAGGCGGTCATTGGATTATATGTGTATGTGTTACAGAGTGCGAACCCTTCTACCGTGGAGGGGTGGCTTATATAGAGTGCTTGGGACCCCAGCCAGCCCACGTAGTAGAGGGTTTAAGGTGCGTTAAAGCTAGGCGTTCTTGGTAGCGCCTTACATAAAGTGTCATTAAGGTCATAAAGACTATTTAAACTGAGACCGTTTGGGTGCAGTGGCTCTTGGACTCTGGTGGTCGAGTGGGTCTTCGTGGTCAGTGTCTTTGAATCATCGAGTGGAAACCTACCGGTCATTTGGAAGGTTGCTTCTCTTGTGAGTCTCCTTGTGGAGGGTACCTTTGGGCAGGTCTATGACCCTACCCCAGGTACATGACTTCATCATTAGCCCCCGAATGGATCGAGGTTTGAGTGAGGAAGGAGTTGATAATCTTTCCGACCTGTTCTTCGTGTTGTGAGTGCGTCTTACTCTGGATCAACGACCTTTTAATGATGGCATCAACTTCTCTTTCAATCGCCTTGATCCATTATTCACGTTTGTCGAGTGAACTTTGTGAACCTGAGGATTTCCGAGCGACGGATAGGAGGAAATCTGTTGTCTGACGAGTTGCTCTGCGGTTAGCAGATTTCGCGGGATCCGAATTTTGGGAAGCGCGCAAAGCGGAGAAAACCGCGGCACTCTGATGGATAAGACGATGACGCCTCGATCTTTGCGCTGCCTTTTTCGCCACGTATCGTGCACGCGCCTGTTGCGGGATTGCGACGGGATTGCTTGGGCCTACCGGTCAGCCACTCGGAAGCGGCCCCATATAAAGCGCAGGTCGTAGGCGTTTTGAATAGTGCGACCTCGAGACTTTCCCTCTCGCCTCAAACCTTCTCGCCGCGCTCTTCGTCATCCCGGCGCCGAAGCTTCGGTACTTTTCTCGCCGGCGACCATGGTGAAGGACAAGACCGCCGCCTCGAGCAGGTGAAGAAGGCGGCGAAGGCCAAGGGAGAGCGCCCGATCAGGCGGTTCCTCTTCGCGGTCCAAGTTGCCGCGAGGCTGGGTCAAGGAGATGGATCCGATCGACCATCACCGAAAGATCTCACCGACCTGGCCAGCGAAGGACTGATCCCCATGGGTCAGCGAGGTTTCCGACGCGGAGTGGCAACCGCGACTGAAGAGGGTGAGTCGTCCTCCTGGCCACCCACGTAGATAGGGGTTTTCTCTGCCGCGAATCCTTTTTTCCGGGGTTTTGAACTTTTTGGGCGCAACTCCACCATTTCCTCCAAACTCCATTGTGTATCTTGCTGCTTCGTTTAGCTCTGCGAAATTTCTTGGGTTGTCGACCGCATTGGGGTCTCTTCAAGCACATATTCACTGTCGCTCTCGGGCGGTGAAGAAAGCGAGCCCGAATGACGAGAGGACCCAAGTAATCCAGATGTGTGGGGACTCGGGGTCGAGATGAGGGGAAGAGCACCTTTCCAGCTATGACTCTCCCGACTCGGTTAGAGGGTGGCGATCGACCTGGTTTTACTGCCAAGACCAGCCGACTCAGGGCAGTTATTGGGCTCCTCCTTTCTCCATGAGTCGAGTGAACAAGCCATCTTCCTGAAGGTGTTACGGAGGAGAAGGCCCAAGTAAAGCTGCTGATGGAGCGTGTAGTCCAGCTTATTCGCGACGGGGTGACCGGCATGGATCTCCTGGAGGTTTTTCTCCGACGGCGTATTCAGCCGCTCCAATACCAAGGACATCCGATGTGTATGTACTCTGGTACGGATGATACCACTCGGGTCCATCCAGAGGAGGTCGATGGCGCCACGCTGGAGAAGTGGATGACTGCCATCACAGGAAACAATGACAACCCTCGCGGATCTAGGAGGATTCCACCACTCGACCAGAGTTACCAACCAGACAAGGTATAACCGCTTATCTCCGACTGTGATTCTGCTGCATTCATTCTGTTTTGATGCCAATTTGTCGACTGACTTTCACCTTGTTTTGTTGTCTTCTAGGTCACCACTGAGATGTACTCGATGCCCAACGGGGCGCAGGAAACAGTCGAAGAAGAAGAAGGAAGTGGAGGTGAGAGTCCGGAGGAGTGGGAGTCCAACGGCGAGGAGGATGAGGAGGATGATGACTCTGATGATGAGGAGGAGGAGGAGGAAGAGGAGGAAGACGTCGATCCTCCTCGCTCGGAGGAAGGTCAAGTTGGCCACGACCCGCGGCGGGCGTGGTAAAGCTGTTGTGCCCACCGGTCAGTCGACGAAGCGACCTAGGACAACTTCTCCAGCGCCGATGAGAAACCGCCGAAGCAACCTCGAGCAACGTCGTCAAAGCCGGCGAAGGCCCTGCCCAAGATGCGAATGGTCATCCCCACCATCTCTGGGTAGCCAACAGAACCTTGTATTTCCTTATTCAACATGAGTGAACTTTTGGTCGACTTGATGGTGATCAGCTGATTCTTGAAATCTCTGTAGCCGCTACCTCCGAGACTTCAATAAGGGAAGATCAAGAAATGGAGGATGCGGTCACCTCGAACCTTGGTAAGATCTTTGAGGTTTCGCTTTTAGTCGACTGGAGCTTTTAGTCGATTGGACTTCCATGTTTACTTCTGAATCTTTCTTGTAGTTCCGCCTCATGTCATTGATCTCCCAGATGATGACGAGAAAGCGCCATTGAGGAAGAGGAAGAACAAGAAAGCGCTTGCTGGCAAGGCTGCTCAAGTCGCGGCTATTCCTGAGACACTAATTTCCGAGGGAGGCAACCCCATTCGGACTTCTGTGTCTTTCGCCGTGCCGCTGACAAGTGCCCAACCCACTTCGTCGACTGCTGATCCACCATCTCTCTTTGCTACCCACCACGTCCCGGAAGACCAAGTAAGTGCTGCTAAGGAGGCCATACGCCAGGCAGGGATCATGATGGAGCAGGTGAAAGCGGCTTGAGAGGCTAGTCGGTGACCTATGATGCCGTTCAGCTCTCGAGCAATGTCCAAGTAAGTCGATCGTCGCTTGCTTTGTTAGGATATGCTATCAAACTGCTTTCTTCGGAGATTTCCGTGTCTGTACACCCGGTGGGTGTGTGTGTAGATTGAACTTTTGTGGGGCACGCTGAGTGCACCCACCGGTGTAGTCCCGAGACTATGGTCATTGCGTGCGATCGGCTATAATCTTTATGTTGTGATCTTCTTCACTTTCGACCTGGACGGACCAAGTCGAATGGGCTGTAAAACCGGTGGGGGCACGCTAAGTGCACCCACCGGTGTAATCCCGAGACTATGGTCGATTGCGTCTTGATCGACTATAGTCTAAAGAACTGTTTTTTACTACAGTGACGCGACAATTAGCCATGTTTTTAGAATCATAACCTTTTGCCTCTTTTGGTCGATTGGTGAACCAAATTGGTAAACCAGTGGGGGCACGCTGAGTGCACCCGCTGGGTGTAATCCCGAGACTCTTGTCGAATGTTTTGATTCGACCGTAGTCTTAGAAATGCTATTATTTTTCCTTAGTCACTCGGAAGTGATCTGTCTTTGATGTCTTTCGTTGGTTGACTCTTTGTAGAAATCTTGCGAGCTTGTGGCTCGCTATACTGAGTTAGAGAAAAAGCAGATCCAGCTCAACCTTGATTTGAAGCTTGCTCAGGAGAATTTGCAGAAGGCAAAGGATGAAGCGAAAGGTATGGCTGGTGAGAATTTTTGACGACTGCCTTTATTTTTCTGCTCATTCTCAACTCTGTTCTCATTGTTGCTTTGCAGATAAACTGGAAGAGACTTTGAAGAAGAAGGACCTTGACCTTGCAGAGGCATGTATAGGCGGCTTTGGAGAAAACAAAGCTCGCTGAAGAGAAGCTTGCCTCAGTTGACAAACTCGAAGATGAAAATGCCAAGCTGAAAGCCTCTCTTAACGCGGCTAACAAGGAAGTTAGTCGACTGAAGAACGACAAGAATGTTACATCGACAAGGTTGGCTAATGGCGGGAAGCGAAACGACCTGGAGATTTATCTTGGAGGGCTCGCCAAGAAGCTGTTTCTCATGCTTGAAGGTAATCTCTTTTATCCGACTGTCTTGCTCTCACCGGCTAATCACATGATCTTTATTTTGAGTCTGAGTTGTGTTTTCAGAATTCTGCCAAAACTTTGAAGAAGAAACCAGTCGAGTGGAAACCAGCTTGGACCCCATCAATTCTCCTGTGAAGGACGAAGCTGCTATGAATGTGCTCCGACTGGAGTCTCGTGTTGCTAGCGTGGTGGATTATCTTGCTCGACTGAAAGTTGTAGTGTCGCGGATCGACTCGACTCTCTGGCCAGAACAGACTCTCCAGAATGATCTTGAATCCCTGATGACTCGACTGAATGAGATTCCAAGTCGAGTGCAAGAATGGAAAAGTCATCTGCGGTGTGGTGCTGATGTTGCTCTATCTCTGGTTCGTGTCCCTTGCAAAGAAGCGCAAGAGGACAAGCTGGCGTCTCTCAAGGTTGCCAATACCAGGAAGCACGACTTCAGATCTTTCATGGAGGCTTTCATCGCTGCTGCTACCCGTATTGCTGACGGAATTGACCTCGACCAGTTTGTCGCACCTTCCAGTCCTCCGCCGGAGGAGTAAAAAACTTCTAAGTCCCACTTTAAATTTGCCTCGGAATGCCGAGTGGTTTCTGTAATCGTAAACTTTAACAGGCTTAACGCCTGAGCACCTTTGGATCCGTAGGACATTTATCCGAACTTGATTTTTCCTTTAACATGCTTTGCTTGCCTTCGAGAGAACTTTATTCCTCATTCGGAAGATATTCCGTTGAAATTCCAATCGACTTGTGCTTCATCTATCCTGCAGGTAGAGGTGGAACACAGACCGCGACTGACCTTGCCGTCCTCACGGATCGGGACGAACCGCACGTTGTGCTTGTGGCGAAGCTCCGAAGGAGGAGGTAGAAGTCGACCTGCACCTCGTCGTCCTTGCGGATTGGGATGAATTCCTTACTTAGGCGAGCACTGGGCTGCAGCTAAGCCCCTGAGTGGGAGGTTTGCTCTCCACTCGGTAGGATTTTTATTACTTAGGCGAGCACTGGGCTGCAGCTAAGCCCCCGAGTGAGAGGTTTGCTCTCCACTCGGTAGGATCTTTATTACTTAGGCGAGCACTGGGCTGCAGCTAAGCCCCCGAGTGAGAGGTTTGCTCTCCACTCGGTAGGATTTTTATTACTTAGGCGAGCACTGGACTGCAGCTAAGCCCCCGAGTGGGAGGTTTGCTCTCCACTCGGTAGGATTTTTATTACTTAGGCGAGCACTGGGCTGCAGCTAAGCCCCCGAGTGGGAGGTTTGCTCTCCACTCGGTAGGATTTTTATTACTTAGGCGAGCACTAGGCTGTAGCTAAGCCCTCGAGTGGGAGGTTTCCTCTCCACTCGGTAGGATTTCTATTACTTAGGCGAGCGCTGGGCTGCAGCTAAGCCCCCGAGTGGGAGGTCTGCTCACCACTCGGTAGGATTTTATCACTTAGGCGAGCACTGGGCTGCAGCTAAGCCCCCGAGTGGGAGGTTTGCTCTCCACTCGGTAGGATTTTATCACTTTGGATGTTTTAAGGCGAATCCTTGGGCTGTTATAAGCCCCCGAGTGGGAGGCTGACTCACCACTCGGTAGGATTTGAATACTTAGGCGAGTACTTGGACTGCAGCTAAGCCTCCGAGTGGGAGGCTGGCTCGCCACTCGGTAGGATTTTGAATACTTAGGCGAGTACTTGGACTGCAGCTAAGCCTCCGAGTGGGAGGCTGGCTCGCCACTCGGTAGGATTTTGAATACTTAGGCGAAGCGGATTCGCAGCTAAGCCCCCGAGTGAGAGACTGGCTCGCACTCGGAAAGGATTTTTTTTACAAACTTAGGCGAATCGGATTCGCGACTAAGCCACCCACTGGGGGAAATTTCAACAAAAAGCAATAACAATCACTGGGAAAATTATAACATTCTTGTCTTGGATAAACAAACTACAAAAGTACTTTTATTACATCTCAACCGAGTGAGTTTTTAAGTGTAAAAGGGGCGGAGCAGCTCCGCGTTCCAAGCTCGAGGCTCGTCGATCTGGCGATCAACGTTGTAGAGATGATATGCTCCGTTGTGGAGGACTCTCGTGACGATGAAGGGACCTTCCCAAGTGGGAGCAAGCTTGTGTGGTTTCTGTTGATCCACTCGGAGGACCAAATCTCCCTCTTGGAAGGCTCGACTCTTCACATTTCTGCCATGGAATCGACGCAAGTCTTGCTGATAGATAGTCGAGCGGATCAAGGCCATCTCTCTCTCCTCTTCCAAGAGGTCGACTGCATCTTGCTGGGCTTGTTCCACTTCTTCTTCAGAGTATAGCTCGACTCGAGGCGCATTGTGAAGCAGGTCAATCGGCAGAACTGCTTCAGCTCCATAGACCAGGAAGAATGGAGTTCTCCCAGTCGACCAATTAGGAGTGGTCCTCAATCCCCAGAGAACTGATGGAAGTTCGTCGACCCAAGCTCCTGCTGCGTGTTTGAGATCACGCATCAACCGAGGTTTTAGCCCTTTGAGAATGAGGCCGTTTGCGCTACGCTTGTCCATTCGACCGAGGATGAGCCCTTTGAAGCATAGTCGACCAGCGTGCCTTGAGAGGCGCGAAGGCTTTGAACTTGTCATTATCGAAGTTTGACCCATTGTCGGTGATGATGCTATCACGGAACTCCATATCTGAATATCAACTCTCGATGAAGCGATAGCGATTGCATGCATCGAGGTTCTTGATGGGCTTGGCTTCGATCCACTTGGTGAACTTGTCATTGCTACTAGCAAATGGGTGAAACCGCTTACGCGATTCTCAACGGTCCAATCATGTCCAATCCCCAAACAGCGAAGGGCCAAGCGAGTGGAATGGTCTTCAAGGCTGAGGTTGGCTTGTGCGACATGTTGGAATAGAACCGACATCCTTCACACTTATCCACTATTTCTTTTGCCATTTCATTTGCTTTGCCAAGAAAATCCGCTTCGGTATGCTTTAGCCACAATGGTCGAGAGGGCGCATGATGGCCGCAGGTCCCAGTGGATATCCTCAAGAATTATCGACCTTCTTACGGTGTGATACACTTCGGCCGACTCACCGCGCTTTCTCTGTCTGATTGTCCCTTGATCCTTTGTAAAGGACTTGGATCGACAGACGATCCGTCGATCCTCTTCTTCATTCTCTGGGAGCTCTTTCCTTAGGATATATGCGATGTACGGCCTTTGTCCAGTCGGGAGTGATGACCACAACTTCCATAATCAGGTCGACCACGGTTGGGACCTCAACTTCAGTCGGATCATTGGCACTCTTTTGCTGCGGGGCTTCTTCTGTGAAAGGATCCTCCTGCACTGATGGAGTATGAACGTGTTCTAAAAATACATCACTGGGAATGGCTTCCCTCTTGGACCCTATCTTCGCCAAATCATCCTTGCTTGATTTTTCAGTCGGGGTATATGATGAAGCTCTAACCCCTCGAATTTCTTCTCCAGCTTTCTCACTGCATTACAATAACCTGTCATAGCTGGGCTTCTGACATCCCACTCCTTCATCACTTGACTAACAACCAGATCCGAGTCGCCATAGACCATAAGGCGACGGACGCCGAGTGAAATGGCCATGCGCAACCCATACAGAGTGCTTCATATTCGCTTCGTTGTTGGAAGAATCAAAGTGAATCTGGAGAGCATACTTGAGCCTATCTCCTGGGGAAACCAATACAACCCCTGCACAGAACCGTTCAGCATCTTGAACCATCGAAAAACATAGTCCGGTGTTCCGAGTGAACTTGGGTGGAAGCTGCTATTTCATCCACTCGGCGAGGAAATCTGCTATTGCTTGGGACTTGATGGCTTTCTTTGCCTCGAATTTGATATCAAGGGAAGGAGTTCAATCGCCCATTTGCCACTCGACCAGTTGCATCTCTGTTATGAAGAATTTCCGACAAAGGCGTCGACGGCTGTAATGGAATGATCGGAGAAATAATGAGCAACTTTCTTCGTGGTCATATAGATCCCATAAACAAGCTTCGATAGTGAGGGTATCTTTGCTTTGATGGGGTCGATTACTTGAAAGATAATAAACTGGGCGTTGAACTTTGAAGGTTTTCCTTCTTCTTCCCGCCGACCGTAAATGCAGTCGACGACTTGTCTAGTGGCTGCAATGTAAAGCAGCAAAGGCTCCTTGTTGATTGGAGCAGCAAGCACCGGCTGGGTGGAGAGCAGAGCTTTGAGCTCTGCAAACGCTGCATCAGCTTCTAGAGTCCACTCGAACTTGTCGACTTCTTCATCGATCGGTAAAGAGGCAATGTCTTTTCACCGAGGCGAGAGATGAATCGACTTAAAGCGCCAAGCATCCGATAAGTTTCGGGCATCGTGCACCGCGCAGGCGCTTCATTCGAGTATGGTGCCAACCTTTTCAGGTTAGCATCGATTCCTCGCTCGAAGCAGAAAACCGAGTAACTTTCCACCGGGAACTCCAAATGTACACTTTGATGGATTAAGCGATATCATACCTCCCGAGATTGGCAAATGTTTCAGCAAGGTCGGTCAACAGGTCGGAACCGTTTCGTGACTTGACCACTATATCATCCATGTATGCTTCCACATTCCGACTGATTTGAGTGAGCAAACACTTCGAATCATCCTCATGAATGTGGCTCCGGCATTCTTGAGACCGAATGGCATGGTGACATAACGAAGCACCGAATGGAGTGATGAGCGATGTTTTAATCTCATCGGGTCCATCTGACGGATCTGATGGTACCGGAATAGGCGTCTAAAAAGACAACCTCTCGCATCCCGCAGTTGAGTCGACTATTTGGTCGATGCGAGGAAGAGGGAAATGATCTTTCGGGTAGGCCCGATTGATATTCTTGAAATCGATGCACATGCGCAACGACTTGTCCTTCTTGGGGACCATGACAACGTTGGCGAGCCACTCGGAGTTGTAGATCTCTCGGATGAACTCTGCTGCTAAGAGCCGAGCCACCTCCTCGCCAATGGCCTTTCTCTTCTGGACGGTGGACCGCCGAAGATACTCTTTAACTGGTTTGAATTTTGGGTCGACTCGTAGGCGATGCTCAGCCAGCCCCCTGGGAACACCCGGCATGTCAGCAGGCTTCCATGCAAAGATGTCCCAGTTCTCACGGAGGAACTGGATGAGCGCTTCTTCCTATTTTGAGTCGAGTGTTGTTGAGATGTTGGTCGGAGCAGCATCGGGATCGGTCGGGTGAATGTGAACCTGTTTACGTCTCGCCGATGATTTGGAATGCTGACTCCGTGGCGGGCTTCTTAGCTCGCAACAAATCACTCGGATCTGCAGTTTTTCGATACTCTTGTAGCTCTACCACGCTAACCGAGCATCGGCGATCTTAGAGCCTTTCGGAAGCACTCTTCGCCTTCTTCCGATTGCCGTGGCGGTGATCACGCCCTTGGGACCAGGCATCTTGAGTTTAAGATACCGTAACATGGTCGGGCCATGAAAGCGTGCATAAGCTGGTCTCCCGAATAGCGTGATAAGCGCTCTCGAAATCCATGACCTCAAAGGTCAACTTTTCTTTCCGGAAATGCTTTGAATCACCAAAAACTACATCAAGAGCAATTTGGCCGAGTGACTCAGCCTTCTTTCCAGGAATGACTCCGTGGAAGCTCATGTTACTGGTACTGAGTCTGGACATCGGAATGCCCATCCCTTTCAACGTCTCCGCGTATAATATGTTCAAGCCACTACCACCATCCATCAGGACTTTGGTCAGTCGAGTGCCTTCGACAAATGGGTCGACCACCAATGCTTGCCTCCCAGGGGTGGTAATGTGCGTCGGGTGATCAGACTGGTCGAATGTGATGGCGGTCTGGGACCATTTCAGATAATTGGGAGTCGTCGGAGCAACCAGGTTTACTTCCCGATTGATAACCTTCAATCAACTTTTGCTTTCGACGTCAGCAAAAATCATCAGGGTGGAATTGACCTGGGGATATCCACCAACACTGTCATCTCTGTCCTCAACTTTGTCTGTCTCCTTATCCTTATCCTTGGGTTGTTTCCCTTGGGCTGCTGAATCAAGAGCCGACCTTTGTCGAGTGGTATGTTTGGGTAAATGAGTTTACTCTCTTCATCTTTCTTTGTATGAATATGACATGGTAAATCCAACACGTCATTCCCATCCTGGTCTTTCACCTTCTTAGGGTTCCAAGGACCCTTGGGTTTCCCCTTGAACTTTCACAGGGTCCTTTGCCAAGGCCTCTCCGGAGCCGCTGGCTCGGCTTTGCGCTTCGCTTCGATTGGAATTTCCTCCGCCGGTCTCATTGGCGGCGATTTATATTACCACTCGGAGCCAATCCTCTTCTTCACCATTTGCATACTTGGTGGCAATCTCCATCATCCGACTCGAGGGTCATATCTCGGTTCGACCAAATTTCAAACTCAATTCTCTGTTCTTGACACCTTCCTTGAAGGCCTGATCGCTGGTGATCGATACATTCTCATTGTGTGGTGCAAAGTGATCCACCTCTGGATATAATCTCTCAAAGTTTCACTCGACTTTTGCATACATCGCAACTCTGTCAAACCTGCTGGTGGTTTGCAAGTTCCTTCAAATGTCTCGACAAACACTCGGGCAAGATCTTCCCAAGTGTAAATCTTCTTTGGGTGCTAACTGATTCAACCATGCCTGGCTGAACCCTCCAACATAAGAGGTAAATGCTTCATGGCTACCTCATCGTTGCCACCGCCGATCTGAACCGCCACTCGGTAATCTTCAAGCCAAGTGTCGGGCTTGGATTCTCGATGAACTTCTTGACTCGATCGCCAACTTTGAAGTTGGGAGGAATCACTGCGGCTCGATGGCTCTGCTGAAACACTCTGGTCCCGAGACATGAACTCTGCTGCTGGAAGGAACATCTCTATCATGGCCATCTCGGTGAGCTCTGTTCCTGTCGACCAAACCTTGAACGATAATAGATCTCACATCAAAGCCTGGTTCCACAGGGTCATTGGAACTCTTCACCCAGCCTTTGTTTTGGCGTCGTCGTCCTGCTGCCGAGGCGTATGATCCACCCCTGGGGGGGAGGTGGGCACTCGGCGTCGATCGTTGCGATCGAATCGGTGCTCATACTGCTTTCATGCACTTGTATTGATCATCACGCCGCCCCCACGTTCCTCACGCCTCGGGGCGATCTTGGACTATGGGCTGATGGAGCGAATTAGCAGCGATGGATCGGCTGTGAACCCTGTTCATGATGGGATACAACTGAGTTTTGATCTCCTGCCGCCGGAGCAAATCCTGATTTGCTGCAAACCTCTACCGCCTCCGATTGGGAAGGCTGAATTGACTACGCTATCTGGGCGGCAGCTGCTAAATTCTGAATCGGAGTTCGATATACCTGGGTTGGCGGTTGAAAGAGCTGGTGTCGACTGGATTCTGGAACTCTCGGTCGCGTACGCTCGTCGAGTACTCGCTGAAGATTCTCCAGTCGAGTGCGCTCAGCCAGGTTGGCCAAGCGGGCATCCTCCAAGGCGCGAGCCTCGGGGGTTTCTCCAACGATAGGAGTGTGAAGTGCATCCATGTTCCAACGACGAAGCTCCTCCCTCTGGAGCGAATTGAGGGGCTCGGGCAAGTACTCTCCGTGGGCTTGCACCGGATCGCCTCCACCGCCCCCTTCGTTGGTGCGGGTGAATCCAGGGGGACTGCGTGGTCCATCGACCATCAGAACCTCTACCGCCGGGTCACTGCTATCGCATTCGGACGCCATCTCTACGGAGCCAGTCGAACAGGCCGTAGAGAGATTCGTCGGGCTCGATCGCCCTTGAATTGGGGATGGCCGGTGGCGGGCCACCGCATGCCTCACCCACCGCTGAAGCCTCGACCGACCGAGCGCTTGCGCCGGCGGGAGGCGGGAGTGAAGCAGTGCAGGAGCCGACCCATCTTGGGTCGACGGTTGCCGCAGGAGGACGCCCAGCGGACACATGCTGCGAAAGTCGTCGCCCATGGACGGGGAGCGCGCCCACGTCGAGTGGGGCCTCCTGAAGCCAAAGCGGAATCGTCGGCATTTAACGTGGCGCACCGAGGCGGATCTCGTGGCCGTCGACCAGAACTCCACCTGAAACCATGATGTCGGAGATCGAAAGAATCCCAACTTCTCCAACAAATCGCTAGAACACCTGCCCCACGGTGGGCGCCAACTGTCGTGGTTCTAAGTCTGACAGTAGAATGGGGGGTAGGTATGGAGAGGCAAGATCCTAGCTATGGAGTAGTTGTATACGCAAGGGATTTCTGAGTTCAGGCCCTTCTCTCGAGGAAGTAATAGCCCTACATCTCGGAGCCCTGGAGGCGGTCGATTGGATTATATCATTATGTGTTACTGGGGTTCGAACCCTTCTACCTGTGGAGGGGGTGGCTTATATAGAGTGCGCCAGGACCCCAGCCAGCCCACGTAGTAGAGGGTTTAAGGTGCGTTAAAGCTAGGCGTTCTGGTAGCACGCTTACATAAAGTGTCATTAAGGTCATAAAGACTATTTAACTACAGACCGTTTGGGTACCAGTGGCTCTTGGACTCTGGTGGTCGAGTGGGTCTTCAGAGTCGAGTGTCTTTGAATCATCGAGTGGAAACCTACCAGGTCATTGGAAGGTTGCTTCTCTTGTGAGTCTCCTTGTGGAGGGTACCTTTGGGCAGGTCTATGACCCTACCCTGTGTACATGACTTCATCGACAGATCTTCGTGTTGGCGGCTTTGCACGCCGGGCCAATTAAGCAGCCATCTGGAGCAGATCGAAAGCTTCGCCCTGGCCGTCAGTCAGATTTGGAAGTTTAAACTATCGGCCGATATCGCGGAGACTTGATCTTGACGGATTCGAGCCGCAATAGCAGCGCCGCCTTGTCTCGATGGGCATGATCTAGCTCTGCAGCGAGCAGTGCCACGGAGGCCGCACGAGAATCCGCTCCGACCCTTAATCCGGTCGGATTCCCCGATCGAGGGCGAGTGGTTAGACACGCCTCGGGGCTTTAATCTCTCGGCGATCGAGGCGAACTCCATCCTGTCGCTGCGAAGACCTCGACTCCGGTGCGGACTCCTCTCCGGACTCCGAACCCTCAGCGCCCTTGCCAATCGAATCCGATTGGGCGCCCGTTATGGAGTTCACGGCCGCGGACATCTTTCAGCACTCGCCCTTTGGCGACATCCTGAATTCACTAAAGTCTCTCTCTTTATCCGGAGAGCCCTGGCCGGACTACGAACAGGAAGGTCGGGATGCGGACGATGAAGAAACTCAATGCCCACCCACCACCCACTTCATAGCTGTTGGGGAACGTAGTAATTTCAAAAAAAATTCCTACGCACACGCAAGACCATGGTGATGGCATAGCAACGAGAGGGGAGAGTGTCTGTCCACGTACCCTCGTAGACCGAAAGCGGAAGCGTTATAACAACGCGGTTGATGTAGTCGTACGTCTTCACGATCCGACCGATCCAAGTACCGAACGTACGGCACCTCCGAGTTCTGCACACGTTCAGCTCGATGACGATCCCCGGGCTCCGATCCAGCAAAGCGTCGGGGATGAGTTCCGTCAAGACGACGGCGTGGTGGCGATGATGATGCTCCACCGGCGCAGGGCTTCGCCTAAGCTCCGCGACGATATGACTTCACGGCGCGAGGGCTTCGCCTAAGCTACTGTGACGATATGACCGAAGTGGAATATGGTGGAGGGGGGCACCGCACACGGCTAAGGAACGATCCGTAGATCAACTTGTGTGTTCTGGGGTGCCCCCCTGCCCCCGTATATAAAGGAGGGAGGGAGGAGGAGGCCGGCCCTAGTAGGGGCGCGCCATGGGGAGTCCTACTCCCACCGGGAGTAGGATTCCCCCTTTCCTAGTCCAACTAGGAGTCCTTCCATGTATTGGGAGTAGGAGACAAGTAAGGGGAAGAGAGAAGGGAGGGAAGGAAGGGGTGCGGCCCCTCCCCCTAGTCCAATTCGGACTAGGCCATGGGGGGGCGCGCGGCCTGCCCTAGGCAGCCCCTCTCTCTTTCCCGCAGGGCCCAATAAGGCCCAATACTTCTCCCGGCGAATTCCGTAACTCTCGGTACTCCGAAAAATACCGAATCATTGGAACCTTTCCGAACTCGAATATAGTCGTCCAATATATCGATCTTTACGTCTCGACCATTTCGAGACTCCTCGTCATGTCCCCAATCTCATCCGGGACTCGAACTCCTTCGGTACATCAAAACTCATAAACTCATAATATAAGCATCATCGAAACCTTAAGCGTGCGGACCCTACGGGTTCGAGAACTATGTAGACATGACCTAGAACTATTCTCGGTCAATAACCAATAGCGGAACCTGGATGCCCATATTGGTTCCTACATATTCTCGAAGATCTTTATCGGTCAAACCGCATAACAACATCGTTGTTCCTTTGTCATCGGTATGTTACTTGCCGAGATTGATCGTCGGTATCCAATACCTAGTTCAATCTCGTTACCGGCAAGTCTCTTTACTCGTTCCGTAATACATCATCTCGCAACTAACTTATTAGTTGCAATGCTTGCAAGGCTTATGTGATGTGTATTACCGAGAAGGCCCAGAGATACCTCTCCGACAATCGGAGTGACAAAACCTAATCTCAAATCGCCAACCCAACATGTACCTTTGGAGACACCTGTAGTACTCCTTTATAATCACCCGATTCGTTGTGACGTTTGGTAGTACCAAAGTGTTCCTCCGTAAGCGGAGTTGCATAATCTCATAGTTACAGGAACATGTATAGGTCATGAAGAAAGCAATAGCAATATACTAAGCGATCAAGTGCTAAGCTAACGGAATGGGTCATGTCAATCACATCATTCTCCTAATGATGTGATCCCATTAATCAAATGACAACACATGTCTATGGTTAGGAAACATAACCATCTTTGATTAATGAGCTAGTCTAGTAGAGGCATACTAGTGACTATCTGTTTGTCTATGTATTCACACATGTATTATGTTTCCGGTTAATACAATTCTAGCATGAATAATAAACATTTATCATGATATAAGGAAATAAATAATAACTTTATTATTGCCTCTAGGGCATATTTCCTTCAGTCTCCCACTTGCACTAGAGTCAATAATCTAGTTCACATCGCCATGTGATTTAACATCAATAGTTCACATCTATATGTGGTTAACACCCATAGTTCACATCGACATGTGACCAACACCCAAAGGGTTTACTAGAGTCGGTAATCTAGTTCACATCGCTATGTGATTAACACCCAAAGAGTACTAAGGTGTGATCATGTTTTGCTTGTGAAATAATTTTAGTCAACGGTCTGCATCACATTGAGCCGTAAGTATTTTGCAAATTTCTATGTCTACAATGCTCTTGCGGAGCTACTCTAGCTAATTGCTCCCACTTTCAATATGTATCCAGATTGAGACTCGAGTCATCTAGATTAGTGTTAAAATTTGCATCGGCGTAACCCTTTACGACGAACCTTTTTTCACTTCCATAATCGAGAAATATTTCCTTAGTCCTCACTAAGGATGTTCTTGACCAATGTCCGATGATCTACTCCTAGATCACTATTGTACTCCTTGCCAAATTCAGCGCAAGGTATACAATAGATCTGGTACATAGCATAGCATACTTTATAGAACCTATGGTGAGGCATAGGGAATGACTTTCATTCTCTTTTCTATTTTCTGTCGTGGTCGGGTTTTGAGTCTTACTCAATCTCACACCTTGTAACACAGGCAAGAACTCTTTCTTTGACTGTTCCATTTTGAACTACTTCAAAATCTTGTCAAGGTATGTATTCATTGAAAAACTTATCAAGCGTCTTGATCTATTTCTATAGATCTTGATGCTCAATATATAAGCAGCTTCACGAGGTCTTTCTTTGAAAAACTCCTTTCAAACACTCCTTTATGCTTTGCAGAATAATTCTACATTATTTCCGATCAACAATATGTCATTCACATATACTTATCAGAAAGGTTGTAGTGCTCCCACTCACTTTCTTGTAAATACAGGCCTTTCCAAAAGTCTGTATAAAATCATATGCTTTGATCAACACATCAAAGCGTATATTCCAACTCCGAGATGCTTGCACCAGTCCATTGATGGATCGTTGGAGCTTGCACATTTTGTTAGCACCTTTAGGATTGACAAAATCTTCTGGTTGCATCATATACAACTCTTCTTTAAGAAAACCATTAAGGAATGCAGTTTTGACATCCATTTGCCAGATTTCATAAAATGTGGCAATTGCTAACATGATTCGGACAGACTTTTAAGCATCGATACAAGTGAGAAAATCTCATTGTATTCAACATCTTGAACTTTGTCTAAAACCTTTTTCGACAAGTCTAGCTTTGTAGATAGTAACACTACTATCAGTGTCCATCTTCCTCTTGAAGATCCATTTATTTAACATGGCTTGCTGATCATAGAGCAAGTCAATCAAAGTCCATACTTTGTTCTCATACATGGATCCTATCTCAGATTTCATGGCCTCAAGCCATTTCGCGGAATCTGGGCTCATCATCGCTTCCTCATAGTTCGTAGGTTCATCATGGTCTAGTAACATGACTTCCAGAACATGATTACCGTACCACTCAGTGCGGATCTTACTCTGGAAGACCTCACGAGGTTTGTTAGCAACTTGATCTGAAGTTTCATGATCATCATCATTAACTTCCTCACTAATTGGTGTAGGAATCACTAGAACTGATTTCTGTGATGAACTACTTTCCAATAAGGGAGAAGGTACAATTACCTCATCAAGTTCTACTTTCCTCCCACTCACTTCTTTCGAGAGAAACTTCTTCTCTAGAAAGGATCCATCTTAGCAATGAAAAACTTGCCTTCGGATCTGTGATAGAAGGTGTACCCAATAGTTACCTTTGGGTATTCTATGAAGACACACTTTTCCGATTTGGGTTCGAGCTTATCAGGTGAAAACTTTTTCACATAAGCATCACAATTCCAAACTTTAAGAAACGACAGACTTAGGTTTCTTGCTAAACCATAGTTCATACGGTGTCGTCTCAGCGTATTTAGATGGTGCCCTTTTAAGCGTGAATGCAGCTGTCTCTAATGCATAACCCCAAAATGATAGTGGTAAACCGATAAGAGACATCATAGATCGCATCATATCCAATAAAGTCTTGATTCTGACGTTCGGACACACCATAACATTGTGGTGTTCCGGTGGCGTGAGCTGTGAAACTATTCCACATTATTTTAATTGAAGACCAAACTCGTAACTCAATTATTCATCTTGCGATCAGATCGCAGAAACTTTATTTTCTTGTTACGATGATTTTCCACTTCACTCTGAAATTCTTTGAACCTTTCAACTATTTCAGACTTATGTTTCATCAAGTAGATATACCCATATCTGCTCAAATCATCATGTGAAGGTTAGAAAATAACGATACTTGCCACGAGCATCAACACTCATTGGATCGCATACATCGGTATGTATTATTTCCAATAAATCAGTAGCTTGTTCCATTGTTCCGGAGAAGCGGAGTTTTAGTCATCTTGCCCAAAAGGCACGGTTCGCAAGCATCAAATGATTCATAACCAAGTGATTCCAAAATCCATCTTTATGGAGTTTCTTCATCGCTTTACACCGATATGACCCCAAGCGGCGATTGCCACAAATAAATTGCACTATCATTATTAACTTTACATCTTTTGGTTTCAATATTATGAATATGTGTATCACACGATCGAGATCAACAAACCATTTTCATTGGGTGTATGACCATAGAAGGTTTTATTCATGTAAGCAGAACAATAATTATTCTCTAACTTACATGAATAACCGTATTGCATTAAACATGATCAAATCATATTTATGCTCAGCATAAGCGCCAAATAACATTTACTTAGGTTCAACACTAATCCCGAGAGTATAGGGGTGTGCGATGATGATCATATCAATCTTGGAACTACTTCCAATACTCATCGTCACTTCCCTTTAACTAGTCTCTGTTTATTCGTAACTCCTGTTTGAGTTACTAATCTTAGCAACCGAACAGTATCAAATACTCGGGGCTACTATAAACACTAGTAAGGCACACATCAATAACCTGTATATCAAATATACTTTTGTTCACTTTGCCATCCTTATTATCCACCAAATATTCAGGGCATTTCCGCTTCCGGTGACCATTTCCTTTGCAGTGTAAGCACTCGGTTTCAGGCTTTGGTCCAGCTTTGGGCTTCTTCGCGGGAGTGACAACTTACTTGTCTTTCTATTTGAAGTTCCTTTCTTTCCTTTGCCCTTCTCTTGAAACTAGTGGTCTTGTCAATCATCAACACTTGATGCTCTTTCTTGATTTCTACCTTCGTCGATTTCAACATCACGAAGAGCTCGGAATCGTTTTCGTCATCCCTTGCATCTATAGTTCATCACGAAGTTCTAGTAACTTAGTGATGGTGACTAGAGAATTCTGTCAATCACTATCTTATCGGAAGATTAACTCCCACTTGATTCAAGCGATTAAAGTACCCGGACAATCTGAGCACATGCTCACTAGTTGAGCGATTCTCCTCCATCTTTTAGCTATAGAACTTGTTGGAGACTTCATATCTCTCAACTCGGTATTTGCTTGAAATATTAACTTCAATTCCTGGAACATCTCATATGGTCCATGGCGTTCAAAACGTCTTTGAAGTCCCGATTCTAAGCCGTTAAGCATGGTGCACTAAACTATCAAGTAGTCATCATATTGAGCTAAAAGCGTTCATAACGTATGCATCTGCTCCTGCAATAGGTCTGTCACCTAGCGGTGCATTAAGGACATAATTCTTACGTGCAGCAATGAGGATAAACCTCAGATCACGGATCCAATCCGCATCATTGCTACTAACATTTTTCAATACAATTTCTCTAGGAACACATATAAAAACATAGGGAAGCAACAACGCGAGCTATTGATCTACAACATAATCTGCAAAATACTACCGGGACTAAGTTCATGATAAATTAAAGTTCAATTAATCATATTACTTAAGAACTCCCACTTAGATAGACATCTCTCTAGTCATCTAAGTGATTACGTGATCCAAATCAACTAAACCATGTCCGATCATCACGTGAGATGGAGTAGTTTCAATGGTGAACATCACTATGTTGATCATATCTACTATATGATTCACGCTCGACCTTCGGTCTCCGTGTTCGAGGCCATATCTGTTATATGCTAGGCTCGTCAAGTTTAACCTGAGTATTCTGCGTGTGCAACTGTTTTGCACCGTTGTATTTGAGCGTAGAGCCTATCACACCCGATCATCACGTGGTGTCTCAGCACGAAGAACTTTCATAGCGGTGCATACTCGGGAGAACACTTCTTGATAATTTTAGTGAGAGATCATCTTATAATGCTACCGTCAATCAAAGCAAGATAAGATGCATAAAGGATAAACATCACATGCAATCAATATAAGTGATATGATATGGTCATCATCATCTTGTGCTTGTGATCTCCATCTCAAGCACCGTCATGATCACCATCGTCACCGGTAGCGACACCTTGATCTCCATCGTAGCATCGTTGTCGTCTCGCCAACTATTGCTTCTCGACTATCGCTACTGCTTAGTGATAAAGTAAAGCAATTACATGGCGTTGCATTTCATACAATAAGCGACAACCATATGGCTCCTGCCGATTGCCGATAACTTCGGTTACAAAACATGATCATCTCATACAATAAAATATAGCATCACGTCTTGACCACATCACATCACAACATGCCCTGCAAAAACAAGTTAGGCGTCCTCTACTTTGTTGTTGCAAGTTTTACGTGGCTGCTACGGGCTGAGCAAGAACCGTTCTTACCTCGCATCAAAACCACAGCGATAGTTTGTCAAGTTGGTGCTGTTTTAACCTTCGCAAGGACGGGCGTAGCCACACTCAGTTCAACTAAAGTGAGAGAGACAGACACCGCGGTCACCTTTAAGCAGCGAGTGCTCGAGCGTTGAAACCAGTCTCGCGTAAGCGTCTGGCGTAATGTCGGTCCGGGCGCTTCATCTCACAATACCGCCGAACAAAAGTATGACATGCTGGTAAGCAGTATGACTTATATCGCCCACAACTCACTTGTGTTCTACTCGTGCATATGACATCAACGCATAAAACCAGGCTCGGATGCCTTTGTTGGGGAGCGTAGTAATTTCAAAAAATTCCTATGCACACGCAAGACCATGGTGATGGCATAGCAGCGAGAGGGAGAGTGTCGTCCACGTACCCTCGTGAGACCGAAAGCGAAGCGTTATAACAACGCGGTTGATGTAGTCGACGTCTTCACGATCCGACCGATCCAAGTACCGAGCGTCACGGCACCTCCGAGTTCGCACACGTTCAGCTCGATGGCGATCCCGGGCTCCGATCCAGCAAAGCGTCGGGGATGAGTTCCGTCAGACGACGGCGTGGTGGCGATGATGATGCTCCACCGGCGAGGGCTTCGCCTAAGCTCATGACGATATGACTTCACCGGCGCAGGCTTCGCCTAAGCTCATGACGATATGACGAAGTGGAATATGGTGGAGGGGGCACCGACACGGCTAAGGGCGATCCGTAGATCAACTTGTGTGTTCAGGGTGCCCCCTGCCCCGTATATAAAGGAGGAGGGAGGAGGAGGCCGTCCCTAGTAGGGGCGCCATGGGAGTCCTACTCCCACCGGGAGTAGGATTCCCCTTCCTAGTCAACTAGGAGTCCTTCCATGTATTGGGAGTAGGAGACAAGTAAGGGAAGAGAGAAGGGAGGAAGGAAGGGTGCGGCCCCTCCCTAGTCCAATTCGGACTAGGCCATGGGGCGCGGCCTGCCCTAGGCAGCCCTCTCTCTTTCCCGCAGGGCCCAATAAGGCCCAATACTTCTCCCGGCGAATTCCGTAACTCTCCGGTACTCGAAAAATACCGAATCATTGGAACCTTTCCGAACTCGAATATAGTCGTCCAATATATCGATCTTTACGTCTCGACCATTTCGAGACTCCTCGTCATGTCCCCAATCTCATCCGGGACTCGAACTCCTTCGGTACATCAAAACTCATAAACTCATAATATAAGCATCGCCGAAACCTTAGCGTGCGGACCCTACGGGTTCGAGAACTATGTAGACATGACCTAGAACTATTCTCGGTCAATAACCAATAGCGGAACCTGGATGCCCATATTGGTTCCTACATATTCTCGAAGATCTTTATCGGTCAAACCGCATAACAACATCGTTGTTCCCTTTGTCATCGGTATGTTACTTGCCCGAGATTCGATCGTCGGTATCAATACCTAGTTCAATCTCGTTACCGGCAAGTCTCTTTACTCGTTCCGTAATACATCATCTCGCAACTAACTTATTAGTTGCAATGCTTGCAAGGCTTATGTGATGTGTATTACGAGAAGGCCAGAGATACCTCTCCGACAATCGGAGTGACAAAACCTAATCTCAAATCGCCAACCCAACATGTACCTTTGGAGACACCTGTAGTACTCCTTTATAATCACCCGATTCGTTGTGACGTTTGGTAGTACCAAAGTGTTCCTCCGTGGCGGAGTTGCATAATCTCATAGTTACAGGAACATGTATAGGTCATGAAGAAAGCAATAGCAATATACTAAGCGATCAAGTGCTAAGCTAACGGAATGGGTCATGTCAATCACATCATTCTCCTAATGATGTGATCCCATTAATCAAATGACAACACATGTCTATGGTTAGGAAACATAACCATCTTCGATTAATGAGCTAGTCTAGTAGAGGCATACTAGTGACTATCTGTTTGTCTATGTATTCACACATGTATTATGTTTCCGGTTAATACAATTCTAGCATGAATAATAAACATTTATCATGATATAAGGAAATAAATAATAACTTTATTATTGCCTCTAGGGCATATTTCCTTCAATAGCCACTGTCGAAAGCTTACACGACGTGCTCGATTTCGACTTCGAAGACATCGACGGTATGGACGACGATGTAGGAGACAACAATGAACCAGCACCTATAGGATGCTGGACAGCCTCATCCCATGATGTATACATGGTGGATACACCTAAAGGAAATAAAGACGAGGAACAACGGGACGCCACGAAGGATAAATCCCTCGAAAAGCAGTCAAAACGGCAACGTAAACGCCGAACAAAGTCCCGCCTCAACAAAGACCCAGCCATAGAGCAGGGCGAACCGGTGGACAACGAACAAGCTATCGAGCAATCGTCCGAACAAGACAACTTGGATAAACAATCTGTCACCGGCGAAGACAACAGTCCGGACGACCTCACACCAGACAAACCATTGGAGCAAAATGACCTCCGAGAAAAGGCTTCGTTAAGCCCGCTGCGTGTAGCCTGAAAAAGCGAAGCGGAAGCTCAAAACAGCGGAAGATGCACTCAGAGATTAGATGGAGCAAAGTATTCAGCACCGCGAATAAATGCGGCGACGATCGCCGAACAAAGACTACCAAAAAAAGCTACTGCCCGAATTGACGAGGAGGCCTTAGAGCCCCACAATTAAAAAGCAAGAAGGCCACCCAGTCGGATGGGCGACCTCACGGCAAAAAAGAAGCGGCGAATGGTGCCGACGCAAGCCAATATGCGATCCGCCTAAGGATTCACATCAAAAGGATGGCCCGATTAGGTCCATCTATGGGCCAAACGGGGCGCTTCGTCAAAGCAATGCAACACGCCAAAATCCGAAAACCACGGCACACCCAAATATAGGGCGCGCACACCCCTATGTTTCACCGATGAGGTCTTTGGATCATAATTTCGGCGGTATTCAAACCCGTAAACATAGAGGCATCTGACGGAACAACAGACCACAGAGTGCGGATTGAGGATTACATCCTCCACATACACATGGCTAGAGGAGATGGTCTCCACGCCGTAAAATACTTACCCCTGAAACTCAAAGGGCCAGCTCGGCATTGGCTTAAGAGCCTCCCGAAAATACCATTGGAAGCTGGGAAGAGCTCGAGGATGCATTTGGGCAAATTTTGGGGACCTCGTCCGCCCTCCGGACGCAGACGATCTAAGTCACTTAACTCAACAGCCGGAGAGTCAGCCGGAAATGCAGAACAGGTTCCTTACTAAAAGAACCAAATAGTCGATTGTCCGGACGCTTGAAGCCTTGGCAGCTTTCAAACACAACGTCCGAGACGAATGGCTCTTGAACACCTCGGCCAAGAAAAGCCAAGAACAATGGCCGCATTAACAAGCCTCATGACCCGCTTTTGCGCGGGGAAGACAGCTGGCTGGCTAGATGCAGCACCAGCGACCGAGTACATCGAAATCAGGGATGGAAATGGGAAATCACGACGCAGAAAAGATCGGCGCGGAATAAGGAAAATGGCCCAACTAATGCGGCGGTCAGCGCGGATTCAAAAACTCTCGGCGAACAATAGAACACTGCCCTAAAGGATAACGGTGACGAGCTATCCAACCTAAACAAGATTCGGGATAGACTATGTCAAATACATGGTACCTCAGGAAGCACGCAAATCATACCCACGAGATTGTTGGGTCTTCAAGCAGTCCGGCCGACTTAACGCCGAACACAAGGGCTCGACACACCAAGTGAAAGTGACGAAACCCAAAAGCAGCACTTGAAAACAAAAGACTTTCCCACTAGAAGTCAAAACAGTGAACTCACTTCATGTGATAACACACATGCGGCACACTGCCATACCGGGACACCGTCCGCATAATGGGGATAGAACCTACCAAAATTCGCTATAGCAGCACTTCCTTCAAAGGAATGACGCCATGCCTTCTTTATTATCTGGCTCTGTACCTCTAGAGGTTGTGTTCGGTTCATCAAACAACCCCGTCATGAAAAGCTCACTCCCCATCGCCCCATTTAGCGGTAGCCCTTAAGCACTCGAGGCGTACATCTTTCGCCGCTTTTACGCAATACCGCATTATGCATCTCTAACACTTAAAATGCCGGTCCACGCGGCATCATCTCGTTAAAAGGAAGTATTAAGTGTCACTTGAGCACGGAAGAGCGGAGACTGCCTTGACAGCCCCACAGCTATCCGGCTCGCTAGGCAAAGAAACTGAATCGGTCATTCAAACCCGGACTCGGTTAGGCAGTCAGCGCCTACTAGCGGCATACCCCCATACGAGGGCGCATACATGTATAACAAGAGACAATAAAGCTCAATTTTATGTAATTCTTGAACCGTACTCTGTTTATTTAATATTAATTACACCTTTCATACGACCCTTTTCTTTCAAACTAAGTTCCTCTCTTTTCAGATGAACAATGTGCTACACCCGTCGAGGATACGGCTGCGGAGACATAAGCGCAGAGCGTGCAGTAGGGACCCGTTGCAAGATTCTTTTGATTAAGACCTGCGTAAACCTTTTTTCACTTGTCTCTTGTTGATATACATCTCCCCGGTTCCTTAATATAACCGAGGAGGAGGCTGGTGCTTTGGCATTGGCCGCACTAGAATTTTGCGTGTACCTAGACACCGGGGCTTAGGGCATTATTCTGCCCATTTTCATAAAGACCGAATACCTTAGGGAGTATTGGCGTCTCGAGTTAGGCCTTATATGCATCAGCTCCGAATCATGTCTTTGGTCAAATGTTGGGTTGCCCAGCTCCTGTGTTTTGCTGCCTTACATTCCGTTTTCACGGCTAACGCGACACCAGGAGAACTACTGCGATTGTGCCCCGGTTCGGCCGGGCGAGCACCTCAGTAGAGAAAGCCGAAAACTGACTGTCATGATATAGCGAGAGACTGGTCAACCATCTCACAGGAATGTTTAGGATTCCTCCGCATTAACGAAGGGCCGGTTTTCGGTCAGGCACATACGCACCCCGAATTCGGGAGAGTGCGGTGCCCCCAGGGGCTATATAGTAGCCCCACCCTCGAACTCCTATGGCTAAGTGAAAGTGATAAAGCATTATAGTCCGGTTGCCTGGTTTGCTACGCTATCACCTCCTTAACAGGACCAAGACGTTGGATTAAGTGTGAAAAAACACCTTTTTTTGCAAACACCCCGCACTATGTGCGTGGGGGCTGAAGCCAAGGACTGCCATCTTTCAGGTTATATACACATATACATAAGCGGTGCATACGGGGAGTAGTTTACTACTTGAACGCACAAGTATAAAAAGCACTTATATTACATTGAAACATTGTTTTCACAAATCATACATGTCATTTAAACATAATATCCTTGAGCACTGCGTCTCTATTAAGCAGCGCCCGGCGGAACTTCTTCAAAGTAGTGCTCGGCGGTACTCGACCTCTGTCCGAATCACGGGATGCAACGTCGGTGGCCTTCATCTCTGCCCAGTATGTCTTGACACGGGCAAGAGCCATCAGCGCTCCTTCAATACACGCCGATCGCTTCATTGCGTCGTCGCTGCACCGCACCAAGAAACGCTGCACTAAACCAAAATAGCTCTTGGTGGGGTCCGTCCGGCCACAAGTGAGTCAAGACATGCTTGAGGCAAATCCGGACAATCGATTCAGCTCGGCCCATTCGCCAACCGATCGATCAGCGGCGGAAGGGCGCTCCGGACTATGGAATTGCGACCAATATAGCTCTTCCCTTACATGCCCCTTCGGCCCGGAAGTGCTCAAGCTGCGTCCTGGCGCTTCGCCGCCAAGTCGAGATAAGCATCCTCTGAACTCCACAATTTATCCAAGCGAGCATACTTTGGATCTGTATATTTCCTCCGCAGCGAAAACGGTTTTCCAGCCGCAATTGCCCGGCTGACTCAGCTCCTCCTTGGCAGCTCTCAAAGCCGATTGGGCATTCTTGGATTCAGCGGCGGCCTTTTTAAACCCTCTTGTTCCGCAGCGTTCCTTTTCAAGAACGCGCGATCGGTAGTATTCCTTAACTTTTGGCCATATCGGCCATCTCCTCTTTGCTTCGGCGGTGAGCAGCCCGTTCAGCTTCTAGCTCTTGGCCGCCTTTCAGTGACGCATTACTAATTCTGGCTTGCTCTTTCGCTCGGCGAGTTCTGCCGCAGCTCCCCCGGCAGCGGCACCATCATGCATTAAGCATACAAACGATAAGACATGGGCGTCAAGCTCCCTTACAAGGTGTCCGCATAGAGTCGCATACCTTGTGACTCGCCAAACCGTTTATTGACCAGCGCGATGTCCGCATCCGCCTCGTCAAGTTGCCGCTTTAGTTCGGCATATTCAGCAGATCCGGCTGGCCTCGGACGCCCGCCACCTGTTCGGGAGCGGCGATATGTTATAGCGAAATTTGATCCTCGGCACATTGTCAATTTTGACAACATACCAAGTCTCGGGGCTACTATCTATCTGGCGCATTTATATGCATAACTATCGAAGGTACATCATTTTGCGTACCTCAAACCCCGTCGATAAGCTTCGGCGGCTTCATGCAATCCGCTCTCCGAGGATGCAATTCTTTCAATCACCGTACCCATTAGAACACGGTGATCCTCTGAAATAGCCGCTTCGCCCGAGCAGATCCTTCACTCCTCCGACCGACGCCACTTGGCGCGGACCTTCGGCCTCGCCGGACTTAGAGAACCCTCGCGGCGACACCTCCGGGTCGTCCGCCTCACATATGGTGCGACAGGTGGGCGTTTGCTCTCCATCATCTCCGGAAGAAGATCCCCGAAGGCGAGCTCTGCTGAGAAGGGCTGAAGTCCGAACTACAAGGTACAATTTTGGTTATCCTCATGAATAAATCTGAGGATGTTCCTTATTTACAGGACCCCTTCTTTTTACTTACGGCTGGTGGAGGGCTGATCCCTTGGGGAAATAATGCGGCTGGGTTACTTCCGGCGCGGACTCTCTGCCGAAGATTCCTTCCCCCTCTTTGAGGCCTTGACCTCCGGATCTTCCGGAGCGGTCCTCTTCTCTCCTCGGAAGGTGGGACTCTTAATCCCTCCTTCCTTGATATCCTCCTTTGCAGAGGCGGTTGCTTCCCCGCTCCCCCATTCACCTTCTTCAAAAGGCGCGACCTTCAACATCTTGGTCAACATGGGATCCGGCGTGGTCTCTGGGAGGGGAGTCGGACACCTTATTAAATTTGCCTTGGCTATCCACTCCTGTTCAAGAAACGGCTCCTTTAAAGGGCATATATATATATGAAATAAATGAATGAACAGCTTGTCCGATTACAGCACTACTTACTTGAGTATCTGGGCGATTGCAGCTTAGTCCTGCGTCCTCGGTCAAGTCCGGACACTTCTCTTGTGATCCGAAGAACAGTTTATACATCTCCACGGGCGTCGTGCCCATAAAATTTTGGAGAGCTCGTGGTCCCTCCAGATTGAATTCTTACATGCGGAGGGGCGACGTTTGCAGGGCTGAAGGCGCCGGATCACCATAACATGCGCCACTGCAACCAGATTGATCCCTCTTTCCTGGAGATCTCGAATATGGCCTGCAGCAGAGGCGTCCTTGGGCGGCCCCAGTCGAGCCTGTTGACCCATGATGCCAGCCGCTGTGGTGGACTGGCGGAAGGCAGGGAGCACCGCCCATTTGGTGCCCCTGGGAGCGGTGATATAAAACCACTCCCGTTGCCAACCAAGCTCCTTTTGAAAAGAGCCCTCGGGCCACGGAGCATCGGCACATTTGCTTATGGCCGCCCCTCCGCACTCCGCTTGCTGCCCCTTGATCATCTTTGGCTCCACCTTGAAGGTCTTGAGCCACAATCCAAAGTGGGGGGTAATATGGAGGAAGGCCTCACGTCACGACAATGAATGGCGAGATATGGAGGATGGACTCAGTTCAAGTCATGGAAATCAAGCCCATAATAAAACATGAGCCTCCGCACAAAGGGTCCGTCGGAAGCCTAAACCCGAAGGAAGTGGGACATGAACACCACGTTCTCGCTGGGCTCGGGAGTGGGAATGACCTGCCCCGAGCAGGCAGCCTATGCGAGATCTCGCCGGTCGAGATACTGGCGTCTCGCAACTCTAGCACATCTTCTTACGTGACGGAGGAAGACATCCATCGGCCGTGCTGGTCGGAGCGGACATCATCGAAAGTCTGAAGCGCTGAATCTGAAGCTTTGGGTGTTGGAACTCGGCGCGAGGCGAACTTCGATGGAGGGTGTAAAGAAGAAGAGAGCCTTGGTCTCATCATAAAGAGCTTGAATACCAAGAGCCCACCCGTGGTCGATTAGGACTCGCCGATAGAGAAGGCAGGCCAGCGGGCATGGTTGGGTTACCCACATCCGTATTGATGAGAATCCGGAATAAGGGGCACGATCTACGCTTTGATAAGGCGTGCCAAGGAAACCGCCTCGCTAAACACGCTGAGGTGGAACAATAAAAATGATTCATATAAAGGCCTGGCCGTGGTGTGATGTCACGCCGCGGAATCGTCAGCAGATCTGTGCAAAAATTATTCTCTCTACGGTGTTATGTGGAATTTATCTTTGCCGAGCCGGACACTATCCTGGTGTTCACAATCTTCTATAAATTATTCGGAGGAAGAACCCGCCTTGCAATGCGAAGACAATATCGCGCCGGACTCGTCGTCATTGAAGCCTGGTTCGGGGCTCTTGAGGAGTTCGGACTAGGGGTGTCCGGATAGCGAACTATCATCATTGGCGGACTCCAAGACTATGAAGATACAAGATTGAAGACTTCGTCCCGTGTCCGGATGGGACTTTCCTTGGCGTGGAAGGCAAGCTTGGCGATACGGATATGTAGATCTCCTACCTTTGTAACCGACTTTGTGTAACGCTAGCCCTCTCCGATGCCTATATAAACCGGACGGCTGTAGTCCATAGGACGAACAACAATCATACCATAGGCTAGCTTCTAGGGTTTAGCCTCTTTGATCTCGTGGTAGATCCACTCTTGTAACACACATCATCAATATTAATCAAGCAGGACATAGGGTTTTACCTCCATCAAGAGGGCCCGAACCTAGGTAAAACATCATGTCCCTTGTCTCCTGTTACCATCCGCCTAGACGCACTGTTCGGGACCCCCTACCCGAGATCCGCCGGTTTTGACACCGACAATCAACTTATCAAAGCGTATATTCCAACTCCGAGATGCTTGCACCAGTCCATGGATGGATCGCTGGAGCTTGCATATTTTGTTAGCACCTTTAGGATTGACAAAACCTTCTGGTTGCATCATATACAACTCTTCTTTAATAAATCCATTAAGGAATGCAATTTTGTTTATCCATTTGCCAGATTTCATAAAATGCGACAATTGCTAACATGATTCGGACAGACTTAAGCATAGATACGAGTGAGAAACTCTCATCGTAGTCAACACCTTGTACTTGTCGAAAACCTTTTGCGACAATTCTAGCTTTGTAGATAGTAACACTACTATCAGTGTCTGTCTTCCTCTTGAAGATCCATTTAATCTCAATGGCTTGCTGATCATTGGGCAAGTCAATCAAAGTCCATACTTTGTTCTCATACATGGATCCTATCTCAGATTTCATGGCCTCAAACCATTTTGTGGAATATGGGCTCATCATCGCTTCCTCATAGTTCGTAGGTTCATCATGGTCTAGTAACATGACTTCCAGAACAGGATTACCGTACCACTCTGGTGCGGATCTTATTCTGGTTAACCTACGAGGTTCAGTAGTAACTTGATCCAAAGTTTCATGATCATCATCATTAACTTCCTCACTAATCGGTGTAGGCATCACTGGAACTGATTTCTGTGATGAACTACTTTCCAGTTCGGGAGAAGGTACAATTACCTTATCAAGTTCTACTTTCCTCCCACTCACTTCTTTCGAGAGAAACTCCTTCTCTAGAAAAACTCCGAATTTAGCAACAAAAGTCTTGCCTTCGGATCTGTGATAGAAGGTGTACCCAACAGTCTCCTTCGGGTATCCTATGAAGACGCACTTCTCTGATTTGGGTTCGAGCTTATCAGGTTGAAGATTTTTCACATAAGCATCGCAACCCGAAACTTTCAGAAACGACAACTTTGGTTTCTTGCCAAACCACAGTTCATAAGGCGTCGTCTCAACGGATTTCGATGGTGCCCTATTTAACGTGAATGCGGCCGTCTCTAAAGCATAACCCCAAAATGATAGCGGTAAATCAGTAAGAGACATCATAGATCGCACCATATCTAGTAGAGTACGATTACGACGTTCGGACACACCATTACGCTGTGGTGTTCAGGGTGGCGTGAGTTGTGATACTATTCCGCATTGTTTCAAATGAAGACCAAACTCATGCGGAATAGTATCACAACTCACGCCACCCCCCCTTACCATAACTTGGGAGGGAAGGAAGGAGGGAAGGAAGGGAGAGGCCGAATCCCTCCCCTTCCTTTCTCTCTTCCCCTCTTTCCTTCCCCTCTAGGTTCAGCCTATATGGGGGGCGCAGCAGCCCATGCTGGCTGCTGCGTTTCCCCTATTGCCCATTAGGCCCATATAGTTGCCGGGGGGTTGCCCAAAACCCCTTCCGGTGACCCGATATGTACACGGTACCCCCGGAACACTTCCGGTGCCCGAATATCATCGTCCTATATATGAATCTTTACCTCTCGACCATTTAGAGACTCCTCGTCATGTCCATGATCTCATTCGGGACTCCGAACAACACTCGTTCACCAAATCACATAACTCATATAATACAAAATCGTCATCGAATGTTAAGCGTGCGGACCCTACGGATTCGAGAACTATGTAGACATCACCGAGACACCTCTCTGGCCAATAACCAACAGCGGAACCTGATGCTCATATTGGTCCCTACATATTCTATGAAGATCTTTATCGATCGTACTGTAATGACAACATACGTTATTCCCTTTGCCATCGGTATGTTACTTGCCCGAGATTCGATCGTCGGTATCTTCATAACTAGTTCAATCTCGTTACAGGCAAGTCTCTTTACTCGTTCCATAATACATCATCCTGCAACTAACTCATTAGTCACTTTGTTTGCAAGGCTTCTTATGATGTGTATTACCGAGAGGGCCCAGAGATACCTCTCCGAAACCTGTAGAGCATCTTTATAATCACCTAGTTACATTGTGACGTTTGATAGAACACAAGGTATTCCTCCTGTGTCCGGGAGTTGCATAATCTCATAGTCGAAGGATTATGTATTTGTCATGAAGAAAGCAATATCAATAAAATTGAATGATCATAATGCTAAGCTAACGGATGGGTCTTGTCCATCACATCATTCTCCTAATGATGTGATCTCGTTCATCAAATGACAACACATGTCTATGGTCATCTTTGATTAACGAGCTAGTCTAGTGGAGGCTTACTACGGACACGGTGTTTTGTCTATGTATCCACACATGTATCAAGTTTCCGGTTAATACAATTCTAGCATGAATAATAAACAATTATCATGATATGAGGAAATATAGAATAACAACTTTATTATTGCCTCTAGGGCATATTTCCTTCAATCTTCATGATTTGCACATCTATTAGTAGCTTCTAGTGCTGTCCATGACAATGTAGGTTTGGCCGTTTGGGGATCCCTTGTTTTCTGAAAGACACTGAGAAGATATAGGAAACATTTTTAGCGTACTACTGTTTAGAGGTTTAGGTAATAGAAAAAAATACACAGGGATGCTTTTTGACCCCACTTTGGATTCTTTCCTTGTTTTAAGTACAAAAAACTGAAGATAATGAGTGTGAGCATTTGCAATCTAACATGTTAACACTTAACACTTCAGATAAGTGTGCACATGCCTCCATTCACTTCATGTTTCTTTTGGACCTTTAGTTACCATTGCTAAGCTAAAATTCATAGCTACTGGACACATAATTTCTCAACTTCGTTATGAACCTATGATTTACATGTCCAATGGTGAACACCAAGCGGAAATCACTCAATCAAAAGCAAAGATTTGTTACAAGTCATCTATGCCCCCATAAGAAAAATTAAAGAAAAACAAAATCAATCAATATCTGTGCCAAAGTGAACTAAAGTTATTTCAGTCTTACATAAACCGCAACAATTTTAAATCTAAGCTGGTTATAGTATCGTTCATCACTACTTTCTAACCGATTACCGGTAAGAAACGTTGAAGCCCAGCAACATTGACTTCGTGCAAACTCATTGTGCCTCTAAAAAATGTATGTAATCCATGATTCATCCGTTACGCTGCATTGTACTCCTTTACATATCCCTTATTTGTATGTAACCCAACCTATGCTTCAAGAAAAACTGATTTATTTCTCTAAGCATCTCTTTTAAGCACCTTGCATTGTACAAGGCCTTAGCCATCGGTGCAACAAAGCATGGCGTGCCTCTTAGTGATGGGTCAATTGACTAAGAGCATCTCTAGTAGATACTGTAAATCGCGGTACCGCAAATTTAGTTTAAAAGATATTGTAAAGCGATTTTGCGGTACCATGAAAGGCACGATAAAGCAAATCCTGTATACAATAGTGCATAATTTAAACTAGACTTCGCACCACCATAGTTCATCGAAAGTTCATCACACATTCAAACCACAAACTTAAAAACATAGTAGATAAACCTAATCTAAACTACTTTAGGGCTTGACATTGAGATAATACTTGGCCGCGGAGTTGGAGAGAGTGAAGGCGAGCTGGTACTCCTCCTTGGCCGCCTCAAGTTGCGCTGTGGCACCTTCTTCTCCGGTCGCGACTGCGTCCTTCGCCTCGGCGAGCTCGCGCTCCACCTCGGGAAACGCTTGGTGGTCGGCCAAAGGATGTCGCCGATCTCGAAGTTCCTCCACGCCCTCCGACCACTGATGCAGGAGAGGGAGCCGTGCTCCCTCGCCTGCACGTGGCGCCATTCCTCGACCCGGGGGGAGGGGTGATGGAGCTGCCGGCCTCGTCGTCATGGCGGGCTTGCTTGTGCGGTGGTGAGCCGTCGCGCCCCCCACGGCCACCACACCCGCGACCTCCACTCGACATTGATCTGTTCGAAAAGGGGTTGTGCACGCGAGAAACGGTCGCCGGAGTGGGTGAATTTGGGGCTAGAGAGGGGATTTACAGCAGAGGAAGATGGGGGAAATAGCGGATAGGAACCCTAAATCGGCCGGGATCCGGTACATATAGCGGCAGAGCAGAGATTTTACGGGTCACTCATATATCTTTTTTACGTGCCAGGCCTTTTTTATAGGATTTTCTCGGGCCGAAATTTTACTGTTTCCTGTAAACCGGCCTGAATTATAAGGGCATGCGAGCTTATACTAGAGATGTTCTAAGGGAGCTCCTATAGGCCGCTCGTTGCGGCAAAGTGCCGGCGCTTCGCACAGGAGCGGCTAGCTTGGGCCGGATCATTTACAGTGGCATGCAGCGGCACGTTCCCTAGTTGAAAATTCGCAAAAAAGAAATTAGCGCTAGCACTGTAACTCTAACCCGCGACTTTGAGCTAATTGGCTTGGTGTACAAACCACTGTGACCTAGACGTTCTCATGTTCAATTCGCAGCGCGACAGTTAAAGACGATACGACAGCGACAAAATTTAAACATTAATTCGCAAAAAATCTCAAAAACTATAGTCCATGCATTGGGTCGAACCGACGACCTCCTACAACTGAATTTTTTGAAATATGAATATTTTCTTCAACATAGAAACATTTTCCGAATTAGCGTACAATTTTTGTAAAATATGAACATTTTGATGAAATGAACAAATTTGGAAAAGGCAACATTTCTTGAATTTGTGAAAAAAAATGTTTACAATTTTTTAAACTTCCAGATTTGTTTGAATTTGTGAACAAAATTGAAAAACATGAACTATTATTGAATTTGTGAACAAATTTGGAAAGCTGGACCAGTGTTTTCAATTCCCAAACATTTTTTGAATTTATAAAGAAAACTTGAAAAAATGAGCAACATTGAATTTGTGAAAAAAATGCAGATTATTTTTAAATTTAAGAAGAAATTTTCTAAGCACGAACTTTTTTGAATTCGTGAACAAATTTGAAAACGGGAATAGTTTTCAAATGACATACATATTTTGAATTTATTGAACAAAATTTGGAAACGTGAACAATTTTTTAATTGCTCACTTTTGAATTTTGATCAAAAGTGAACAAAATACTGAAAACCATTGAATTTTTATAAAAGAAACAATTTTTGAATTTTTGAAAGCAAAACAATTCTGAAAAAACCCTAATGTTCTATGAAACCGCGAGCACTTTTAAAAATTGTAAACAAAATTTGAAAAGACTCAAATATTTTGAAAAATGCAAACAATTTTAGGAAACAAGAACATTTTCAAACTCCCCATAAAATTGAAAACACAAACATTTTTTGAAAATTCCAAACATAATTTGAAATTGGTAAACAAATTCCAACTGAGAACATTGTTCAATATCGTGAAATATTTTGAAAAACACAAACATTGTTGAAAATATTGCGAACTTTTTTTGGAAACTCCCGAACAAAATTGGAAATGTGTGAAGTTTTTTTGAAACGGGAACAGTTTACAAAACTCGCGAACAAAAATTTCAAGCACGGACATTTTTTGAAAAATGTGATTTTTTTTAAATAGGAACATTTATTGAAACTCATGAATTTTTTTTGAAAAAACAAACATTTTTCTTGAATATGCGAACAAATTTTGCAAAGTTGTGAAATATTAAAAAACAAAAAGAAAAGCAACAGAAACTAAGAAAAGAAAAGAAATGAAAAACGAAAAACTAAAAAAAGGGAAATAAGAAAATAATAGAAAGCCGAAAAAACCAGAAAAAATGATACAGGAAAAAACCCGGTTCAGGAAACCTATCTAGATGATTCCCAAAACGTGTTGGACGCAATATGTATAAGTGGGCCGGTCCATGTCTGTCGCTCGCTGCCCTGCTCTGTGCGATTGCTCGACAGTTTGCCGCTGAAAACCCTATTTGCCACTCTTTGCGGCGAATTGTCGGTCATTCGCACAGGGCAAGGATCCTAGCGACGAGATATGGGCCGGTCCAGTTCCAACATCACACTAAGACCAAGAAGTTTTTTCCTTTGTATTCTGTTTTTTGGTTTTTCTTTTTGCTTTTATTTTTTTTCGTTTTTTCTTCTTCTTTTCTTGTTTCTCTTTTCCTTTATATACTTTCCTTTTCTTTTTCAGTCTGTTTCTTTTTCAAAAAATGTTCAATATTTCCAAAGTATTATAATATGACAAAATTTGTTCACTATTTTCGGAAAATGTTCAAACCTTTGGAAATTATTTAGAATCTAAAAAATTGTCCGCTTCTTTTAGAAAAATGTTCGGCAATTTCAACGAAGTTTACAATTTCAAAATTGGAGAAAATGTTTTTATTTCCAAATTTTGCTCAAAAATTGAAACAATATTTGGTAGTTCCAAAATTTGTTCTGATTTCCAAAATTTGTTCAAAAATTCAATTTTTTTCGTATTTTTATAATTTGTTCGCAAATACAAAAAATGTTCATCCTTTTAAAAAATATTCGAAATTTCGAAAAGTGGTCGCCATTTCAAAAAATGTTCGCATGTTTTCAAAATTTGTTTATAAATTTGAAAACACATGTTCTTGTTTTACATAAATTTTTCAGAATGGTTTTGTTCAAATTTCCGAAAACTTTTCAAAAAATGTTTGGGATACAAAAAACGTTCCCATTCTAAAAAATTGTTCGCAAGTTCAGAAAAATATTCATGTTTTCAAAACAATTTTCATAATTCAAAATATGGTTCGTATAATCCAAAACTTTAAAATTGGTTTTATTTTTTAAAATGTTCTGGATTTCAAAAATTGTTCAAATTTTCTATTTTTGGTTCGTGTTATGTTTTTTCTTTGTTCATAAAATATATTTGGTGTTTTTAAATTTGTTCATGTTTTGAAAAAATGTTCGCAATTGTCAAAAAGTGTTCGTCGTTTGTAAGTAATGTTTGGGACTTTTAAAATTATTCACAGTTGCTTTATGTTTTTTGAGATATGTTCAAAAAATATAAATTTGGTCAAGCTGAAAATAATTTTTTTCCATTAAAAAAATAGGAATCTCAAAATTGTTCACTGTTTCAAAGAAATAGTAAAAAAACAATAAATATTTGAAAATCTGCCTCCCCTCTCTGTTCTTAAACGTACGTCCTAAACATTTGTAAACTGCCGGCGTGAGCTCTAGTGGCTAGCTGCATGCAGGTAAAAGTGCCAAATAGCATGTTCGAGTCCCATGGGCACCTCTTTTTCTTGTAGCTTTTGCGTCGTGCTGTATTGCGTTCAACTTGATTCGGTTGTACTCGGCCGGCCCAGTCGTCGATCCCCCTGTGCGGCGCGCGCTCCATTTGCCACAATATCCGGTGTATAGGAGGTCCTATGGCGATTTCCTATTTGCCGCTCGATGCGTCGAACTGTCCACGCAACGCACAGGCGAGCCACCCGCGCGCAGAATCTGGGCCGGTCCAGTCACAGCGTGAGCGTGGGCGCCAACCAGTTTTGGGAACCTTCTAGATGGTTCCCAGAACCGGGTTTTCTGTTCTGATTTTTCTACTGGTTTTTTCGGTTTTTTCTTTTATGCTCTGTTTTTCTTTTTTCTTTTCTTTATTTTTTTGTTTCTAATTTTTCCTTTTTTTCTGTTTAACGTTTATTTTTCTTTTCAAGCCTTTTCTAATTTCTAAAATGATTACTCGGAATTGGAAAAACTTGTTTTAAAAAATTGTTAACATTTTAAAATAATGTTCGTACTTTCAAAATTTTGTTCACGTATTTAAGAAAAATCTGTGTTTTCTAATTTTTTGTTCACAATTAATTTTTTCGGAAAATTCCAAATAATTTGTTCATATTTAAAATTTTGTTTGCAATTTCTCAAAACTATTTGGAATATGATATATTGTTTTGTTTTTACAAAAGTGTAGAGTTTCAAATTTTGTTTGGTTCCTAATAATTGTTCAATTTTTCAAAATTGTTCGGAATTTCTAAATATGTTCATGTTTCCAAAATTGGTTCAAATATGTGAAATGTTCCCGTTTCAGAATTTGTTCACAAGTTCAAATATGTTCCTCTTCTCAAAATTTGTTCTCGAATTCAAAAATGTCCCCTTTTTAAAAATTTGTTTACAAATAAAAAAATGTTCCGCTTCTCAAAATTTGTTCACAAATTCAAACCATTCCCTTTTTTTTGAAAATTCAAAAATTGTTCCAAATTGCCAAAACTTGTTCATGATTATCAAAACATGTTCGGAATTTTAATTTTTTTATTAATTTGAAAGATTTGTTCAAAAATTCCGAAAAGAATGTTGATGTTTTGAATTTTTTTAAAAATTCAAAAATTGTTCACATTTTTTGAAAACTTGTTCGCCTTTATCAAAACTGGATATAATTGTAAGATATCTTCGTGTTTTTCAAATTTGTCCACAAATTCAAAATTTGTTCCTATTTTCAAAATTTAGTTACAAATCCGAATTTTTCTTCACATTTTTTGGAAACTCGTGTATTTGTTTCCAAAAACATTCGGAAGTTCTTAAAGAAATATTCAGGATTTTCAAAAAATGATTAAAAACAATAAAAGATAATCCAATCTGCCGTTGTTGCTAGTTCTAAATAGTTCGCGTGATTTTCTAACCGCGAGCATGGAGTTGGCGCGGTGGCTAACTAGATGGCTCCACTAGATAGTGGTCACGAGCTCGAATCCTAGCAGATACTCTCAGTTTTGTCTCATTTTTAACAACTCCCCGCCTGCGTGGGCTGGCTCAGTCCGAGCAGTGCCCTGTGCGAAGCCTCGACAATCTGCCGCAGAGTGCGGCAGATAGGAGGTCTCGGTCCTATGCGCCGCTCGTTGCAGTGAATTGCCGAGCGGACGCACCTGCGCGAGTCCAGCTGGGCCGGCCCATTATCGCAACACAGTGAAAAATCACGAAAAAAGAGGGCTCGAGGGAGGGATCGAATAAGGGACCTCGAGCTGCTTACGCGCCAGCCTAGCCAACGCAATAGATAATCTTTCTTGGTTCACTATGGTGCGTGAAGTTAAAGGTAATGTAGATCCAAACATTTTTTCAAATTCAAAACGCGAACATTATTTTGATAAATTGTTTTTTTAAAGCGAACTCTTTTCAAATTTGAGAATAAATATAAAAAGCCCAAACAATTTTTATTTCAAAGGAAAAAATTTTGAAACTCTGAAAAAAATCGAAACGCGAATGTTTTTGGAATCAGTGAAAATTTTGTGAAAAACAACAATTTTTCGAACTCAGAACAAAATTTAAAAATCAAAAAATATATATTTTGGAACATCATCCGTGAACCTAAATTTTGGAACACATTTTGAAATTTTCAAAAAAAAATTTAAATCATGAACAAACATTGAAAATCTCAACTTTTAAGAAAATACGAGCAAATTTTAAAATTGTGAATTTTTTTAGATAACTGATATTTTTTAATACTTGACCTTTTTTGAAAATATGAAAAAAAATTGAAATTCTGTATAATTTGGAAAATGCGAACAATTTTGGTCAATGTGAACAAATTTTGGAATTTACGAACATTTTCTGAACACGCGAACAAATTTGAAAAAATGAGAACAAAAAATTGACGACCATTTTTTGTAAACTTGTTTTTTTAAAACTCTGAACTTTTTAAAAACGTGAACAAATTTTGAAATCACAAACAATATTTGGAAAACATAAACACAATTTTGAAACTTTAAACTTTTTGGACAACGTGAACAAATTTTAAAAATCTGAACTTTTGGAAAACGCAAGTAATTTTTTAAAGGACGTGGCTACCTGGCACCCGACCGCCCGTTCGGGCCAGCGAGCGCCCTCCCCGAAAGGAATGCCATACCGCGCGCTGCGTCAGGACAGCCCAGAAAAGGAAGAACCTCCCGCGCGCCAGCTCCCACCTGCATTTATTAGGGGATCAAAAACTTTAAAAACTTGTAACTTTTGATTAGAATGTCAAAATTCAAATCTGTTTTCACCGTTGGGTTTCTCGCGACGAGTTTTTCAAAACTAGATCCCATATGAGTACATTTTGACGAACTTTTTTTCGAGCAACTTTGTGTACTACAGAGACAACTTTAACACTATAGAAAAGCAACTCCTTTTTCCCAGGATGACAACCTATCAACGGAGAATCCTTATAAGTCGGTTACCATGACTATCAATTGATTAGTTTCACCTCTGTAGGGATGACTGTAGGGATCCCCTGTCGTGCGTGCTGGATATGACGAGATGCGTGTGTTGGAAATATGCCCTAGAGGCAATAATAAATTAGTTATTATTGTTATATTTCCTTGTTTATGATAATCGTTTATTATCCATGCTATAATTGTATTGATAGGAAACTCGGATACATGTGTGGGTACATAGACAACACCATGTCCCTAGTAAGCCTCTAGTTGACTAGCTCGTTGATCAATAGATGGTTACAGTTTCCTGACCATGGACATTGGATGTCGTTGATAACGGGATCACATCATTAGCAAAATGATGTGATGGACAAGACCCAATACTAAGCCTAGCACAAAGATCGTAGTTCGTATGCTAAAGCTTTTCTAATTTCAAGTATCATTTCCTTAGACCATGAGATTGTGCAACTCCGGATACCGTAGGAATGCTTTGGGTGTACCAAACGTCCACAACGAATCGGGTGGCTATAAAGGTGCACTCGGTATCTCCGAAAGTGTCTCATTGGGTTGGTACGAATCGAGATGGGATTTGTCACTCCGTGTAAACGGAGAGGTATCTCTGGGCCCACTCGGTAGGACATCATCATAATGTGCACAATGTGATCAAGGAGTTGAACACGGGATGATGTGTTACGGAACGAGTAAAGAGACTTGCCGGAAACGAGATTGAACAAGGTATCGGGATACCGACGATCGAATCTCGGGCAAGTGCAATACCGCTAGACAAAGGGAATTGTATACGGGATCGATTGAGTCCTTGACATCGTGGTTCATCCGATGAGATCATCGTGAAACATGCGGGAGCCATCATGGGTATCCAGATCCCGCTGTTGGTTATTGACCGGAGAACGTCTCGGTCATGTCTACATGTCTCCCGAACCCGTAGGGTCTACACTTAAGGTTCGATGGCGCTAGGGTTATAAAGGAAGTTTGTATGTGATTACTGAATGTTGTTCGAGTCCGGATGAGATCCCGGACGTCACGAGGAGTTCGGAATGGTCCGGAGGTAAAGATTTATATATGGAAGTCTGTTTTGGTCATCGGAAAAGTTTGGTTTTTCCAGGTAGCGTCTGGGACCACCGGAGGGTCCGGGGTCCACCAAGTGGGGCCACTAACCCGGGGGCTGCATGGGCCAAGTGTGGGAGGAACCAGCCCGGGTGGGCTGGTGCGCCCCACAAGGGGCCCAAGCGCAAGGGAGAGTGGGAGGGGCAAACCCTAGGCGGATGGGCCTAAGGCCCATCTAGTGGGCGCCCCCTCTCTCCCTCTTGGCCGCCTCCCTTGATCCCATCTAGGGCTGTCGCCCCTCTGGGGTGGGAACCCTAGAGGCGCACCCTCCTCCCTTCCCCTATATATATGAGGCGTGGGGCTGCCCAATACACGCGATTCTATCTCTCGTTGGTGCAGCCTGCGTCTCTTCTTCCTCCTCCTCCTCTCCCTTGGTGCTTGGCGAAGCCTGCGGGATGCCACGCTCCTCCATCACCACCATGCCGTTGTGCTGCTGCTGGATGGAGTCTTCCTCAACCTCTCCTCTCTCCTTGCTGGATCAAGGCGTGGGAGGCGCCACCGGGTTGTACGTGTGTTGAGCGCGGAGGTGCCGTCCGTTCGGCACTAGGATCTCCGTGATTTGGATCACGACAGCACGACTCCTTCAACCCCGTTCTCATGAACGCTTCCGCTTAGCGATCTACAAGGGTATGTAGATGCACTCTCCTTCCCTCGTTGCTGGTTTCTCCATAGATAGATCTTGGTGACACGAGGAAAATTTTGAATTTCGCCTCGTTCCCCAACAAATGGCATCATGAGCTAGGTCTATTGCGTAGATTCTTTGCATGAGTAGAACACAAAGTAGTTGTGGGCGTTGATGATGTTCAATATGCTTACCGTTACTAGTCCAATCTTGTTTGACGGTATTGTGGGATGAAGCGGCCGGACCGACCTTACGTACACTTACGTGAGGCAGTTCCACCGGTGACATGCACTTGGTGCATAAGGTGGCTAGCGGGTGCCGTCTCTCCCACTTTAGTCGGAACGGATTCGATGAAAAGGGTCCTTATGAAGGGTAAATAGCAATTGGCATATCACGTTGTGGTTTTGCGTGAGGTAAGAAACGTTCTTGCTAGAAACCCATAGCAGCCACGTAAAACATGCAAACAACAATTAGAGGACGTCTAACTTGTTTTTGCAGGGTATGCTATGTGATGTGATATGGCCAAGAAGAATGTGATGAATGATATGTGATGTATGAGATTGATCATGTTCTTGTAATAGGATTCACGACTTGCATGTCGATGAGTATGACAACCGGCAGGAGCCATAGGAGTTGTCTTTATTTATTGTATGACCTGCGTGTCATTAAACAACGCCATGTAATTACTTTACTTTATTGCTAACCGGTAGCCATAGTAGTAGAAGTAATAGTTGGCGAGACAACTTCATGAAGACACGATGATGGAGATCATGATGATGGAGATCATGGTGTCATGTTGGTGACGATGATGATCATGGAGCCCCGAAGATGGAGATCAATGGAGCTATATGATATTGGCCATATCATATCACTACTATATAATTGCATGTGATGTTTATTATGTTTATGCATCTTGTTTACTTAGAACGACGGTAGTAAATAAGATGATCCTTACAACAATTTCAAGAAGTGTTCTCCCTAAGCGTGCACCGTTGCTAAAGTTCGTCACTTCTAAGCACCACGTGATGATCGGGTGTGATGGATTCTTACGTTCACATACAACGGTGTTGACGAGCCTAGCATGTACGGACATGGCCTCGGAACACGAGACCGAAAGGTCGAGCATGAGTCGTATGGTAGATACGATCAACATGAAGATGTTCACCGATGATGACTAGTCCGTCTCACGTGATGATCGGACACGGCCTAGTTGACTCGGACCATGTAATCACTTAGATGACCGAGGGATGTCTATCTGAGTGGGAGTTCATAAGATGAACTTAATTATCTTGAACATAGTCAAAAGACCTTTTGCAAATTATGTCATAAGCTCGCGCTTTAGTTCCTTTGTTTAGATATGTTCCTAGAGAAAATATAGTTGAAAGTTGATGATGGCGATTATGTGGACAGAGAAATCTTATGTCCTTAATGCACCGCCAAGATCTTTGAACCCCAAAGCGTCGTTTGTGGATGTTGCGAACATCGGACATACACGTTTTGATAACTACGTGATAGTTCGGTTAAGCGGTTTAGAGTTGAGGCACCAAAGACGTTTTCAAAGCGTCGCGGAACATATGAGATGTTTCGAGGGCTGAAATTGGGATTTTAGGCTCGTGCCACGTCAAGAGGTATGAGACCTCCGACGATTTTCTTAGCCTACAAACTAAGGGAGAAAAGCTCAATCGTTGAGCTTGTGCTCGATTGTCCGAGTACAACAATCACTTGAATCGAGTGGGAGTTGATCTTCCAGATGAGATAGTGATGTTTCTCCAAAGTCATTACCACCAAGCTGCTAGAGCTTCGTGATGAACTATAACATATCAAGGATAGAGATGATGATCCTTGAGGTATTCGCGTTGTTTGACACCGCGAAAGTAGAAGTCAAGTAGGAGCATCAATTGTTGATGGTTGGTAAAACCACTAGTTTCAAGAAGGGCAAGGGCAACAAGGGATACTTCATGAAGCGGCAAATCATTGTTGCTCCAGTGAAGAAACCCAAGGTTGAACCCAAACCCGAGACTAAGTGCTTCTGTAATAAGGGGAACAGCCACTGGAGCAGAATTACCCTAGATACTTGGTAGATAAGAAGGCTGGCAAGGTCGATAGAAGTATATTGGATATACATTATGTTATTGTGTATTTTACTAGTACTCCTAGTAGCACCGTGGTATTGGATACCGGTTCGGTTGCTAAGTGTTAGTAACTCGAAATAAAAGCTGCGGAATAAGCGGAGACTAGCTAAAGGAGAGTCGACGATATGTGTTGGAAGTGTTTCCAATTTTGATGTGATCAAACATCGCACGCTCCCTCTACCATCAAGATTAGTATTAAACCAGAATAATTATAATTTGGTGTTTGCGTTGAGCATAGACATGATTGGATTATGTCTATCGCAATACGGTTATTCATTTAAGGAGAATAATGGTTACTCTATTTATTTGAATAACACCTTCAGTGGTCTTGCACCTAAATAAATGGTTTATTGAATCTCGATCGTAGTGATACACATTTTCATGCCAAAAGATATAAGATAGTAATGATAGTACCACTTGTGGCACTGCCATGTGAGTCATATTGGTATAAAACGCATGAAGAAGTTCCATGTTGATGGATCTTTGGACTCACTCGTTTTTGAAAAGTTTTGAGACATGCGAACCATGTCTATTGGTGTGTACGCATGAAGAAACTCCATGCAGATGGATCGTTTGGACTCACTTGTTTTTGAATCACTTGAGATATGCAAAACATACCACATGGGCAAGATGACTGAAAAGCCTCGGTTTGAGAAGATGGAACAAGATAGCAACTTGTTGGAAGTAACACATTTTGATATGTGCAGTCCAATGAGTCTTGAGGCATGCAGATGAATATCGTTATGTTCTTACTTCACAGATGATTCGAGTAGATGTTGAGTATATTTACTTGATGAAACACAAGTCTGAATTATTGAATGGTTCAAGTAATTTCAGAGTGAAGTTTAAGATCTTCGTGACAAGAGGATAGAATATCTATGATATGATCATAGAGATGAATATCTGAGTTACGAGTTTTGGCACACAATTAAGACATTGTGCAAATTGTTTCACAATTAATACCGCCTGGAACACCATAGTGTGATGGTGTGTCCGAACATCATAAGTGGCACCCTATTGGATATGGTGCGTACCTTGATGTCTCTTACCGAATTACCACTATCGTCCATGGGTTAGGCATTAGAGACAACCGCATTCACGTTAATGGGGCACCACGTAATTCCGTTGAGACGACACCGTTTGGAGAAACCTAAGTTGTCGTTTCTTAAAAGTTTGGGGCTGCGACGCTTATGTGGAAAAGTTTCAGGTTGATAAGCTCGAACCCAAAGCGGACAAAATGCATCTTCATAGGACACCCAAAACAGTTGGGTATACCTCCTAATTCAGATCCGGAAGCAATAGGGATTGTTTCGTGAATCGGGTCCTTTCTCGAGGAAAAGTTCGTCTCGAAAAGTTGAGTGGGAGGATGGTGGAGACTTGATGAGGTTATTGAACCATCACTTCAACTAGTGTGTAGCAGGGCACATGAAGTTGTTCTCGTGGCACCTACACCAATTGAAGTAGAAGCTTATGATAATGATCATGAAATTTCGGATCAAGTCACTGACGTACCTCGTAGGGTGACAAGGATGCATACTACTTCAGAGTGGTACGCAATCATGTCTTGAAGGTCATGTTGCTAGACGACAATGAACCTACGAGCTATGGAGAAGCGATGGTGGGCCCAAATTCCAACCAATGGTTAGAAGCCATGAAATCCGAGATAGAATCCATGTATCAGAACAAAGCATGGACTTTGGTGGACTTGCCCGATGATCGGAAAGCTATTGAGATAAATGGATTTTTAATAAGAAGACGGACGTGGACGGTAATGTCACCGTCTATGAAGCTCGACTTGTGGCAAAGAGTTTTTCACAAGTTGACTACGATGAGATTTTCTCATCCGTAGCGATGCTTAAGTCCGTCGGAATCATGTTAGCATTAGCTGCATTTATGAAATCGAGCAGATGGATGTCAAAACGAGTTTCCTTACCAGTTTCCGTAAGGAAAGGTTGTATGAGATACAATCGGAAAGGTTTTGTCAATCCTAAGGATGCTGAAAGGTATGCTAGCTCGATGATCCTTCCATGGATTGGAGTAAGCATCTCGAGTTGGAATATACTCTTTGATAAGATGATCAAAGATTTTGGGTTTATACAAAGTTTATGAGAAACTTGTATTTCCAAAGAAGTGAGTGGGAGCACTATAGAATTTTGATGAGTATATGTTGTTGACATATTGTTGATCGAAATGATATAGAATTTCTGGAAAGCATATAGGGTTATTTGAAAAGTGTTTTCAAGTGAAAACCTGTATTAAGCTACTTGAACATTGAGCATCAAGATCTATAGGGATAGATCAAAACCGCTTAATGGTACTTTCAAATGAGCACATACCTAGACATAATCTTGAAGGTGTTCAAGATGGATCAGTCAAAGAAGGAGTTCTTGCCTGAGTTGTAAGGTATGAAGTTAAGAGTTAAAGCTCGACCACGGCAGAAGAGAGAGAAAGGACGAAGGTCGTCCCCTATGCTTCAGATGTAGGCTCTATAGTATGCTATGCTGTGTACCGCACCGGAAGTGTGCCTTGCCATGAGTCAGTCAAGGGGTACAAGAATGATCCAGGAATGGATCATTGGATAGCGGTCAAAATTGTCCTTGGAGTAAATAAGGACATGTTTCTCGATTATGGAGGTGATAAAGAGTTCGGCGTAAAGGGTTACGTTGATGCAAGCTTTAACACCTATCCGAGTGACTCTGAGTAGCAAACCGGATACGTATAGTGGAGCAACCATTTGGAATAGCTCCAAGTGGAGCATGGAAGCAGCGTTTACAATATGACCTAGAAATTTGCAAAGCACACACGGATCTGAAAGGTTCAGACTCGTTGACTAAAACCTCTTTCACAAGCAAAACATGATCAAACCTCAGAACTCATTGAGTCTTAATCACATGATGATGTGAACTAGTTTACAGACACTAGTAAACTCTTTGGATGTAGGTCACATGGCGATGTGACCTATCAGTGTTAATCACATGGCGATGTGAACTAGATTATTGACTCTAGTGCAAGTGGAAGACTGTTGGAAATATGCCCTAGAGGCAATAATAAATTAGTTATTATTATTATATTTCCTTGTTCATGATAATCGTTTATTATCCATGCTATAATTGTATTGATAGGAAACTCAGATACATGTGTGGGTACATAGACAACACCATGTCCCTAGTAAGCCTCTAGTTGACTAGCTCGTTGATCAATAGATGGTTACAGTTTCCTGACCATGGACATTGGATGTCGTTGATAACGGGATCACATCATTAGCAGAATGATGTGATGGACAAGACCCAATACTAAGCCTAGCACAAAGATCGTAGTTCGTATGCTAAAGCTTTTCTAATGTCAAGTATCATTTCCTTAGACCATGAGATTGTGCAACTCCGGATACCGTAGGAATGCTTTGGGTGTACCAAACGTCACAACGAATCGGGTGGCTATAAAGGTGCACTACTGGTATCTCCGAAAGTGTCATTGGGTTGGCACGAATCGAGGATGGATTTGTCACTCCGTAAACGGAGAGGTATCTCTGGGCCCACTCGGTAGGACATCATCATAATGTGCACAATGTGATCAAGGAGTTGATCACGGGATGATGTGTTACGGAACGAGTAAAGAGACTTGCCGGAAACGAGATTGAACAAGGTATCGGGATACCGACGATCGAATCTCGGGCAAGTGCAATACCGCTAGACAAAGGGAATTGTATACGGGATCGATTGAGTCCTTGACATCGTGGTTCATCCGATGAGATCATCGTGAAACATGTGGGAGCCATCATGGGTATCCAGATCCCGCTGTTGGTTATTGACCGGAGAACGTCTCGGTCATGTCTACATGTCTCCCGAACCCGTAGGGTCTACGCACTTAAGGTTCGATGGCGCTAGGGTTATAAAGGAAGTTTGTATGTGATTACGAATGTTGTTGAGTCCGGATGAGATCCCGGACGTCACGAGGAGTTCGGAATGGTCCGGAGGTAAAGATTTATATATGGAAGTCTGTTTTGGTCATCGGAAAAGTTTGGGTTTTTCCAGAGCGTCTGGGACCACCGGAGGGTCCGGGGTCCACCAAGTGGGGCCACTAACCCGGAGGGCTGCATGGGCCAAGTGTGGGAGGAACCAGCCCGGTGGGCTGGTGCGCCCCACAAGGGGCCCAAGCGCAAGGGAGAGTGGGAGGGGCAAACCCTAGGGCGAGATGGGCCCTAAGGCCCATCTAGTGGGCGCCCCTCTCTCCCCTCTTGGCCGCCTCCCTTGATCCCATCTAGGGCTGCCGCCTCTGGGGTGGGAACCCTAGAGGGCGCACCTCCTCCCTTCCCTATATATATGAGGCCTAGGGGCTGCCCAATACACGCGATTCTATCTCTCGTTGGTGCAGCCTGCGTCTCTTCTTCCTCCTCCTCCTCTCCCTTGGTGCTTGGCGAAGCCTGCTGGGATTGCCACGCTCCTCCATCACCACCATGCCGTTGTCTGCTGCTGGATGGAGTCTTCCTCAACCTCTCCTCTCTCCTTGCTTTGGATCAAGGCGTGGGAGGCGCCACCGGCTGTCACGTGTGTTGAACGCGGAGGTGCCGTCCGTTCGGCACTAGGATCTCCGGTGATTTGGATCACGACGAGTACGACTCCTTCAACCCCGTTCTCATGAACGCTTCCGCTTAGCGATCTACAAGGGTATGTAGATGCACTCTCCTTCCCCTCGTTGCTGGTTTCTCCATAGATAGATCTTGGTGACACGTAGGAAAATTTTGAATTTCTGCTACGTTCCCCAACAGCGTGAGGGCTGCCAAATCGAAATGAACAGAGGGGGAGAGGGAAGGAGGTGGGCTACTGTGACTTGCCCCATGGCACTAGGGTCAGAGCAGAGTAACCTCCATGGCTGGTTGCCAAGCTCGGTGGTACGGTTGACTGCGGCCATGGCAGATCAGGACCTCATCAATCTCCCTCCCAGGCAAGGGAAGAAAGAGAGGGTGGGAGACAAAGCGAGGAAGAGAGGCAGTAGGGGAGATGGCAATTACTCTGTCTCCGCGACAGACTGGCTGCAGAGGCTCTCCGGTCCACCACCTCCCCATCGACCTCTCAAGGATCGACGCCGGCGGCCTTCTTCGTCGTCGCTACCTCACTACTCTCGGACTATACCAAAGAAGAGGAAAAGGGGATCGGGATAAGTCCTTTTTTTAGAGGAAGATAGCGAAGCGGTGGTCGCTGACTTGTCGGGTAGCACGTGCGCCCACGACGATTGAATCGTGCGCTCGAGACAGCGATCCAGCGCAGCTGTGCGATTCAGAATTCAGGTTTTTTCTAAATATCAATGAAATTTTAATGCTTGAAAAATGTCAAAAAACACTTTTGGAAGATGTTAAACGTTTTTTTTTGAAATTTGCAATTTTTAAAAAAGGCAAACAAGAAAATATGAACTTGAAAAAGAAACAAAAAACGAAAACAAAGAAATGTAAAAAAGAAACAGAGAAAAAGAAACCGAAAAAAGAAATGAAACAGAAAAAGAAATAAAATAAGAAAAAAACAATCACAAAAGAAAACCGCTTAACCGGTATAAAAACAAAAACCAGTTTAGGGAACCTTCTAGAAGGTTCCCAAAACCGACTGCCTCGCTATGGAATAGTGGCCGGGCCAGTTCTCGCGCTCAGCGGGACAGCCCTGTGCGAACCCTCGACAGTTTGAGGCAGTTATTGTCAAATAGGATTTCCCCGCGCACTTCTTCCAGCAGAGACGCGTGCGGCACATGAGCTCTCCTGACTAGGCCGGCCCAGCAGTACGCAAACAGTCCTCCATCTCTAAACTGTGGATTACAACTCCTCATTAAAGAAGTTCAAAGTTTGAGGTATGAGCCTTGTTTTGTGACATTCAAAGGAAAAATAGTATGGGCCGATGCTTTCTATTAGTTACTGGGGCGGACGAGCAAACAAGAAAAAAATATGAAAAAAAGTCATGTGGGTAAAAGGGATCAAACACGACGATAGATTTACACATTTTTTGAAAATTCAAACGTGATATTTTTTGTAAAAAGAGAATATTTTGTGAAATGCGAACATTTTCAAATGTGTGACATAAAAAAATCTGAAAACATTTTGTGAAAACACGAACATTTTTGCATCTGTGAAACATTTTAAAGATTTTTGAACTAGGAACATTTATTGAAACTCATGAACAAAAATTGAAAAAACGAACATTTTTCTTAAATATGGGAATTTTTTTTGCAAAGTTGCGAAATGTAAAAAAAAAACATAAAGAAAAGAAACAAAACTAAAAAAAGAAACGAAAAAAACGAAAAAAAGGGAAATAAGAAAACAATAGAAAGCCGAAAAGAACCAGAAAAAAACGATACAGGAAAAAACCCGGTTCAGAAAACCTTCTAGATGATTCCCAAAACCTGTTGTACGCAATATGTATAAGTGGGCGGCCTATGTTTGTCGCTCGCTGCGCTGCTCTGTGCGATTGATCGACAGTTCGCTGCAGCGAGTGGCGAATAGGATTTTCCATGTTCTAAGGCCTCACAGGCTAGCTTTGCTGCCTCGTGGGTTGACTTTGCGATGGAGCTAATGCTTTAATAGGCTAATGCATGGTGATTTCGGGGGCCCAAAAGTTTTAGGGGCCCTGTGCGGCCACCCACCCCGACCCCGTCCATCGATGGGCCAGTGATTTTTAACACTTTTTCTGTTGTTTTTCTTTATGATTTTCATTGGTTTTCTGTTTTCGTTATTCCGTTTGTTGTTTCCCATTTTTATTTTTCTTCCTTTCCTTTCTTCAAATACATGCCGGATTTTTTTTCATACATGTTATGCATACACATGTTTATATATTTTTTTACATTGTTTAAATTTTCTAAATGTCTCAAACAGTTTTTTCTGGAACACCCGAACATTTTTTAATATCGCCAACATTATTTTTGAGGTATGATCTATTTTAATTACGCACACATATTATCAATTTAAAATTTCATGATTATTTTTTGTGTGGTACGAAACATTTGAAAATTAACATCGTCAACCTTCTTTTTAATGTTACGGGCATTTTAAAAATTGCATGAACAAATTTTTACACTGAATGAACATTTTTCTAAATGCATGATGTACGTAAAATAATTAAATAAATTGATTCTAAAATATATGGTTTACATTATTTCGAAAATATAAACAAAATAAAAAATGAATGAAATAAAACGACATAACAGACTTATATGGTCCTATTGAGCCGGCCCACTAGAGCCTCACTTGAGGCGAGGCTAGCATCTATTCCGTTGCGGGCGAGACAAAGACGCGCCCCTGCTGGTCTTATATATAGGGTAGTATTGAAATACTAAAATGTCCCCAACAAACAATTCATCATTGCATAGTATATATGCTTAGCATCTAAGTGGATAGGTTTGATATAAGCATCTATCTTTTATAAGCATCTACCTTTGTTTTAGATCATATAAACATCTATTGGTTCCAATGCAGCATGCAAGCTTTACTCCATTTCTGATCCACAATCCATCATTCAGCGATGGCCCATATAGCCCGTCATAGCTTCTTTTTCGGTGACTAAAAGAACACCCATGAGTTACAACGGGATATAAATATTGTAGTACGTTAGCTTGTGATTCAACTGCACATATTAATGCGATTGTGTAAATAACTTTTTATCAAATCTTGTTCGTGATTTAACCTATATTTTGATGAGAAGTTTGGTAAGTAAATTAAAGTAAAATTTATATATAAGATAAGTAATAAGGTGATTTATTATCATACGGGGCATGAAGGTTGGACCAAAGAGTGGTGGGAAGAAAAGTGACACATGAAACGTTTTTTTAAGTAAAGTGTATAAGAATGGCCCAATCATAACTTAATTGTCCAACTTAGTTGCTAATCAGGATAGGTCCCTAAAATTCGCTATGCGTGCAGGTGCTAGTAACATGGTATGTCCTCAACGACGTTGCCTGATGTGATATGCGCGAGCGCGGCGAGGTGGTTAACCGACGAACACACAACTCAGGAAATGAATGAATGGCCGAGAGAGATTAGCGAGCCATCATCAGTGGCGGTGCCTACGTACGCATGTGTCACTCGGCTGGATTCCACCACTTAATTTTTGCTTTGTTGATAATAGACTTTTTTGTTGATGATAGACTTAATCAGTGGCCGGTTGCACCACCCAATTTCTGGGTCCCACAGTAATCTAAGTGTTCCTTTAGACACCTCATCAAACCACCGATGTAAGAGTACGTATGAACACACCAAAGATTAGGGATTATGGCAGATTGTACCCATGTGCTGCCCGAATAATTGTAACGACCTTCGCGCCCACCAGATCGATAATGCATGCACGCAAAAAAAAAAAAAAAAGTGCCCCATGCATCAACAAGCAGTGCAGGGGCACATCAGCTGGACGGCAGGGCACCGCCCACCACTATAAAATCGCGACATCTCCCGTGCTTCTTCTCACCACACACCACACAAGGCACTCCACTTTGTAAGCTCATTTGATTCGAAGAAGCTCTCTAGTCCAGGACATCCACCATGGCACGCCCCTTTCTCGCTGTGCTCGCCGTCGCCCTGGCACTCTTGCAGGCCGCCTCTGCCAAGTCCTGGCTCGACAAGAGGTTCAACACCGACGGCACCGTCCGCACGGGATACGACGCCTCCGGCCAGCAGGTGGTGATGCTCAACCTCAACCAGCAATCTGGCGCCGCCGGCTTCAACTCCAAGGAGCAGTTTCTCTATGGTGAGTTCAGCATCCAGATGAAGCTCATCCCGGGAAACTCTGCCGGCACCGTCTCCTGCTTCTACGTAAGTTCCCCAGCTTAATTTCGACAAGGACCAACATTAACCTCGCTCTATCGATCTTTATCTTTAGCTGACTCAACGTTGCTATCAATTACAGCTTTCTTCCGGTGTCGACGACTGGCGCGACGAGATCGACATGGAGTTCATGGGCAACTCGACCGGCCACCCGGTGGTGCTCAACACCAACGTGTGGGCCAACGGCGACGGCAAGAAGGAGCATCAGTTCGACCTCTGGTTCGACCCGGCCGCCGACTACCACACCTACACCATTATCTGGAACCCGGAGAACATCCTATTCAAGGTCGACAACCTCTTCATCCGGTCCTTCAAGCGCTTCGCCGGCCTCCCGTACCCTAGCTCCAAGCCCATGAGGCTGCACGCCACGCTCTGGGACGGCAGCTACTGGGCGACCGAGAAGGGCAAGATCCCGATCAACTGGTCCAACGCGCCCTTCGTCGTCTCCTACCGCAACTTCTACGCCAACGCCTGCGTCAGCGGCGGCGCGTGCCATGCCGGCAGCGACAGGTGGATGAAGAAGCAGCTCGACGGCGCCGAGTGGGGCACCGTCAAGTGGGCGGAGCGCAGTTACATGCGCTACAACTACTGCAACGATGGGTACAGGTTCCCGCAGGGGCTCCCCGCAGAGTGCAGCCGCTACTGATCCCAGCCGGACCGGCCGGGTATCCAGCAGTGTTGATATTGATATCTTTTTCTTGGAACAGTACATTATTCTTGTTCTCTTTGTGAATTTGTGATTAAAAAGCAGCCCTACAGCAATGTGTGGGCGATTGTTTGTATGCCTAGTTTTTTTTCCTAGAGAAAAGAAGCATGTAAATTTCACAGTGCCTTTGAATCGATACAACAATATCAAATTTTTTGTTTCGGCATCACTGAGCAAAGAATTTCAAAAGAATGCCATATACTCCATCCGTGCTGTAGTCCTAGATACATCCGTTTGAGCGACAATTAATTCCGAGCGGAGGGAGTATATAGTAATGAACTCTCATACAAACGTACTCCCTCCGTAAACTAATATAAAAGCATTTAGAACACTAAAGTGAAATAGTGATCTAAACGCTTTTATATTAGTTTAGGGAGTATATCATAAGTGGTAGGATACAGTGGAAGTTGGAACCTCCATTAGGGAAGTCGACGAGATAGCCCGACCCCCGCATCGCCCCTCCCTGGCGACTCGGGGGGCTAGGTTTTCCCCACCGCCAGCCCCTTCCGGCCGCGCCCTCCTCCGCGCAGCCGTTGCCGGAGGCCGCCGGCCTTCCCGCGGCGGTGATGGCGGGTCTTCCTCTGCCCCTTCCCCCGTCCTTGTGGTGTCTCCCTTGCGCTCTCCTCGCCCCTCTCATGGGGTTCGCCCTGTAGTCAGATTGAATCGGGGACGGGATTGGGTCGGCCTGGTTGGCCATGGAGGCGCAACTCCTAGGGGTGGAGGCAACACTGAGGGTGGGGAGGGGCGCAGGTGTGCGGGATCCCCTCCCAGCCGCCGCCGGTGCCTCGTGTGGGCATGGCCCGCCCAGGCAAGAGCTTGTCGCTGTTCTTCTTGGCTGACCGGGAGGGTCGGGCAAGGGCCATGGCTGGCGACCATTGTATCCTTGGATTCCTCATCGGTCGGGCATGGTGCTGCAGTATTCTGGGGCCTGGATGGCGGTGGGGTGTTGGTGCGGCAGCGGGGGTGGCCTGCTGCGCATCCGCGGCTTGTTGTCCGATGGGTTAGGTGGCTTCTTCGAGTCCGGGGCGGCGACCCTGGGTTGTGGGCTTGGCGGCGCTCTTGCGGAAGAGGTCGTCTTGCTGGTGCGGCTGTGCCAACTTGGCCATGTGGACGGCGAGATCCATGAGCAGGCAAGAGACAACCTGGCGAACTGAAACATCTTAGTAGCCAGAGGAAAAGAAAGCAAAAGTGATTCCCGTAGTAGCGGCGAGCGAAATGGGAGCAGTCTAAACCGTGAAAACGGGGTTGTGGGAGAGCAATACAAGGGTTGTGCTGCTAGGCAAAGCGGTTGAGTGCCGCACCCTAGATGGCTAAAGTCCAGTAGTCGAAAGCATCACTAGCTTATTGTTCACGGGGTAGGTGTCCATGGCTTGTATTTGGCGTCAAGGTCACATCTTTCCTTGACTTGGGAGTTGTCTCCACCTCTTTCGGTCTTCCTCTCCTCGCTGCTGGTTCCTTTTGGTGTGATGGAGGTGTGGCTAATGGACGGTGGGTGGTAGGTGGTCAGATCCCCAGCGAAAGCTTTGCCCGACAGTGTTGGTGCCGGTGACGACGGCGACGCTGTCGAGCGCCGTATCCCTCCTTGGAGGCGTCACTGTGGGTAGCCTCTTCCTCCTTGCTCAGGGTGAAAATCCTTGGTCCTTCATTGGACCGGGCGGTGGCGGCGAGATAATGTTGTTCCCTTCTTGGAGGATCCGCCTTAATTAGAGCAAGGTCCCTATCCATCGGTAGTCGGAAGGCGGTGGTAGACTATAACCTCTTCTCTCCATGTGGCGGGTTTCGTAGCGCGATAATGGTGCGGCGAGTTGGGATGTGCTCCGGTTGCCTCATTGCGGACGAACCCAGATGAACCCAAGTGGCGCCGCATCCGTTTGTCTTGTTGTTTGTCTGGGGTTGTGGTTGCTCATTGGTGCCGTTGTATCGGGCCGTTTTTATTTTCTCTTTTCTTGTGTGTTGTTGTCTTGTATAATTACCTGTAAGGCTTCATTAATTTATAGTCGGGTGGTAGACTTTTTTCTAAAAAGATACCATGGTAGGTACTTATTGCTATGAATCACGGTGCACCTTTTATTCAGAAGCATTATATATATATATATACACTATATTTTTGTAGAAAATGCAATCTTAAATGTTCAAGAAAATTCGGTCATCGACGGCCCGACAATGTATTAACGTAGAATGCAATGCATGTGCATATAGTGCTGCGCGGCAAAGCATGTTCGGCCAATCAGTATTGATATATGGACACGTACGTTTGCTTGTCCAAGAAGACAAAGAGCACCTGTATCAATGTATCATGCATGCATGCGCGCTACTCCGGCACCGCGTGTTTATACCGAACCGTGCCAGCAGCCACAGTAATGCATATCTATCCTTCTCCGGCACCGCGTGTATGGTCGGTCTACATATATACTTTTGTGCTGTCCTCCACCGATAATATCGGTCGTCGGTGTTCCTGATATATATAAAATGAATGCGGTTAGGTTTCAGTCGACTGAAATTTAACCAAATCTAAGTCAAGGGACATAATATAGGAAAAAGAAAATAAAAAACTAGATTTTTTTTACACGAATCTCCACGTAAGAGACTTGATTAAATATCAGTCGACTGAGATTTAGCAATCCTGATACTCCTTCCATTTTTATATACAAGGCCACTGTGGAATTTACGTTTTGCATCTATACAAGGCCATCAACAGTAACCGAGGCAAAATTAATGATATTTTCTCGTACTAGCAACCTGTTTAATAGTTGCATGCATGTAGTCATAATGACAATCAGCTACTTCCTCCACTCATAGTTCTTGCATGCATGTGTGGTATTAATGATCCAAAAGAAAAGCTGACTTGCAAATAAGGCATTAAATTTTACATTGATACTTGTAATTTGAGTTTGTGGTCTTGTATATAAAAATGGAGGAAGTATAAGATACAGTAAGAGTCAATTACACCACAGGTGTCTGAACTTGGCAAGAAAAATCAGTTTGGTGCTGAAACTTGTGGCATACAGATATATGGTGACAAAACTTGGCTTCATAGTGCAGAAACGGTGAAATTCACGTTTGGATACGAGATGGGTGCTGACGAGGCCCGCCAGCGTGGCGCCGGACCCACTGTCAGTGGCTGGACCGTGCGGGCGAAGGCGTGTGGCCCGGGTTTTCGCGAAACCCCCCCGGAATTTGTTTACTTCTCACAAAAAAGCCCCGGCCATCGCACGTAACGCGAGCCCCTCGATCCCGCGAATCCTCGCCCGCGATACATCAAAAAAAAAAATTATTCGCCCGCGATCCCCAATTCAAGAACAGGGCGACGGCTTAGTTCGGCACGACGGCGACGGCGGCACTCCCCTCGGTTCAGCATGACGGCGGCGGCGCCGGTTCTCCCCTCGGTTGCGCGCGAAGGCGGCGGCGGCGCTCCCCTCGGCTGCGCACGACGACGGCGGCGGCAGCTCTGGCAGAAGGGATCCCTGACTTCTGGTTAGCGCACGCATTCCTTCTCTCTCACCTCTCTCTCACATCTCACGCGCCTTCTGTCCCCCTATTTCTAGATGGGAGGGTCCGGCGTACCTAGGATTGTGGATGGAGGGGCGAAGGTGGAGGAGGAGGACGAACCGTGGGCCAAAATTACCTCTGTTGTGTACTTCAGAAAGCATCAGGTAAATCATCTCCCCTTTTCTCAGAAAAATTTGTAGGATGTTAGGTTCAATTGGAGTTGAACTCAGGAAGATGAGCTGAACAAGGGTAAGATGTGCAGGCACTTTGAGTCAGCAGCTATGCAGGTATGCAAAGGAGTGGACACTAGAAGGAGATTTTTGTCATGCCAATATGAGGTAAATTGCTTGCTACCATTAGGCCTCTTTACTTTACAATCGGTGTTTTGTCATCAGTTGGTAATGTCAGTATGTATGTAATAGTCTGCAATTTTGCCTGAGCAGGAGACGTGTGGTTATGTCAAATGGATTGACAAGCCATGGGAGGGGAGGTAAAGAACTGTCATTGGTGAAGTTGCTAACAACAAAGAGGTGCTAGAGAAGAAGCTAATGCAGAAAGATGGTCAGATAGAAACTGAGGAGAAGCACGGACTTGAGAAGAAGAAGATTGGAAGGATGCACAAAGATCAGTTACAATCTAGAGATAGGACGATTATGTTTGTTGTGTTCATGTACTTTGGGTTAGTCGTAATCATGTTTGTTGTGGTTGACAAGAAGTAATGTTGTCATTGTCCAGTCTAGAAGGTCATGTATGTTGCTGAAAATTTGTATTTTGCTGAATAATCTTTGGTGAATTACAAAGAATGTACCTTTTGGTAAAGATGTTTTTTGTCAATATTTTAATGCTTTAGAATTGAAACAGACTATGCATGTTTAGACAACAACAATTGATTGGATGGAGAACAAATTGAAACTTCATTTTTCAGATAGATAACAACAACCATTTGATCATACAGTGACCACTTTAGTAGCTGAGAGCACACATTTGTGAAGCACACACATTCAGTAGCTAAGAACATGCATGCATATTGACGGAAATGCAAACCACATACACACAAACTGTAGACTGATAACTAAACTGCATACACGCAAACTGAAGAAATCTGCAAACTGATGGACGAAGCCGATGCTTTTCTTAAATTGAGAGAAAAGCATGACAAGAATAAGAGCATTTTGTGCCAGCATAAATTGAAAGAAAAGCATTATAGGAATAATAGCAGTTTTTGCCGGCATAAATTCAGAGAAAAGCATATGACAGGAATGGGTAATTTTTGCCAGCATAAAATTCAGAGAAAAAATGACAGGAATAAGAGCAGTTTTTGCCGGCATAAATTCAGAGAAAAGCATGACAGGAATGAGGGCATAAATTCCATCTAGTTCAGTTCACTCATGAACTAATTCGGTTGGCATTGGGATCTACAAGGTTTGGAAATCATCAATCCACTCTTCATTTGGTGCATTTTGGGTCACTGGCTCCTCTTCTGCTTGCACATAGGAACTCTCTGAATTTGGTCCAAACATAAGGTTCCAGAACCCAGCACCTGGTCCAGTATATGCTTCGCCAGCACCTGGTCCAGTATATGCTTCTCCTGCTCCTCTTCCAGCTGCTTGGTTGCTTGTCTGCTGCACAGATCCTCTACCTCTCCTGCCAGCCGCTCCCCTAGCTCCCCTGCCTCCCCTGCTAGATGCTCCACTAGCTCCAAAACCTCTTCCTCCCCTACCAGTTGCTTCTCCAGATCCTCTGCCTCCCCTGCCAGCTGCTGCTCCACCTGCTCTAGTGGATCTTCTCTTTCTTCCTCTTGAAATTCCACCTTGGTTGCTTAACTGTGGTACATCTTCTGGAATGTCTTCAGTGACTCCTCTTCTTCTAACCCTACCTCTTGACATAGCAGTCGTAACCCTAGGAGGGGGTATGTCATTTCTTGCTTGTGCAACAAATGTTGATTCTGGAAGAGGTCCATGATCCATACTTGGTTGGTACGCTCTCCTCTCCTAAGTGGAGAAAAATGCACAAGATTCAGACATAAATTCAGAAACAGAGAAAATTCAGTAACCGAAACAAATATCAAGACAAGGTTACCATTTGCTGCATGAGGAGAACCATGGATCCTGGGGTTTGACTTGGATCCATGTGTGGATGGACTGTGTGTGGCACTATGTTCTAACAAAGCATAAACAACATGTTAGTGTATGTTGGCACATGTAAAATATATCAGTACATTGTGTGATTATGTTTCATCTTACAGAAATGATTGTAGGATCATCATACTCTTCTTCATCATCTGCAACATTTGCAGGTTGAGGAGCATCTCTTGTGGTCTCCTCCCACTTCTTGTGGCCTTTCTTGATCACAAAGCTATTTTTCCTATTGTCCATCCCAGCTTTCAAGTACCATGGGCAATCATCAATGCATTCTGCTTCTACTGTAGTTGATGTGTTTCTGGTCTTTTTAATTGCAACTCTGTTTCTGATGCTATAAGAGGTAATAGCATGCCTTAGCTCCTGAACAGTACCAAACACCATACCTAATCTGAATACAGGGGCATTCAAATCAGTTTCTGGGTTGAAACCCTTGAAGTTGTACTTGAGCTTGTCCCTCTCTTCTTTGGATAGCATTATGGTAGGATCATCTAGAGCATCTTCTGCTAGCTCTGTTTCATAGTCACATGTATAAACTTTTTCTCTATGATCATCCACCTCTTTGTCAACATGTTCCTCATACAAATCATCATCCCCATCCATAATATCATAGTCACTGTCATAGAATTCCTCATCTGTTTCTGAATCCGCTGCACCATTTTCACCTTCTTCCTCCATTTCTTCTTCAGTAAACAATCTCTTTGCTCTACTTCTCACTTCAGTTGAGCTAGCTTGTTCTTTGCCCTTGCCATCTTTTTTGGGGGTTATGACCTTTGGCAACTTAGGCGGTGCATCAACTGTAACATCACCTGTAAGAAGGTCGTTCACTGTCTCCCCATGGTCTACGAGCAGCAACAGATTCTTATGTACTGTGCTAGCTGCTATCATTGCAAGGCTATCAACATCACACTTCATCTCTCTCATTCCTTCATTAATTGTCCTTCCAGGTAGACACCAGTGTACATCATGCTGCCATGTCTCTCGGTCATAGCCCAACTGCTTCACAAAGTCTTCAATCCACAGTATAGACCAAGTGTCACAGTCACAATGATCGAACCAATCAACTTCATAGTCAATGTAGCTCCTATTGTTGTCAGTTCCAGAGAAGAATCCTTTGTGATGAATCTCTACTGTGAATTGGCCATCAAAATCACCTACAATTCAGAGAAAATCTTCAGTTAACAGTGCTTAAAACAGATAAGATGTTCACTTCAAAGTGCCAAAAACAGCATGCATCTATAGTACCAAACTGCCAAAAATAGCAGAGATCTATAATTTACACAGCCAAAATAAATTCAGTTTACAATGCACAACTTCATTTAAGACTGTTGTACATTTCCATTAATATTCTGTCATGTCCAGTCACAAATGATGAATCTAATTGCTGGCTCTTCAATTAACACTTCCTACTTCCACAATAGCAGCAAGCAAACTACTTAAATTTCCTAACTTTCATAAATCAACTACTGTACACACACACTGTCGAAAAATTCAGTTACTAACTGTCCAAAAATACAGTTAGCTACTGTCAAAAAATTCAGTTAGGTACAGTTTCATGAAAATTACAAACTTCTTACCCACAACCAATGTTTTGACAGGAGCAAACATGTTCTAACAATCTAGTACACCGGGTGGTTACTTTTTGTGATATCTGAATATTTTAGTTCAAAAAACAGAGCCCTTTCAAACCCGCTAGACACCATGTACACAGCCACCACTACGGATGAATGCGAAGGGGGTTTCTTACATCTCGGCATTTAACAACCATCCACCAACGAAATCAAGACCTAACCAAGACAAGGCACCGCTTCGAGCAACTGACAAAAACCCTAAAATAAACAGGGGAGAGAGACGTCGCGGAGAGAAACATCAAGGGCATGCTCACCATATACAGGGGCTGGCTCCCCAGGATCTCGCCGGCGGGGCTCCATCGTCGTCGTCGCCGCCGCCGATCAATGCCGTCGTCCCAATCTACGCCGCCGTCGGCTGCGAACGATTGAGAGGACAACTCGAGGCGAGGCAGGGTTTTGGGTACACTAATCCAGCCATATGCATATAACTTACCTGCCACGCCTCTCCCGCCTCTGCAGGGGCTTTTTTGTGAGAAATAAACAAATTGGGGGTTCGCAAAACCAGGCCACACCCTCGCCGGACGGTCCAGCCACTGACAATGGGTCCGGCGCCACGCTGGCGGGCCTCGTCAGCACCCATCTCGTATCCAAACGTGAATTTCACCGTATCTGCACTACGAAGCCAAGTTTTGTCACCATATATCTATATGCCACAAGTTTCAGCACCAAATTGATTTTTCTTGCCAAGTTCAGACACCTGTGGTGTAATTGACTCATACTGTAATATAGAACGAACTGATCGACACATGCATGGGCACCGTCTCCAATTACTTCGTCCGTTAACACTTTGGCCAAAGTGTGCCAGCCTCTTCGCTAGAGAGTGGAGAGACCATGGTCTTTTGCGGTATCTTCATGTGCTTTGTCATTATGTTTGCATCCGTTATTATGTTCGCCGAACGAAGAAGGAGCTAGCCAGTACGCTGCCGCGCGTCCACCTCCACACCGGGCAGGCTACCTGCCCATCATCTTCTGCATGTGCATCAGTGCATGTCCACCCACCGGCGGACGCGTGAGAGCCAACAACAACAAGGTTACCCGCTCGCATGCACCAATAATCATACTAGCAGGCGGAAGGTGCGGCGCCGCGCGGCCATGTATAAGCCTATTGTTGGCTAAATTGTATTACCTCTGTCCTGGTTTATTGATCCTTGTCGTATTTCGTGCTAAATTTTAATTATAAATTTAATTAATAAAATATTCACAAATGTCATAAAAAATTATATCATTGTAAACTATGTTCAAATACGAATCCAACGATATAGTTTTTGTTGACATGTATTAGCATTTTGTTAGTTAATTTTTTGATAAAAATTTGACATAAATTATAAAAAAAACCAATAAACCAGGACAGAGGTAGCACCTTAATTGTTGGTTCTTCATGTTTACTTTCTGTTGTTCTACTTCTAGATGGTTGGTGTGGGGGTGGGGGGAGTTTATGGAAACTGCAAAAGCAGGTGAATCAATCTCTATTATATGGACTCCCCGTAAAATCATATTTACTGGGTTTTTTTTTTCGAGAAGTGCCGGTGATGGTCTTAGGTTCCTTAATTTAGTTATGCATGCTAGTAACATGGCATGTCCTCAACGACTTTGCCTGATTTGATGCGGGAGCGCGACGAGGCGGTTAACCGACGATCACAACTATGACAATGAATGATGATCGAAATTGGCAAGCCATAATCAGTGGCGGTGCTTACGTACGTGTCACTCGACTGGATTCCACCACTTGACCTTTGCTTTGTTGATGGATTTAATCAGCGGTTCCATCATCAGTGCTCCCTTTTCTTGCGAATCTCATCAGTGTGTTCCTTTAACAAACCTTATCAAGCAGCTGATGTACGTTAGTACGTATGAACACCCGAGAAATTATGGCAGATTCTGTCCATGTGCTGCACTAATAATTGAAACGGCCTTCGCGCCCACCCGATCGATAATGCATGCATGCAAAAAGATGTGCCCCATGCATCAACAGGCAGGGCCACAGCAGCTGGACGGCACCACTATAAAACCGCAACATCTCCCGTGCTTCTTCTCACCAAAGGCACTCCACTTTGTAAGCTCATTTGGTTCCAGGAAGCTCTAGCCTATAGCATCCACCATGGCACGGCGTTTTCTGGCTGTGCTGGCCGTGGCCCTGGCGCTCTTGCAGGCCGCCTCGGCCAAGTCCTGGCTCGACAAGAGGTTCAACACTGACGGCACCGTCCGCACGGGATACGACGCCTCCGGCCAGCAGGTGGTGATGCTCAACCTCAACCAGCAATCCGGCGCCGCCGGCTTCAACTCCAAGGAACAGTTTCTCTACGGTGAGTTCAGCATCCAGATGAAGCTCATCCCGGGAAACTCCGCCGGCACCGTCTCCTGCTTCTACGTGAGTCGACCAGCTTAATTAATTTCGATAAGGACCAACATTAACCTCGCTCTGTCGATCTTTCTTTTTAGCTGACCTATCGTTGCTATTATCTGCAGCTTTCTTCCGGTGATGATGACTGGCGCGACGAGATCGACATGGAGTTCATGGGCAACTCGAGCGGCCATCCGGTGGTGCTCAACACCAACGTGTGGGCCAACGGCGACGGCAAGAAGGAGCACCAGTTCGACCTCTGGTTCGACCCGGCCGCCGACTACCACACCTACACCATCATCTGGAACCCGGAGAACATCCTCTTCAAGGTGGACAACCTCTTCATCCGCTCCTTCAAGCGCTTCGCCGGACTCCCCTACCCTAGCTCCAAGCCCATGAGGCTGCACGCCACGCTCTGGGACGGCAGCTACTGGGCGACCGAGAAGGGTAGGATCCCGATCAACTGGTCCAACGCGCCCTTCGTCGTCTCCTACCGCAACTTCTACGCCAACGCCTGCGTCAGCGGCGGCGCGTGCCATGCCGGCAGCGGCAGGTGGATGAAGAAGCAGCTCGACGGCGCCGAGTGGGGCACCGTGAAGTGGGCGGAGCGCAGTTACATGCGTTACAACTACTGCGACGATGGGTACAGGTTCCCGCAGGGGCTCCCCGCCGAGTGCAGCCGCTACTGATCCCAGCTCTGATCCAGCCAGACCGGCCGGGCATGTGTTGATATTTTTTCTCGAGTACGTACGAGAGTGCGCATTATATATTATAGAAGGAGATGGGGTAACAGAGCCCCTCCACCCGCAAACCATTTTTTACCGAAGCCGGGATCTACCGAAGTTCTCACGGCCAATAGAGTCTTGCCACCTTAAAAGTTGGCCTAAGCTGTATCTTTGTATTCCACTGTTCTCTTCATTTAAGTCACACCGTATTTCACCAGCTTGGGCCCACCTATCTGATTTGACTAGCTGGCCCACCCACGTGATTTCATTCACTCCGCATATTTTACACAGATGCCTGAGGCAAGTCTGTCTTCCCACGCATGCAGAAGCGCATACTCCAATTTTTTCAAAGGATCAACCTCACTCACTTTAAGTTGATTTGAAATCATTCAAAATTAATATTTGAATTTAAAAACTTATAAATCCGATTTCACTCTTTGACATAAACGGATGTTTAACTTTTTCAAAGAACCGTTTTCAATAATTTTAATATTTCATTTCAACTTTCAAACAACAGAGTGAAATCTGTTTATCTCAAATAATAGAGTGAAATCCGTTCATTTCAAATAACAGAGTGAGATAATATAATTTAAATTTATTTAAAAGGTGATTTCAGTTATTAAATTTTTAGAGAAGTAACATATTTCAATACATATCTCACTGAAAGAACAAGCTACAGATATGATAGATAGCAATTTCATATATTTTAGAGAAGTAATTCCATGTTTTTTCGGAGAAATTAGTTTCACAACTTGAACAACCAATTGAAATCTCAGTTTAGAAAAATCTAATTTTGGAAAAACATATTTCAATTCTGTAGCTTGTTCAACCATGAAAGTCCTGATTTCAATTCTTCAAAATATGAATTTCAATCCTTTAAAAACAAATATCTTCACAAAAGACTGAAACATAGCATTTCAAAAGGGTCACATGAACATTTTTTATATTTTATGAAGTGATTTCAGTTTTATTTTATATTTTTTCCAAAACAACTCAGCTACACATAGCTATTTCAATTCATACCTAACTGAAATATCATTTCAAATCTTTCAAAAAATATTGCAGTCCTTTTAAGAAGCATATAACACTTGCATAGGCTAAAATAGTCTAGTTACACTACATTGTAATATATATTTCACATATATATGTGTAGCTGAGCTATGTAAGTGATGTATATTTCTGTATTTCAGTAAAGCAATTACATATATTTTCAGGGAAGTAATTTCATACATTTCAATACATATATGACTGAAATAACAAATTACATATATGACAAATAGCAGTTTCATACTTTTCAGAGATCTAATTCCATATATTTTCACAGAAATTAGTTTCACAACTTGTAACAACACATTGAAATATATTGCAGGAAGTAATTTCCTACATTTCAATACATATATGACCGAAATAACAAATTACATATATGACAAATAGCAGTTTCATATTTTTCAGAGATCTAATTTCATATATTTTCACAGATATTAGTTTCACAACTTGTAACAACACATTGAAATATATTTCAGGGAAGTAATTTCATATTTCCCAATACAAAACTCACTTAAATAACAAATGCCAGATAAGAGGAACAACAGTTTCATATATTTCAGAGAAGTAATTTCATATATTTTCACAGAAATTAGTTTCACCACTTGCAACACCACATTGAAATATATTCCAGGGAATTTCTCAATACATATATCACTGAAATAACAAATGACAGATAAGAGAAATAGCTGTTTCATATTTTTCAGAGATCTAATTCCATATTTTTTTCCAGTTTCACATTGAAATCTCACAGAAATTAGTTTTGCAACTTGCAACAACACATTGAAATCCCAGTTTCACATTTTTTGCACATCTCAACTACACATAGCTATTTCAATTCAAATCTCACTGAAAAACATTCCAATCTCACTGAAAATCATTCCAAATCTCACTGAAAGTCATTCAAATCTCACTTCGATATACTGAAGTAATCCAGTATCACCAGATTGAAATATAAATTTCACATTGTGCCACAAACCATTTCACATTAGTTTGTTTCACAACTAGCAACACCGCATTCAAATATATTACAGGGAAGTAATTTCATAGATTTTGGTCTCTTTCAAAAAACTACAACACATGCTCTCTGTCACAAACATTCAAAAATCCTGAAATTGAAGTAGCAGAGGAGGCCGACGATCTGGTGGTAAAGAAACATAGAGTGTTCAAATCATGCTAAATAAATCTGAAATCGTGAAATACATATGGAGAGAGGTTAGGGGAGATGGGATTCATGACTCACCAGATCCGGAGACACCAATGGCGACCACGGCTGCCGGGGCAGCAAGGATGCCGGTGGACGGGCTTCTGGTTGGCGGGATCGAGGAACCTCGCCGGATCAGCCACCCCCCGACGGCCAGTGGATCCGGCCCCTGCTCCTCGTCGGCCTCATGGTACCGCCGCGCCGCCGCCGGCCTTCTATGTGCCTCCCGCGGTAGGTGCCGGTAGTGGAACCCGAATCCGGTGCTGGATGTTGGTGGAGAAGGCGGATCTCGCGGCGGCCATAGTCGGGATTAACCACCGAGCCCCATGGAACGAACTGACGAGAGATGGGGTGGGGAGAAAGGAGATCGATGCGGGAAGGAGACAGCGGCGTGGGGGTGATATCCTGTCTGTCGTGGGGTCCATCACGTATTTGCAGTTGTATACAGCTTGTATCTTGGAATCTGAGGTGGAAATATAAAACTAGTAGGGTCCACCCGCACGGATCTAGAAGCACCGAGGGATGGTGGATTGCGCTCCGGTACATACCCACTCCGGTAAAAAAAACTTAGTCGCCCCTCCACCGCGATGTTACAAATTACAGTTTAGAGTTTGAGCACCAGGCTCCCTCCCAATCCACACCATGTGTTGATATTGATATCTTTTTCCTGGATACAGTACAGGATTCTTGTTCTTCTTTTGTGAATTTGTGATTAAAAAGCAGCCCTACAGCAATGTGTGGGCGATTGTTTGTACAACTAGTTTTTTTCTTCCAAAAGAAAGAAGCATGTAAATTTTATCGTGGCTTTGGTTACAGCAATATATAGTACTCTTATGAGCTATGATCGAGAAATTTTTTTGGGTGTCACACTGAGCAAAAAACTTCAAAAGAATGCCATATTAACTCCCATATACAAACGTCTAACATTAGTGGTAGGACACTCGCCTAAAAAAAAGTGGCAGGACACAATATTATAACACCCTGAAAAAATATCATATTATAACCAATACAATTTATCGCTTTTTATTCACAAGCCAAGCATTATACACTACTTTTGTGGAAAATATAATCTTAAATGTTCAAAGGAAAATTCGGGTATGGGACAGCCCAACAGTGTACTACCGTAGAATGCAATGCATGTGCACCAGTGCTGAGCGGCAAAGCATGTTCGGTCAGTCAGTATGATACATGGCCACGTATGTTTGCTTGTCCAAGAAGACAACAGCGCCTATATCATGCATGCATCTTTATACCCAACCGTGCCAGCCACAGTAATCCATTTTATTCCCGCGGGCGTATATATGAATATATCTATCCTTTTCCAGCACCGCGCAAACTGAATGGTCGGTCTACATATATGCTTTTGTGCTGTCCTCCACTGATAATATCGGTTGGTGTTGTTGATAACGAACTACGTAGTCGGCATGACATGCATCGTAGCCTATATATTTTCGTCCGTTGACGCTTTGGCCAAAGCCTGCCAGCCTTCGCTGGAGAGTGGAGAGGCCGCTGCTTTTCGGGGTATCTTCGCGTGCTTCGGCATTATGTTCGCGTCTGTCGTCGACGCGCTTACCAGCTGTGGCCGACCCGCGTCCACCGCCACACCTGGCGGTCTGCCTGTGTCGGGATAGACCCCGGGTAGCCTTATCCGAACCTAACAATATTTCAAGACATCAGAGCTAGCAAAGCCCCTCGCGTCCCCCCGGGGCCAGCTAGGACGACCTCGCGCCCCCCTTGGGCCAGCTAGGACGAAGCGGTAGGCTCCTAGAAGACGCAGCGCTCTTACAAGGCGGCTTTGGAGGAGGCCGGCTCCTAGCAGACGGCCCCTCCTCCCCTCGGAGTCTGCACTCACCCACTACGACTAGACGGGGCTTGGCTACAGGGTTACCCACTCCCCCGAATCCTGGAGGAGCGTGGCTACAGTATGAGATGACCAAGGGGCCACCTGCTCGTTAAGCGCGGGAGTGTACCCATGCGACTCATGACACGGCCCTCGTCAGCACGGGTCAGTACGACCCGCAGGCGGCGGGCCCTATCTGTCCGTGAGCTACCAGAAGACGGCGCTCCACCAGAAGGCGACATTGAGGGGCGGGCCGGTTCTCAGCAGCCCGACCCTTCCCTCCCCTCGGAGTCCGCACTCACCTGCTCCGACAAGACGGAGCGTGGCTACAGTGTGCGCTGACCAAGCGGCCACCAACCTGACTGACGACGGGGCTGTAGCCATACGACTCCTGACGCGGCCTCCGTCATCAAATATGAAGCTACAGCAAAAGGAAATCAGTGTGGCCCGCAAGCGGCGGGCCCTACCTGTCGGGCGGATTCTCGATGGCTGGCGGGGCCCTCTGGAGGCGGGCCCATCAGCCGGCGGAGAACCCGGTGACCTTAGCCACTGACGTCCGGGTCCTACACACGACCATATTACCATTGTACCCCTGGGGGTTTGGCCTATAAAAACCCCCAGGGTTCACCCATGCAAAGGGTTCAGCCCTCATCCCACACACACACCATAGCTTGGAGAAGGAAGGTAGCAGCTCTGCCCTTCTTCCTCCTCTAGCAACACAGCTCAAGGAGCAACCTTGTACACTCTTGATCATAGCCATCATGCGGAGACCCCGCAGAGCAGGACTAGGGGTGTTATCTCTCCGGAGAGCCCCGAACCTGGGTACGTCTCGTGTACGATCGAGCTCGTGCTCACTGCCAGTTCCAGGGCCCGATGACGTCCTCTTGGCTCCACCCATGATAAGCCATCCCCTGGCATCTGACGTCACTACAAGAAATATGTCAACTAGTGACCTTCTGTCAGTGACCCTGAAAGAATTGGTCATAGATCTATGACCATTTGAGACCTATTGGTCAAAAGCTGTTCGGGGGGCTCCAAACCCTAAACCATTGCGACCATTTTGGTCAGAAAGGTCGTAATTTCCTTACACGAAATGGTCATAAAGCAAACAACGCTAGTACGCTGCCTTATTTCTAGTTGATAACGACCAATATAGATGGTCATAGCCTTGTAAATTATGGTGGGTTGCGATGACTAGGCGTCATCTCATCATTTTTGCCTATGTGTCATGTCCATGTGTCAATTTTTGCCCTAGGTTGTGAAGCAACCTATATTTCTGTTATTCCAAAAATTCCCAAAAAATTCTCATAAATTGTTTGGATCATATATTCATCAAATATGTCAAAAACCTTCCTTGCCTAGTTCAAAAATAATTCAACAATATTCATTTTTCTATTCTGTTCAAAGCAACACTTTGTGAAGGAAGTACCACTTTGGCATGTCCAAATAGTATCCATTTTCTACAGTGCTTTCCTATGCCCAAATAACCAACCTCCACCAAATATCAGCTCAATCCATTCATTATTTTGAGCCCAGCTTCTACATTCGTATTTATGTCCAGTGTGGTACTTTGCAAAGAAAGTACCACCTAGGCTCCTCCTTTTGAGCTAAAAATTTGTGAAGACGGTCTTCTTAGTAACTGATCATTCTCAGCCAAAACTCACGCCCATTAGCCATGTACATTTCTCGTACCGCTAATCAAACACTTGGCTGTTAATTCATGTTTGAGGATCGATCGGTCTCCTCGTGAGAATCTTATGTTGTAATTTTCTTCCTAGCACCTACCTGGGGAGTGCCCAACCCATTAGACATGCCTAGGCCGCCCAGAACACATGGCAGCATACAGTCACTGTGATGACGATGCACGTGGGCATGCGAATTCTGGCGCTCTGAGTTGGGGCCCTCGGCCACAGCCCAAACCTCGATGTATCGCCACCAGACCATGTATTTATTATTAAATAGGTACTTATGTAACTAGAAATGATTTTTGGAAAAACTAAATAACAAACTAAGAGGCAGCTACGGTTCAAATTTGACCCGCTTCCAACTGAATTGGCAGAAATTTGTCTTTTTCACGAGAGGTGGATCAAAACTTTTTACACCAAACCATTTTGTCAATTGTGCATTAAATATGTCCTAGTATTTTAGAAAAAATTGATTGGTCCAATTTTGCAACAATTATTTGGGAGGTCCTCCACAAGAAAACCTCCTTTTGGGCACTCGAAAAATGAAAAATGGTTTTTTCGTCCAAAGAAAATGAAAACTTCCTTAGGCAACATTGTATGACATTCCAATATGCAACCTTGTGCACAATATGAGATCATTTGAACAAACTATGACATGAATGTGGCCATAAGATTGATCATTTGGCTTGAAAGCCATTGATCTCCACATGTGATAGCTCGTTTCTAAGAACACTTTTTTAAAATAATTGTCGTATTACAAGTTTGTTATTTTTCCTGGGAACTTGACCATATATAATGACAAAATGCGAAGGTTTCCCAATTTTTTGATTTTTTTTGAATTTTTTATGCCCGTTTCAAAATGCGGTCAAAACGGTGGGAATGACCGTTCCTAGCTAGTGGTTGAATCTTAGAATTTTTTTGGTGTTTCTCTGATTAAATAGATACTTATGTACCTAGAAATGATTTTTGGAAAAAATAAATAGCAAACTATGAGGCAGCTGCAGTTCAAATTTGACCCGCTTCCACATGAATTGGCGGAAATTTGTCTTTTTCACGACAGGTGGATCAAAACTTTTTACACCCAATCATTTTGTCAATTGTGCATTAAATATGTCCTAGTATTTTAGAAAATTGATTTTGTCCAATTTTGCAATAATTATTTGGGAGGTCCTTCATAAAAAAACCTCCTTTTGGGCACTTGAAAAATGGAAAATGATTTTTTCGTCCAAAGAAAATGAAAACCCCTTAGGCAACATTGTTTGGAATTCCAAGATGCACCCTTTTGCACAGTATGAGATCATTTGAACAAACTATGCCATGAATGTGGCCATAAGATTGATCATTTGGCTTGAAAGCCATGAATCTTCACGCATGATAGCTCATTTCTGAGAACACTTTTTTAAAATAATTGTCCTATTACAAGTTTATTATTTTTCCTGGTAACTTGGTCACATATAATGACACAATGCGAAGGTTTCCCAATTTTTTGATTTTTTTGAATTTTTTATGCCCGTCTCAAAATGCGGTCAAAACGGCGGGCTTGACCGTTCCTAGCTAGTGGTTGAATCTCGGAATTTTTTTGGTGTTTCTATGATTAAATATATACTTTTGTACCTAGAAATGATTTTTGGAAAAAATAAATAGCAAACTATGATGCAGCCGCAGTTCAAATTTGACCCGCTTCCTACTGAATCGGCGGAAATTTGTCTTTTTCACGAGAGGTGGATCAAAACTTTTGACACCCAACAATTTGGTCAATTGTGCATTAAATATGGCCTAGTATTTTATAAAAATTATTTGGTCCAATTTTGCAACAATTATTTGGGAGGTCCTTCACAAAAAACCCTCCTTTTGGGCACTCGAAAAATGGAAAATGGTTTTTTCGTCCAAAGAAAATGAAAACTTCCTTAGGCAACATTGTTTGCCATTCCAATATGCACCCTTGTGCATAATATGAGATCATTTGAACAAACCATGCCATGAATGTGGCCATAAGATTGATCATTTGGCTTGAAAGCCATTGATCTCCACACGTGATAGCTCGTTTCTGAGAACACTTTTTTTAAAATAATTGCCGTATTACAAGTTTGTTATTTTTCCTGGGAACTTGGCCACATATAATGACACAATGCGAAGGTTTTCCAATTTTTTGATTTTTTTTGATTTTTTTATGCCCGTTTCAAAATGCGGTCAAAACGGCGGGAATAACCGTTCCTACCTAGTGGTTGAAACTTGGATTTTTTTTGGTGTTTCTCTGATTAAATAGATACTTATGTACCTAGAAATGATTTTTGAAAAAAATAAAGAGCAAACTACAAGGCAGCTACAGTTCAAATTTGACCCGCTTCCAACTGAATCGGCGAAAATTTGTCTTTTTCACGAGAGGTGGATCAAAACTTTTTGCACCCAACCATTTGGTAAATTGTGCGTTAAATATGGCCTAGTATTTTTAAAAATGATTTGGTCCAATTTTGCAACAAATATATTATTGGTCCTTCACAAAAAAACTTATTTCGGGCACTCGAAAAATAGAAAATTGATTTTTAGTTAACTACGACCAATTTTGTAGTTAACTATGACCAATTTAGATGATCATGACATCGTATGCGTGTACTGCATTTTGATTGGTCCGTGGGCGTTTCACGCGGATCGTGGATGGAACACACTTGGATTTTTGCGCATCTAACGGCTGTCCTCACCCCAAGCCCGCCTAAGCCGAAACCCTAGTCCTCGTGGACATTTTTCATTCACCCCCCGCCTCCCTTCTTTCTCCCTTCGCTCTCCTCTCCTCCTCCCCTCCCCGCTCCCTCCCATGGCGAACCCCGTCGCCTCCCCTCTCCTCCTTCCCTCCTGCGCGCATCGGCCACCTCCCTCTGGCGGAGCTCGACCCCCACCCCCAAGCGCCGCTGCTCCACCCTCCCCCGCGCCCCGTGCCCCTCGATCCCAGATCCCCGTCTCCAAGTCACCCTCTCCCTCCCTCAGATCTCGATCCGCCGCCGCCCACCATCGACGACCCTCACCATATACGAGATCGAGCTCCTCCCTCCCTCCCGTTCTCCCCTAGCCTTATCCACTCCGAGCCAACCAACCACTCCGTCCTTGGGATTTTGTCGTGCGACGCCTCGTCTCGCCGGCCCGGCGACCACAGGCAGGCAGTCCACGGCCAGGATGGCGGCGTGCCCCGCCACGACCACGTACGAGCATGACACTCCATGCATCCCCTCCCTCTCCTGCGGTTCCTAACGTATGCGCTCCTTTCCTCTCCTTGGGTGACATGCAGGGCTCGCGTGGGAGCAGCGCACGGCGGAGGCCTCTAGAGGAGAAGCGGGAGGAGCCCGACCGTCCTCGCGCGCCCGGCCCATGGCAGGAGCACCACGGCGCGCGCCTCGGAGCTACAACATCTCCTTCGGCGACTTCGTCTTCGGCATCCTGTCGGCCACACTCGTCGGCGTCGGCATCCTGGCGACTTCCTGTAATCCAGTTCGGCAACGTGTGCTGGGAACTTTACTGCCTCGAGCACGGCATCCTGGTTCGTCATATCCCATCTCATCCCATCTCTCGCCCCTTCCGATGTCAGATCTTCTCTGGTCTGGAATATTTAGGCTGTAATTGATGCGCGATTTGAACCGTGATGGGATTACTGGATTACCTTCTCGTGTAGGTCTAATTGTTTTCCCCCGAGAATGCGGCAATTAGTGTTTGATCTGTGCGACCCTTCTGAATTTTTCAGGAACATGAACTGTTCGTAGTTCCTAATTTAAGCCTGCGATTTGTGATGTCTAGCCATTTCGTTTTGTAGTTTAGATCTGATAAGCAATTGCAGTACGAGGATCGTGCTTTTCATGAGACATGGGTGCACTTCTGTACTAGTATAGTTGCCACTTGTGTGAAATCTCAGATCTAGTTAGGCCATTATCATGCTTTACATAGTCATTTAGTGGTCCAATGTTGCATTGCATCTCCGGGCTTGCATTATTGATGAGGGTGTATTTGGTTTGGGGCTCCATTGAAAAGGGAAGCATAAATATTCTGTCTGCCACTAAATTCTTTGTGGCTTTCTGTACTGCAAACATAGGATCAGGATGTTATTGGTGTGAGCAATCAGAAGGAAGCAATAAAACATGTTGTCTTGTGTACATTTCACCACCCGTCGATCATTTTTTTATATCATCATCTTATTCACGTGACCAAAACATACTCTTGTCCTTGCCCTTGCAGATCGAGGATATTGTCTGAGCGGCCAGGCGAGCCTACTACAGAGCTTTGCCCATGGCGGCAACTGCGTGATCGAAATTAGCTTCAGTTTTGCTAGGATGTGTCATTGTGTTTGTAGATAACAGTATTGATATGTTGATCTGCTTTATTCCTGATGTGGTAGTAGAAATAAGATAGACAGATTGGACAATGTTATGGCTTTGATTTTCCTAGGTTGTAGTTTGTTCCATATCGTGTTAGGTTGTATTGTATAATCTGCATTATAAGTGTGGTTTCTAATGTGCTTATCTCTACTCCTAATGTCTCAGTTGGTAGGTCGCGTTCCGGGTTTTATTTTCGTCCCACCTAATCTGGTTTTATTTGGTACCTATTTTGGTACCTCCTCCCACCTCACGCTGAGCCACCATGAACCAAAAAAACCAGTACCTATCCCCCACGCAGTCCAGTTGCTATCTCCCGTCGCACCCAAAAAAAGCGAACGAAAAAAATCTTCGATAAAAAACCTACGAAAATTAACCAGCGAAAAAAACCCCAAACCAATCGCACGCACGTAGTAGCGAGGCCTCCCACCCTCGAGCGAGATCCACTCTCACGCACGACTCTCTGCCCTCGTTCGCCGCCGCCGCCGCTCCATCGCCGCCGCCCTCGTTCGCCGCAACCGCCGCTCCATCCCTTCGCCGCCGCCCTCGTTCGCTGCCGCCGCCGCTCCATCCCTTCACCGCCGCCCTCGCACATCAAAGCCGGCACCGATCCAGGCCTTCGCCGCCGCCTCTCGATCTTCTGCCTAGGGTTCCCCGCTGCACCACCCCTCCCTCAAGCGGGGGCGGCCACCGGCGAAGGATCCCCGCTCCCCCTCCTCTCCGGCCACACCTGTCTCCTCCCTAACCACAAAGTGGCGCGCCTTGAGTGCGGGCTCCGTGAAGCTTGACGCCTTGCGATCCAGGCCAGCGGCGCCCATCCTCGCCTCTCTGGTCGCACGTCGCCTCCCTAACCACGAAGTGGGCGCACGCGGGGTGGGATCCGGCGAACGCGGCCGCGCGCATCCCTTGCCTCTCCAATTGCATGTCTCCATCCTTCCTACAAAGTGGGTGCACACAGGGTGGCCACTCTGCCAACCGACTCCAGGAGCTCTGCTTTCGCAACGGCAACATCTACATCAAGCTCAGCCGGCACATCGCTGGCCCAGTGCGGAAAGGAATTCCTAACTCTGTGAGGATACGCCTGAATTCACTTTGGATTCATCTGTGGTAAGATCGCATAATTTTGTGGCTGAGGAACAACTACTTGTTTGCTTGTACTACCACAGGTGTATGTGCAGACGATGAGGGCGCCGATGCTCAAGAGGTCGTCCGCGGAGTCATCAGGAAAGAGAATGGAGAATTGCCACAAACTGTTAGTTCCTTCATTGCATCACGACATTGTCTTACACCCTGCTGAAGTAACTTCGTTGTTGTATTGATTAGCAAAACCAAACAATTAGACTGAGTCTGCTTAGTTTAGTTGTTGGCCAACAGAGTATTCACCTTGAATCAGAACCTGGATTTATGCTCAACTTGTTTTTAGCTTAGAAGAAACTCTGATATAAAATTTGGCTTTCCCCTATTCCCGGTGGTGCAGGTTTTTGCATAATTCTTCCTTGTCCCGCTTGCAAGTGCTTTTCTTGTGCAAGTCCATGCGTCCACAACACGTGATAGGAAAAAAGTTGTTGTCAAGATTGTTGTTATTATATAAGAAAAGACTGCAGTTCATTCGTTCACTTATGTTAAGTTTGAACTCTTCAATTATGACAACGAGTTCACCGACATGTTGTCATCTTTCACTTTTTGACCCTGTTTTGGCTTACAGGTTCAACACGACCACTTGGTGGATACTTCCATAATAGATATCGCCACCGTGGATTTAGTAGTGAATGCTCTTCATTATATTTTCCCTAAATTTGACTACAGGTAAAACTAGTCAATGGGTGCAACCGTTCTTTGTCTATTACCTTGTTGTCTCTCTCCCTCTTTTTAACATACCACCTCGAAAGCTTTTAGACTTATGCTAATTTTTAGAATTAGTTATGATAGAGAGAAGGACTCCGATCTGCATGCTTTGACTGATGGAGTCTTACCGAAAAATGGCAGGTGGTAGTGTGATATTGTCGTGAATTTTGCTCTCTTCTTTTAATTAGCTTTAATATGAAATAACGCCATGCTTCTATGTAGGCAAGTATGTTGACTGGGTTGATGTGGAGCTAGAGAAACTTGGGAGGACCCAGGAGGTGTTATTGTGAAGTGTGCTAAATTGTGTTTTTGAGGAAGACAATCATCTTATACTAAAACGGAAAGACTAAGCTCAATTCCATGCTTGAAGCCTTGTATACAGAATGCTCTAATTCATACTGGACTGCTATTCCTGACATGTCAATGGTGGCGGGGTATTATTTGAGCTGATATGGAGGGACTACTTCAGATTTCATCCACCAAAATATGGGAACTCCATTTTCTTACTAGGTAATAAAATATAAAATTGTATCATTCTGAACTTTTGCCTTTCATGTATATTACCGAAAGGATGCACACATGTTTTTCTTCTTCTGTGATCTCCTGTGATCATTAATTCTGAAAGAAATCTGCTGTGACCCTGAAAGAAATCTAAATAATTGCTAGAGTGAGGAGGAAAAAGGAAGAAAATTCTGACCATTTTGGTCATGGTCTTGGAGGATGATTGCTGGTGCAGTGCTCACTCGTTGCTCTAATTTAGCTTATTCGAGCTGTAGATCTAGATTAATTTTTATCTTAATTGGATATCAAACGATTAATCAAACAGAGTTGGGGTTCATCCAGGCTACATAGGTCTGATTGTATTGGTGTCAGTTCCTTGAAGTCAAAAAAGTACTACTATGATCGAAGAGAAATACTTTAAAAATGATCGGTGAAGTGATAGAAGACAAAATACAAATTAAATCTTAACGTGTACATGCTTTATTTGCTCCCATGTTCACTTTTGTCGAGCTACAAACTAGACCATTGTGGTGTGCGTCTATACGTCCTCTCCAAAAGATTGGTTAACTTTAAGTTACTATACAATCAGACCTCTACCGCATCGTGTATTTGTTTTACTTCAGAGATGTGCTCCCTGAAGGAAATATGCCCTAGAGGCAATAATAAAGTCATTATTTATTTCCTTATTTCATGATAAATGTTTATTATTCATGCTAGAATTGTATTAACCGGAAACATAATACATGTGTGAATACATAGACAAACATATAGTCACTAGTATGCCTCTACTTGTGTAGCGACCAGACCCGAATGGATCAAGTCTACGTGCTCGTGTCATCCTGGATCGATAATCTTGACACACACAGTGATTTCGAAGGATTTATAGCGAGTAGCAATCACACACTTATTACATCGTTGTCCACAAGGGAACTTATTACAATAATATGGCTTAAGGCCATCTAATAATAACATCGGAAGGCTTGGAAGATAAGTGAGTCCATCAACTCCATCGGCATCACTGAGTATAGAACCACGGCCTAACCTTACTGTCGTTCGAAAAGTCTGCAGCGTGAAAGTTGCAGCCAACAGGTCACACATGGAATATGCTGGCAATGTAACACATAAAACAAGAAGGAATAAGCCTATACTACATGCATGTTTGGCTGGTGGTAAGGCTCTCTGATTACATTTGCATAAAGCTGATTTTCCCTACATCAAAGGAATAATTTTATTTAACTATCATGGTGGTTGTTAAACATTGAGAATGGTTGACAACATCCTCAATCCCAATTAAAAGTACTCATCAAAATCCCAATAACTTTTATTAGAAGTAACATGTTGAGATTCACATGATATTCAATTACCAGATACTCAAAACGTCCATAACCGGGGACACGGCTAATCATGATTAGTTTATACACTCTGCAGAGGTTTGCGCACTTTTCCCCACAAGACTCGATCGCCTCCGTTTGGTTCTCGCACTACATGGTGTTTGAGAGACGGATGACCGAGACATAGTCTTTCAGAAGCGCTAGCACCTTACATGTGGGTAGACCGTACCAACCTACATCCCCTACATCAGCTAGCCTACCCGTAAGAGTTCGCACAACTTAGTCAACTACGCCAGAGCCCATAATTGGCTTGTGGCTGCACACGGAAGTTTCAGTTTAAATAATCTTATGATCCCTTAGAGCACGGGTGGCGGTCCGAAGAAATACAGCAAGTCTGATAGAAACCAGGTGCCTCAATCCACCCGGATGTGTGTTTAGGTTGCCACCTTAGATAAACCATTAATTAACAATCTCACATCTGTCATGGATATTCACTCACCCAATCCCGTCTACTAGCATAGCATGGCATAAGCAAGCGAGAAGTAACTCCCAAAGGTTCATAAGTAAAAGCAGGTAATAGGTACTACCTCAATCTACTTCCCAAACCCACAATTTAATTTGATCCTAAACATGCAAGTGTTTGAGGTTTGATCTAATGCAATAAAAGCTGGGTAGTAGAAAAGGTATTATCAAGTGTTACTTGCCTTGCGATGATCCATGAGACCTAGAGATTGAAGTAACAAGCGGCGCACTCCGGGTGATCTAACGCAGACAAACAACAAGCATACAATAAGTACTCATCTAATGCGGAAATCTCGAATAAAAGATCTAACCAGATAGTTCATCTCAAGAACCTGGTTGCAAAAGAATCGAATCAAATAAAGCATCGAAAGTCGAACTCGAGAGAAACGACTCGGTTTAGTAATCTGAAACTAGGTCAAAATTTTACAGTAGCAAAACTCTGTGTAAGTAGGTTAGTCGAACGGCGGTTTCGTAATGAAACTCGAGCGCTTGAATCACGATTCGATAAGCGAGCAAGAAATAAAACAGATTTGAAAATCGGATCGAAATCGAATCGGAAAAATTAACGGATTAAATCCGATTAAAAGAAAATGACGAACGGATTAAATAGCGGACGTTAGTTACAGAACTAATCCAACGAACACATTCATTGAAACGAGCGGTTCGGTGAGCGTTCATTAAATAAGAAAACCGAAAAAATAAAAAAACCATCTAGGGTTTTGAAAAAAACCGAACATCACGAAAAACCGGATCGGGTTTTCAAAAAAAACCGGATCGGGAAAACCGGATCGGGCGGCGGCTACCTCCGTGGTCTTGGCCGGGGGCTCGGCGGGCTCGGCGGCGGCTACCTCCGTGGTCTTCGCCGTGAGGGGGCTCGGCGAGGCTCGGGCGGCGGGGTTCGTGGGGTCGGGAGGCGGCGAGGGCGGCGGGATTCTGGCGTCGGCGGAACGGCGCGCGCCTCGGCGGCGCGGGCTCAGTCGGCTCGGGTTAGAAGCCTTGGTGGTGGCGGGTGAGAGAGGGGGGGGGCCGGGTATTTATGGAAGGGGGTGGCGCGCTTGGGGAGTGGCAAGCCGAGGCGGGCGGAGGCGGACTCGGCGGCGGAGGCGGCGTCTTGGTGGGAGAGCTCCAGCAGGCGTGCTGTGAGGAGAGGAGGAGGCGGGCGGAGTCTTTGGGCAGTGGGCCTCGCCCGAAGTATGTGTTTTTTTTTTAAACTAAACCAAGCGAACTTAAAAAAATACCAAAGCGAACTCGGATTTTAATAAAATAATTTTCCCGACTCCTAAAATGAGTCGAACAAAATGAACTTTAAAACAACAAACATGCATATATTTTTTTAAATGCTCATTTTGCCTAAGCAAAATAAATCTTCCAAAACCAAATTTGATTTATTTATAATATCTTCATTTTCCTAAATATTGGGAAAGTCATATTATTCCCTCTCTTAATTTTTTATAGGAAAACTTTATGAAGATAATTAAATAAATCAATGATCCTATTTTCAAAATTTGAGAAATCCCAAATATGAAAATAATGAAACTTCCAACTCTCTCCGAGGGTCCTTGAGTTGCGTGAAATTTTCTAGGATCGGAAAATGCGAGAAAATATGATATGCATGATGACCTAATGTATAACATTCCAAATTGAAAATTTGGGATGTTACAAACCTATAAGATGAATCTACGCCCTTGAGATTGGGTTAACTAGAAAATAGGTGAGGTGGTCCTTGAGCAAAACTTCCTCTCTTTCCCGGTGGCTTCATCCTCAATGTGGTGGCTCCTTTGAACTTTGCAAAACTTGATAACCTTGCTGCGGGTAACTCTGCTGGCATAATCGAGAATCTTAACGGTTTTCCTCATATGTCAAGTCATCCTTCAACTGAATTGCTTCAAGTGGCCTTTGTGTCTCTTAACGGTACCTCTGCTATCTCGGGTGACATTTCTTCAAGCGAGAAACATGGAATACATCATGAACTCTGACAGTCCTTACAGCAATTCCAACTTATAAGCAACTTCTCCCATGCGTTGCAAAATCTTATATGGTCCAGCGAAGCGGGTGCTAACTTTCCTTTAACTCCAAAACGCTTAACTCCTCAGGCGGGGATACTCTAAGATATACTCTGTCTCCAACCTCATACTCAATCGCTGCGCTTTGAATCGGCATAGCTCTTTTATGCAGGACTGGGCTACCTTGAGCTGTCTCGAATCAACTTAACTTTCTGTTTCGACTCCTTAATCAAATCTGGTCCAAACAAGCGGCGATCTCCGGCTTAGTCCCATGACAACGGTGTCCTGCACCTTCTTCCATCTGAGCCTCGAAGGTGCCATCTTCAAGCTGGTTTGGTAGCTGTTGTTGTAGGAAAATTCTGCATCTGCAAATTATCAATCCCAGCTAGATCCATAATCTAGTGCACAAGCTCAAAGCATGTCCTCCAAAATCTGATTGACTCTCTCGGTCGTCCATCGATGCGTGGGTGGAAAGCATCTTTGAATTCGATCTGGTTCCCAATGTTTCGTGCAACTAGTTCCAAAATTTCGAGGTAAACTGGGTTCCTCTATCGTCTGATGCTCCTCGGAACTCCGTGTAAACACACAATTCTGGTCATGCATATCTTTGCCAACCGCTTTGCTATAGGTAGTCTTATTTGGAATGAAATGAGCTACCTTCGTTAAGCGATTCGACTATAACCCAAATCGAGTCATATCTGAGCGGGTCTTTGGCAAACCTGTGATGAAATCCATGCCTAGTTTATCCACTTCCATTCGGTATCGGCAATGGTTGTAACAATCCTGCTGCTGCTTCGATGCTCGCCTTTACTTTCGACATCGTCACAAACTGCTACATACTCCATAATATCCTTCTTCATTCCGGTCCACCAGAAAATATTCTTCAAATCCAAATACATCTTGGTATTTCCTGGGTGAATCGAATAGGGTGAATCATGGGCTTCTTGTAAAATCAACTTCACGATCTACGGGTCATTGGGCACATAAACACGGTCTTCAAACCATAGGGTATCGTGCTCATCCTCACGAAATCCTTTAGCTTTTCCTTTGCTCATTTTCTCCTTTATAGAGGCAACTTCCTTATCGCCTTTTGGGCTTTCTCGATTTTGTCCATCGATGTCGATTGAATCTCCAATGCTGCTACATAGCCTCTCGGAACTATTTCCAAACATAGCTCTCGAAGGTCCTCGGCTAACTCATTGGGTATTCCTCCCATCATTAGGGTATTGAGCGTGGCTCTTACGGCTCAATCGTCACTCGACATTAGCCTTTCCGGGTGATAATGCAATCTCATGTCATAATCCTTGATAAGTTCTAACCATCTCCTTTGTGCGAGATTCAATTCATACGTGTGAAGATGTACTTCAAACTCTTGTGATCCGTATATACTTCACAATGATTTCCTATGAGAAAATGTCTCCACGTCTTGAGGGCATGCACTGCGGCTGCTAACTCCAAATCATGAGTGGCATAATTCAACTCATGGGGCTTAAGTTGTCGTGAAGCATCTGAAACAACTCTTCCTTCCTGCATAAGCCTTGCTCCAAGTCCTCGGCGTGAGCGTCGCAATACACCTCATAGTCCTTAGTGCAGTGCAGCAATATCAAAACTAGTGAGGTAACCAATCTTTTCTTCAACTCCTGAAAACTTGCCTCACAGTCCTCGGTCCATATGAATTTGTTTTCCTTCTTCAACAATTCAGTCATAGGCTTAGCAATCCTTGAGAAATTCTCAATGAATCTTGGTAGTATCCTGCGAGTCAAGGAAACTCGAATCTCTCAACTGTCGTTGGTGCTTCCCATTTGGTTCTGGTCTCTACCTTTGTGGGGTCAACTGCTATCCCTTCTCCGGATATAACATGTCAGAAATCCAACTTCCTTTAGCCAAAACTCACATTTGCTGAACTTGGCATACAAGCTGGTGTTCCTCGGTTGCTCCAAAACCAATCGCAAATGTTCCTTGTGTTCCTCTTCATTCTTGAGAAAATCAAAATGTCATCAATGAACACCACGGCGAACTTATCCAAAAACTCCATAAACACTTTGTTCATCAGGTTCATGAAATAGGCTGGTGCGTTAGTCAGTCAAATGACATAACGGTATACTCATACAGATCCATATCTCGTGGTAAATGCTGTCTTGGGTATGTCCTGCTCCCGAATCTTCAAGCGATGGTACCACGATGCAAGTCGATCTTGGAAAACACCTTGGCTCCTTGCAAGCGATCAAGCAGATCATTTATCATAGGTAGTGGGTACTTGTTCTTGATTGTTACTTCATTCAATCCACGATAATCAACAACCATTCTTAACGATCCATCCTTCTTCTCCACTAGCAAAGCGGGTGATCCCCAAGGTGAAGAACTTGGGCGTATAAAACCTTTATCCAATAGTTCCTTAATCGCTTCTTGATTTCGCCAAATCCTGTGCGGGCATCACTGTACGATAAACCCGATATCGGGCCTGTTCACGGCAACAGCTCGATCAAAAACTCAATGTCCTGTCGGTGGCATTCACGGCAACTCTTAGGAAATACATCGGGTAATCCTTCACCACTGGTACTTCTTCTGTACCACTCGATAGCGATTAACTTGTGCTCTCCTCGGCTCGTGCCGTGATACATATAATCCTTCTTCCTTACGGTGTGGTGAGCAAAATTGACTTTGTGGTGCAATCTATGTTTCCTCCATACTTTGATAACCAATCCATTCCTAATATCACATCCAATCCTTGGGATTCCAGAACTATTAGGTCTGAGGGGAAAACATAGTGTCCAATCCTTAATGGCAGTCGATCACACCATTTACTAGCCATGTACTCTGCTCCGGGTGAGGTTACTAGCATGGGTGACCTAAGGGCTTGGGTTGGTAATTTGTACTTATCCACAAATCCCCTTGATATGTATGAATGCGATGCACCGATGTCGAAAAGAACAACTGCGATAAATGACTTAACCAAAAACTTACCGATTACTGCATCGTGCTGATCTTCAACCTCCTCCACATCAATGTGGTTCACCTGTCCCCTATTGAAAGGGTTGGGCTTCTTTCCAGAGCTTCCATTGCCATTTCCATTTTGGCCTTCTGGACAGTCATTTGCATAATGCCCAGTCTTGCGGCACTTAAAGCAAGTAATGTGACTCAAGTCTACCTTGGATGGTGTTGACGGGTTGGTGCGGTTCTGTCCGTTGCTTCCTCCATTCCCGTTCCCATTCTTGGTGCCATTATGGTTGTGCGAATTTCCTCCTCCATGGGTATGCTGAAACTGAATTCCTGATTTAGGGGTATAACGTGGTTTCTGCTGAGCTCCAGAGTTATACTTCCCTTGTCCATACTTCCTCTTGCGGTTCTCAATTTGCTGCTGCTTTCCTTCAATCATGAGGGCTCGGTCTACCAACTCCTGGTAGTTGTTGAAACTTGCTACCATCAACGGCATGCTGAACTCATCATTCAGTCCTTCTAGAAACTTCTCCTGTTTAGTAGCATCTGTAGTAGCGTCATCCGGGGCATAACGTGCTAATTTGCTAAAGTCATCCACATCTTGCCATGAGTCCTTCCTCCTTGGCGTAAGTTGCGAAACTCACGCTTCTTCATAGCCATGGCTCCTGCTGAAACATGGGCGGTCGGTGGCTTGCTGAAATTGATCCCATGTGGCGGTGCCTACAGGGTAAGTGGCTGTAAAATTTTCCCACCATCTTGCTGCGGGTCCTTCAAGCTGATGTGCTGCAAACTTCACTCTTTCTCCATCATGCATCCTGCGGTGGTCAACTCCTTCCTATCTTGCGGAGCCAATCATACGCCACAATCGGCTCGGTGCTCTTTGGAATACACGCGGATTTAGTCTAAGAAGCGAGTCGGATGATCCGCGGTGGTGGTGGTGGTGGGTTGTTGTTGTTGTTGTTGCCCTGGTTACGCACCAATGTTTGAATCGGGGTATACTGCAGCTGGATCAATTGGGTGATCTCTGGCGGGAAAAGCGAATCCGGGATCGCGTCTCGGAGGCATCGATGGGTTTAGAAAAGAGAGAAATTTAGAATAGAATGAGGCCTAAGGGAATCACTATCCAAATGCACATGAGCAAATGCACACAAAATCACTTCATTCAATCAAACAAGGGCTTACAATGATCTAACTATCGCAAAAGTGCGTGTACTACAATGTTTACATGGAGGGAAATACTACTAATATGTGGGGGACTTCTACTAATTTGAACCGGTGGAAGACTCCATGATGTCTGCTCCAGCTTCGTCTTCAAAGTCGGGTTCACTTGGATCCGGATCGGTGTCGTCGATGTTGATGTAGTTGTTGGAAATATGCCCTAGAGGCAATAATAAATTAGTTATTATTATATTTCCTTGTTCATGACAATCGTTTATTATTCATGCTATAATTGTGTTGACCGGAAACAGCAATACATGTGTGGATACATAGACAACACCATGTCCCTAGTAAGCCTCTAGTTGACTAGCTCGTTGATCAATAGATGGTTACGGTTTCCTGACCATGGACATTGGATGTTATTGATAACAGGATCACATCATTAGGAGAATGATGTGATGGACAAGACCCAATCCTAAGCCTAGCACAAAGATCGTGTAGTTCGTATGCTAAAGCTTTTCCAATGTCAAGTATCTCTTCCTTAGACCATGAGATCGTGCAATTCCGGATACCGTAGGAGTGCTTTGGGTGTATCAAGCGTCACAGCGTGGCTGGGTGACTATAAAGGTGCACTACAGGTATCTCCGAAAGTGACCATTGGGTTGACACGGATCGAGGCTGGGATTTGTCACTCCGTGTAAGCGGAGAGGTATCTCTGGGCCCACTCGGTAGGACATCATCATAATGTGCACAGTGTGACCAAGGGGTTGATCACGGGATGATGTGTTACGGAGCGAGTAAAGAGACTTGCGGTAGCGAGATTGAACAAGGTATCGGGATACCGGCGATCGAATCTCGGGCAAGTACAATACCGCTAGACAAAGGGAATTGTATACGGGATCGATTGAGTCCTTGACATCGTGGTTCATCCGATGAGATCATCGTGGAACATGTGGGAGCCAACATGGGTATCCAGATCCGCTGTTGGTTATTGACCGGAAACGTCTCGGTCATATGCATGATTCCCGAACCGTAGGGTCTACACATAAGGTTCGATGGCGCTAGGGTTATAAAGGAAGTTTGTATGTGGTTGCGAATGTTGTTGAGTCCGGATGAGATCCCGGACGTCACGAGGAGTTCGGAATGGTCCGGAGGTAAAGATTTATATATGGAAAGTTGTTGTTGGGTTAGGAAAAAGTTCGGGTTTTTCGGTATTGTACGGGAAGCTTCGAGAAGGTTCGGAGGATTCGGAGGGTCCGGAGGTCGGAAATTGTTCCACCACGTCCAATACAGTAGCATGGGCTGTGGGGGCGCCCTAGCCTTAATGGGCCAGGGGAACCAGCCCCCAAGGCCCATGCGCATGGGAGGGGGAAACCCTAAGGGGAGGGCCTCCACTTGACTTGGGAGGCACTCCTCCCCTCTTAGCCGCCCCAAGTCCCATCTAGGGCTGGCCGCACCCCTTGGGGTGGGAAACCCTAAAGGGCGCAGCCCCTTTCCCTATATATACTTGAGGTTTTGGGCTGCCCAACACATGAGAACCTCTCCCTCTTGGTGCAGCCCCGCCTCTCCTCCTCCTCCTCTCCCTTGGTGCTTGGCGAAGCCTGCTGGATGCCACGCTCCTCCATCACCACCACGCCCGTTGTGCTGCTGCTGGATGGAGTCTTCCTCAACCTCTCCCTCTCTCCTTGCTGGATCAAGGCATGGGAGGCGTCACGGGCTGTACGTGTGTTGAGCAGCGGAGGTGCCGTCCGTTCGACACTTGATCATCGGTGATCTGAATCACGGCAGTGCGACTCCATCAACCCCGTTCACTTGAGCGCTTCGCTTAGCGATCTACAAGGGTATGTAGATGCACTCTCCTTCCCTCGTTGCTAGTTTCTCCATAGATAGATCTTGGTGATCGTAGGAAAATTTTGAATTTCTGCTCGTTCCCCAGCAGTGGCATCATGAGCTAGGTCTATTGCGTAGATTCTTTGCACGAGTAGAACACAAAGTAGTTGTGGGCGTTGATGATGTTCAATATGCTTACGTTACTAGTCCAATCTTGTTTGACGGTATTGTGGGATGAAGCGGCCGGACCGACCTTACGTACTCTTCGTGAGGCAGGTTCCACCGGTCGACATGCACTTGGTGCATAAGGTGGCTAGCGGGTGCCGATCTCTCCCACTTTAGTCGGAACGGATTCGATGAAAAGGGTCCTTATGAAGGGTAAATAGCAATTGGCATATCACGTTGTGGTTTTGCGTAGGTAAGCGTTCTTGCTAGAAACCCATAGCAGCCACGTAAAACATGCAAACAACAATTAGAGGACGTCTAACTTGTTTTTGCAGGGTATGCTATGTGATGTGATATGGCCAAGAAGAATGTGATGAATGATATGTGATGTATGAGATTGATCATGTTCTTGTAATAGGATTCACGACTTGCATGTCGATGAGTATGACAACCGGCAGAGCCATAGGAGTTGTCTTTATTTATTGTATGACCTGCGTGTCATTAAACAACGCCATGTAATTACTTTGCTTTATTGCTAACGGTAGCCATAGTAGTAGAAGTAATAGTTGGCGAGACAACTTCATGAAGACACGATGATGGAGATCATGATGATGGAGATCATGGTGTCATGCGGTGACGATGATGATCATGGAGCCCGAAGATGGAGATCAATGGAGCTATATGATATTGGCCATATCATGTCACTACTATATAATTGCATGTGATGTTTATTATGTTTATGCATCTTGTTTACTTAGAACGACGGTAGTAAATAAGATGATCCTTACACAAATTTCAAGAAGTGTTCTCCCTAAGCGTGCACCGTTGCTACAGTTAAGTCGCTTCTAAGCACCACGTGTTAATCGGGTGTGATGGATTCTTACGTTCACATACAGCGGGTGTAAGCAAGATTTACACGCAGAAACACTTAGGGTTAACTTGCGAGCCTAGCATGTGAAGACATAGCCTCGGAACACGGAGACCGAAAGGTCGAGCATGAGTCGTATAGTAGATCGATCAACATGAAGATGTTCACCGATGATGACTAGTCCGTCTCACGTGTTGATCGGACACGGCCTAGTTGATTCGGATCATGTAATCACTTAGATGACCGGAGGGATGTCTATCGAGTGGGAGTTCATAAGATGAACTTAATTATCATGAACATAGTCAAAGACCTTTTGCAAATTATGTCGTAAGCTCACGCTTTAGTTCCTTTGTTTAGATATGTTCCTAGAGAAAATATAGTTGAAAGTTGAAAGTAGCGATTATGCGGACGAGAAAGCTTATGTCCTTAATGCACGCTCGGTGTCTTTGAACCCCAAGCGTCGTTTGTAGATGTTGCGAACATCGGACATACACGTTTGATGACTACGTGATAGTTCGGTTAAGCGGTTTAGAGTTGAGGCATGAAAGATGTTTTTGAAATGTCGCGGAACATATGAGATGTTTGAGGGCTGAAATTAGGATTTCAGGCTCGTGCCCACGTCAAGAGGTATGAGACCTCCGACGATTTTCTTAGCCTACAAACTAAGGGAGAAAAGCTCAATCGTTGAGCTTGTACTCAGATTGTCTGGGTACAACAAGCACTTGAATCGAGTGGGAGTTAATCTTCCAGATGAGATAGTGATGTTTCTCCGAAGTCATTGCCACCGAGCTTCGTGATGAACTATAACATATCAGGGATAGATATGATGATCCTTGAGGTATTCGCGTTGTTTGACATCGCGAAAGTAGAAATCAAGAAGGAGCATCAATTGTTGATGGTTGGTAAAACCGCTAAATCCAAGAAGGGCAAGGGCAACAAGGGATACTTCATGAAACGGCAAAACAGTTGCTGCTCCAGTGAAGAAACCCAAGGTCGAACCCAAACCGAGACTAAGTGCTTACGTAATAAGGGAACAGACCTTTGAGCAGAACCACCCTAGATACTTGGTAGATGAGAAGGCTGGCAAGGTCGATAGAAGTATATTTGATATACATTATGTTAATGTGTACTTTACTAGTACTCCTAGTAGCACCAGGGTATTAGATACGGTTCGGTTGCTAGATGTTAGTAACTCGAAATAAAAGCTACGGAATAAAGGAGACTAGCTAAAGGTGAGTGACGATATGTGTTGGAATTGTTTCCAAGGTTGATGTGATCAAACATCATACGCTCCCTATACCATCAAGATTAGTATTAAACCAGAATAATTGTCATTTGGTGTTTGCGTTGAGCATAGACATGATTGGATTATGTCTATACTAATCTGTTATTCATTTAAGGAGAATAATGGTTACTCTATTTGAATAGTACCTTGATGGTCTTGCACCTAAATGAATGGTTTATTGAATCTCGATCGTAGTGATACACATTTTCATGCCAAAAGATATAAGATAGTAATGATAATACCACTTACTTATGGCACAGCCATGTAAGTCATATTGGTGTAAACGCATGAAGAAGCTCCATATTGATGGATCTTTGGACTCACTCGTTTTTGAAAAGTTTGAGACATGCGAACCATGTCTATTGGTGTATCGCATGAAGAAACTCCATGCAGATGGATCGTTTAGACTCACTTGATTTTGAATCACTTGAGATATGCAAATCATACCAGATGGGCAAGATGAGTGAAAAGCCTCGGTTTGATAAGATGGAACAAGGTAGCAACTTGTTGGAAGTAACACATTTTGATGTGTGCAGTCCAATGAGTCTTTGAGGCATCGATGAATATCGTTATGTTCGACTTCACGGATGATTCGAGTAGATGTTGAGTATATTTACTTGATGAAACACAAGTCTGAATTATTGAATGGTTCAAGTAATTTCAGAATGAAGTTTAAGATCTTCGTGACAAGAGGATAGAATGTCTATGATATGATCATAGAGATGAATATCTGAGTTCTGAGTTTTGGCACACAATTAAGACATAGTGGAAATTGTTTCACAATTAATACCGCGGAATACCATAGTGTGATGGTGTGTCCGAACATCATAGTTGCACCCTATTGGATATAGTGCGTACCATGATGTCTCTTATCGAATTACCACTATCGTTCATGGGTTAGGCATTAGAGACAACCACACTCACTTAAATAGGGCACCACGTAATTCCGTTGAGGCGACACCGTTTGGAGAAACCTAAGTTGTCGTTTCTTAAAAGTTTGGGGCTGCGACACTTATGTGAAAAAGTTTCAGGTTGATAAGCTCGAACCCAAAGCGGATAAAATGCATCTTCATAGGACACCCAAAGCGGTTGGGTATACCTCCTAATTCAGATCCGAAAGCAATAGGGATTGTTTCTTGAATCGGGTCCTTTCTCGAGGAAAAGTTAGTCTCGAAAAGTTGAGTGGGAGGATGGTGGAGACTTGATGAGGTCATTGAACCGTCACTTCAACAAGTGTGTAGCAGGGCACGGGAAGTTGTTCCGTGGCACCTACACCAATTGAAGTAGAAGCTTATGATAGTGATCATGAAGTTTGGATCAAGTCACTACCGTACCTCGTGGGGTGACAAGGATGCGTGCTACTTGAGTGGTGCGGTGATCCTGTCTTGAAGGTCATGTTGCTAGACAACAATGAACCTCGAGCTATGGAGAAGCGATGGTGGGCCCAAATTCCGACAAATGGTTAAAAGCCATGAAATCCGAGATAGGATCCATGTATCAGAACAAAGCATGGACTTTGGTGGACTTGCCCGATGATTGGCAAGCCATTGAGATAAATGGATCTTTAAGAAGAAGGCGGGCGTGGGCGGTAATGTCACCGTCTATGAAGCTCGACTTGTGGCGAAGAGTTTTCACAAGTTCAAGGAGTTGACTACGATGAGATTTTCTCATCCGTAGCGATGCTTAAGTCCGTCGGAATCATGTTAGCATAAGCTGCATTTATGAAATCTGGCAGATGGATGTCAAAACGAGTTTCCTTACCAGTATTTGTAAGGAAAGGTTGTATGTGATACAATCAGAAAGTTTTGTCGATCCTAAGGATGCTAAAAGGTATCTGGCTCAGTGATCCTTTCTAAGGAATGGAGTAAGCATCTCGGAGTTGGAATGTGCACTTTGATGAGATGATCAAAGATTTTGGGTTTATACAAAGTTTATGAGAAACTTGCATTTCCAAAGAAGTGAGTGGGAGCACTATAGAATTTTGATGAGTATATGTTGTTGACATATTGTTGATCGAAATGATATAGAATTCTGGAAAGCATATAGGGTTATTTGAAAAGTGTTTTCAAGTGAAAACCTGTATTAAGCTACTTGAACATTGAGCATCAAGATCTATAGTGATAGATCAAAATGCTTAATGGTACTTTCAAATGAGCATATACCTTAACATGATCTTGAAAGTGTTCAAGATGGATCGATCAAAGAAGGAGTTCTTGCACGAGATGTAAGGTATGAAGTTAAGAGTTAAAGCTCGACCACGGCAGAAAAGAGAGAAAGGGCGAAGGTCGTTCCTATGCTTTAGGCGTAGGCTCTATAGTATGCTATCTTTGTGTACCGCACCGAAGTGTGCCTTGCCATGAGTCGGTCAAGGGGTACAAGAATGATCCAGGAATGGATCATTGGACAATGATCAAAATTGTCCTTGGAGTAAATAAGGACATGTTTCGATTATGGAGGTGATAAAGAGTTGGCGTAAAGGGTTACGTCGATGCAAGCTTTAACACCTGTCCGAAAGTGACTCGAGTAGCAAACCGGATCGTATAGTGGAGAAACCATTTGGAATAGCTCCAAGTGGGCGTGAAAGCAGAATTTACAATATGACATAGAGAATTGCGAAGTACACACGGATCTGAAAGGTTCGGACCGTTGACTAAAACCTCTCTCACAAGCAAAACATGATCAAACCCCGAACTCATTGAGACTTAATCACATGGTGATGTGAACTAGTTTAAGACACTAGTAAACTCTTTGGATGTTGGTCACATGGCGATGTGACCTATCGATGTTAATCACATGGCGATGTGAACTAGATTATTGACTCTAGTGCAAGTGGGAGACTGTTGGAAATATGCCCTAGAGGCAATAATAAATTAGTTATTATTATATTTCCTTGTTCATGACAATCGTTTATTATTCATGCTATAATTGTGTTGATAGGAAACAGCAATACATGTGTGGATACATAGACAACACCATGTCCTAGTAAGCCTCTAGTTGACTAGCTCGTTGATCAATAGATGGTTACGGTTTCCGACCATGGACATTGGATGTTATTGATAACAGGATCACATCATTAGGAGAATGATGTGATGGACAAGACAATCCTAAGCCTAGCACAAAGATCGTGTAGTTAGTATGCTAAAGCTTTTCCAATGTCAAGTATCTCTTCCTTAGACCATGAGATCGTGCAATTCCGGATACCGTAGGAGTGCTTTGGGTGTATCAAGCGTCCTGGAATGGCGGGTGACTATAAAGGTGCACTACAGGTATCTCGAAAGTGACCATTGGGTTGACACGGATCGAGGCTGGATTTGTCACTCCGTGTAAGCGGAGAGGTATCTCTGGGCCCACTCGGTAGGACATCATCATAATGTGCACAGTGTGACCAAGGGGTTGATCACGGGATGATGTGTTACGGAGCGAGTAAAGAGACTTGCGATGCGAGATTGAACAAGGTATCGGGATACCGACGATCGAATCTCGGGCAAGTACAATACCGCTAGACAAAGGGAATTGTATACGGGATCGATTGAGTCCTTGACATCGTGGTTCATCCGATGAGATCATCGTGGAACATGTAGGAGCCAACATGGGTATCAGATCCGCTGTTGGTTATTGACGGAGAACGTCTCGGTCATGTCGCATGATTCCCGAACCCGTAGGGTCTACACATAAGGTTCGATGGCGCTAGGGTTATAAAGGAAGTTTGTATGTGGTTACGAATGTTGTTGGTCCGGATGAGATCCGGACGTCACGAGGAGTTCGGAATGGTCGGAGGTAAAGATTTATATATGGAAAGTTGTTGTTGGGTTAGGAAAAAGTTGGGTTTTTCGGTATTGTACCGGAAGCTTCGGAAGGTTCGGAGGATTCGGAGGGGTCGGAGGTCCGGAAAGTGTTCCACCACGTCCAATACAGTAGCATGGGCTGTGGGGGCGCCCTAGCCTTAATGGGCCAGGGAACCAGCCCCCAAGGCCCATGCGCATGGGAAGGGGAAACCCTAAGGGGAGGGCCTCCACTTGACTTGGGAGGCACTCCTCCCCTCTAGCCGCCCCAAGTCCCATCTAGGGCTGGCCGCACCCTTGGGGTGGGAAACCCTAAAGGGCGCAGCCCCCTTTCCCCTATATATACTTGAGGTTTTGGGCTGCCCAACACATGAGAACCTCTCCCTCTTGGTGCAGCCTGCCTCTCCTCCTCCTCCTCTCCCTTGGTGCTTGGCGAAGCCTGCTGGATGCCACGCTCCTCCATCACCACCCTGCCCGTTGTGCTGCTGCTGGATGGAGTCTTCCTCAACCTCTCCCTCTCTCCTTGCTGGATCAAGGCATGGGAGGCGTCACCGGGCTGTACGTGTGTTGAGCAGCGGAGGTGCCGTCCGTTCGACACTTGATCATCGGTGATCTGAATCACGGCAATACGACTCCATCAACCCGTTCACTTGAGCGCTTCCGCTTAGCGATCTACAAGGGTATGTAGATGCACTCTCCTTCCCTCGTTGCTAGTTTCTCCATAGATAGATCTTGGTGATACGTAGGAAAATTTTGAATTTCTGCTACGTTCCCCAACAGTAGTCGCTTGAGCAACCGACATGCTGGTCTTCATTCCTGAGCGCCAACTTCTTTTTGAGTTCTTCGATCTCGTACTTAAGATCGTTATTGTGTCTTGCCAGAGCTACGATCTCGTCCATGTAGTCCTTGCGTGTAGTCTTTAGTTCTTCTTCCAATTCGATGATCCTTCCCTTTGTCTTCTGTAACTCCAACATATCATTGCACATTTGGTTCTCCTGGCGTCGAATGTGCTGGTTTAACTCCTGGATGAAAGCTGCAATGGATCTATCCTTCTTGGTCTTGACGACGTCCAGTTGTCATCTCGGCGTCCGCAAATCTGGTAGATGGTGTCCTTGAGGTCTTCTTGATAAACTTCTCCAATCGTCCCATGGTGATGTGAGCTGCCATGCTCCTTCCGGACTCAAGTTGGTGCAATGAAAACACTATCTATAGGCTTGGTGATTGGGGCGAATGTCCTTCTGGAGCGTGGCGTGAATCTTCAGCGCTCCTCTTGAGCGAGTGGCGTTGAAAGTCGGTGAAGCTTGGTAGTCAATGTTGGTACTTGGTAACTTCCTTCAAGTGAAATCAAAAGGTGTGCCTTCATCCGGTTGGGTGTACTTGATCTTCGTGTCCGTCATCCTAAAGAGTAGAAAAGATGAGGAGTTAGAAAATGAGAAGAGAGTAGTGATCTATGGCTTTAACTTAGTGGTCGTGTCCTACGATCGGCGTGTGCTCGATACCATTCTCTCAGAGCGACCAGACCGAATGGATCAAGTCTCGTGCTCGGTGTCATCCCTGGATCGATAATCTTGACACCACACAGTACTTGAAGGATTTATAGCGAGTAGCAATCACACACTTATTACATCGTTGTCCACAAGGAACTTATTACAATAATATGGCTTAAGGCCATCTAATAATAACAGCGGAAGGCTTGGAAGATAAGTGAGTCCATCAACTCCATCGGCATCATGAGTATAGAACCACGGCCTAACCTTACTGTCGTGCGAAAAGTCTGCAGCGTGAAAGTTGCAGCCAACAGGTCAGACACATGGAATATCTTTGGCAATGTAACACATAAAACAAGAAGGAATAAGCCTATACTACATGCATATTTGGCTGGTGGTAAGGCTCTACGGTTACATTTGCATAAAGCTGATTTTCCCTACATCAAAGGAATAATTTTATTTAACTATCATGGTGGTTGTTAAACATTGAGAATGGTTGACAGCATCCTCAATCCCAATTAAAAGTACTCATCAAAAATCCCAATAACATTTATTAGAAGTAACATGTTGAGATTCACATGATATTCAATTACCAGATACTCAAACGTCCATAACCGGGGACACGGCTAATCATGATTAGTTTATACACTCTGCAGAGGTTTGCGCACTTTTCCCCACAAGACTCGATCGCCTCCGTTTGGTTCTCGCACTACATGGTGTTTGAGAGATGGATGACCGGGACATAGTCTTTCGAGCGCTAGCACCTTACATGTGGGTAGACCGTACCAACCTACATCCCCTACATCAGCTAGCCTACCCGTAAGAGTTCGCACAACTTAGTCAACTACGCCATGAGCCCATAATTGGCTTGTGGCTGCACGGAAGTTTCAGTTTGAATAATCTTATGATCCCTTAGAGCACGGGTGGCGGTCCGAAGAAATACAGCAAGTCTGATAGAAACCAGGTGCCTCAATCCACCCGGATGTGTGTTTAGGTTGCCACCTTAGATAAACCATTAATTAACAATCTCACATCATCATGGATATTCACTCACCCAATCCACGTCTACTAGCATAGCATGGCATAAGCAAGCGAGAAGTAACTCCCAAAGGTTCATAAGTAAAACAGGTAATAGGTACTACCTCAATCTACTTCCCAAACCCACAATTTAATTTGATCCTAAACATGCAAGTGTTTGAGGGTTTGATCTAATGCAATAAAACTGGGTAGTAGAAAAGGTATGATCAAGTGTTACTTGCCTTCTTGATGATCCATGAGACCTAGAGATTCGAAGTAACAAGCGGCGCACTCCGGGTGATCTAACGCAGACAAACAACAAGCATACAATAAGTACTCATCTAATGCACGGGGAAATCTCGAATAAAAGATCTAACCAGATAGTTCATCTCAAGAACCCTGGTTGCAAAAAGAATCGAATCAAATAAAGCATCGAAAGTCGAACTCGAGAGAGAACGACTCGGTTTAGTAATCTGAAACTAGGTCAAAATTTTACAGTAGCAAAACTCTGTGTAAGTAGGTTAGTCGGAACGGCGGTTTCGTAATGAAACTCCAGGCGCTTGAATCACCTGATTCCGATAAACGAGCAAGAAATAAAACAGATTTGAAAATCGGATCGGAAATCGAATCAGAAAAATTAACGGATTAAATCCGATTAAAAGAAAACGACGAACGAATTAAATAACGGACGTTCGTTAACAGAACCAATCCAACGAACACATTCATTGAAACGAACGGTTCGGTGAACGTTCATTAAATAAGAAAACCGAAAAAAATATAAAAAAAACCATCTAGGGTTTTGAAAAAAAAACCGAACATCACGAGAAAAACCGGATCGGGGCGGCGGCTACCTCCGGTGGTCTTCGCCGCGGGGGCTCAGCGGGGCTCGCGGGGTGAGGAGGGGTCGGAGGGCGGCGAGGGGCGGCGGGGTTCGGCGTCGGCGGGAACGGCGGCGGCGTCCTCGGCGGAGGCTCCGCTTCGGCTCGGGTTAGAAGGGGTGGTGGCGGGGTGAGAGAGAGGGGGGTATTTATGGAGGGGGGGGTGGCGGCCTTGGGGAGGGGCAAGCCGAGGCAGGGAGGCGGACTCAGGCGTGAGGCGGCGTCGGCGTGAGGAGAGCTCAGCAGGCGTCTTGTGAGGAGAGGAGGAGGCGGGCGGGTCTTTGGGCGGCTGGGCCTCGGCCTAGAAGCCTACAGCAGTTTTTTTTAAAACTAAACCAAACGAACTTAAAAAAATACCAAACGAACTCCGATTTTAATAAAATAATTTTCCCGACTCCTAAAAATGAGTCGAACAAAATGAACTTTAAAAGCAGCAAACATGCATATAATTTTTTTAAATGCTCATTTTGCCTAAGCAAAATAAATCTTCCAAAACCAAATTTGATTTATTTATAATATCTTCATTTTTCCTAAATATTGGGAAAGTCATATTATTCCTCTCTTAATTTTTTATAGGAAACCTTTATGAAGATAATTAAATAAATCAATGATCCTATTTTCAAAATTTGAGAAATCCCAAATATGAAAATAATGAAACTTCCAACTCTCTCCGAGGGTCCTTGAGTTGCGTGAAATTTTCTAGGATCGGGAAAATGCGAGAAAATATGATATGCATGATGACCTAATGTATAACATTCCAAATTGAAAATTTGGGATGTTACAACTTGACTAGCTCATTAATCAAAGATGGTTATGTTTCCTAACCATAGACATGTGTTGTTATTTGATTAATGGGATTACATCATTAGGAGAATGATGTGATTGACATGACCCATTCCGTTAGCCTAGCACTTGATCGTTTAGTATATTGCTATTGCTTTCTTCATGACTTATACATGTTCCTGTAACTATGAGATTATGCAACTCCGTTTACGGAGGAACACTTTGGGTGCTACCAAAGCGTCACTGGCGTAATGGGTGATTATAAAGGAGTACTACAGGTGTCTCCAAAGGTACATGTTGGGTTGGCGTATTTGAGATTAGGTTTTGTCACTCCGATTATCGGAGAGGTATCTCTGGGCCCTCTCGGTAATGCACATCATTATAAGCCTTGCAAGCAATGTGACCAATGAGTTGGTTACGGGATGATGCATTACTGAGCGAGTAAAGAGACTTGCGGTGGCGAGATTGAACTAGGTATTGGATACCGACGATCGAATCTCGGGCAAGTAACATACCGATGACAAAGGGAACAACGTATGTTGTTATGCGGTTTGACCGATAAAGATCTCCGTAGAATATGTAGGAGCCAATATGGGCATCCAGGTTCCGCTATTGGTTATTGACCGAGAATAGTTCTAGGTCATGTCTACATAGTTCTCGAACCCGTAGGGTCCATGCGCAAGGTTGCGATGATGCGGTTTTATTATGAGTTTATGAGTTTTGATGTACCGAAGGAGTTCGGAGTCCCGGATGAGATCGGGGACATGACGAGGAGTCTCGAAATGGTCGAGGCGTAAAGATCGATATATTGGACGACTATATTCGGAGTTGGAAGGTTCGAATGATTCAGGTATTTTTGAGTACTGGGAGAGTTCTGGAATTCGCCGGGGAGAAGTATTGGGCCTTATTGGGCCCTGCAGAAAGAGAGAGGGCTGCCTAGGGCAGGCGCGCGCCCCAAGGCCTAGTCCGAATTGGACTAGGGGAGGGGCCGCACCCTTCCTCCCTTCCCTTCCTTTTCTCCTACTCCTACTAGGAAAGGAGGAGTCCTACTCCCGGTGGGAGTAGGACTCCCCCCTTGGGCGCGCCTCCTCCTCCTTGGCCGGCCCTCCCCTTGCTCCTTTATATACGGGGGCAGGGGGGCACCCCAGAACACACAAGTTGATCTTCGTGATCGTTCCTTAGCCGTGTGCGGTGCCCCCCTCCACCATATTACACCTCGATCATATCGTCGCGGAGCTTAGGCGAAGCCCTGCATCGGTGGAGCATCATTATCGTCACCACGCCGTCGTGCTGATGGAACTCATCCCCGACGCTTTGCTGGATCGGAGCCCGGGGATCGTCATCGAGCTGAACGTGTGCAGAACTCGGAGGTGCCGTACGTTCGGTACTTGGATCGGTCGGATCGTGAAGGCGTCGACTACATCAACGCGTTGTTATAATGCTTCCGCCACGGTCTCACGAGTGCGTGGACATACACTCTCCCTCTCGTTGCTATGCCATCACCATGGTCTTGCGTGTGCGTGGGAAATTTTTGAAATTACTCGTTCCCCAACATGGCATCCGAGCCTGGTTTTATGCGTTGATGTCATATGCACGAGTAGAACACAAGTGAGTTGTGGGCGATATAAGTCATCTGCTTACCAGCATGTCATACTTTGGTTGGCGGTATTGTGAGATGAAGCGGCCGGACCGACATTACGTGTGCGCTTACGCGAGACTGGTTTCACCGCTTGAGCACTCGTTGCTTAAAGGTGACCGGCGGTGTTTGTTTCTCTCACTTTAGTTGAACGAGTGTGGCTCGCCCGGTCCTTGCGAAGGTTAAAACAGCACCAACTTGTCAAACTATCGTTGTGGTTTTGATGCGTAGGTAAGAACGGTTCTTGCTCAGCCCATAGCAGCCACGTAAAACTTGCAACAACAAAGTAGAGGACGTCTAACTTGTTTTTGCAGGGCATGTTGTGATGTGATGTGGTCAAGACGTGATGCTATATTGTATGAGATGATCATGTTTTGTAACCGAGTTATCGGCAACTGGCAGGAGCCATATGGTTGTCGCTTTATTGTATGAAATGCAAACGCCATGTAATTGCTTTACTTTATCACTAAGGAGTAGCGATAGTCGTAGAAGCAATAGTTGGCGAGACGACAACGATGCTACGATGGAGATCAAGGTGTCGCGCCGGTGGCGATGGTGATCATGGCGATTGCGGAGATGGAATCACAAGCACAAGATGATGATGACCATATCATATCACTTATATTGATTGCATGTGATGTTTATCCTTTATGCATCTTATCTTGCTTTGATTGACGGTAGCATTATAAGATGATCTCTCACTAAAATTATCAAGAAGTGTTCTCCCGAGTATGCACCGTTGCGAAAGTTCTTCGTCTTTGAGACACCACGTGATGATCGGGTGTGATAGGCTCTACGTTCAAATACAGCGGTGCAAAACAGTTGCGCCGCGGAATACTCAGGTTAAACTTGACGAGCCTAGCATATAACAGATATGGCCTCGGAACACGGAGACCGAAAGGTCGAGCGTGAATCATATAGTAGATATGATCAACATGTTGATGTTCACCGTTGAAACTACTCCATCTCACATGACGATCGGACATGGTGTAGTTGATATGGATCACGTAATCACTTAGAAGATTAGAGGGATGTCTATCTAAGTGGGAGTTCTTAAGTAATATGATTAATCGAACTTTAATTTATCATGAACTTAGTCCTGGTAGTATTTTGCAAATTATGTTGTAGATCAATAGCTCACGTTGTTGCTTCCCTATGTTTTTGCTTCCCGATGTTTTTATATGTGTTCCTAGAGAAAATTGTATTGAAAAATGTTAGTAGCAATGATGCGGATTGGATCCGAGATCTGAGGTTTATCCTCATTGCTGCACAGAAGAATTATGTCCTTAATGCACCGCTAGGTGACAAACCTATTGCAATAGCAGATGCAGACGTTATGAACGTTTGGCTAGCTCAAAAGGATGACTACTTGATAGTTTAGTGCACCATGCTTAAGCGGCTTAGAATCGGGACTTCAAAGGCGTTTTGAGCGTCATGGACCATATGAGATGTTCCAGGAGTTGAAGTTAATATTTCAAGCAAATACCGAGTTGAGAGATATGAAGTCTCCAACAAGTTCTAAAGCTAAAAGATGGAGGAGAATCGCTCAACTAGTGAGCATGTGCTCAGATTATGCAGGTACTTCAATCGCTTGAATCAAGTGGGAGTTAATCTTCCGGATAAGATAGTGATTGACAGAATTCTCTAGTCACCATCACTAAGTTACTAGAACTTCGTGATGAACTATAGTATGCAAGGGATGGCGAAAACGATTCCCGAGCTCTTCGTGATGTTGAAATCGACGAAGGTAGAAATCAAGAAAAGACCATCAAGTGTTGATGATTGACAAGACCACTAGTTTCAAGAGAAGGGCAAAGGGAAAGAAAGGGAACTTCAAGTGGAAAGACAAGCAAGTTGTCACTCCTGCGAAGAAGCCCAAAGCTGGACCATAGCCTGAAACCGAGTGTTTACACTGCAAAGGAAATGGTCCTTTGAGCGGAAATGCCCTGAATATTTGGTGGATAAGAAGGATGGCAAAGTGAACAAAGGTATATTTGATATACAGATTATTGACGTGTATTTTACTAGTGTTCATAGCAACCCCTCGGTATTTGATACTGGTTCGGTTGCTAAGAGTAGTAACTCAAGCAGGAGTTGCAGAATGAGCAGAAACTAGTTGAAGGGAAGTGACGATGAGTGTTGGAAGTGGTTCCAAGATTGATATGATCATCATCGCACACTCCCTATACTTTCGGGATTAGTGTTGAACCTAAATAAGTGTTATTTGGTGTTTGCGTTGAGCATGAATATGATTTGATCATGTTTATTGTGTCTGGTTATTCATTTAAGTAAGAGAATAAATTGTTGTTCATTTACATGAATAAAACCTTATATGGTTACACACCCAATGAAAATGGTTCATTGGATCTCGATCGTAGTGATACACATATTCATAATATTGATGCCAAAAGATGCAAAGTTAATAATGATAGTGCAACTTATTTGTGGCACTGCCGTTTAGGTCATATTGGTGTAAAGTGCATGAAGAAACTCCATGCTGATGGACTTTCGGAATCACTTGGTTATGAATCATTTGATGCTTGCGAACCGTGCCGTTTGGACAAGATGACTAAAACTCCGTTCTCCGGAACAATGGAACAAGCTACTGACTTATTGGAAATAATACATACCGATGTATGCGATCCAATGAGTGTTGATGCTCGTGGAAAGTATCGTTATTTTCTGACCTTCACAAGATGATTTGAGCAGATGTGGGTATATCTACTTGATGAAACATAAGTCTGAAATAGTTGAAAGGTTCAAAGAATTTCAGAGTGAAGTGGAAAATCATCGTAACAAGAAAATAAAGTTTCTGCGATCTGATCGTCGAGATGAATATTTGAGTTACGAGTTTGGTATTCATTTGAAACAATGTGAAATAGTTTCGCAACTCACGCCATATGGAACACCACAGCATAATGGTGTGTCCGAAAGTAAATAACCGCACTTTATTGGATATGGTGCGATCTATGATGTCTCTTATCGGTTTACCACTATCGTTTTGGGGTTATGCATTAGAGACAGCTGCATTCACGTTTAATAGGGCACCATCTAAATCCGTTGAGGCGACACCGTATGAACTATGGTTTAACGATAAACCTAAGCTATCGTTTCTTAAAAGTTTGGAGTTGTGATGCTTATGTGAAAAAGTTTTCACGATAAGCTCGAACCCAAATCGGAGAATGCGTCTTCATAGAATACCCAAAGGTAACTATTGGGTACACCTTCTATCACAGATCCGAAGGCAAGTTATTCGTTGCTAAGATGGATCCTTTCTAGAGAAGAAGTTTCTCTCGAAAGAAGTGAGTGGGAGGAAAGTAGAACTTGATGAGGTAATTGTACCTTCTCCCTTATTGGAAAGTAGTTCATCACGAAATCAGTTCGATGATTCCTACACCAATTAGTAAGGAAGTTAATGATGATGATCATGAAACTTCAGATCAAGTTGCTACCAAACCTCGTGGGTCTTCGAGTAAGATCCGCACGAGTGGTACGGTGATCATGTTCGGAAGTCATGTTACTAGACCATGATGAACCTCGAACTATGAGGAAGCGATGATGAGCCCAGATTCATGAAATGGCTTGAGGCCATGAAATCTGAGATGGGATCCATGTATGAGAACAAAGTGTGGACTTTGATGGAGTTGCCGATGATCGGCAAGCCATATTATATAAATGGATCTTTCAAGAGGAAGGCAGATCTGATAGTAGTATTACTATCTACAAAGCTCGACTTATCGCAAAAAGGTTTTCAAGGTGTTGACTACAATGAGATTTCCTCAAGCTGTAGCGATGCTTAAGTCTGTCGAATCATGTTAGCAATTGCCACATTTTATGAAATCGGCAAATGGATGTCAAAACTACATTCTTTAATGGATTTATTAAAGAAGAGTTGTATATGATGCAACCAGAAGGTTTTGTCAATCCTAAAGGGCTAACAAGAATGTGCAAGCACCAGTGATCCATCTATGGACTGGTGCAAGCATCTCGAGTTGGAATATATGCTTGATGATTTGATCAAAGCATATGGTTTTATCTGAGACTTTTGGAGAAGCCTGTATTTACAAGAAAGTGAGTGGGAGCACTACAACATTTCGATAAGTATATGTGAATGACATATTGTTGATCGGAAATAATGTAGAATTATTCGCAAAGCATAAAGGAGTATTTGAAAGGAGTTTTTCAAAGAAGGACCTCGGTAAAGCTGCTTACATATTGAGCATCAAGATCTATAGAGATAGATCAAGGCGCTTGATAAGTTTTTCAATGAGTACATACCTTGACAAGATTTTAAAGTAGTTCAAAATGGAGCAGTCAAAGAAAGAGTTTCTTGCCTGTGTTACAAGGTGTGAAATTGAGTAAGACTCAAATCCCGACCACGGCAGAAAATAGAAAAGAGAATGAAAGTCATTCCCTATGCCTCAGTCATAGGTTCTATAAAGTATGCTATGCTATGTACCAGACCTATTGTATACCTTGCTCTGAATTTGGGAAGGAAGTACAATAGTGATCTAGGAGTAGATCCTTTGGACATTGGTCAAGAACATCCTTAGTGAGGACTAAGGAAATATTTCTCGATTATGGAGGTGATAAAAGAACCCGTCGTAAAGAGTTATATCGATGCAAGCTTTTTACACTGATCCAGATGACTCTAAGTCTCAATCTGGATACATATTGAAAGTGGGAGCAATTAGCTAGAGTAGCTCCGTGCAGAGCATTGTAGACATAGAATATTTGCGAAATACATACGGCTCACGAATGTGATGAGACCCGTTAACTAAGCTTCTCTCACGAGCAAAACATGATCATACCTTAGTACTCTTTGGGTGTTAATCACATAGCGATGTGAACTAGATTAATGACTCTAGTAAACCCTTTGGGTGTTGGTCACATGACGATGTGAACTATGGGTGTTAATCACATGCAGATGTGAATATTGGTGTTAAATCACATGATGATGTGAACTAGATTATTGACTCTAGTGCAAGTGGGAGGCTGAAGGAAATATGCCTAGAGGCAATAATAAAGTTATTATTTATTTCCTTATTTCATGATAAATGTTTATTATTCATGCTAGAATTGTATTAACGGAAACATAATACATGTGTGAATACATAGACAAACATATAGTCACTAGTATGCCTCTACTTGACTAGCTCATTAATCAAAGATGGTTATGTTTCCTAACCATAGACATGTGTTGTTATTTGATTAATGGGATCACATCATTAGGAGAATGATGTGATTGACATGACCCATTCGTTAGCCTAGCACTTGATCGTTTAGTATATTGCTATTGCTTTCTTCATGACTTATACATGTTCCTGTAACTATGAGATTATGCAACTCCGTTTACGGAGGAACACTTTGGTGCTACCAAGCGTCACTGGCGTAGCTGGGTGATTATAAAGGAGTACTACAGGTGTCTCCAAAGGTACATGTTGGGTTGGCGTATTTGAGATTAGGTTTTGTCCTCCGATTGTCGGAGAGGTATCTCTGGGCCCTCTCGGTAATGCACATCATTATAAGCCTTGCAAGCAATGTGACCAATGAGTTAGTTACGGGATGATGCATTACAGAGCGAGTAAAGAGACTTGCGGTGGCGAGATTGAACTAGGTATTGGATACCGACGATCGAATCTCGGGCAAGTAACATACCGATGACAAAGGGAACAACGTATGTTGTTATGCGGTTTGACCGATAAAGATCTTCGTAGAATATGTAGGAGCCAAAATGGGCATCCAGGTTCCGCTATTGGTTATTGACCGAGAATAGTTCTAGGTCATGTCTACATAGTTCTCGAACCCGTAGGGTCCGCACGCTTAAGGTTGCGATGGCGGTTTTATTATGAGTTTATGAGTTTTGATGTACCGAAGGAGTTGAGTCCCGGATGAGATCGGGGACATGACGAGGAGTCTCGAAATGGTCGAGGCGTAAAGATCGATATATTGGACGACTATATTCGGAGTTCGGAAAGGTTCGAATGATTGGGTATTTTGAGTATCTGGGAGAGTTACGGGAATTCGCCGGGGAGAAGTATTGGGCCTTATTGGGCCCTGCGGGGAAGAGAGAGGGCTGCCTAGGGCAGGCCGCGCGCCCAAGGCCTAGTCCGGGTGGACTAGGGGAGGGCCGCACCCTTCCTCCCTTCCCTTCCTTTTCTCCTACTCCTACTAGGAAAGGAGGAGTCCTACTCCCGATGGGAGTAGGACTCCCCCCATTAGCGCCTCCTCCTCCTTGGCCGGCCCTCCCTTGCTCCTTTATATCTGGGGCAGGGGCACCCAGAACACACAAGTTGATCTTCGTGATCGTTCCTTAGCTGTGTGCGGTGCCCCCCTCCACCATATTACACCTCGATCATATCGTCGAGGAGCTTAGGCGAAGCCCTGCGTCGGTGGAGCATCATTATTGTCACCACGCCATCGTCTTGTGGAACTCATCCCCGGCGCTTTGCTGGATCGGAGCCGAGGATCATCATCGAGCTGTGCGTGTGCAGAACTCGGAGGTGCCGTGCGTTCGGTACTTGGATCGGTCGGATCGTGAAGGCGTCGACTACATCAACAGCGTTGTTATAGCGCTTCGCTTATGGTCTCACAGTGCGTGGACATACATTCTCCCCTCTCGTTGCTATGCCATCACCATGGTCTTGCGTGTGCGTAGGATTTTTTTTGAAATTACTACGTTCCCCAACACTCCCATCGTTGTTGGCTGTCGAATTTGTGTTGCAGTTCATACCCACCACATTTGTGTCTTCACAACTTCGTCCTCCAGCACAAACGCCAGAATGGAGCAAAAGCTGTGATTTGCCAGGTCGGTGAACTGATCCAACTCGCGGCTATGGGCCGGGTGCTGTGTCCGCGCAGGAGAACTGATACAGCTCGCTGCCAGGGTGCCATCCCTCTTCTTCTGTGCCATAAAGCCCCTCGATTGAATATCTGAATCAGCAAATCAAAATTGCCGACCCAGCCAATCTCGTCGGAACATCGTCTAGCTTGCCGTGCTCCACTCACTTTAAGTTTGTGTCAGTTTACATGGCATATGGCATTTATCTCTTCTGGCTCACATACACCTTCAATGGACCTTTGCCACTGCTAACAGTCTGTATTGTACACTCCAGGACCAAGGCGATCGACATTTTCTTGACTGGTCGATGGTGATTGCTCCCATGTCTGTTTTTTTTGTTCTTTATAGAATTTGGTTCTATAATATCATGATTTAGTGAATTTTACCTACCTACACAAACATGATATGACCTGCTATTGCATGTTCTCTAAGGTAATGTATAAATTTGTTGCTTAGTTAGGAAGAGGCTGAATCGTGTTGGATTTGTAGCGAGAGGAAGCCTGTCAACATGATGAACAGGGTAGTTTTTACTGAGGGCAGCTCGGCAAGGAAGAGACCGGATGTTTGTCATTGACCTACTTTGAAAGTGAGTGTATTTACCTCATCTGGTCGTTGTTTCCTCGTGAATTAACTTTAGATGGGGGAGCTTGATCTCATAATGTCTACTCATCAAAAATTCCTGACTTCCTTTTTATTAGTAGCATCTTTCTTAACGAAAGGTTACAAATCTTAGTTAAATGGACCATTCAAGATGTTCTAAGGTTTAAATTACTTTGACTTGGACTTATTAATGTCGGTTGAATAACATTTATTTTAATATTCTCCATGAGATGGCTCATCATTTCGAGTGTTATCTTGTTACATTATTAGTTAGAAGAATATATAGGAAAGCAACTCATGTTCCTCGATTAGACCTTATGTTATATCTAATTCTGGAAATAAAATGTTGTTAGATGAAGGCTATAACTGCGATGGCAGACATGCTTACAAGATCTCGTGAAGATCATTCTGCGATGATGGTACTCTAACGAGAAGAAGAACATGGGGAAAGAGAGCAAGCCAGCCTTGTTACATTATTGACAAGGGAAGTTGAAATCTTACCAAATAAAAGGCGTTAAGTGGCTAATATCACAGTGGCAAAATGGGCTTAATGGGATACTGGGTGATCAAATGGGCCTTGGAAAAACAATTCAGACAATTGCATTTCTTGGTCATCCTAAAGGGAATGGTCTGTATGGTCCATACATGGTTATTGCTCTTCCTTCCACCCTGTCAAACTGGTTGAACGACTCAATGAGGTAAAGCATCCAGAGTTGTCCTTCACTATGCTTAGTTTGTTTGCTATCTTATGCGAAATACTTAATTTCAGGTTTGCTCCTTCTCTAAATGGTCTGATTTATCATGGAGATAAAGTGGCTCGGACAGAGCTAGCGAGAAACTACGTGCCCAAAACTGTTGGTCCTGGTTTTCCGATAATAATCACTTCATATGAGATGGCTATGTTTGATGCAAAGTTTCTTGCTAATTATAAGTGGAAGTCACATGATCTGAATTATTGCCCTTATATATTTCTCTCCCTTCCCCATGTATGTACGTGTTGGCCAGATTCTTTTTTCCAGGGACATCTTTAAAAAAATACAAAGTGCAAATTATTGAGGGAGTTGGGGCATGTTCCAATGGATAAAATGCTCCTTTGACTGGGAGTTGGGGTAGAGTTGTGGTCGCTACTAAATTTCATTTTGCCTGATATGTTCTCATCCCATGACGAATTTGAGTCATGGTATGATTCATTTCCTTTTGATGGGCATTTTCTATATGTGCCATTTTTGTTCATTAGTTTTAGTATCCTTGAATTACTTTGTTTCCCAATAACTGATTACTGTCTCATGCCTTTTGTCATAATTCCTTTCTCTTCGAGGGAATTTATGGCCAGGTGCGCTCATATACTTCTATCTTCTAAACATGTTTTCATATGAATGAACTGAAGTCATTTCCTAGAAACTATGGTGCTTTTACTTTTTATTTAGGTTGCTCGACCAAGGTTGTTCAATGATTGTGTGCACTCCACATGCATCGCCATTTATCGAGTAAGAAAAACATGATATTTTTCTGATTATTTTCACAAGTTATCAAAATGCATTATTTTACCGACCATCACAAGTTAACGAAATGCATTATTTTACCGTTTAAATGATGCTAATTGCCTAGGGTCGATAGTGTAGAAAAATAGAATATTTTTCTACTTATTTATCTTGTTACGGTAGTTTTTGTATATAAGAAACTACAAAGATATAACCAAACCAACTTTCTTTATCAAAATTCATCTAATAGAGGACCCTATTGTGTGACAACATTGAGGCACAACGTGGAGCATTGCAACTTTCACAATGATATTGGAGGCAAGGGAATATTTTAACTCGTTGTTAAAAATATAAAAGGGAAAAAAGAGACGACATCACATATTATGACCATGGTATGTGTATTGTAGATTTTTAGAAATGCATGGCCAATATGTTGTTATGTCTTGACTTGTCCTTATGATTGAGTGCTTGTCAGGAAATTGCTACGGGACATAGCTCGGCAAGCAATGAATTTTATTATGTTGTTGTCATCAGATGGTACCTCGGTGAGTAAGTTGATGATATCCTTCTAATCATGGGTGTCAAGTCCAATCAAATCTGGTTGAGGGTCATCTTATTGTGCTCAGATATGGAAAGAATCCGCAACTGCTCCGTTGCCACTATTGCTGCCGGCACTTGATGCAGAGGGGTGAATGAAAGGAGAATGTGAATAATGAAGAGTGCACGGCAAAGGAGTGGTCCGTACCTTTTTTTTTTATCACAATGAGGGAGTTAACCCACACTAGATCCATGATCTGCTGAATGTCGGTTGTCTGGTTCGAGCTGATAGATAGTTACCATGGAGAGCGAGGCGGTGTGGGGAACCTCGTGGATGACCCTGTCTATGCTTCATAACCAAAACATAATCTTCTTTTGGTTATTTCATTTTCTCTGGGATTTGTCGTCTTATGCTTCTCTTATTGCCTCAATAAAGTTTGGTGTTGTGGCAACTCGCGGGCACATACCTCGACAACAGTCTTTTTTATTTTAAAAGAGGCCAAAGGATCACATGATATATATCATTTCATATAACTTGGCAGCAAAACACACTGTGGTGGTCGCCCTCAGCTACGATGATGTGCATTCCTTGGCACCGGGAATTGGGCTGGGACGTCATGGAGAGGAGAGAAGGGGGCGGGCGACACAGTGGAGGGAAGGAGAGATGGTGGTGAGAGGAAGGTGCGGGCTGAATGACATGGCGTCGAGGGAAGGCGCAGGAAAAAGGCGTGGTAGGGAGAGATGGCGGCGTCGATGCCGTGACGTGGAGAGCAAGTCGGGGGAATGAGATGTGCATGTGCCGTGCGGTGAGAGTCAGAGAGTGAACTGTTTTGTTTATTATAAGATGAGAAGAAAATGAGCTGCCGCTTGTGTTTTTTAGGGGAAAATAATTGTTTGCCGTGAGAGAAATATCACTTGCTCAAAGCGAGCAGCTGACAAATGAATATATATTGTATATGGGCTTATCTGATTTTTTAAATATGTGTTTATATATTCCCTTTTATAGATTGGTAATAAGAACTATGGCTTCGGATGATGCTTTGAAAGTGTCAACTCACAAAGCTTTATGATGGGCGGACTAAAAACTCATTGAAGTCTTACACAATTGGAAGAGATATGTAAAAATAATGGTTCTTCTGTAATACTTGTTGGATATGACAATATATAAGATGAATTTTCATATATGCTTATTTTTGCAAAGTATGAGAGAGATGGAGATGTATTATGTCAACATTCAAAAGGAATCCTTTTGACAAAGTTGCCGACGTGGTGTTGTTCGAAGGGGCCTAAAATTCGCCGAGTTATATACAATAATACACGTATATATGTGCAATCAGAATAAAGAATTAAAAGGCCCGTGGCAACGCACGGGCATTTTACTAGTGCTAGATTAATGCATCAACCTGACATGTTACAAACCTTGATCTAGAACCTATGACATCTCATTTTAAATGGTAATCATTGTAGTTAAAATGCTACTGTTTGATTTCATACAAGTATGTGCCCCCAACTGATGTATAGTTGTATCCATATTTGTTTTGTACAAGTATATGACGAGCTGATGAACCAGCTACATACCCTGATATACAACGACTGATCGTTTCCAAATGAACTAGTCCGTTATAATTTTCTAAAACACTAATATTCGATGATTACAAGAAGAAGTAGTCCCTGTTTTTGCGTTACTCACTTTTCTTGAAAGTTGCATACACGTTTTTTTAATTTAGATGTGTGTAACACTGGATATGCACTCGTAGTACAGCACAGATCAGTAAACACTTGGTCATGATTATGTTATTCTTGTTATCCTTTTTTAATTCAGAGGTGTTTTCATTTTTTGGTGCTGAGAATAGTAGCAAGTAGCGTCACCTGAGATGGAATTCTTGCTTCAAGGGTGAATGCTTGTCATTTTCTGCAGAATGCTAACACGAGTGCTACTTGAATCCTTAGAGTTGGTTTTTATTTCAGTACATCTAGTATCCAATATGGTATTTGTCATAACTAACGAATTAGGAGCCAATACCTTTCCCTTCTTGCTGTTTCTTAAGAGTTGGGTCACTTGCAGAATTGTTCTTTAGATAGGCTTGTGAAGGAGCCAATTACCTTGCCCTTCTTGCTGTTTCTTAAGAGTCAAGTCACTTGAAGAATTGTTCTTTACATAGGCTTGTGAAGGATAGGGAAGCACCTTACCTATCATTGAACCCATCTATACTTGCTTCAGCTGCAACTCTATGTTTAATTATGTGCTTGGGATTACTAATTGAGTCGTTCTACTACATCTTGTGATGAACTAAAGAAGATGATTTCTTTTTTTGCAGATAGCGTGCAAGAATTTCCCTCACTTGTGGCATTTATGTTTCCGATTGCCCTTCAGCACCATTGCTCACCCGAAGCATTGTGTAATGGCAAGTCACAAGCATTGTCACCCCCTGTACATGATTCTATTTGTAATATGATTACAATAGCAGAGTTGACAACAACGTGTCTGTAATGCGGCCTCGTTGCTATTCTCTTTTTCATATGCAGTGCTACTGTTATGTGTGTGATGCTCCAGCTCCATGTAAGCACTGGGGCAAAGGGCTCTATCAAGCAGGTCTCCGTGGTAAGCGTCTCAGTTCTGCTCCGTCCCCCATCTGCCTCTGTCTGTTCGTTCGAACCGGTGGTGCTGCGAGATGGGTTTGCTTGTGGATTCTTGTTTTGGTAGTAGTTTGCTTTGCTATGAGTAAAATGCTGGTACTTTGCTTGCCATGTCTGGTTCTTGTTTTGGTGGTAGTTTGCTTTGCTTATCTAGTAGTATCAGTCAATTGGCCAGCCTGTAGCAGCTTGCTGTTGTACATGATGGTGTTAAATGTGAAGATGCCAAGTGTGAGAAAATTAGACCAGCTATCCATTTCTTGCCTGAATGCATTCTTTAAATGTGACGATGTGCTAGAGGCATGCTACTATATTGCCTTGCAGTAAACAAGATGGTGTTTACTGTATTGTCTTTCATGCACATTTGGTGTTTTATATTCTGACCTGCTGGTTTCATGTGTACTGTAATTCAAGAACTATCTTCACTGTTTCTCCCTACTGCATTGTCTCCCCCGTTCTCCTTCTATATAACTCTGCAATTTACTTGAATCTGTAGTTCCTTTCAAAAGTATATGCAAAGTGTGTGTGTGTGTGTGTGTGTGTGTGTGTGTGTGTGTGTGTGTGTGTGTGTGTGTGTGTGTGTGTGTGTGTGTGTATCCAGTGAGCAAATCTGTAGTAATTACTGAATATACTATCTGCTTTCTTTTAGTGGCTATTTTCTGCTCAGTTCTCTTTTGACATATAGTTTGTTCTCTTTGAATGTGCAGATAGTACGCTGTGCTGGTGATATTTTTTTGTTGCTGGGATCATTTGAACCTGGATGTCATGTGTTATGTGATCTGAGCCATATGTCATATTGTAAAAAAATTATGTATGATGTTTTTTCGTTGCCGGGATCATGTGAAGATGTACGTTTGAAATGCTGCTTTGACAACAAACTTGTATTCCTATGTACATCCTGCTTTGACAGCAAAATTATGAAAATTTCTCAACAATATATATTGGTTAAATATCTGTTTTTCAATTTTCTCTGCTTAAAGTTGTACTGCACCTAAAAAGGCTACAACCAAAAGTTATAAAAAACAAAATGAAAAGGCCAGCAAAAACAAAATGAAAGGCCAACAAAAAAAGGAATTTACTAGAAAAAGGAAAGGACCCAAAAAAGAAAAAGGCCGTAAAATTTGGCTTGGCCCATTTAGTTGACCATGAAAAAAACACAAATAGGCTAAATTGTTGGGCTCGGCCCATGTAGAACACCGAATCGGACCGTGCTGAATCTTGTCAGTGACCTTTTCAATTGGTCACAATTTTGCCACGTCATATTGCCACGTCGGATCCGACGTGGCCTGGGCAGACAGCCAGTGACCAAAACAAAAGGTCATGGGTTAAGCATATCATTTTGGTCATAGCGTCTACAACCTTCTCACATAGAAGGTCGTTAATTTCGGTTTACGACCGCCAGCTTTTGACCTTCTGTTTTTGGTCACAAAAAGGTCGCAAATGAAAAACAATGACCTTTCAGTGACCAATAGTCAAGGTCACAAGTTGACATATTTCTTGTAGTGCGTGAGATTACCACGACAGCCTGCTATCATCATCTGCATGTGCATGTCCACCCGCCGGCGGACGCGAGAGCCAAAGCCAACAACAAGGATGTTTCTTTTACTGACCAACAACAAGGATCTTAGGGCATGTTCAACGCTGACCCGCAAACCAGACACCGCACCTATTCGCGGATAGGTGGAGACCAGTCTGTGGACACAGAGGAAGCCAGCCATCCAAAGCCACTCGCATACATTTTAAGCCACATTTTAACTAACCGGACGAAATCCATCAAACACGATGGAATTCATCAAAGTTCAGATAGAAAATAGCGCAAATCGCCCATACCTAGCATGCAAATAAGTCTAATACAACAATAGTTCAAATTCAACTAGATTAACCGGATGTTCTGCAAGTTTTCATGAATGGATCATGTCGTCTCAAACATACTGCCCCCTGAACTTCATCCCACATTGTATGTGCATAAATGCTATGCCCTCTATCCTTTGGTACATCACGGCAACACGTACATGCTATACAATGTGTAAAGCAACTGAGTGAATGAATGGATGATAAACAAGTTAAGCAAGAAGCAAAACTTACGATCACCTCGGCCACCGCGCCCAGTGCACACTTTGCCTCCAGCATATCAATTGTGCCACAAAATTGGCGACGGTGGTCTGGATGGTGTACCATAGATACACTAAAAACTTCACATTGCGTTCACAGATGATGTGCATGTCGTAGGGCGCGATGTGCTTTCGCACGTGAAATAAATTATGCACGCGTTGTCAGAAGAGCCCCCTTATGCTCCTGCCTAAGAAACCCGCAGATATGGCCAACCATGCATCATACAACAACTCATCCTCCATGCTCGCATACCTCGCCATCATTTGTACCCTAAAAAACCACTTAAATTTTGACAATAAGCTCAATGGCATTTGGTGGAACACCTTCCGAACGTGGTGACTGCCATGGACGTCGTCGATAGGGGGCGGAGGTACCTGGCTGTGGACGGATCCTGGGTGGACGGTGTCGTAGTACAAGGTGAGCGGGCGCATGAGTGGTGGTTGGAGACGTCTGGTAATGCCTGAGTGGCAACCGGAGAGGTACAACGGCAGCTTCGGGGGAGGAGGGTGCGGATGGAAAGCAAGGGGGAGCAGGGATGGACTGGAAGAGAATGAGACCGGGAGGGGGATTCACATGTGCTGGGGGTGTCGCAGTGCTAAATGGCTGCTATCCGAACTTCCACAACTCCCCCCACACACACTTTGCTTCCAATTTGCCGGAGCGTTTAGTCCATGCAGGATTTTTTTGCTTAAAAGAACCAGACACTTTGAATAACCTAATGCATGCATTTCTTTAGACCTAATTTAACTCACCTAATTTAGGGGTTAAAAAATGTTACCCCCTCTAAAAGTCCATTGAGTCGGTCTTATAACAATCTCATTCATTATCCTTGCTAGTTGCAACAAGTTATGAGCTCAAAATGTGATTGGAAATATTTTTCCATTTTATGATTAAATAATAACTGAAAATAAAAGTGCATATTAAAGTGTTTGCAAAAGGTTTCTTATGGAGGCCATTGGACCAGGGTCCGTAGGTTCACTACTAGCACATGTCAAAGCCGCGGTGACACATAGGTACATGAATTTGGTCTAATTTCACCCAAAATGAAAGAAGACTTTCATATCCAAATGTAGTTGGATCAAGAATCCTAATTCTTGCTATTTGGAATGGATTTGATTGTATTGAGCCTGACTCATTGTGGTCATTTTTCTTTGCCGAGTAATCAAACATTCACGAAAAATCATACCATATGTTTGGATCTTGTAGATAAAATACACTATAATTTTACTAGACTGCACATGTCTCATCTAATAACTAGTACTTCACCTAAGCTGCTGGAAACGCTCATGAATTCACCTCAAGTATTAAGTAAACATTGCAATATGCATGATAACATACAGTTGACAACACTTACTCTCAGTGCCCGCAGTACAGATGATAACAAGTCAGGTAATTGTTTTCTTCTTAGTGAGGTAAAACCGTCCAAGCTTTTCCTATCATATTGTGGTCGGAAGTAATTTACAAATAGATATGTATCTACGCCATCTACTGCACACCACTCTCTCTATTCAGTTTTCATCTAAACTATATTAAATTATTGAATTAAATTTTGACAACTAAATATAGTATATAGTTGATACACATATATCTATGTGTGTTCTTGAATATTTTAATATTGTTAAATAACATGACTGGGATCTCTAAAGTTTATTGTCTAACATATATCTTAATAGTGATTTCTAGTATATTATTATGTAAGTTTATCTGTAGAAACTTCTAATGTATAAATTGATCCGCGGCCATGAAACTTTCGAGTTTAGTCAGCTAACAATTTTATGTCCCTTCATTGGTGCTAGTTCAATGAGCCGAGAGTAACATGGTACACTCCCCCCTCCAAGCTGACTGAGGCCACCACTGTATATCCTACATCAATCCCATCATCACTGTGTTGCTGCGCACAGACGAACTGATATCAAAAGGACATCCATACATGTCGAGCTCATACCTTCATAGGTGTGACAATTTGGTCGAGATGATGCAAACAATTCAACCCTTGTAGCGGAAACTTCAAACACATCGAGTAAACCCATCGGATTGTGCCCTAGTTTCACACTTGTCGTCGTAATCTTGTCTTCATCTCATGTTTGACCAAATCAACAAGCCAGGCGATTACATTGAATGTACTCACAAGCATCTATCCGGTTCCCGTGTAAGAATAGCATCTGGCCCCTGCACTCCTCTACATGGGTTTGCCCCTGATTTTAAGTATGATTAGCATTTTACGACAATCGTTTGATCTAAGCATCTATTCGGTTCGAGTCTATGTGCAAATTGTGGGTGAACATCCGAGATATTAGGACAACTTGTATCCATGCGTTGCACGAATAATTGTATCAACCTTGGCGCAACAAGGACAGACACACAACAATATCATTTCAACAACCTAATTTAGCAAGTAGAATTTTATATCAAGTTAGGTTCTAGGGTTTATTCGTTCAGCAAAAAGAAAACATATGCACTTCACTTTCAAGTTCTACTATGAACCATTAACATCGCAAGTTAGCATATTTACTGTTGGGGAACGTAGTAATTTCAAAAAAAAAAAATCTACGCACACACAGGATCATGGTGATGCATAGCAACAAGAGGGGAGAGTGTGTCCACGTACCCTCGTAGACCGAAAGCGGAAGCGTTAGCACAACGCGGTTGATGTAGTCATACGTATTCATGATCCGACCGATACAAGTACCGAACACACGGCACCTCTGAGTTCAGCACACGTTCAACTCGATGACGTCCTTTGAGCTCCGATCCAGCAAAGCTTCACTGGAGAGTTTCGTCAGCACGATGGTGATGGTGATGCTACTGACGCAGGGCTTCGCCTAAGCACCGCTACGATATGATCGAGGTGGATTATGGTGGAGGGGGACACCGCACACGGCTGGGAGAGATCAACAGATCAACTTGTGTGTCTAGAGGTGCCCCCCTTCCCCCGTATATAAAGGAGCAAGGGGGGAGGCCGGCCGACCCCTGTAGGCGCGCCAGGAGGAGGAGTCCTCCTCCTAGTAGGAGTAGGACTCCCCTCTTTCCTACTCCTACTAGGAGGGGGAAAGGAAGGGGGAGAGGGAGAAGGAAAGGGGGGCGCCGCCCCCCTCTCCTAGTCCAATTCGGACCAGAGGGGGAGGGGCACGCGACCTGCCCTAGGACAGCCCTCCCTCTCTCCACTAAGGCCCATAAGGCCCACTATTTCTTCCGGGGGGTTCCGGTAACCCTCCGGCACTCCGGTTTTCTCCGAAACCGCCCGGAACACTTCCGGTGTCCGAATATAGTCATCCAATATATCGATCTTTACGTCTCGACCTTTTAGAGACTCCTCGTCATGTCCATGATCATATCCGGGACTCAGAACTACCTTCGGTACATCAAAACACAAAATCTCATAATACCGATCGTCACCGAACTTTAAGCGTGCGGACCCTACGGGTTCGAGAACTATGTAGACATGACCGAGACACGTCTCCGGTCAATAACCAATAGCGGAACCTGGATGCTCATATTGGCTCCGACATATTCTACGAAGATCTTTATCGGTCAAACTGCATAACAACATACGTTGTTCCCTTTGTCATCGGTATGTTACTTGCCCGAGATTCGATCGTCGGTATTTCAATACCTAGCTCAATCTCGTTACCGGCAAGTCTCTTTACTCGTTACGTAATGCACCATCCCGCAACTAACTCATTAGTCACATTTCTTGCAAGGCTTATTGTGATGTGCATTACCGAGAGGGCCCAGAGATACCTCTCCGACAATCGGGGTGACAAATCCTAATCTCGATCTATGCCAACTCAACAAGTACCATCGGAGACACCTGTAGAGCACCTTTATAATCACCCAGTTACGTTGTGACGTTTGGTAGCACACAAAGTGTTCCTCCGGTATTCAGGAGTTGCATAATGTCATAGTCATAGGAACGTGTATAAGTCATGAATAAAGCAATAGCAATATACTAAACGATCAAATGCTAAGCTAACGGAATGGGTCAAGTCAATCACATCATTCTCTAATGATGTGATCCCGTTAATCAAATGACAACTCATGTCTATGGTTAGGAAACTTAACTATCTTTGATTCAACGAGCTAGTCAAGTAGAGGCATACTAGTGGCACACTGTTTGTCTATGTTTTCACACATGTACTAAGTTTCCGGTTAATACAATTCTAGCATGAATAATAAACATTTATCATGAAATAAGGAAATAAATGATAACTTTATTATTGCCTCTTGGGCATATTTCCTTCAGTCTCCGACTTGCAGTAGAGTCAATAATCTAGTTCACATCGCCATGTGATTTAACACCAATAGTTCACATCACCATGTTATTAACACCCATCGTTCACATCATTGTGTGACCAACACCCAAAAGGTTTACTAGAATCAATAATCTAGTTCACATCACTATGTGATTAACACCTAAAGAGTACTAAGGTGTGATCATGTTTTGCTTGTGAGAGAGGTTTAGTCAACGGGTCTGCCACATTATGATTCGTATGTACTTTGCAAATTTCTATGTCAACAATGCTCTGCACAGAGCTACTCTAGCTAATTGCTCCCACTTTCAATATGTATCCATATTGAGACTTAGAGTCATCTGGATCAGTGTCAAAACTTGCATCGACATAACCCTTTACGCCGAACCTTTTGTCACCTCCATAATTGAGAAACATATCCTTATTCCACTAAGGATAATTTTGACCACTGTCCAGTGATCTACTCCTAGATCACTATTGTACTTCCTTGCTAAACTCAGTGTAGGGTATACAATAGATCTGGCACGTAGCATGGCCTACTTTACAGAACCTATGGCTAAGGCATAGGGAATGACTTTCATTCTCTTTCTATCTTCTGCCGTGGTCGGGTTTTGAGTCTTACTCAATTTCACACCTTGTAACACAGGCAAGAACTCTTTCTTTGACTGTTCTATTTTGAAATACTTCAAAATCTTGTCAAGGTATGTACTCATTGAAAAAACTTATCAAGTGTCTTGATCTATCTCTATGGATCTTGATGGTCAATATGTAAGCAGCTTCACCGAGGTCTTTCTTTGAAAAAAAACTCCTTTCAAAAACTCCTTTATGCTTTCCAGAAAATTCTACATTATCTTCGATCAGCAATATGTCATTCACATATACTTATCAGAAATTTTGTAGTGCTCCCACTCACTTTCTTGTAAATACAGGCTTCACCGCAATTCTGTATGAAACTATATGCTTTGATCAACTCATCAAAGCGTATATTCCAACTCTGAGATGCTTGCACCAGTCCATAGATAGATCGCTGGAGCTTGCACATTTTGTTAGCACTTTTAGGATCGACAAAACCTTCTGGTTGTATCATATACAACTCTTCTTTAAGAAATCTCTCTAAAAAAACTCTTCTTTAAGAAATCCATTAAGGAATGCAGTTTTTACATCCATTTGCCAGATTTCATAAAATGCGGCAATTGCTAACATGATTCGGACAGACTTTTAAGCCTCGATATGAGTGAGAAAATCTCATCGTAGTCAACACCTTGAAATTGTCGAAAACATTTTGCGACAATTTGATCTTTGTAGATAGTAACACTACTATCAGCGTTCGTCTTCCTCTTGTAGATCCGTTTATTCTCAATGGCTTGCCGATCATCGGGCAAGTCAACCAAAGTCCATACTTTGTTCTCATACATGGATCCCATCTCAGATTTCATGGACTTAAACCATTTTGCAGAATCTGGGCTCATCATCGCTTCCTCATAGTTCGTAGGTTCATCATGGTCAAGTAACATGACCTCCAGAACAGGATTACCATACCACTCTAGTGCGGACCGTACTCTGGTTGACCTATGAGGTTCGGTAGTAACTTGATCTGAAGTTTCATGATCATCATCATTAATCTTCCTCACTAATTGGTGTAGGCATCACTGGAACTGATTTCTGTGATGAACTATTTTCCAATTTGGGAGAAGGTACAATTACCTCATAAACTCCTTCTCTAGAAAGGATCCATTCTTAGCAACGAATATTTTGCCTTTGGATCTGTGATTAGAAGGTGTACCCAACAGTCTCCTTTGAGTATCCTATGAAGACGCATTTCTCTGATTTGGGTTCGAGCTTATCAGGTTGAAAACCTTTTCACATAAGCATTGCAGCTCCAAACTTTAAGAAATGACAACTTTGGTTTCTTGCCAAACCACAGTTCATATAGTGTCGTCTCAACGGATTTATATGGTGCCCTATTTAACGTGAATGCAGCTGTCTCTAATGCATAACCCCAAAACGATAGTGGTAAATCGGTAAGAGACATCATAGATTGCACCATATCTAATAAAGTATGGTTACGATGTTCGGACACACCATTATGTTGTGGTGTTCCAGGTGGCATGAGTTGTGAAACTATTCCGCATTGTTTCAAATGAAGACCAAAATTGTAACTCAAATATTCTCCTCCACGACCAGATCGTAGAAACTTTATTTTCTTGTTACGATGATTTTCCACTTCACTCTGAAATTATTTGAACTTTTCAAATGTTTCAGTTTTATGTTTCATCAAGTAGATATACCCATATCTGCTCAAATCATGTGTGAAGGTCAGAAAATAACGATACCTGCCGTGGGCCTCAACACTCATCGGACTGCATACATCAGTATGTATTATTTCCGACAAGTCTATTGCTCGCTCCATTGTTTCGGAATGGAGTCCTAGTAAATCTTGCCCATGAGGCATGGTTCATAAGCATCAACTGATTCATAATCAAGTGATTCCAAAAGCCCATCAGCATGGATTTTCTTCATGCGCTTTAGACCAATATGACCTAAACGGCAGTGCCACAAATAAGTTGCACTATCATTATTAACTTTGCATCTTTTGGCTTCAATATTATGAATATGTGTATCACTGCAATCGAGATCCAACAAACCATTTTCATTGGGTGTATGACCATAGAAGGTTTTATTCATGTAAACAGAACAACAATTATTCTCTAACTTAAATGAATAACCATATTGCAATAAACATGATCAAATCATATTCATGCTCAACGCAAACTCAAAATAACATTTATTTAGGTTCAACACTAATCCCGAAAGTATAGGGAGTGTGCGATGATGATCATATCAATCTTGGAACTACTTCCAACACGCATCGTCACTTCACCCTTAACTAGTTTCTGTTCATTCTGCAACTCCCGTTGCGAGTTACTACTTTTAGCAACTGAACCAGTATCAAATACCGAGGGGTTGCTATAAACACTAGTAAAGTATACATCAATAACATGTATATCAAATATACCTTTGTTCACTTTGCCATCCTTCTTATCCGCCAATTACTTGGGGTAGTTCCGCTTCCAGTGACCAGTTCCTTTGCAGTAGAAGCACTTAGTCTCAGGCTTAGGTCCAGACTTGAGCTTCTTCACTTGAGCAGCAACTTGCTTGCCGTTCTTCTTGAAGTTCCCCTTCTTCCCTTTGCCCCTTTTCTTGAAACTAGTGGTCTTGTAAACCATCAACACTTGATGTTTTTCTTGATTTCTACATTCACCGATTTTAGCATCGCAAAGATCTTGGGAATTGTTTTCGTCATCCCTTGCATATTATAGTTCATCACGAAGTTCTATTAACTTGGTGATAGTGACTAGAGAACTTTGTCAATTACTATCTTATTTGGAAGATTAACTCCCACTTGATTCAAGCAATTGTAGTACCCAGACAATCTGAGCACATGCTCACTGGTTGAGCTATTCTCCTCCATCTTTTAGCTATAGAACTTGTTGGAGGCTTTATATCTCCCAACTCCGGTATTTGCTTGAAATATTAACTTCAACTCCTGGAACATCCCATATGGTCCATGATGTTCAAAACGTCTTTGGAGTCCCGATTCTAAGCCGTTAAGCATGGTGCACTAAACTATCAAGTAGTCATCATATTGAGCTAGCCAAACGTTCATAACGTCTGCATCTGCTCCTGCAATAGGTCTGTCACCTAGCGGTGCTTCAAGGACATAATTCTTTTGTGCAGCAATGAGGATAAACCTCAGATCACGGACCCAGTCCGCATCATTGCTACTACCATCTTTCAACTTAGTTTTCTCTAGGAACATATATAAAACATAGGGAAGCAACAATGCGAGCTATTGATCTATAACATTATTTGCAAAATACTATCAGGACTAAGTTCATGATAAGTTAAAGTTCAATTAATCATATTACTTAAGAACTCCCACTTAGATAGACATCCCTCTAATCATCTAAGTGATCACGTGATTCAAATCAACTAAACCATGTCCGATCATCACGTGAGATGGAGTAGTTTTCAATGGTGAACATCACTATGTTGATCATATCTACTATATGATTCACGCTCGACCTTTCGATCTCCAGTGTTCCGAGGCCATATCTGCCTATGCTAGGCTCGTCAAGTTTAACCCGAGTATTCCTGCGTGCGCAAAACTGTCTTGCACCCGTTGTAGATGAACGTTGAGCTTATCACACCCGATCATCACGTGGTGTCTCGGCACGACAAACTTTGGCAACGGTGCATACTCAGGGAGAACACTTTTACCTTGAAATTTAGTGAGAGATCATCTTATAATGCTACCGTCAATTAAAGCAGAATAAGAAGCATAAAGGATAAACATCACATGCAATCAATATATGTGACATGATATGGCCATCATCATCTTGTGCCTTTGATCTCCATCTCCAAAGCATCGTCATGATCTCCATCGTCACCGGCATGACACCATGATCTCCATCATCTTGATCTATATCAATGTGTCGTCACATGGTCGTCTCACCAACTATTGCTCTTGCAACTATTGCTATCGTATAGCGATAAAGTAAAGCAATTATTTGGCGCTTGCATCTTATGCAATAAAGAGACAACCATAAGTCTTCTGCCAGTTGCCGATAACTTCAACAAAACATGATCATCTCATACAATAAATATAGCATCATGTCTTGACCATATCACATCACAACATGCCCTGCAAAAACAAGTTAGACGTCCTCTACTTTGTTGTTGCAAGTTTTACGTGGCTGCTACGGGCTGAGCAAGAACCGTTCTTACCTACGCATCAAAACCACAACGATAGTTTGTCAAGTTAGTGATGTTTTAACCTTCTCAAGGACCGCGTAGCCACACTCGGTTCAACTAAAGTTGGAGAAACTAACACCCACCAGCCACCTATGTGCAAAGCACGTCGGTAGAACCAGTCTCGCGTAAGCGTACGTGTAATGTCGGTCCGGGCCGCTTCATCCAACAATACCGCCGAACCAAAGTATGACATGCTGGTAAGCAGTATGACTTGTATCGCCCACAACTAACTTGTGCTCTACTCGTGCATATTACATCTACGCATAAACCAGGCTCGGGTGCCACTATTGGGGAACGTAGTAATTTCAAAAAAAAAATCCTACGCACACACATGATCATGGTGATGCATGATGACCCACAAGTATAGGGGATCTATCGTAGTCCTTTCGATAAGTAAGAGTGTCGAACCCAACCAGGAGCAGAAGGAAATGATAAGCGGTTTTCAGCAAGGTATTCTCTGCAAGTACTGAAATAAGTGGTAACTGATAGTTTTGTGATAAGATAAATTGTAACGAGCAACAAGTAAGAAGAGTAAATAAAGTGCAGCAAGGTGGCCCAATCCTTTTTGTAGCAAAGGACAAGCCTGGACAAACTCTTATAATAGGAAAAGCGCTCCCGAGGACACATGGGAATATCGTCAAGCTAGTTTTCATCACGTTCATATGATTCACGTTCGGTACTTTGATAATTTGATATGTGGGTGGACCGGTGCTTGGGTGTGATACGTCCATTTTGCATCATGCTTTTATATCAATATTTATTGCATTACGGGCTGTTATTACAGATTATATCTCAATACTTATGGCTATTCTCCCTTATTTTACAAGGTTTATCATGAAGAGGGGGGATGCCGGCAGCTGGAATTCTGGCTGGAAAAGGAGCAAATGTTGGAAACCTATTCTGCACATCTCCAAAAGTTCTGAAACTCCACGAAACAACTTTTTGGAATTTATAAGAAATTATGAGCAAAATAAATAGGCCAGGGGCCACACTGTCCGAGAGGCAGGGGCGCGCCTCTATCTCTGGGCCCTGGTGGCCTCCGTCCATCTTCTGCTATATCATCACTTTTACTCTGGAAAAAATCGTGGAAAAGCTTATGGGACGAAACTCTGCCGCCACGAGGCGGAACCTTGGCGGAATCAATCTAGGGCTCTAGCGGAGCTGTTCTGCCGGGGACACTTCCCTCCGGGAGGGCGAAATCATCATCATCGCCATCACCAACGCTCCTCTCATCGGGAGAGGGCAATCTCCATCAACATCTTCACCAGCACCATCTCATCTCCAAACCCTAGTTCATCTCTTGTATCCATTTCTTGTCTCCAAGTCTGGGATTGGTGCTAGTAGGTTGCTAGTAGTGTTGATTACTCCTTGTAGTTGATGCTAGTTGGTTTACTTGGTGGAAGATCATATGTTCAGATCCTTTATGCATATTATTACTCCTCTGATTATGAACATGAATATGCTTTGTGAGTAGTTACGTTTGTTCCCGAGGACATGGGTGAAGTCTTGCTATTAGTAGTCATGTGAATTTGGTATTCGTTCGATATTTTGATGAGATGTATGTTGTCTTTCCTCTAGTGGTGTTATGTGAACGTCGACTACATGACACTTCACCATTATTTGGGCCTAGAGGAAGGCATAGGGAAGTAATAAGTAGATGATGGGTTGCTAGAGTGACAGAAGCTTAAACCCTAGTTTATGCGTTGCTTTGTTAGGGGCTCATATGGACTCATATGTTTAATGTTATGGTTAGGTTTACCTTAATACTCCTTTTTGTAGTTGCGGATGCTTGCAATAGGGGTTAATCATAAGTGGGATGCTTGTCCAAGTTAGGACAGTACCCAAGTGTCGGTCCACCCACATATCAAATTATCAAAGTACCGAACGCGAATCATATGAACGTGATGAAAACTAGCTTGACGATAATTCCCAATGTGTCCTCGGGAGCTCCTTCTTCATTATTAGAATTTGTCCACAATTATCCTTTGCTACATAAAGGATTGGGCCACCTTGCTGCACGTTATTTACTTTATTTACTTTTTGCTCGTTACTATTTATCTTATCACAAAACTATCTATCACCTACTATTTCAGTGCTTGCAGAGAAAACCTTACTGAAAACCGCTTATCATTTCCTTCTGCTCCTCGTTGGGTTCGACAGTCTTACTTATCGAAAGACTACGATAGATCGCCTATTCTTGTGGGTCATCAAGACTCTTTTCTGGCGCCGTTGCCGGGGAGTGTAGCGCTTTTGGTGAGTGGAACTTGGTAAGGAAACATTTATATAGTGTGCTGAAATTTTCTGTCACTTGTCACTATGGAAACTAATCCTTTGAGGGGCTTGTTTGGGGTATCTTCACCCCAACCAGAAGAGCAAAGAGATGCTCCTCAACCTACTGAACTTTATGAAAATATTCACTTTGAGATTCCTTCGGGTATGATAGAAAAACTGCTAGCTAATCCTTTTGCAGGAGACGGAACATTGCATCCCAATTTACACCTTATCTTTGTGGATGAAGTTTGTGGATTATTTAAGCTTGTAGGTATTCCCGATGATGTTGTCAAAAGGAAGGTCCGATTTACACCTTATCTTTGTGGATGAAGTTTGTGGATTATTTAAGCTTGTAGGTATTCCCGATGATGTTGTTAAAAGGAAGGTCTTCCCTTTATCTTTGAAGGGAGATGCATTGACATGGTATAGGCTATGTGATGATACGGGATCTTGGAATTATAAGCGATTGAAGTTGGAATTTCACCAGAAGTTCTATCCTATGCATCTTTTTCATCGTGATCGTAATTACATATATAATTTCTGGCCTCGTGAAGGAGAAAGCATCGCTCAAGCTTGGGGGAGGCTTAAGTCAATGTTATATTCATGCCCCAATCATGAGCTCTCTCGGGAAATGATTATTCAGAATTTTTATGTTCGGCTTTCTCTTAATAATCGCAACCTGCTCGATACTTCTGTCTTTGGTTCTTATATGCTGAAGACTATTGATTTCAAATGGGACTTATTGGAAAGAATTAAACGCAACTCTGAAGATTGGGGTTCCGACGATGGTAAGGAGTCAGGTATGACACCTAAGTTCGATTGTGTTAAATCTTTTATGGATACCGATGCTTTTCGTGGATTTAGCGCTAAGTATGGACTTGACTCTGAGATAGTAGCTACTTTTTGTGAATCTTTTGCTACTCACGTTGATCTCCCTAAAGAGAAGTGGGTTAAATATAATCCTCCTGTTGAAGTGAAAGTAGTTGCACCCATTACAGTCGAAGAAAAGACCATTACATATAGTGATCCTATTATTCCTACAGCTTATGTCGAAAAACCTCCTTTTCCCGTTAGGATAAAAGATCATGTTAAAGCTTCGACTGTTGTTCGTAAGAGTAATACTAGGACCCATACACCTCCTGAGCAAATTAATGTTGAACCTGGTATTGCTATGATTAAAGATCTCTTGGATGAGGACTTAGATGGGCATGTTATCTGTTTCGTGGGTGAAACTGCTAATATTGCTAGACCCGATACTAAGACACGTAGACCTGTTGTAGGCATGCCTGTTATTTTTGTTAAAATAGGAGATCATTGCTATCATGACTTATGTGATATGGGTGCTAGTGCTAGTGCGATACCATATGATCTATATAAATAAATTATGCACGATATTGCACCTGTTGAATTGGAAGACATTGATGTTACTATTAAGCTTGCTAATAGGGACACCATTAAACCTATTGGGATTGTTAGAGATGTTGAAGTCTTGTGTGGGAAGATTAAATACCCTGCTGATTTTCTTGTACTTGCTTCCCCACAAGATGATTTTTGTCCCATTATTTTGGTAGACCCTTCTTGCATCTGCTAGTGCTAAGATTAATTGTGAAAAGAACATTGTCTTTGTTGGCATAGATGGTATGTCTCATGAGTTCAATTTTGCTAAGTTTAGTAGACAACCTCGTGAAAGGGAACCACCTAGTAAAGATGAGATTATTGGTCTTGCTTCTATTGTTGTTCCTCCAACTGATCCGTTAGAACATTATTTCTTAGACCATGAAAACAATATGTTAATGAAGGAAAGGGAAGAAATAGATGAAGTGTTCCTTAAACAAGAACCTGTGCTGAAGCATAACCTTCCCGTTGAAATTCTTGGGGATCCCCCTCCACCCAAGGGTGATTCCGTGTTTGAACTCAAACCTTTACCTGATAATCTTAAGTATGCTTATCTTGATGAAAAAGAAATATATCCTGTTATTATTAGTGCTAACCTTTCAGAGAAAGAAGAAGAAAGATTATTGAAAACTCTGAAGAAGCACTGGGCTGCTATTGGATATACTCTGGATGATCTTAATGGCATCAGTCCCACATTATGGCAACACAAAATTTCAGTGGAGAAAGATGCCAAACCAGTTAGAGATCCTCAAAGACGATTAAGTCCCAAAATGAAGGAAGTGGTAAGAAAGGAGATACTAAAACTCCTTGAGGCAGGTATTATTTATCCGTTCTCGATAGTGAATGGGTAAGCCCCATCCATTGTGTCCCCAAAAAGGGAGGTATTACCGTTGTTCCTAATGATAAAGATGAATTGATCCCGCAAAGAATTATTACAGGTTATAGGATGGTAATTGATTTTTCTAAGTTAAATAAAGCTACTAAGAAAGATCATTAGCCTTTACCTTTTATCGATCAAATGCTAGAAAGGCTATCCAAACACACACATTTTTGCTTTCTAGATGGTTATTCTGGCTTCTCTCAAATACCTGTGTCAGCAAAGGATCAATCTAAAACTACTTTTACTTGCCCTTTTGGTACTTTTGCTTATAGACGTATGCCTTTTGGTTTATGTAACGCACCTGCTACCTTTCAAAGATGCATGATCGCTATATTCTTTGATTTTTGTGAAAAGATCTGTGAGGTATTCATGGATGACTTCTCCGTCTATGGATCCTCTTTTGATGATTGTTTGAGCAACCTTGATCGAGTTTTGCAGAGATGCGAAGACACTAGTCTCGTCCTGAATTGGGAAAAGTGTCACTTTATGGTTAATGAAGGCATTGTCTTGGGGCACAAGATCTCCGGGAGAGGTATTGAAGTTGATAAAGCCAAAGTTGATGCTATTGAAAAGATGACATGTCCCAAGGACATAAAAGGTATAAGAAGTTTCCTTGGTCATGCCGGCTTTTATAGGAGGTTCATTAAGGACTTTTCTAAAATCTCTAGGCCTCTGACTAATTTATTGCAAAAAGATATTCCTTTCGTCTTTGATGATGATTGTGTAGAAGCATTTGAAACACTTAAGAAAGCTTTGATCACTGCACCCATTGTTCAGCCACCTGATTGGAATTTACCTTTTGAAATTATGTGCGATACTAGTGATTATGTTGTAGGTGTTGTTTTAGGGCAAAGAGTCGATAAGAAATTGAATGTTATCCAGTATGCTAGTAAGACTCTTGATACTGCCCAGAGAAATTACGCTACTACTGAAAAAGAGTTCTTAGCAGTTGTGTTTGCATGTGATAAGTTTAGACCTTATATTGTTGATTCCAAAGTCACCATTCACACTGATCATGCTGCTATTAAATATCTTATGGAAAATAAAGATGCTAAGCCTAGACTCATTAGATGGGTCCTCTTGCTCCAAGAATTTGATTTGCATATTATTGATAGAAAAGGAGCTGAGAACCCGTGCGCACAACTTGTCTAGGTTAGAGAATGTTCTTGATGACCCACTTTGCCTATTAATGATAGTTTTCCGATGAACAATTAGCGGTTGTCAATGCTTCTCGTACTGCTCCTTGGTATGCTGATTATGCTAATTACATTGTTGCTAAATATATACCGCCTAGTTTCACATACCAGCAAAAGAAAAAGTTTTTTTATGATTTAAGACATTACTTCTGGGATGATCCACACCTTTATAAAGAAGGTGTAGATGGTATTATTAGACGTGTGCCTGAGCATGAACAGGAACAAATACTACGCAAGTGTCACTCTGAATCTTATGGAGGACACCACGCTGGAGATAGAACTGCACACAAGGTACTTCAATCTAGTTTTTATTGGCCTACTCTTTTCGAAGATGCTCGTAAGTTTGTTTTATCTTGTGATGAATGTCAAAGAATAGGTAACATTAGTAGACGTCAAGAAAAGCCCATGAATTATTCCCTTGTTATTGAACTGTTTGATGTTTGGGGCTTTGATTATATGGGACCTTTTCCTGCCTCCAATGGTTATCCACATATTTTAGTTGCTGTTGATTACGTTACTAAGTGGGTAGAAGCTATTCCAACTAGTAGTGCTGATCATAACACTTCTATTAAAATGCTTAAAGAAGTTACTTTTCCGAGGTTTGGAGTCCCTAGATATCTTAAGACTGATGGTGGTTCACACTTTATTCATGGTGCTTTCTGTAAGATGCTTGCTAAGTATGACGTCAATCATAGAATCGCATCTCCTTACCACCCGCAGTCTAGTGGTCAAGTAGAGTTGAGCAATAGAGAGCTCAAATTAATTTTGCAAAAGACTGTGAATAGATCTAGAAAGAATTGGTCCAAAAAACTTGATGATGCATTATGGGCCTATAGAACTGCATACAAAAATCCTATGGGTATGTCTCCATATAAGATGGTTTATGGAAAAGCATGTCATTTACCTCTTGAACTTGAACATAAAGCATATTGGGCTATTAAAGATCTCAATTATGACTTCAAACTTGCCGGTGAGAAGAGGTTGTTTGATATTAGCTCACTTGATGAATGAAGAACCCAAGCATATGAGAATGCCAAGCTTTTCAAACAAAAAGTCAAACGCTGGCATGATAAGATGATACAAAAGCGTGAGTTTAACGTAGGAGATTATGTGTTATTATTCAACTCTCGTTTAAGATTTTTTGCAGGAAAACTTCTCTCAAAGTGGGAAGGTCCCTACGTTATCGAAGAGGTCTATCGTTCTGGTGCTATAAAAATCAAAAACTTCGAAGGCACAAATCTGAGGGTGGTAAACGGTCAAACAATTAAACATTATATTTCAGGTAATCCTATTAATGTGGAAACTAATATTATTGAGACCATAACCCCTGAAGAATACATAAGAGACACTTTCCAGAATGTTCCAGACTCCGAAAAGGCATAGGTACGTGGTACGGTAAGTAAACCGACTCCAAAACAACTCTAATGGCAATTTTTATCAGTTTTGGATTATTTAAGAATTTTAGGAAGAAAGAAGTAGTCCGAAAGGGACACGAGGCTCCCACGAGAGACGAGGGCCCCCCTGTCTCATGGGCACCTCGTGTGCCTCCCGGACTCCGTTTTCTTGTATGTTACGTATTTTGGTCGGTAAAAATTCATTATATATACTCCTGAAGGTTTTGACCACCGTATCACGCAAATATCCTTTGTTTTCGTTTCGAGTTGTTTCTGTTTCAGATTTCGAGCACCATGACTTCTCCCTCCTCCGACAACGAAGACAAGGATGCCTGGCTATTGAAGATAGAGTTGAAAAGAGAAGAACCGGAGGAGATTAACAAGGATGAAGAGATCAAAAGGCCATGGAGGTTCAAGCTCCGGTGGTGAAAGAAGAAGATATCCTCAACCTTTACCTAACCTTTTTACTCCAACAGAGATTGAAGCTTTCAAGATGATTGAGTTAGCCCGCATGCATAATAAGTATCTCACACAGGAGAATATTTTGTTGAAGGATCATATTGCTAGGCTCAAGGGCATTATTCGCAAGTTGGAGGAGCTATTACGCTCGATGTGCGATTATCCACCATCATCATCACCACCTCCATCACCTCCGGAAGAATAATCACATGGGTATGGGCACTCCCCTTGGCTACCGCCAAGCTTGGGGGAGGTGCCCCGGTATCGTATCACCATCACACTCCTATCTTTACCGCTTTATTTAGTTCGATCCTTTTAGTAGTATCTTGATCTAGTAGATTGAAGTTTTGATATCAAGTAGTTTTGAGCTTTGCTTTGTGATCTCTTTATGTAAGCGAGTCCGTGTGCTATCTATAATAAAGATTAGTGTTGAGTCAAGGGCGTTGCTATGATGCTATGATCTTGAGAAAGTAGAAAGAATAAAAGAGTTCATATTGATCTTATGGATAGTGATAACTTCACATATAGAAAGTATGAGGCATAAAAATTGTTGAGAGTTGATGAACGTAGCCTTGGTCATCGTTGCAATTAATAGGAAGTGATAAGGAAAGAGGGGTTCACATATAAATATATTATCTTGGACATCTTTTATGATTGTGAAGCACTCATTAAGTATGACATGCTAAAAGAGTTGACGTTGGACAAGGAAGACAACGTAATGGTTTATGTTTTCCGACATCTCAGTTAAAGTATATTGTCATTGACCTTCCAAACATGTTGAGCTTGCCTTTCCTCCTCATGCTAGCCAAATTCCTTGCACCAAGTAGAGATACTACTTGTGCTTCCAAATATCCATAAACCCAGTTCTGCCATGAGAGTCCACCATACCTACCTATGGATTGAATAAGATCCTTCAAGTAAGTTGTCATCGGTGCAAGCAATAAAAATTGCTCTCTAAATATGTATGACTTATTAGTGCAGAGAAAATAAGTTTTGTACGAACTTGTTGTGGAAGTAATAAAAGCGACGGACTGCATAATAAAGGTCCACATACAAGGGGCAATATAAAGTGACATTCTTTTGCACTAAGATTTTATGCATCAACCCTAAACGCGCATGACAACCTCTGCTTCCCTCTGCGAAGGGCCTATCTTTTACTTTATGTTTTACTTTATGCTTGAGTCAAGGTGATGCTCACCTTTCCCTTTTTATTTTTATCCTTTGGCAAGCTCCTCGTGTTTGTAAGATCATGATATATATATATCCAATTGAATGTAAGTTGGCATAGGCTATTATTGTTGACATCACCTAAAGGTGAATACGTTGGGAGGCAACACAATAAGCCCCTATCTTTCTAAGTGTCCGGCTGAAACTCTATAACCACAAGTACTGCGTGAGTGTTAATAATTATAGGGGACTACGAGGTAGTTGAGTATGTGAGCTTGCTGAAAAGCTCTATTATTGACTCTTTCCGATAGTACGATAAATTGCAATTGCTTCAATGACTGAGATTATAGTTTGTTAGTTCCCAATGAAGTTTTTGAACCATACTTGATATTGTGAATTGCTTATTACATGAGCATAGGAAATTATATGACAAAATCCATATATGTTGTTGTTATTAGAATGATCATGATGCCCTCATGTCCGTATTTTATTTTTATCGACACCTCTATCTCTAAACATGTGGACATATTTTTCGATTTGGCTTCCGCTTGAGGACAAAGCGAGGTCTAAGCTTGGGGAGTTGATCGTCCATTTTGCATCATGCTTTTATATCAATATTTATTGCATTATGGGCTGTTATACATTATATCTCAATACTTATGGCTATTCTCCTTATTTTACAAGGTTTATCATGAAGAGGGGGATGCTTGGCAATGGAATTCTGGCTGGAAAAGGAGCAAATGTTGGAAACCTATCCTGTACATCTCCAAAAGTCCTGAAACTCCACGAAACAACTTTTTGGAATTTATAAGAAATTATGAGCAAAAGAAATAGGCCAGGGGGCCCACACCTGTCCAGGAGACAGGGGGCGCCCCCCCCCCTACAGGGCGCGCCCCTATCTCCTGGGCCCCCTGGTGGGCCTCCAGCGTCCATCTTCTGCCATATCATAACTTTTACCCTGGAAAAAATCGTGGGAAAGCTTACGGGACGAAACTCCGCCACCACGAGGCGGAACCTTGGCGGAATCAATCTATGGCTCTGGCGGAGCTATTCTTTCGAGGACACTTCCCTCCGGGAGGGGGAAAGCATCATCATCGTCATCACCAACGCTCCTCTCATCGGGAGAGGGCAATCTCCATCAACATCTTCACCAGCACCATCTCATCTCCAAACCCTAGTTCATCTCTTGTATCCATTTCTTGTCTCCAAGTCCGGGATTGGTGCTAGTAGGTTGCTAGTAGTGTTGATTACTCCTTGTAGTTGATGCTAGTTGGTTTACTTGGTGGAAGATCATATGTTCAGATCCTTTATGCATATTATTACTCCTCTGATTATGAACATGAATATGCTTTGTGAGTAGTTACGTTTGTTCCTGAGGACATGGGTGAAGTCTTGCTATTAGTAGTCATGTGAATTTCGTATTCGTTTGATATTTTGATGAGATGTATGTTGTCTTTCCTCTAGTGGTGTTATGTGAACGTCGACTACATGACACTTCACCATTATTTGGGCCTAGAGGAAGGCATAGGGAAGTAATAAGTAGATGATGGGCTGCTAGAGTGACAGAAGCTTAAACCCTAGTTTATGCGTTGCTTCGTTAGGGGCTCATATGGACTCATATGTTTAATGTTGTGGTTAGGTTTACCTTAATACTCCTTTTTGTAGTTGCGGATGCTTGCAATAGGGGTTAATCATAAGTGGGATGCTTGTCCAAGTTAGGACAGTACCCAAGTGTCGGTCCACCCACATATCAAATTATCAAAGTACCGAACGCGAATCATATGAACGTGATGAAAACTAGCTTGACGATAATTCCCAATGTGTCCTCGGGAGCTCCTTCTTCATTATTAGAAATTGATCAGGCTTATCCTTTGCTACATAAAGGATAGGGCCACCTTGCTGCACGTTATTTACTTTATTTACTTTTTGCTCGTTACTATTTATCTTATCACAAAACTATCTATCACCTACTATTTCAGTGCTTGCAGAGAAAACCTTACTTAAAACCGCTTATCATTTCCTTCTGCTCCTCGTTGGGTTCGACACTCTTACTTATCGAAAGGACTACGATAGATCCTCTATACTTGTGGGTCATCAGGGTGCTGTTCTTACTTGAACAAGCATCCCACTTATGATTAACCTCTATTGCAAGCATCCGCAACTACAACAAAAGTATTAAGGTAAACCTAACCATAGCATGAAACATATGGATCCAAATCAGCCCCTTACGAAGCAACACATAAACTAGGGTTTAAGCTTATGTCACTCTAGCAACCCATCATCTACTTATTACTTCCTAATGCCTTCCTCTAGGCCCAAATAATGGTGAAGTGTTATGTAGTCGACGTTCACATAACACCACTAGAGGCTAGACAACATACATCTCATCAAAATATTGAACGAATACCAAATTCACATGACTACTAATAGCAAGACTTCTCCCTTGTCCTCAGGAAAAAACGTAACTACTCACAAAGCATATTCATGTTCATAATTAGAGGGGTAATAATATGCATAAAGGATCTGAACATATGATCTTCCACCAAATAAACCAACTAGTATCAACTACAAGGAGTAATCAACACTACTAGCAACCTACTAGCACCAATCCCGGACTTGGAGACAAGAATTGGATACAAGAGATGAACTAGGGTTTTGAGAGGAGATGGTGCTGGTGAAGATGTTGATGGAGATTTCCTCTCCCGATGAGAGGAGCGTTGGTGATGACGATGGTGATGATTTCCTCCCGAGGGAAGTGTCCCCGCAGAACAGCTCTGCCGGAGCCCTAGATTGGTTCCGCCAAGGTTCCTCCTCGTGGCGGCTGAGTCTCATCCCGAAAGGTTGCTTCTTATTTTTTTCTCATTGAAAGACTTCATATAGGAGAAGATGGGCGTCGGAGAGCCACCAGGGGGCCCACGAGGTAGGGGGGCGCGCCCCCCACCCTCGTGAGCAGGGTGTGGGCCCCCTGGCCTTCATCTTTGGCGACGATTTTTCTTTATTTATTGTAAGATATTCCGTGGAGTTTCAGGACTTTTGGAGTTGCGCAGAATAGGTCTCCAATATTTGCTCCTTTTCCAGCCCAGAATTCCAGGTGTCGGCATTCTCCCTCTTCATGTAAACCTTGTAAAATAAAAGATAATAGCCATAAGTATTGTGACATAAGGTGAAATAACAGCCCATAATGCAATAAATATCAATATAAAAGCATGATGCAAAATGGACGTATCAATGCATAGCAACGAGAGGGGAGAGTGTGTCCACGTACCCCCATAGACCGAAAGCGGAAGCGTTAGCACAACGCGGTTGATATAGTCGTACGTCTTCACGATCCGACCGATCCAAGTACCGAACGCACGGCACCTCCGAGTTCAGCACTCATTCAACTCGATGATGTCCTGCGAGCTCCGATCCAGCAAAGCTTCGCCGGAGAGTTTCGTCGGCACGACGGCGTGATCATGGTGATGATGATGCTACCGATGCAGGGCTTCTCCTAAGCACCGCTATGATATGATCGAGGTGGATTATGGTGTAGGGGGGCACCGCACACGGCTAGGAGAGATCAACAGATCAACTTGTGTGTCTAGAGGTGCCCCCGCCTCGAGATATAAAGGAGGGGAGGCCGCCGCCCCTCAGAGGGCACGCCAGGAGGAGGAGTCCTCCTCCTAGTAGGAGTAGGACTCCCCTCTTTCCTACTCCTACTAGGAGGGGGAAAGGAAGGGGGAGAGGGAGAAGGAAAGGGGGGCGCCGCCCCCCCCTCTCCTAGTCCAATTCGGACCAGAGGGGAAGAGGCGTGTAGCCTGCCCTTGTCCAGCCCTCTCTCTCTCCACTAAGGCCCATAAGGCCCACTATTTCTCCCGGGGGGTTCCGGTAACCCTCCGGCACTCCGGTTTTCTCTGAAACCACCCGGAACACTTCCGGTGTTCGAATATAGTCGTCCAATATATCGATCTTTACGTCATGTCCGTGATCATATCCGGGACTCCGAACTACCTTCGGTACATCAAAACACAAAAACTCACAATACCGATCATCACCGAACTTTAAGCGTGCGGACCCTACGAGTTCGAGAACTATGTAGACGTGACCGAGACACGTCTCCAGTCAATAACCAATAGCGGAACTTGGATGCACATATTGGCTCCCACATATTCTACGAAGATCTTTATCGGTCAAACCGCACAACAACATACGTTGTTCCCTTTGTCATCGGTATGTTACTTGCCCGAGATTCGATTATCGGTATCTCAATACCTAGCTCAATATCGTTACCGGCAAGTCTATTTACTCGTTACATAATGCACCATTCCGCAACTAACTCATTAGTCACATTGCTTGCAAGGCTTATTGTGATGTGCATTACCGAGAGGGCCCAGAGATACCTCTCCGACAATCGGAGTGACAAATCCTAATCTCGATCTATGCCAACTCAACAAGTACCATCGGAGACACCTGTAGAGCACCTTTATAATCACCCAGTTTGACGTTTGGTAGCACACAAAGTGTTCCTCCGGTATTCGGGAGTTGCATAATCTCATAGTCATAGGAACATGTATAAGTCATGAAGAAAGCAATAGCAATATACTAAACGATCAAATGCTAAGCTAACGGAATGGGTCAAGTCAATCACATCATTCTCTAATGATGTGATCCCGTTAATCAAATGACAACTCATGTCTATGGCTAGGAAACTTAACCATCTTTGATTCAACGAGCTAGTCAAGTAGAGGCATACTAGTGACACACTGTTTGTCTATGTATTCACACATGTACTAAGTTTCCGGTTAATACAATTCTAGCATAAATAATAAACATTTATCATGAAATAAGGAAATAAATAATAACTTTATTATTGCCTCTAGGGCATATTTCCTTCATTTACAACTCTAGAATACAAGCGACATTGAGTGAATAGCTTGGAAATTTTCTATAAGCAGAAAGCTGACAACCATGCAAATCTAGGCTGACCCTTTCGTCCTGATGGGCCAACGCTAACCAGCTCCTCTGTCGTTTTTTAGGGAATGCCATCATGGCTACTTTATTGCATAGGTAATATAGTTACATCGTTTGCAAGGCATTCAATCGGGAAGTTTGGGGGCTCATTGTCAGGACCGGTTTTCCGATAAAACATTTATTGAGAAATCGACCCTTATATTTCCAGTATAGGAGAATCCTCCTTACTGGTAGACAAATCCTTGATACAGAAATCCAGAAGTACTAAATATTATACAAGGTTGAGCTGAGGCTGCTCAACAATTTATTACAAGCACGCCGATATTGTACATAAAGGTGGATATGACACAAGGGCATGGTGGCATAACTACTGACTCGTAATAAAAGTGGTGGTGGATATGTCACAGTGAAGTGGGTGACACGACTCCTAATCCTACAGCTCATCGAGCGCCGGAGTGGGGCTCGATGATTTTATTCGGGTAGCGGAAGCGTATATGATACAAGTGACCAATTAAAGGATCTCACGGGACTGACTGGGACTCCCCTAGGCGTCGGACTCGCTATCAAACTCTTCATCCATAAGATCGCCTTCGTCAACATCTGGCCAAATCAACAAGCCAGGTGAGTACTTTGAATGTACTCGCAAGGCAGTTCGGACATAAGATATAACAAATGCAAACATGATGCACATGAGCAGATTAGTAATGCACACTCAGATAATAAATTTGCACGGCAGGTTAAAGAAAAAGGAAGTCAGGCGGTAGTCCTCCCGAAATCCCAATAAAATAGCTGAAGACCGATCGGGTGTCTGAAGCGACGCCTCGAAAGGTAAAAATAAATTAACATGCCGCAGTCGGGCGTCAGGGTGACACCGCATAAAGGGCTTACATTGAAATGTAAACGACAGTGCGTGCCACAGTCGGACGTCTTAAGTGACATCTCGAAAAGGGCTTATAAAGAAAGTAAATAACAGGGATGCCACAGTCGGACATCTGAGCGACATCACATAAAGGGCTTATATCGAAAGTAAATAACAAGAATGCCACAGTCGGACGTCTGAGCGACATCACATAAAGGGCTTATATCGAAAGTAAATAACAAGAATGCCACGATCGGACGTCGAGCGACATCACATAAAGGGCTTATATCGAAGTAAATAACAAGAGTGCTACGATCGGACGTCTGAGCGACATCACATAAAGGGCTTATATCGAAAGTAAATAACAAGAGTGCCACAGTCAGACGTCTGAGCGACATCACATAAAGGGCTTATATTTCATCATTCGTATTCAATCAGTCCATGAAATTAAATCATTCCAAGGAAATACTCAGTACATAATAATAAACGGGTTAGTCCATCCACAGGAACAACATTCAGTCGGGTTTAACACTCATGTTTATTCACCGAAGATTATTACTGAGACTGACACTGAGACGGACGTTGGGACTGACACTGACACTGACATAGATAAGTTGATCACAGTCCTTGACCATAGATACGGTTACTCAAATGGTTTTGACTCTGCAGAGTTTGTACTCTTTAACCACAGCCAACGGATTTCAGTAGTCACAAAGGACTAGTTTCGTTTACTGTATTTTAGAGGAAACACATCTGACCAGTACACACCCATTCCACATTCCGCTGCCAGGAATCACCCTAGGCAACGTTCAAGAAAAACTCTAAGCCGGGGAGGTCACAACCTCGAATAGCATGGGATCAAATTTATATCGCAAGCGCTCTAAGGGTGCCCCCTCTCGGTCCCAACCGAAACACCCATGCCCCTGACCGGATGAAGGGCTTTAATCCAGGCCATGGAACCCTCATCGCGGTCCCTCTGTTTGGTGTGTACAAGGAAAGAGGTTTGCAACTTACTAAACCGCACTCTTTGCAGAAAACATGTGGCAGCACGAAAAGGGGAAAACGAACGGGATCGAGTCTTGATCCACGTTAACACTGGAGTTAAACGATTGGCATAAGACTGGCATGCTTCAACAATACCAGCTCACCACCCTACATGTCACCACATGATCATGTTGCCTTCCATCAATGAACACACCAAGTTTCGAAGCTCACACGTAGTTGCCTTGCATGCAATATAACACTCACAGTTGCTTATATGAACATGCCATGAAATAAGTACTCAAGCAAACATGCAAGACACTCATCATATCAATGGTTAAAACATGCTTGCCTGGTTCGGAGTAGTCGGAGTCTAGCTCGGTGAAGTTTGCAGCTCCGTCACCTCCTTCGGTATCTACGGTATAAAAGAAAGTCGGATACTACGTAAATACCGTGCGTGCACAAAAAGTGTTCCAAATATTTCAAATAAATATGATTAAAAAAACTAGACAGAAAAATAAAGATGACAGAAAAAGAATCAATTCAAAATCATCTTCTGTTTAAAAGTTATTAAGGTTTTAGACCAGGGACTCATCTGTAATGAAACAGAAAGTTTCCAGGGGGTAGTTTATAAAAAGACAGAAAAACATTTCAGTTAGAAAGCGTATTTTCCCAAAGGCGTTTTCAGAAAACGGTTCGAAAAGGAGAAAAAGCTGACGAGGGGGTCCCACCCGTCAGGTTTCAATTCAAAACAGATCTCCCGGCGCCCGAGGGCCGCGGTGGTCGCCGGCGGCGATCCATGATGACCCACAAGTATAGGGGATCTATCGTAGTCCTTTTGATAAGTAAGAGTGTCGAACCCAACGAGGAAAAAAAGGAAATGATAAGCGGTTTTTAGCAAGGTATTCTCTGCAAGTACTGAAATAAGTGGTAACAGATAGTTTTGTGATAAGGTAAATTGTAACGAGCAACAAGTAACAAGAGTAAATAAAGTGCAGCAAGGTGGCCCAATCCTTTTTGTAGCAACGGACAAGCCTGGACAAACTCTTATAACAGGAAAAGCGCTCCCGAGGACACATGGGAATATCATCAAGCTAGTTTTCATCACGTTCATATGATTCGCGTTCGGTACTTTGATAATTTGATATGTGGGTGGACCGGTGCTTGGGTGCTATTCTTACTTGAGCAAGCATCCCACTTATGATTAACCTCTATTGCAAGCATCCGCAACTACAACAAAAGTATTAAGGTAAACCTAACCATAGCATGAAACATATGGATCCAAAACAGCCCCTTACGAAGCAACGCCTAAACTAGGGTTTAAGCTTCTGTCACTCTAGCAACCCATCATCTACTTATTACTTCCCAATGCCTTCCTCTAGGCCCAAATAATGGTGAAGTGTTATGTAGTCGACGTTCACATAACACCACTAGAGGCCAGACAACATACATCTCATCAAAATATCAAAAGAATACCAAATTCACATGACTACTAATAGCAAGACTTCTCCCTTGTCCTCAGGAACAAACGTAACTACTCACAAAGCATATTCATGTTCATAATTAGAGGGGTAATAATATGCATAAAGGATCTGAACATATGATCTTCCACCAAATAAACGAACTAGCATCAACTACAAGGAGTAATCAACACTACTAGCAACCTACTAGCACCAATCTCGGACTTGGAGACAAGAATTGGATACAAGAGATGAACTAGGGTTTGGAGATGAGATGGTGCTGGTGAAGATGTTGATGGAGATTGCCCTCTCCCGATGAGAGGAGCGTTGGTGATGATGATGGCGATGATTTCCCCCTCCCGGAGGGAAGTGTCCCCGGCAGAACAGCTCCGCCGGAGCCCTAGATTGGTTCCGCCAAGGTTCCGCCTCATGGCGGCGGAGTCTCGTCCCGAAAGGTTGCTTAATGTTTTTTCTCATCGGAAGACTTCATATAGGAGAAGATGGGCATCGGAGAGCCACCAGGGGGCCCACGAGGTAGGGGGCGCGCCCCAGGGAGGGGGCGTGCCCCCCACCGTCGTGAGCAGGGTGTGGGCCCCCTGGCCTTCATCTTTGGCGATGATTTTTCTTTATTTATTGTAAGATATTCCGTGGAGTTTCAGGACTTTTGGAGTTGCACTGAATTGGTCTCCAATATTTGCTCCTTTTCCAGCCGAATTCCAGCTGCGGCATTCTCCCTCTTCATGTAAACCTTGTAAAATAAGAGAGAATAGCCATAAGTACTGTGACATAACGTGAAATAACATCCCATAAAGCGATAAATATCGATATAAAAGCATGATGCAAAATGGACGTATCAACTCCCCCAAGCAAAGACCTTGCTTGTCCTCAAGCGAAAAGCCGATAACAATAAATATGTCCTCATGTTTAGAGGTAGAGGCGTCGATAAAAATAAAATTCGGACATGAAGGCATCATGATTGTTCTCATAACAGCAACATATATAGATTTTGTCATACGATTACTTATGTTCAAGTGATGATCTTTTCACAATGCAAAAGTATGAATCAGAAACCTTATTGGGCACCAACAAATTATAACCTCAGTCATTGAAGCAATTGCAATTTATCATAACATAGGAAAGAGTCTATATCAGAGCTTAAAAGCAAGTCCACATACTCAACTATCACTTAGTCCTTCATAATTGCTAGCACTCACGCAATACTTGTGGTTACGGAGTTTTAATCGGACACAGAGAAAGATAGGGGCTTATAGTTTTGCCGCACAACTTTTTACCTCAAGGGTAATGTCAACAATAATAATTCATGCTCCCCTACATCCAATTAGATATGTATATCATGTTCTTTCCAACATACTGGGCTTGCCAAAGGATAAAATGAAAAAGTAAAGGTGAAGATCACCGTGACTCTTGCATAAGGTAGAAGATAATAATAAAAGATAGGCCCTTCGCAGAGGGAAGCAGAGGTTGCCATGCGCTTTTATGGTTGGATGCACAAAATCTTAATGCAAAAGAACGTCACTTTATATTGCCCCTTGTATGTGGAACTTTATTATGCAGTCCGTCGCTTTTATTACTTCCACAACAAGTTCGTACAAAGCTTATTTTCTCTGCACTAATAACTCATGCATATTTAGAGAGCAATTTTTATTGCTTGCACCGCTGACAACTTACTTGAAGGATCTTACTCAATCCATAGGTAGATATGGTGGACTCTCATGGCTAAACTGGTTTAGGGGTATTTGGAAGCACAAGTAGTATCTCTACTTGGTGCTGAGAATTTGGCTAGCATGAGGGGGAAACACAAGCTCAACATGTTAGAGGATCCATGACAACATACTTTATCTCAGATACAAGAAAACATAACTCATCACGTTGTCTTCCTTGTCCAACATCAACTCTTTAGCATATTGTATTTTAATGAGTGCTCCCAATCATAAAAGATGTCAATGATAATATATCTATATGTGAAACCTATCTTTCTTTATTACTTCGTATTAATTGCAACGATGACCAAACCTATATTTGCCAACTCCCAACAACTTTTAATCATCATACTCTTTCTATGTGAAGTCATTACTTTCAATAAGATCAATATGAACTCTTTGTTTCTTTTTATTCTTTTTCTTTTATTCACCCAAGATCATGGCAAAACAATCAAGCCCTTGACTCAACACTAAACTTTATTATATATAGCTCACGGACTCGATTACATAGAGGGATCATAAAGCAAAACTCAAAACTAGATCATGCCATAACCTTTATTCTACTAAATCAAGATACTACTAATTGGATCGAACTAAGAAAAACGGTGAAGATAGGAGTTGTGATGGTGATACGATACCGGGGCAGCTCCCCCAAGCTTGGCAGTTGCCAAGGGGAGTGCCCATACCCATGTGATTATATCTCCTTCTTGGTCGGTGAAGGTGGAGGTGTTGGATAGTCGCACATCGAGCGTAAGAGATCCTCCAACTTGCGGATAATGCCCTTGAGTGCAACAATATGCTCCTTCAACAAAATATTTTCACTTGTGAGATACTTGTTTTGAATCTGAGCTAACTCAATCATCTTGAAAGCTTCGATTTCAGTTGGGGTGAGAAAGTTGTGATCAAGTTGGAGGGTGTCTTCGCTGCGGAGCTTGGTCCTCCGTGGCCTCCTTGATCCTTTCATCCTTGTTGATCTCCATGGGTTCTTCCTCTTCAGCTCTATCTTCATTAGCCAAGCATCTTTGTCACCATTGTCGGAGGAGGGGACGACATGATGCCCGGCCTTGAAAACCTGACGATGAAAACAGCTCAAACAAGAACAGAGGATAATTGCGTGATACGGGAGTCAAAACCTTCGGGAGAATATATAATGAATTTTTACCGACCAAAATACGTACCGTGCAAGAAAACGGAGTCCGGAGGGCACATGAGGTGCTCACGAGGTAGGGGGGCGCGCCCAGGGGGGTAGGGCGCGCCCACCACCCTCGTGGGGCCCTCGTGTCCTTCCCGAACTTCCACTTATTTTTCTATTTTTCTAAATATTCCAAAACAGAGAAATATTGCCTTAAAATTGTTTTGGAGTCAGTTTACTTACCGTACCACATACCTATTCCTTTTGAGTGCAAACAGTCCGAAAGTGTCCCTTATGTATTCCTCCGGGGTTACGGTTTCAATAATATTGGTTTCAACATTTATGGGATTACCTGAGATATAATGTTTGATTCTTTGACCGTTTACCACCTTCAGATTTGTGCCTTCGAAGTTGTTGATTTTTATGGCACCGGAACGATAGACCTCCTCGATAACGTAGGGACCTTCCCATTTAGAGAGAAGTTTTCCTGCAAAAAATCTTAGACGAGAGTTGTATAGCAATACATAATCACCTACATTAAACTCACGCTTTTGTATCATTTTGTCATGCCATCTTTTAACTTTTTCTTTAAACAACTTAGCATTTTCATAAGCTTGGGTTCTCCATTCATCAAGTGAGCTAATATCAAATAACCTCTTCTCACCGGCAAGTTTGAAATCATAGTTGAGCTCTTTAATAGCCCAATATGCCTTATGTTCTAGTTCGAGAAGTAAGTGACATGCTTTTCCATAAACCATTTTATAGGGAGACATACCCATATGATTCTTATATGCAGTTATATAGGCCCATAATGCATCATCAAGTTTCTTGGACCAATTCTTTCTAGACCTATTAACAGTCTTTTGCAAAATTAATTTGAGCTCTCTATTACTCAATTCTACTTGACCACTAGACTGTGGGTGATAAGGAGATGCAATTCTATGATTAACATCATATTTAGCAAGCATTTTACGGAAAGCACCATGAATAAAGTGTGAACCACCATCAGTCATTAAATATCTAGGGACTCCAAACCTTGGAAAAATAACTTCCTTAAGCATTTTAATAGAAGTGTTATGATCGGCACTACTGGTTGGAATAGCTTCTACCCACTTAGTAACGTAATCAACATCAACTAAAATATGCGTATATCCATTAGAGGCAGGAAAAGGTCCCATATAATCAAAGCCCCAAACATCAAATGGTTCAATAACAAGTGAATAATTCATAGGCATTTCTTGACGTCTACTAATATTACCAATTCTTTGACATTCATCACAAGACAAAACAAACTTACGGGCATCTTTGAAGAGAGTGGGCCAATAAAACCCGGATTGCAATACCTTATGTGCAGTTCTATCTCCAGCGTGGTGTCCTCCATAAGCTTCGGAGTGACACTTGCGTAGGATCTGTTCCTGTTCATGCTCAGGCACACAACATCTAATAGCACCATCTACTCCTTCTTTATAAAGATGTGGGTCATCCCAAAAGTAATGTCGCAAATAATAAAAGAACTTTTTCTTTTGTTGGTATGTGAAGCTAGGTGGTATAAATTTAGCAACAATATAATTAGCATAATCAACATACCATGGAGTGCTACAAGAAGTGCTTATGACATTTAATTGTTCATCAGGAAAGCTATCATCAATAGGTAGTGGGTCATCAAGAACATTCTCTAACCTAGATAAGTTATTTGCAACGGGGTTCTCAGCTCCTTTTCTATCAACAATATGCAAATCAAATTCTTGCAGCAAGAGAACCCATCTAATAAGTCTAGGTTTAGCATCTTTCTTTTCCATAAGATATTTAATAGCAGCATGATCAGTGTGAATAGTTACTTTAGAATCAACAATATAGGGTCTGAATTTATCACAAGCAAATACAACTGCTAAAAGTTCCTTTTCGGTAGTAGCATAGTTTCTTTGAGCATTGTCTAGAGTCTTACTAGCATAATGGATAACATTTAATTTCTTATCAACTTTTTGCCCTAGAACAGCACCTACAGAGATAATCACTAGCATCACACATAATTTCAAAGGTAAATTCCAATCAGGTGGCTGAACAACAGGTGCAGAGACTAATGCTTTCTTAAGTATTTCAAATGCTTCTAAACAATCATCATCAAAGACAAATGGTACATCTTTTTGTAATAAATTAGTCAGAGGCCGAGAAATTTTTGAGAAGTCCTTAATGAACCTCCTATAAAATCTGGCGTGACCAAGGAAACTTCTTATACCTTTGATGTCCTTGGGACATGGCATCTTTTCAATAGCATCAACTTTGGCTTTATCAACTTCAATACCTCTTTCAGAAACTTTGTGCCCCAAGACAATACCTTCATTAACCATAAAGTGGCACTTTTCCCAATTTAAGACAAGATTAGTTTCTTCACATCTCTACAAAACTCGATCAAGATTGCTCAAGAAATCATCAAAAGAGGAACCATAGACGGAAAAGTCGTCCATGGAAACCTCACAAAATTCAGAGAATATAGCCATCATGCATCTTTGAAAGGTAGCAGGTGCATTACATAAACCAAAAGGCGTACGTCTATAAGCAAAAGTACCAAAAGGGCATGTAAAAATAGTTTTTGATTGATCTTTAGCCGACACGGGTATTTGAGAGAAACCAGAATAACCATCTAGAAAGCAATAATGTGTATGTTTGCATAATCTTTGTAGCATTTGGTCATTAAAAGGCAAGGGGTAATGATCTTTCTTAGTAGCTTTATTTAATTTGTGGAAATCAATTACCATCCTATAACCTGTGATAATTCTTTGCGGAATCAATTCATCTTTATCATTAGGGACAACAGTAATACCTCCCTTCTTAGGGACACAATGGATAGGACTTACCCACTGAGTATCAGCAACGGGATAAATTATACCTGCCTCCAGAAGCTTGAGTATTTCTTTTCTTACCACTTCTTTCATTTTAGGATTCAAACATCATTGAGGATCACGAACTGGTTTGGCATCCGCTTCCAAATTTATTTTATGCTGACATAGAGTGGGACTAATGCCCTTAAGATCATCAAGAGTATATCCAATGGCGTCACCGTTCTTCTTCAGAGTTTTCAATAATCTTTCTTCTTCATGCTCTGAAAGGTTAGCACTAATAATAACAGGATATATTTTCTTTTCATCAAGATAAGCATACTTAAGATTATCAGGCAACGGTTTAAGCTCAAACACGGGATCACCCTTGGGTGGAGGAGGATCCCCTAGGATTTCAACAGGCAAATTATGTTACAGAATAGGTTCCTGTTTAAAGAATACTTCATCTATTTCCCTTCTTTCATTCATGAACACATCATTTTCATGGTCTAGCAAATAGTGTTCTAAAGGATCACTAGGAGGTACGACAATAGAAGCAAGACCAATAATTTCATCCTTACTAGGAAATTCTTCCTCACGATGTTGTTTACTAAATTTAGAGAAATCAAACTCATGAACCATATCATCCAAGTCAATAGTGTTGGGGAACGTTGCAGAAAATTAAAAATTTTCCTACGGTTTCACCAAGATCCATCTATGAGTTCATCTAAGCAACGAGTCAAGGGAGTGAGTTTGCATCTACATACAACTTGTAGATCGCGTGCGGAAGCTTTCGAGGGGATGGTGATGATGGAGTCGTACTCGGATCACCGATAACCAAAGCGCTGAACGGACAGCACCTCCGCGTTCAACACACGTACGGTACGGGCAACGTCTCCTCCGTCTTGATCCAGCAAGGAGGAAGGAGAGGTTGAGGAAGATGGCTCCAACAGCAGCACGACGGCGTGGCGATGGTGGAGTCACAGTTCTCCGGCAGGGCTTCGCCAAGCGCATGCGGAGGAGGCGAGGTGTTGGGGAGGGGAGGGGCTGCGCCTTCAAGTTGTGTATGCAGCCCTCCCCTCACCCCTCTATTTATAGGGTAAGGGAGGAGGGGGGGCGGCCCCCTCTAGATGCATCTAGAGGGGGTGGCGGCGGCCAAGGGAGGGGGCTTGCCCCCAAGCAGGGGGCCCCTTAGGGTTCCCTCAACCCTAGGCGCATGGGCCCAAGGGAGGGTGCGCCCAGCCCACAAGGGGCTGGCTGCCTCCCACGCAGCCCAAGTGGCCCCCGAGAGGTGGCCCCTCCCGTGGTCCTCCGGAACCTTCCGGTGGCCCCTTCACAATACCGATATGACCGAAACTTTTCCGGGCCCGTTTGACAACTTCCCATATATAAATCTTTACCTCCGGACCCTTCCGAACTCCTCGTGACGTCCGGGATCTCATCCGGACTCAACAACATTCGTAATCACATACTAGTCTTCCTAATAACCCTAGCGCCACCGAACCTTAGTGTGTAGACCCTACGGGTTCGGAGACATGCGACATGACCGAGACGCTCTCCGGTCAATAACCAACAGCGGATCTGGATACCCATGTTGACTCCCACATGCTCCTCGATGATGTTATCGGATGAACCACGATGTCGAGGATTCAAGCAACCCCGTATACTATTCCCTTTGTCAGACGGTATGTTACTTGCCCGAGATTCGATCGTCGGTATCCCAATACCTTGTTCAGTCTCGTTACCGGCAAGTCACTTTACTCGTACCGTAATGCATGATCCCGTGACCAGACACTTGATCACTTTGAGCTCATTATGATGATGCACTACCGAGTGGGCCCAGTGATACCTCTCCGTCATACGGAGTGAGAAATCCTGTCTCGATCCGTGTCAACCCAGCAGACACTTTCGGAGGTACCGTAGTGCACCTTTATAGTCACCCGATTCTGTTGTGACGTTTGGTACACCCAAAGCACTCCTACGGTATCCGGGAGTTACACGATCTCACGGTCTAAGGAAGAGATACTTGACAATGGAAAAGCTCTAGCAAAACGAACTACACGATCTTTGTGCTATGCTTAGGATTGGGTCTTGTCCATCACGTCATTCTCCTAATGACGTGATCCCGTTGTCAATGATATCTGATGTCCATAGTCAGGAAACCATGACTATCTGTCGACCAACGAGCTAGTCAACTAGAGGCTCACTAGGGACGTATTGTGGTCTATGTATTCACACGTGTATTATGATTTCCGGATAACACAGTTATAGCATGAATAAAAGACAATTATCATGAACAAGGAAATATAATAATAATGCTTTTATTATTGCCACTAGGGCATATTTCCAACAGTCTCCCACTTGCACTAGAGTCAATAATCTAGTTACATTGTAATGAACCGAACACCCATAGAGTTCTGGTGTTGATCATGTTTTGCCCGTGGAAGAGGTTTAGTCAACGGATCTGCGACATTCAGATCCGTATGCACTTTGCAAATTTCTATGTCTCCATCTTGAACATTTTCACGGATGGAGTTGAAGTGACGCTTGATGTGCCTTGTCTTCTTGTGAAACCTGGGCTCCTTGGCAAGTGCAATAGCTCCAGTGTTGTCACAGAAGAGTTTGATCGGCCCCGACGCATTGGGTATGACTCCTAGGTCGGTGATGAACTCCTTCACCCATATTGCTTCATGTGCTGCCTCCGAGGCTGCCATGTACTCCGCTTCACATGTAGATCCCGCCACGACGCTCGCTTGCAGCTGCACCAGCCATTGCTCCACCATTCAACATATACACGTATCCGGTTTGTGACTTAGAGTCATCCAGATCTGTGTCGAAGCTAAGCGCCGACGTAACCCTTTCTGACGAGCTCTTCGTCACCTCCATAAACGAGAAACATGTCCTTTGTCCTTTTCGGTACTTCAGGATATTCTTGACCATCTGTCCGGTGTTCCTTGCGGGATTACTTTGGTACCTTCCTACCAAACTTACGGCAAGGTTTACATCAGGTCTGGTACATAGCATGGCATACATAATAGATCCTATTGCTGAAGCATAGGGGATGACACTCATCTCTTCTTTATCTTTTGCCGTGGTCGGGCATTGAGCCGAGCTCAATTTCACACCTTGCAATACAGGCAAGAACCCCTTCTTGGACTGATCCATTTTGAACTTCTTCAAAATCTTATCAAGGTATGTGCTTTGTGAAAGACCTATGAGGCGTCTCGATCTATCTCTATAGATCTTGATGCCTAATATGTAAGCAGCTTCTCCAAGGTCCTTCATTGAAAAACACTTATTCAAGTAGGCCTTAATGTTGTCCAAGAATTCTATATCATTTCCCATCAAAAGTATGTCATCTACATATAATATGAGAAATGCTACTGAGCTCCCACTCACTTTCTTGTAAACACAGGCTTCTCCATAAGTCGCAAGATAAACCCAAACGCTTTGATCATCTCATCAAAGCGAATGTTCCAACTCCGAGATGCTTGCACCAGCCCATAAATGGATCGCTGGAGCTTGCATACTTTGTTAGCGTTCTTAGGATCGACAAAACCTTCCGCTGCATCATATACAACTCTTTCCTTAAGATAACCGTTAAGGAACGCTGTTTTGACGTCCATCTCGCCATATCTCATAATCATAGTATGCGGCAATTGCTAACATGATTCGGACGGACTTAAGCTTCGCCACGGAGAGAAAGTCTTATCGTAGTCAATCCCTTGAACTTGCCGATAACCCTTAGCGACAAGTCGAGCTTTATAGATGGTGACATTACCATCCGCGTCCGTCTTCTTCTTAAAGATCCATTTGTTTTCTATCGCTAGCCGATCATCGGCAAGTCACCAAAGTCCATACTTTGTTTTCGTACATGGATTCTATCTCGGATTTCATGGCTTCTAGCCATTTGTTGGAATCTGGGCCGCCATCGCTTCTTCATAGTTCAAGGTTCACCGTTGTCTAACAACATGATTTCCGTGACAGGGTTGCCGTACCACTCAGTGCGGAACGTGTCCTTGTGGACCCTGAAGTTCAGTAGCAACTTGATCCAAGTATCTTGATCATCATCATTATTTTCCTCTTTAGTTGGTGTAGGCATCACAGGAACATTTTCCTGAGCTGCACTACTATCCCGCTCAAGAGGTAGTACTTCATCGAGTTCTACTTTCCTCCCACTTACTTCTTTCGAGAGAAACTCTTTTTCCAGAAAGGATCCGTTCTTGGCAACAAAGATCTTGCCCTCGGATCTTAAGTAGAAGGTATACCCAATGGTTTCTTTAGGGTATCCTATGAAGACGCATTTTTCCGACTTGGGTTCGAGCTTTTCAGGTTGAAGTTTCTTGACATAAGCATCGCATCCCCAAACTTTTAGAAACGACAGCTTAGGTTTCTTCCCAAACCATAATTCATACGGTGTCGTCTCAAAGGATTTAGACGGTGCCCTATTTAAAGTGAATGTAGCTGTCTCTAGAGCGTATCCCCAAAATGATAGCGGTAAATCGGTAAGAGACATCATAGATCGCACCATATCCAATAGAGTGCGACACGACGTTCGGACACACCGTTCTGTTGAGGTGTTCCAGCGGCGTGAGTTGTGAAATGATTCCACATTTTCTTAAGTGTGTACCAAATTCGTGACTTAAATATTCTCCTCCACGATCCGATCGTAAGAATTTTATCTTTCGGTCACGTTGATTCTCTACTTCATTCTGAAATTCCTTGAACCTTTCAAAGGTCTCGGACTTGTGTTTCATCAAGTAGACATACCCATATCTACTCAAGTCATCTGTGAGAGTGAGAACATAACGATATCCTCCATGAGCCTCAACGCTCATTGGACCGCACACATCGGTATGTATGATTTCCAACAAGTTGGTTGCTCGCTCCATTGTTCCGAGAACGGAGTCTTGGTCATCTTGCCCATGAGGCATGGTTCGCATGTGTCAAATGATTCATAATATAGAGACTCCAAAAGTCCATCAAGATGGAGCTTCTTCATGCGCTTGACACCAATGTGACCAAGGCGGCGAGTGCCACAAGTATGTGGGACTATCGTTATCAACTTTACATCTTTTGGTATTCACGCTATGAACATGTGTAATACCACGCCGAGATTCATTAAGAATAAACCATTGACCATCGGAGCATGACCATAAAACATATCTCTCATATAAATAGAACAACCATTATTCTCGGATTTAAATGAGTAGCCATCTCGCATTAAACGAGATCCAGATACAATGTTCATGCTCAAACTTGGCACCAAATAACAATTATTAAGGTTCAAAACTAATCCCGTAGGTAAATGAAGAGGTAGCGTGTCGACGGCGATCACATCGACTCTGGAACCATTCCGGCGCGATCGTCACCTCGTCCCTTCGCCATCTCCGCTTATTCCGCAGCTCTGCTGTGAGTTACAAATATGAGCAACGGCACGGTATCAAATACCCGGGAGTTACTACGAGTCTTGGTAAGGTACACATCAATTACATGTATATCAAATATACCTTTGGTGTTGCCGGCCTTCTTATCCGCTAAGTATTTGGGGCAGTTCCGCTTCCAGTGACCCTTCCCCTTGCAATAAAAGCACTCAGTCTCAGGCTTGGGTCCATTCTTTGACTTCTTCCCGGCAACTTGCTTACCGGGCGCGGCAACCTCCTTGCTGTCCTTCTTGAAGTTCTTCTTGCCCTTGCCCTTCTTGAACTTAGTGGTCTTATTGACCATCAACACTTGATGTTCTTTCTTGATTTCAACCTCTGCTGACTTCAGCATAGGGAATACTTCAGGAATGGTCTTTACCATCCCCTGCATATTGTAGTTCATCACAAAGCTCTTGTAGCTTGGTGGGAGCGACTGAAGGATTCTGTCAATGACCGCCTCATCAGGGAGGTTAATATTCAGCTGGGTCATACGGTTGTGCAACCCAGACATCTTGAGTATGTGCTCACCGATGAACTATTTTCCTCCATCTTACAACTATAGAACTTGTCGGAGATGTCATATCTCTCGACCCGGCGTGAGCTTGGAAAACTAGTTTCAGCTCCTCGAACATCTCATATGCTCCGTGATGCTCAAAACGCTTTTGGAGCCCGGTTCTAAGCTGTAAAGCATGCCACACTGAACGAGGGAGTAATCATCAAGACGAGACTGCCAAGCATTCATAATGTCTTGGTTCTCTCGACGGAGCGTCACCTAGCGGTCCTTCTAGGACATATTGTTTCTGGCAGCTATGAGGATGATCCTCAAGTTCGGACCCATCCATATAGTTGCTGCTGTCATCTTTCAGCTTGGTTTCTCTAGGAAGCGTTGAAGTTCAAGTTGACATGAGCGTTGGCCATTTGATCTACAAGACATATTATGCAAAAAGTTTTAGACTAAGTTCATGATAATTAAGTTCATATAATCAAATTATTTAAATGAACTCCCACTCAGATTAGACATCCCTCTAGTCATCTAAGTGATACATGATCCGAGTCGACTAGGTCGTGTCCGATCATCACGTGAGACGGACTAGTCATCGTCGGTGAACATTCTCATGTTGATCGTATCTTCCATACGACTCGTGTTCGACCTTTCGATCTCCGTGTTCCGAGGCCATGTCTGTACATTCTAGGCTCGTCAAGTTAACCCTAAGTGTTTTGCGTGTGTAAATCTGTCTTACACCCGTTGTATGTGAACGTAAGAATCCATCACACCCGATCATCACGTGGTGCTTAGAAGCGACGAACTTTAGCAATGGTGCACAGTTAGGGGAGAACACTTCTTGAGATTATTGTAAGGGATCATCTTATTTACTACCGTCGTTCTAAGTAAACAAGATGTATAAACATAATAAACATCACATGCAATTATATAGTAGTGACATGATATGGCCAACATCATAAAGCTCCATTGATCTCCATCTTCGGGGCTCCATGATCATCTTGTCACCGGCATGACACCATGATCTCCATCATCATGATCTCCATCATTGTGCCTCCATGAAGTTGTCACACCAACGACTACTTCTACTTCTATGGCTAACGCGTTTAGCAATAAAGTAAAGTAATTTACATGGCGTTCTTCAATGACACGCAGGTCATACAAAATAAAGACAACTCCTATGGCTCCTGCCGGTTGTCATACTCATCGACATGCAAGTCGTGATTCCTATTACAAGAACATGATCTCATACATCACAATATGTCATTCATCATTCATCACAACTTGGCCATATCACATCACATGACAATTGCTGCAAAAACAAGTTAGACGTCCTCTAATTGTTGTTGCATCTTTTACGTGGCTGCAATTGGGTTCTAGCAAGAACGTTTTCTTACCTACGAATAACCACAACGTGATTTTGTCAACTTCTATTTACCCTTCATAAGGACCCTTTTCATCGAATCCGCTCCAACTAAAGTGGGAGAGACAGACACCGCTAGCCACCTTATGCAACTAGTGCATGTTAGTCGGTGGAACCGGTCTCACGAAGCGCACGTAAGGTTGGTCCGGGCCGCTTCATCCCACAATACCGCGGAAGCAAGATAAGACTAGTAGCGGCAAGTAAGTTGACAAGATCTACGCCCACAACCAAATTGTGTTCTACTCGTGCAAAGAGAACTACACATAGACCTAGCTCATGATGCCACTGTTGGGGAACGTTGCAGAAAATTAAAATTTTTCCTACGGTTTCACCAAGATCCATCTATGAGTTCATCTAAGCAACGAGTCAAGGGAGTGAGTTTGCATCTACATACCACTTGTAGATCGCGTGCGGAAGCTTTCGAGGGGATGGTGATGATGGAGTCGTACTCGGATCACCGATGACCAAAGCGCTGAATGGACAGCACCTCGCGCTCAACACACGTGACAGTGCGGGCAACGTCTCCTCCGTCTTGATCCAGCAAGGAGGAAGGAGAGGTTGAGGAAGATGGCTCCAACAGCAGCACGACGGCGTGACGATGGTGGAGTCACAGTTCTCCGGCAGGGCTTCGCCAAGCGCACGCGGAGGAGGAGAGGTGTTGGGGAGGGGAGGGGCTGCGCCTTCAAGTTGTGTATGCAGCCCTCCCCTCACCCCTCTATTTATAGGGAAGGGAGGAGGGGCGGCCCCTCTAGATGCATCTAGAGGGGGCGGCGGCCAAGGGAGGGGCTTGCCCCCAAGCAGGGGCGCCCCTTAGGGTTCCCCCCTCAACCCTAGGCGCATGGGCCCAAGGGGAGGGGGTGCGCCCAGCCCACAAGGGGCTGGCTGCCTCCCACGCAACCCAAGTGGCCCCCCGAGAGGGGTGGCCCCTCCCGGTGGTCCTCCGGAACCTTTCCGGTGGCCCCTTCACAATACCGATATGACCCGAAACTTTTCCGGGGCCCGTTTGACAACTTCCCATATATAAATCTTTACCTCCGGATCCTTCCGAACTCCTCGTGACGTCCGGGATCTCATCCGGACTCAACAACATTCGGTAATCACATACTAGTCTTCCTAATAACCCTAGCGCCACCGAACCTTAAGTGTGTAGACCCTACGGGTTCGGAGACATGCGACATGACCGAGACGCTCTCCGTCAATAACCAACAGCGGATCTGGATACCCATGTTGACTCCCACATGCTCCTCGATGATGTCATCGGATGAACCACGATGTCGAGGATTCAAGCAACCCGTATACTATTCCCTTTGTCGACGGTATGTTACTTGCCCGAGATTCGATCGTCGGTATCCCAATACCTCGTTCAGTCTCGTTACGGCAAGTCACTTTACTCGCACCGTAATGCATGATCCCGTGACCGGACACTTGATCACTTTGAGCTCATTATGATGATGCACTACCGAGTGGGCCCGGTGATACCTCTCCGTCATACGGAGTGACAAATCCTCGTCTCGATCCGTGTCAACCCAAGAGACACTTTCGGAGGTACCGTAGTGCACCTTTATAGTCACCCGATTACGTTCGACGTTTGGTACACCCAAAGCACTCCTACGGTATCCGGGAGTTACATGGTCTCACGGTCTAAGGAAGAGATACTTGACAATGGAAAAGCTCTAGCAAAACGAACTACACGATCTTTGTGCTATGCTTAGGATTGTCTTGTCCATCACGTCATTCTCCTAATGACGTGATCCCGTTGTCAATGACATCGATGTCCATAGTCGAAACCATGACTATCTGTCGACCAACGAGCTAGTCAACTAGAGGCTCACTAGGGACGTATTGTGGTCTATGTATTCACACGTGTATTATGATTTCCGGATAACACAGTTATAGCATGAATAAAAGACAATTATCATGAACAAGGAAATATAATAATAATGCTTTTATTATTGCCTCTAGGGCATATTTCCAACAAATAGTAACAACATTCTTTTTGCAGTCTATCTTAGCATTAACAGTATTCAAGAAGGGTCTACCAAATATAATGAGACAAAAGCTATCTTGTGGGGAACCAAGAACAAGAAAATCAGCGGGATATTTGGTTTTTCCACACAAGACTTCAACATCTTTAACAATTCCCATTGCAGATATAGTATCTCTATTGGCAAGTTTAATTGTAATATCAATATCTTCTAACTCAGCAGGTGCAATATCATGCATAATTTCTTTATATAAGTCAATAGGTATAATACTAGCACTAGCACCCATATCACATAAGCCATGATAACAATGATCTCCTATTTTAACAGAAATAATAGGCACGCCTACCACGGGTCTATGTTTATCTTTAACACAAGGTTTAGCAATTCTAGCAGTTTCACCACAGAATTGAATAACATGCCCATCAATATTATCAGACAAGAGATCTTTAACAATAGCAATATTAGGTTCTACTTTGACTTGCTCAGGAGGTGTATAAGTTCTAATATTGCTTTTACGAACAACAGTTGAAGCTTTAGCATGATCCTTTACTCTAACAGGGAAAGGTGGTTTCTCAACATAAGAGGTAGGAACAATAGGATCATTATAAGTGACATTCTTTTCTTCAACTTTAATAGGTGCAGCTACTTTTACTTCTATGGGAGGATGATGTTTAAACTACTTCTCCTTAGGGAGATCAACATAAGTAGCAAAAGATTCACAGAAAGAAGCTACTATCTCAGAGTCAAGTCCATATTTAGTGCTAAACTTATGGAAAATATCGGTATCCATAAAAGATTTAACACAATCAAACTTAGGCGTCATACCTGACTCCTTACCTTCGTTGAGGTCCCAATCTTCAGAGTTGCGTTTAATTCTATCCAATAAATTCCATTTAAATTCAATAGTCTTCATCATAAAGAGCCATCACAAGAAGTATCGAGCATGGTGCGATTGTTATCAGAAAGCCGAGCATAAAAATTCTGAAGAATTGTAACTCTTGAGAGCTCATGAATGGGGCATGAATATAACATTGATTTAAGCCTCCCCCAAGCTTGAGAGATGCTTTCTCCTTCGCGAGGCCAAAAATTATATATATAATTGCGATCACGATGAACATGATGCATAGGGTAATACTTTTGATGAAATTCCAATTTCAATCTTTTATAGTTCCATGATCTCGTATCATCACATAGCCTTTACCATATCAATGCTTCTTCCTTCAAAGATAAAGGGAAGACCTTCTTCTTAACAACATCATCGGGTATACCTGCAAGCTTAAATAATCCACAAACTTCATCCACATAGAGTAGATGTTCATCAGGATGCTTTGTTCCATCTCCTGTAAAAGTATTAGCCAACAGTTTTTCCGTCATACCCGAAGGAACTTCAAAAGGAGTTTCATTTTCAATAGGTTCAGTAGGTTGAGGAGCAACTCTTTGCTCTACTGGACGGGGTGAAGATACCCGGAACAAGCCCCTCAGAGAATTACTTTCCATAGTAACAAGTGACAGAAAATTTCAGCACACTATATAAAATTTTCCTTACCAAATTCCACTTACCAAAGGCGCTACACTCCCCGGCAACGGTGCCAGAAAAGAGTCTTGATGACCCACAAGTATAGGGATCTATCGTAGTCCTTTCGATAAGTAAGAGTGTCAAACCCAACGAGGAGCAGAAGGAAATGATAAGCGGTTTTCAGCAAGGTATTCTCTGCAAGTACTGAAATAAGTGGTAACAGATAGTTTTGTGATAAGGTAAATTGTAACGAGCAACAAGTAACAAGAGTAAATAAAGTGCAGCAAGGTGGCCCGATCCTTTTTGTAGCAAAGGACAAGCCTGGACAAACTCTTATAATAGGAAAAGCGCTCCCGAGGACACATGGGAATATCATCAAGCTAGTTTTCATCACATCCATATGATTCGCGTTCGGTACTTTGATAATTTGATATGTGGGTGGACCGGTGCTTGGGTGTTGTTCTTACTTGAACAAGCATCCCACTTATGATTAACCTCTATTGCAAGCATCCGCAACTACAACAAAAGTATTAAGGTAAACCTAACCATAGCATGAAACATATGGATCCAAAACAACCCCTTACGAAGTAACGCATAAACTAGGGTTTAAGCTTCTGTCACTCTAGCAACCCATCATCTACTTATTACTTCCCAATGCCTTCCTCTAGGCCCAAATAATGGTTAAGCGTTATGTAGTCGACGTTCACATAACACCACTAGAGGCTAGACAACATACATCTCATCAAAATATCGAGCGAATACCAAATTCACATGACTACTAATAGCAAGACTTCTCCCTTGTCCTCAGGAACAAACGTAACTACTCACAAAGCATATTCATGTTCATAATCAGAGGGGTAATAATATGCATAAAGGATCTGAACATATGATCTTCCACCAAATAAACCAACTAGCATCAACTACAAGGAGTAATCAACACTACTAGCAACCTACTAGCACCAATCCCGGACTTGGAGACAAGAATTGGATACAAGAGATGAACTAGGGTTTGGAGATGAGATGGTGCTGGTGAAGATGTTGATGGAGATTGCCCTCTCCCGATGAGAGGAGCGTTGGTGATGATGATGGCGATGATTTCCCCCTCCCGGAGGGAAGTGTCCCTAGCAGAACAGCTCCGCCGGAGCCCTAGATTGGTTCCGCCAAGGTTCCTCCTCGTGGCGGCGGAGTCTCATCCCGAAAGGTTGCTTAACGTTTTTTTTCTCATCGAAAGACTTCATATAGGAGAAGATGGGCATCGGAGAGCCACCAGGGGGCCCACAAGGTAGGGGGGGCGCCCCCCCTGGGGCGCCCCCCACCCTCGTGAGCAGGGTGTGGGCCCCCTGGCCTTCATCTTTGGCGACGATTTTTCTTTATTTATTCTAAGATATTCCGTGGAGTTTCAGGACTTTTGGAGTTGCACAGAATAGGTCTCCAATATTTGCTCCTTTTCCAGCTGCCGGCATTCTCCCTCTTCATGTAAACCTTGTAAAATAAGAGAGAATAGCCATAAGTATTGTGACATAACGTGAAATAACAGCCCATAAAGCGATAAATATCGATATAAAAGCATGATGCAAAATGGACTTATCAATCCACGGCGAGGTAGGGGAAAAGGAGGGTACCTACGGGTTCACTGAGTCCTTCCGCACCTGTGGGTGGTGGAGTTGGTCGTCGGCGAGCACCACGTCGACGGCGGCCTCTACTCCGGCGGACGGTGGCTCGGGTGGTGATGGGTCTCGTTGAGGAGGGTTGCAAACTTCAAATTGGAGCTTGGGTTAGAAGTGTGGGTGCACTAGGGGGTTGTTGACGCGGTTTGGGTTGCGGAGGTGCCCTCACCTGAGAGAATCGTGCCGGAGCCCGAAGCGGATAGGGGTGGCCGGAGTCGGGGAAGAAGACCTCCTCGAGGCCCTCCTGGTGGCTGGGCGCGGTTCTGGAGAGGTGGAGGGGTGGTGCTGGGTCGAGATCGAGCTCGAGGCCCCCTTTTATAGCTGGCCCGAGGCGGTTGCCGTGATCGGGATTACTCCGGCGGTGATTACGGCGAGGCGGTGGTCGAACGGAGGGTTTAGGGGTCGGGGCAGCTGCGGATTGGATCACTGTCTTCATTCCATAGTTAAACATGGCCAGACTTGGGCGACACTCCAAGCCCTCGACGGAACGGCTCACGGGCTCGTCGGCGGCAGAGCGCTTCTCGCGCCTCTCGTCATGCGGTGATCGTGGCTGCAGCGTGCGTGCAGGGAGGGGTGGTACGGAGGCTCTGGGTGGCTTGGGCGGTGCTGGTCGGCGCCGAAAGGCAGGGCTGGCCCCTGCTGGCCGCCACGGGTGGTTCTGCCACCGCGGAAGACGTCGGCGATGAGGTGCCACGTCGCCACCGACACTTGCGCCCATCCAAACGATCGTGCAGTGCACTGGATAAGAAGGAGCAGGGAGCAAGGCGCCAACGTGCACACTTGTGAGATTGATGCCGTGGTTCTGAAGAAACGACACTGACGACAGAACTGCATCACTGAAACTCTGAATTTTTCTGATTTTTGACAGAAATAGTGCACGCCAGGTGTTCGATGAAATGTTTTTGGCATGTGGAAAAATTTTCTGGAGTTGATCCTTGGTGAGGTGACCTCTGAAAGCACCTAGGGGCTGCCTGAATTATCTCAGATTTTTAGGAGAAGAAAAATAATGAATTTCACCAAAAATGGCAAATCTGGTTCAAACTTGCAGCAAGCAAAATTTGAAAATTTTGAACTATGGACAAGTGGATCTTGATGGATCTAGGTTGAGGGTACTAAGAACTAGTCAGGGGAGTTTGTTTGGGACCAAAACTCAAAAGGAAACTTGTAGTTCCTTTGTAAGTCAGCTAGGTCCAAAATAAATGACAGAAATAGTTTTGAGTATAAAATAAATAGAATAAAAATCAAAAATAGGTTGAAACTTGCTGGAATTGGATATTGGACTTGACCCAAAGTAGGGAGTGGGTTTTGGAAGAAATTTCCAACATGTGACATGGCAAAAGAGCAATCTTTAAAAGGTAAAAGAATAAAAACCAAAAATCCATAGGATTTCTTTTTAATAGAAATAATTGCAAAACCCTCCAATATTATTTGTGTTGAGCCAACACAATTTTGAAAAACCCTTAAGACTAAAGATCAGGGTTGAGAAGGACCTTTCTTAGAAAAAAATATTTGTCATAAAAAAGAAAAGTTTTGAGAAGAATAGTCCCTCTAAACAAAAAAAATTCAAATACCCTCTTTTAATTCAAATAAAGATTTTAATAAAAACCAAATCAAAATTTTGGAGTGGTACACTCATCCTCCCATTTACAAGCTACATTATTATCAAAAGCTTTCTTTGCTAAACTATGCGCCGCTACGTTGGCTTCCCTCAAGCAATGCGAAAATTGAACTGAACCTATCATGCCCGCCAGGATAAAACAGTACGCGTATATTGTTGAAGCTTCGTTCCAGATTTTGTCCTGACCTGAACATGCGTTAATGACCTCCATCGAATCTGATTCAGTTTGGATTGAGTGTAGTCCCGTCTCATTTGCTAGCATGAGACCCTGTTTCATCGCCAATGTTTCTGTTGTATAAGCATCAGGCACATGGGGGCAACAAGGAACATGCAACGGCAATAAACACACCATAGCTATCTCGAATCACCACACCCGTGGAACCGCTGAATGTTTCATCATGAAAGGAGGCGTCAACATTCACCTTAATATTTCCTCTTGGAGGTTTGCTCCATTTTACCTCTGTACGATTGGTGGTATAGTCTTGACTGCGAGGCTTCTCTTGAAATTCAGACAAATTGCTCTAATGGACAGTGCACATCTAGCCAGCGGTGTACTCTGATTATGATGTGTATGCTGACGTCTCATCCACCAGAGGTACCAACAGGTAGCCGCTATTCCCTCTTTCAGCCCTACCGAAGGCATGTTTAGCATGTAGGAATCAAGAAGTCGGAGTAGATGTTCCAATACTACCGAGCTAGATTGGTCCTCCTGGATTGTTTCAGAGATAACTTGGGCATATCCCAGATGTCGCCACATTTCTTTTGCTTTCTCACAGGTAAATAGTAAGTGTAGGATATCCTCTGGTCCATGCGGGCATACGGTACAGTGTCCAGTAGTCCCTACATGTCTATTCATCACAATGCTTTTTAGTGGTATTACTCCATGCAGAGCTCTCCAACAGAAAATTTTGATTTTACCTGGGACACATAATTTCCATAATACCGTCCAAACGGGATTAGGAGCTACTGGTCCTGCATGTGGAAAATTATTATTCTGAAATTGATGCTTCCATTCCACATAATTCGCTGACCGAACAGAGAATACACCTGATCTCGTACCATTCCATGCTACAAAATCCTCAAAAGAGTTGTAACTCAGGGGGATCCGAAGTATACGAGCAACATTGACTGGGTTGAATATATCACGAATAAGCGCCTCATCCCAATTTTCTGTTACTGGATCTATCAAATCATTCACTCTTGTGACCAAAACCCCATTCCTGGGAGTTATGTTTTTTCCTTGATGGACTAGATGGGATCCAATGATCTTCCCAAATGTTTATTTTTTTTCTCCATTCCGAACTCGCCAAATGTGTCCCCGTTTGAAAGTTTGGATCCCTGCCACAATACCCTTCCATGTAAACGAAGAGCCCTTCTTAGGTCCAGCAGAGAGAAGATCACCTGATGGATAATATTTTGCATGTAGGACCCTTGCACACAAAGATTCTGGTTCATCAAGTAGCCTTCAAACTTGCTTTGCTAACATAGCTAAGTTGAAAGAGTGGAGGTCACGGATACCCATTCCACCATCTTTCTTTGGAAGCATAATTTCCACCAAGCCCACCAATGCATTCTTTTAGTATGTTCATCACCCCCCCCCCCTCCCTCCCCCACCAAAATCTTGCAATTGCATCTGTGATATCCTTACAAATACCTTTAGGGAGTTTAAAAACAGACATGGCAAATACCTATATAGCTTGGGCCACATATTTCAATAAAATCTCTTTACCTTCAGTTGACAGTTGTTTTTCATTCCACCCATGAGTTCTAGAGCAAACTCTATCAACAAAGTGATTAAAGCAGTCACTTCTATCCGCTCTAACTAGAGCTGGTAACCCAAGATATCTATCTGACAAAGCTTCCCTGTCCTAGTTTAGAACGAAGCTAAAAGAAATCACTAATTGAGAGATATTCATTTCAAAAATCACTCTCACCTCCCCAGTCTGCGACAAGTGGCGCATTGCATGTCCGCTACTTGTTGCAACTTGAGAGTTTTCCCCTTTTTCATAGATCTGTTTATTTAGAACATTTTATCTTTTAAACCGTACGTCCAAATCTCGAACTGTTTTCACCATTGGATTCCTCGTGTCGAGATCTTCCAAACTAGATCTCATGTTTAGGTTTTGACGAAAAACCGATCTGGGAGTACTTTTTTTCCTTCCGAATGAGGCACGACCGTGCCTCTCGCAAAAACAAACCCATGCCTCCACGATAAGTAAACCCGTGCCTCTCGCGGAAGGAAATCCATTTCGGAGAGGCACCTCGCGAAAGCAAAACCGTGCCTCTCACGGAAGGAAAAAAACGCGCTGTGTCTCTTGCGAAAGCAAAACCGTGCCTCTCGCGGAAGGAAAAAAACGTGTTTTTTCGTTTCCAAGAGGCACGTCCGTGCCTCTCGTGGAAGAAAAAAAACGTGTTTTTTTTCGTTTTCCAAGAGGCACACCCGTGCCTCTCGCGGAAGAAAAAAAGAAAACATGTTTTTTTTTGTTTCCAAGAGGCACGCCCGTGCCTCTCGCCAAAGCAAATCCGTGCCTCTCGTGGAACCAAAACCGTGCCTCTCACAGAAAAAAAAGAAAACACTCATTGCACTCGAAATTTTGGGCCGAGCCAATGTCCCAATGGATACTGTTGGCCCATTCCCATCTTTATTTCATAGTACATTTGCCTTCTGCTTGGTCCTCGGCTACAAAATGTACACTCTCCAGGGCAACAAATATTTATTTTATTTCTTACGAGACCACACTAGGCTTTCAGTGTTCTAGTATTGAAGTATTAAATCCTCAAACAATTCATCATTGCGCCAAAGCACTTGAGCGACATGGTTTTGATTATGATTAGCATGTAACGAGAGGTTTTGTATAAGCATCTATCAGGTTCCAATGTATATATTCATTAGACAAGTGGCATGTAAACTTTACTCCATTTCTAACCAGCAAAATATATCATTGAGCTAGGCGAAGTGGTTAACCGACGACCATGCAACTCTATATGGCAATCAATGTCCAAGATTAGCGAGCAATTATCAAGTGGCGGTGTCTACATGTCACTCGAGTGGATTCCACCACTTAATCTTTGCTTTGTTGGTGGATTTAATCAGTGATGGACTGATTCCAGCACCTAATTTCTGGGTCCCACAATAGTCCAAAGTGCTCCTTAGTTAAATTAGGACACCTCATCGAACTGCTGGTTGTATGAATTTTTTGTATTGAGTTGATCTTGCACTCTCGTAGTTTTGAAACTTCTGCTAGTACACCGTATATACAGACATTGATTATTACCTTTTGTGTTTATATATTAAGTTTACCATGTTCTAGTTTCGTCCTAGGACCCCCAAATCTTCAGACCGGCCATGTAACATATGTTATACTCTTCCACTTTCCCTTTACAGCTTTCAAAAAAAAGTTAGCTTTTGCCTAGTCCTCTGCTACAGAATGTACACTCTCCATTGCAACCACGATTTTTATTTTATTTCTTACACGTTCATACTGATTTTTATAGGATTTTATATAGTATTGAAACGTTAAAACGTCCCCAACAAACAGTTCATCATTGCACCAACCACACTTGAGCGACATGATTTTGAGTATGATTGGCATCTAACGACAATATAATGGTTTAGTCTAAGTATCTACCCGGTTCCAATCTATGTGCAAACTGCTGGCGTATGAACACACCCGAGCAATTATGGCAGATTGTATCCATGTGCCCACCCGAATGATCGTAACGACCTTCGCGCCCACCCGATAAAAAATGTGCCCCATGCACAAGACGTGTGTGCTCTGCCCCAGCACCGGCAGTATAAAGGCGCGCCATTTCCTGTGCTTCTTCGCAGCACACACACACCAACCTCCCTCCACTTTGTAAGCTCATTTCCAAGCTCTAAATCACACCATGGCGCGGCGTTTTCTGGCCGTGCTCGCCGTCGTCCTGGCGCTCTCGCAGGCCGCCTCGGCCAAGTCCTGGCTCGACGATAAGTTCAACACGGACGGCAATGTCCGCACGAGCTACGACGCTTCGGGGGAGCAGGTGGTGACGCTCAGCCTCGACCAGCGCTCCGGTGCCGGCTTCAACTCCGATGAACAATACCTCTACGGTGAGTTCAGCGTCCGGATGAAGCTCATCCCGGGAAACTCCGCCGGCACCGTCTCCTGCTTCTACGTAAGTTCCCGAGCTTAATTTTCGACAAGGACCAAAACTAACCTCGATCGCTCAATCTTATATATCTGACTCAACGTTGCTGCTGTGTGTATGGATATATAATTGATCGCAGCTTTCCTCCGGTGATGGCGACGGGCACGACGAGATCGACATGGAGTTCATGGGCAACTCCAGTGGCCCTGGCCATCCAGTGGTGCTCAACACCAACGTGTGGGTCAACGGCGATGGCAAGAAGGAGCACCAGTTCGACCTGTGGTTCGACCCCGCCGCCGACTTCCACACCTACACCATCATCTGGAACCCGGACAACATCCTTTTCAAGGTTGACGACCTCTTCATCCGCTCCTTCAAGCGCTTCGACGGCATCCCCTACCCTAGCTCCAAGCCCATGAGGCTGCACGCCACGCTGTGGGACGGCAGCTTCTGGGCGACCGAGAAGGGCAAGGTCCCCATCGACTGGTCCAACGCGCCCTTCAACGTCTTGTACCGCAACTACTACGCCAACGCCTGCGTCAGCGGCGGCGCGTGCCATTCCGGCAGCGACGGGTGGATGAACAGGCAGCTCGACGGCGCCGAGTGGGGCACCGTGAAGTGGGCGGAGCGCAGTTACATGAGCTACAACTACTGCGAGGATGGGTACAGATTCCCGCAGGGGTTCCCAGCCGAGTGCAGCCGCTACTGATCCCTGCTCTGATCCAGACGGCCGGGCATTCATCAATTGTTTGATATCTTTTTTTATACAGTACACGATTCTTGTTCTTTGTGAATTTGTAATTAAAAAGCAACCCTGGGCAGCGTGTGGGCGATTGTTTCTACATTTTTCCTAAAGAAAGAAACATGTAATTTTTCTCACGCCTTTGGATACAGCAATAGTGCTATACTATGACAATCTTCTTTTATTCACAAGTGGTATATAATTATCTACTCCCTCCATTCATAAATATAAGTCTTTCTAAAGATTTCCATATGGACTATATACGGATATACATAGACGTAGTTTAGAGTTTAGATTCACTCATTTTGCTGCATATGTAGTTTATATTGAAATCTCTAAAAAAACTTATATATATTTTTAATTTTCAACGGGGAGAGGGGGGGATTCTCCCCACCTGAATTGTATTCTTGCCTATAAAACTTTGCAGTCTTTTTGCAAGATAGGGTTCAAATGAACCAGAAGTACAAGGGGCACAAAGGAGAAGAAATAAAGCAAAAACAACACACACTGACAACACACAAGGGGGAACAAAGAAGGAAAACACAAGACAAAACAAACAAAGAGCACCGCCAGTGTAACCGAACGGCATTGGCCAGCCAAGACCAAACCAGGACACTGCACCATCGACGCAATCGAAAGGCTTCGCGCATCCGAGACTGCACAACGCCGTGACACCACCTGTGTCGTGGGGCACATTCGAAGGGTCACACGAGGCCGAGACGGTGCCACGACACCTGTGTGCCACTAGTATAGTCAAAGAGCATCACCAAGTGGACCAAACCATGACACTGCACTGTCGACGCAATCGAAAGGCACCGCGCAACCTAGACTGCACAATGCCACGACACCACCTGTGTTGGGGGTACATTGTTCGAAAGGTCACGTGAGACCGAGACGACGCCACAGCACCTGTGTGCCACCGGCGTAGACGCAGGGCATCGCCTAGCAGAAACACACCAAGAAGCACTCCGAGCACAAACACCGCCAAAGAAGAGCACAAAACCACCGCCGACCCCAAACCGGACGCACCACCGCCACCATCAGCCACACATCACCACCACCATCAGCCACACACCACCGCCAACCAACCACATGAGCCGTCAGTTACCATCCACAGTCAAGGTCTCCAAGACGACGCCTCCAAGGAGGTAACGACGTACACGACGCCGTCATCGCACGATCTAGCAAACCAGATCATGGACTTTCGCCCGGAGACCCTAGACCCGAGGGATTTGGGTGAACTGGACTCCTCAGCAACGCGCCTACAGGCAGGAGGACGACACCAAAAAGCATCGCGCATCACCGGCATCGACCGAGGTCTCTGCAAGGTTTTCACCCGGAGCCAAACACAAACGCCTCGCCTCAAAATCCGAAGACCGGGTCAACTCTGGCCGCCACAGCAGGACCGGGGAGGGGAGAGGAGCACCCCCACTGCGCCACGAGAAGAGGGCCGCAAGAGCCGTCGCCATGAAGCCTGGGACCCCCTCCACCTCTACCTTCACATGAGCTGGACCAGCTGGAGCCGGCAGCAGTCACCACCGACGCAGAAGCGCGGGATGGCAGGAGGGAGGCCGTAGGACGCGGCCGCACGCCCAGATCTGGAGCCACGCAAACCCGCCAAATCTGGGTCAGGTGCACGCGCGCCCGCACCAATGATTCGAAACCGTTTTGAAATTTAAATTCTAAATATGTCAAACAACAAACGTTTTTAAAAGTTGAAACAAAAATGTTCGGTGGGTGCCGAATATTAAAGGGTAATTATAATAAAGAAAACATATTTTTAGAAAGTGTCTGAATATTTTAAAATGAATTAAAACAGAATAGAGAAATAATAAAAGAAAATGCAAAACAGAAACAAAAAAAAGGAAGAACCCCCCATCCCCCCTCAACTGGGCCGACTGGCCCAGCTGGCCACCGCGCCCCCCTTGGGCCTCAACCCATCTGGCCTACCCTGGCCGGCCCAACCGAACCGGCCCAGCCACCCCACTACACCTACCCCCACCTCCCAGGAGCCCTAGCGACCATCCCCACTCACCCCCAACTTCCCCGCTTCCCACTCCTCCCACGTTACGGATCGGGCGCCACCTCGACCCGACGCCGCGTCGACCACCATCGTCGACCCCGCCGCCCTCCCCGCGCGCGCCCCACTCCTCGACGCCGGTCGTGTCCTCGGCGCCGCCTCGCATCGCCGCCGTCGCCTCGCCCCGTCACCAACCCCGAAGCCGCCAGATCGATCCGCGCCGCCCCTCGCCGATTGGACACCGCCGCCTGGAGCCCGCGCCACCACCGCCGACGTCGTCCTCATCCTCTCCCTCGTCGGACCTCTGCCGAGCCCGCTGCCCCGAACCCTACTCCGCGCCGTGAGCACCCCCCCTGGCCTCTCCCTCTCTCCCCGTCGTCGCGGTCGCCGTGCTCCGCACGCGCACACGCTCACTCGTCGTCACTGAAGGAAATATGCCCTAGAGGCAATAATAAAGTTATTATTTATTTCCTTATATCATGATAAATGTTTATTATTCGTGCTAGAATTGTATTAACCGGAAACATAATACATGTGTGAATACATAGACAAACAGATAGTCACTAGTATGCCTCTACTAGACTAGCTCATTAATCGAAGATGGTTATGTTTCCTAACCATAGACATGTGTTGTCATTTGATTAATGGGATCACATCATTAGGAGAATGATGTGATTGACATGACCCATTCCGTTAGCTTAGCACTTGATCGCTTAGTATATTGCTATTGCTTTCTTCATGACCTATACATGTTCCGTAACTATGAGATTATGCAACTCCCGCTTAACGGAGGAACACTTTGGGCACTACCAAACGTCACAACGAATCGGGTGATTATAAAGGAGTACTACAGGTGTCTCCAAAGGTACATGTTGGGTTTGCGATTTGAGATTAGGTTTTGTCACTCGATTGTCGGAGAGGTATCTCTAGGCCTTCTCGGTAATACACATCACATAAGCCTTGCAAGCATTGCAACTAATGAGTTAGTTGTGAGATGATGTATTACGGAACGAGTAAAGAGACTTACCGTAGCGAGATTGAACTAGGTATTGGATACCGACGATCGAATCTCGGGTAAGTAACATACCGATGACAAAGGAACAACGTATGTCGTTATGCGGTTTGACCGATAAAGATCTTCAGAGAATATGTAGGAACCAATATGGGCATCCAGGTTCCGCTATTGGTTATTGACCGAGAATGGTTCTAGGTCATGTCTACATAGTTCTCGAACCCGTAGGGTCCGCACGCTTAACGCTTCGATGACAGTTTATTATGAGTTTATAAGTTTTGATGTACGAAGGTTGTTCGAGTCCCGGATGTGATCACGGACATGACGAGGAGTCTCGAAATGGTCGAGACATAAAGATTGATATATTGGAAGCCTATATTTGACTTGGAAAGGTTCCGGATGAAAACAGACGTTATCGAACACCGGGGTTACGGAACCCCGGGGTCAATGGGCCTTGATGGGCCATAGGGAGAAGAGGAAGGGCCGGCCAGGGCAAGCCACGCGCCCCCCTCCCCCTCTAGTCCGAATAGGACAAGGAGAGGGGGGGCGGCACCCCCCTTCCCTCTTCCCCCTCCCCAATCCTAATCCAACTAGGAAGGGGAGTCCTACTCCGGTGGGAGTAGGACAACTCAGCGCCGCCCTAGGGCTGGCCGCACCCCCCCCCCCCCTTGCTCCTTTATATACGGGGCGAGGGGCACCCCAAGACACACAAGTTGATCTACGGATCGTTCCTTAGTCGTGTGCGGTGCCCCTCCACCATATTCCACTTCGTCATATCGTCATGAGCTTAGGCGAAGCCTGCGCCGGTGAAGTCATATTGTCACGGAGCTTAGCGAAGCCCTGCGTCGGTGGAGCATCATCATCGTCACCACGCCGTCGGTCGACGGAACTCATCCCCGACGCTTTGCTGGATCGGAGCCCGGGATCGCCATCGAGCTGAACGTGTCTTTGAACACGGAGGTGCCGACGTTCGGTACTTGGATCGGTCGGATCGTGAAGACGACGACTACATCAACCGCGTTGTTATAACACTTCCGCTTTCGGTCTCACGAGGGTACGTGGACGGACACTCTCCCTCTCGTTGCTATGCCATCACCATGGTCTTGTGTGTGCGAGGAAATTTTTGAAATTACTACGTTCCCCAACAAAGGGTATCGAGCCAGGTTTTATGCGTTGATGTCATGTGCACGAGTAGAACACAAGTGAGTTGTGGGCGATATAAGTCATACTTCTTACCAGCATGTCATACTTTGGTTGGCGGTATTGTGAGATGAAGCGGCCGGACCGACATTACGATACGCTTACGCGAGACTGGTTTCACCGCTTGAGCACTAGTTGCTTAAAGGTGACCGGCGGTGTCTGCTTTCTCTCACTTTAGTTGAACTGAGTGTGGCTACGCCCGGTCCTTGCGAAGGTTAAAACAGCACCAACTTGACAAACTATCGTTGTGGTTTTGATGCGTAGGTAAGAACGGTTCTTGCTCAGCCCGTAGCAGCCACGTAAAACTTGCAACAACAAAGTAGAGGACGTCTAACTTGTTTTTGCAGGGCATGTTGTGATGTGATGTGGTCAAGACGTGATGCTATATTGTATGAGATGATCATGTTTTGTAACCGAGTTATCGGCAACTGGCAGGAGCCATATGGTTGTCGCTTATTGTATGAAATGCAAAAGCCATGTAATTGTTTTACTTTATCACTAAGCAGTAGCGATAGTCGAGAAGCAATAGTTGGCGAGACGACAACGTTGCTACGATGGAGATCAAGGTGTCGCTACCGGTGGCGATGGTGATCATGACGGTGCTTGGCGATGGAGATCACAAGCACAAGATGATGATGACCATATCATATCACTTATATTGATTGCATGTGATGTTTATCCTTTATGCATCTTATCTTGCTTTGATTGACGGTAGCATTATAAGATGATCTCTCACTAAAATTATCAAGAAGTGTTCTCCCGAGTATGCACCGCTGCGAAAGTTCTTCGTCTTTGAGACACCACGTGATGATCGGTGTGATAGGCTCTACGCTCAAATACAACGGTGCAAAACAGTTGCACACGCGAATACTCAAGTTAAACTTGACGAGCCTAGCATATAACAGATATGGCCTCGAACACGGAGACCGAAGGTCGAACGTGAATCATATAGTAGATATGATCAACATAGTGATGTTCACCATTGAAACTACTCCATCTCACGTGATGATCGGACATGGTTTAGTTTATTTGGATCACGTAATCACTTAGATAACTAGAGAGATACGTCTAAGTGGGAGTTTTTAATATGATTAATTAAACTTAAATTTATCATGAACTTAGTACCGATAGTATTTTTGCTTGTCTATGTTTACTATAGATAGATGGCTCGTCTTTGTTGTTCCGTTGAATTTTAATGCGGTCCTTGAGAAAGCAAAGTTGAAAGATGATGGTAGCAATTACACGGACTGGGTCCATAACTTGAGGATTATCCTCATTGCTGCATGAAGAATTACGTCTGGAAGCACCGCTGGGTGCCGTGCCTGCAGAGAGCAACGCCGAAGTTGTGAACGTCTGCGCGAGCAAAGTCGATGACTACTCTATAGTTCAGTGTGCCATGCTTTACGGCTTAGAACCGGGTCTTCAACGACGTTTTGAACGTCATGGAGCATATGAGATGTTCCAGAGTTGAAGTTAATATTTCAAGCAAATGCCCGGATTGAGAGATATGAAGTCTCCAATAAGTTCTATAGCTGCAAGATGGAGGAGAATAGTTCGTCGGTGAACATATACTCAAAATGTCCGGGTATAATAATCACTTGATTCAACGGGAGTTACTCTTCCGGATGATAGTGTCATTGATGAATTCTCCAATCACGCCACCAAGCTACAAGAGCTTCGTGATGAACTATAATATGCAAGGGATGACCAAAACAATTCCCGAGCTCTTCGTAATGCTGAAAGCATGGAGGTAGAAATCAAGAAAGAGCATCAAGTGTTGATGGTCAACAAGACCACTAGTTTCAAGAAAAGGGCAAAGGAAAGAAGAAGGAACTTCAAAAGAACAGCAAGAAAGTTACTGCTCAAGAGAAGAAACCCAAGTCGGACCTAAGCCCAAATCGAGTGTTTTACCGCAAGCAAACCGACACCGAAGCGGAACTGCCCCAAGTATTTGGCGGATAAGAAGGATGGCAAGGTGATCAAAGGTATATGTGATATACATGTTATTGATGTGTACCTTACTAATACTCGCAGAGTACCGGTATTTGATATTGGTTCATTGCTAATATTTGCAACTCAAACAGAACTACGGATTAGCGAAGATTGGCTAAGGACGAGGTGACGATGCGCGTGGGAAATGGTTCCAAAGTCGATGTGATCGCGGTCGGCACGCTACCTCTACATCTACCATCGGGATTAGTTTTAGACCTAAATAATTGTTATTTGGTGCCAGCGTTAGCATGAACATTATATCTGGATCTTGTTTGATGCGAGACGGTTATTCATTTAAGACAGAGAATAATGGTTGTTCTATTTATATGAATAATATCTTTTATGGTCATGCACCCTTGAAGAATGGTCTATTTTATTAAATCTCGATAGTAGTAATACACATATTCATAGTGTTGAAACCAAAAGATGCAGAGTTGATAGTGATAATGCAACTTATTTGTGGCATCGCCGCTTGGGTCATATCGGTGTAAAACGCATGAAGAAACTCCATCTCGATGGGCTTCGAATCACTTGATTATGAATCACTTGGTACTTATGAACCGTGCCTCATGGGCAAGATGACTAAAACGCCGTTCTCCGGAACTATGGAGCGAGCAACCGATTTGTTGGAAATCATACATACCGATGTTTGTGGTCCAATGAATGTTGAGGCACTTGGCGGGTATCGTTATTTTCTCACCTTCACAGATGATTTGAGCAGATATGGGTATATCTACTTAATGAAACACAAATCTGAAACATTTGAAAAGTTCAAAGAATTTCAGAGTGAAGTGGAAAATCATCGTAACAAGAAAATAAAGTTTCTACGATCTGATCGTGGAGGAGAATATTTGAGTTACGAGTTTGGCTTACATTTGAAACAATGTGGAATAGTTTCGCAACTCACGCCACCCGGAACACCACAGAGAAATGGTGTGTCCGAACATCGTAATCGTACTTTACTTGATATGGTGCGATCTATGATGTCTCTTACTGATTTACCGCTATCGTTTTGGGGATATGCTTTAGAGACGGCCGCATTCACGTTAAATAGGGCACCATCCAAGTCCGTTGAGACGACACCGTATGAACTGTGGTTTGGCAAGAAACCAAAGTTGTCGTTTCTTAAAGTTTGGGGCTGCGATGCTTATGTGAAGAAACTTCAACCAGATAAGCTCGAACCCAAATCGGAGAAATGTGTCTTCATAGGATACCCAAAAGAGACTGTTGGGTACACCTTCTATCACAGATCTGAAGGCAAGGTTTTCGTTGCTAAATTCGGATCCTTTCTAGAGAAGGAGTTTCTCTCAAAAGAAGTGAGTGGGAGGAAAGTAGAACTTGATGAGATAACTGTATCTGCTCCCTTATTGGAAGGTAGTTTGTAACACCCCGGAAGTAACTTTCCATATTTGTAACTCCAACTCTTGCCATTTTCGGCATTGATATATGATATTCCCTCCGTGGTTGGGTTTTTTTCTTCCTTTTGCATTTTGTCCATGTCACGCATTTTATATTATGTCATCATGTGCATCGCATTTGCATACGTGTTCGTCTCATGATTCCGAGCATTTTTCCCGTTGTCCGTTTTGCAATCCGGCACTCCTATCTCCCCCGGCGGTCCCTTTTACGTTTTTCCGTGTGCGGGTATTAAACCTTCTCGAAATGGACCGAGGTTTGTCTAGTGGCCTTGGTATACCACCCGTAGACCACTGGTCAAGTTTCGGGTCATTTGGAGCTCGTTTGGTACTCCAACAGTTAACCGCTCTCTCGCAAAGGCCTCTTTTAAGTTGCAGCCCAACACCTCTTCAAAACAGCCCAATAACCCATCTAAGTCACTCCCATGCTCTCCGTCGTTCGATCATGATCGTGTGGGCGAAAACTACACCTCATTTGGACTCTCCTAGCTCCCTCTATGCCTATTTAAACACCTCCCCCGAAATCCGGATCATCCTCTTCCCCGAAACCCTAAAAATCTCCTCTCCGCGTCGGACGTGTCCGCCCGCGCCGGACGAAACCCGCGCCGCCGCCCGCAGCCAGTCTCGCCTGCCACGTGGGCGTCGCCATGCTGGCCATGGGGGGCCATGAGGCCCACGGCCGACCGCCCGCCTGGCCGCCTCCTGGCGCCCGCCCAGCCGCCGCCCGCCGCCTGCCACCGCCGCCTGCCGCAGCGCCGCCTCCGCCGCCGCCTTTCCCGACCGGCCCGGCCCCGCCGCCGCCACTGCCGGCGGGCGTCGCCGCCCGGCCACCGAGCTCCCCGCCGCGCCTCCGCGCTCCGGCCCCGCGCGCCGATCCGGCCGGCCCGACGGCCGCTCCTCCGGCGCCCGCCTCGCCAGCGCCACCGCCGTCCTCGACGGATCGGGCGAGCCTCGATCCGCCTCGGAACCGCCGCCGTTGACTTCTCTCTCTCCTCCTTTTTTCCTTCTAAGTTTTTAGCATCATTGTTATTTTGTGCATTTTTCAACGTGCTATATCTTCGCATCCGTAGATCCATTTTGCACGTATAATATGTCAAAATGTTCGTCTCGAAGAGTAGATCATTTCATCTCATTGCATCATTTTCATTTGAGCTCATCTTGATGCCCGAAATGCTGTTGGAAGAGTGCTATGTGATGTTAGTTTCTGTTTCGTAACAGAAGTTGCACTTTTGTTATTTTTGCCATGATTATTGTGTGCACCCTATGAATTTGAGTCCTACATGTGTTTTATTAAATGCCACGCCACCTTTCCAGGGGTGTATGCCATGTATTTTTGTGATCTATGTGGTGACTAGCACAAGCATGCAAAATAGGTGTCCTGCTGTTGCTGATTTTCAGCCCTGTTTAGCTGATTTTGATGCCATGTTTACTTGTTGATACCGAGAGATCTATGCATATTTTGAGATACTTCAGTAAGGGTGTTTTGTAAAGCATGTCTTGCTCTATCCATCCATGCCTTTGTTTGCAATTATGGGATGCCAAAGCTTGAGTCAATCAAGCTCTACTTTTGCTATCAAATGTTTCCTGGCAGATTGTATACATGTTATTCAATTTTGCCTAGCTTGTTGTGGTTGACCCATATAGGCTATGTTATTGTTCTTGCCATGTATGTCTTCTATGTCATGTCTTCTTGATGTATGTATGCTTAGTTTTTCATATAAGGATCTGTAGTGAGTGCATTGAGCTTGTTAACATGCCTACTCGTTATCAGTTTTTGACATGCCATGTTGCTGAATCTGTTAACGAAACTTTCAGTATTAACATGGGTGTTACTATATTTTCTAGTCCTTTTTGGCTTATGGTCAGTAAGGGACTTTTGTTCTAGGCTTTGAGTAGATTCATGCCATGCCTTGTTTTGCTATTTTAAGTTCCTTTAGCATGTAGTTTTCTTGCTCTGAACATTGCAACCTGATGCTGTTTTTGCCATGTCCAGCCTGATATTTTGTGCACTTTTGCCATGCTTGTTTGAACCTGTTATGATGTGAACTAGCCGTAGCTCAGTGCTCATCTTTTGTCGAGCATCATGTGTACATCACTGCCATGTGCTTTGTTGATACGTTTGGGTGCAGTAGCTTAATTATTTGTTGTTTGCTAAGTGGCATCATGCTGTTAATGGCAGATTTGCGCCATTCTTGTTTTGCTTGTCATTTGCAAACCGTGCATCCGATTCCGGTGATCTTTATATCGATTTCAACCGAAATCATCTCATCTTTCCAGTGGCATGCTTGGTTTGCCAAGTCGATGCCTGGTTCATCATTTTCCTTCGGAGCGCATATACGCGCATTGCATATCACATCCCGCATATCATGTCATGTTTTGCATCATGTTGATTGTGCATTGCACCGTGATTTATTGTGGTTCCTTTGCTTGTGTTGTTGCTTTGGGTAGAGTCGGGAGACGAGTACGTGAACGAGGAACCTGTTGAGAACGCTTTCGAGGATCAAGTTTTCGACAACTCTGAGAACATTGCAGGCAAGATGACCATACCCTCGAAATCACTTCTATCTTTGCTATGCTAGTTGCTCGCTCTTTTGCTATGTCTATGCTGCGATGCCTACCACTTGCTATATCATGCCACCCATATTGCCATGTCAGCCCCTAACCATCCTTTTCCTAGCAAACCGTTGATTGGCTATGTTACCGCTTTGCTCAGCCCTCTTATAGCGTTGCTAGTTGCGGTGAAGTGAAGTTTGTTCCTTGTTGAACATGGAGATGTTGTTCCTTGTTGGAACATGTTTACTTGTTGGGGATATCACAATATATATATCTGCTATAATTAATACATCTATATATTTTGGTAAAGGGTGGAAGGCTCGGCCTTATGCCTGGTGTTTTGTTCCACTCTTGCCACCCTAGTTTCCGTCATACCGGTGTTATGTTCCTTGATTTCACGTTCCTTACACGGTTGGGTGATTTATGGGACCCCTTGACAGTTCGCTTTGAATAAGACTCGTCCAAAGAAGGCCCAACATTGGTGTTACCATTTGCCACCTAAGCCTTTTTCCCCCGGGTTTTCGCGAGCCCGAGGGTCATCTTTATTTTAACCCCCCCCCCCCTCCCGGACCAGTGCTCCTTCGAGTGCTGGCCCGAACCGAAATACTCATGGGCCACCACGGGAAACTCGAGGCTTGGTTTTACTCGTAGCCTGTCTCATCCGGATGTGCCACGAGAACGAGATATGTGCAGCTCCTATCGGGATTTGTCGGCACAATCGGGTGGCTTTGCTGGTCTTGTTTTATTGCTGTCGAAATGTCTTGTAGTCCGGGATTCGAGATTGATCGGGTCTTCCGGTAGAAGGAATATCCTTCGTTGACCGTGAGAGCTTATAATGGGCTGTTGGGACACCCCGCAGGTAATATCTTTCAAAGCCGTGCCCGCATGTTATGAGGCAGATGGGAATTTGTTAATGTCCGTTGTAGAAAACCCAAAGTTGACCTCAATAAAATACACATCAATCAAGGTGTAACCGTGATGGTCTCTTCTCGGAGTCCGGGAAGTGAACACGGTGTTGGAGTTATGTCGACGTAAGTAGTTCAGGATCACTTCTTGATCACTACTAGTTTCACGTCCGTGCTTTGCTTCTCTCCTCGCTCTCTTTTGCGTAAGTAGCCACCATATATGCTAGTCGCTTGCTGCAGCTCCACTTTACTACCCTGTCCTTCCTATTAGCTTAAATAGTCTTGATCTCATGGTGTGAGATTGCTGAGTCCCGTGACTCATGATACTTCCAAACACAGTTGCAGGTTCCGATGAGGCGGTGCAGGTGATTCAACCGAGCTCAAGTGGGAGTTCGACGAGGAACGTGGTCGTTACTATGTGTCTTTTCCCGATGATCGTAGTGGTGCCCAGTTGGGACGATTCGGGATCTGTGTAGCACTTGGGGTATCTTCTTTTATTTTGGTTCCGAGTCGGACCTTGAGTGTACTCAATGATGGATGTTTATTTATGTCTTGTGTGAAGTGGCTAATCGTAAGCCAACTATGTATCTCTTTCCTTAATTATTACATGGGTTGTGTGAAGATTACCTCACTTGCGACATTGCTTTCAATGCGGTTATGCCTCTAAGTCGTGCCTCGACACGGGAGATATAGCCGCATCGGGCGTATAAGTTGGTAATCGAGCCTTCCCGACTTAGGAGCCCCTACTTGATTGTTTGCTAACGTTGTTGAGTCTAGAATGGAAAATGTTTTGAGTCTTAGGATTATATATATCGGAGAGTAGGATTCTTTTTACTCCCAGTCCCTTCGCCGCTCTGTGAGGTATCCCGACGAGAGTTTTGACTCTTCTCTTCTCAATTTTCACTAAAATTTTTTTAGGATCACGTGGGTATCTTGGAATCGTCCGATGGTTTTGTGACGAGAACATTGTTCTTGGTGCCTCCCGACATTTAGGGGTTGTGGCGGTGTCCCGGGAGTTGAGCTCCGAGGTGTTGTCGCCACAATTTTATCGCTGCGATTCTCGAATACCCGAGTTTTGCCGACATCGAAATCTCTTTTGTACAGTTGTTGGTGAGATAACCCCGATAGCCCAAAGATCGAGGCGAAAAGGGAGTATTGCCATGACTTGTATAACGGATGTTTTTCAAGGTCGAGGTACACGATTTCGAGGATTTCTTGGTTATGTGTTGACGGATGGATACAATTGGATCTAGGTATTGTTAGTTTGGGTGATATATTTTGTGTCCCTGTATCCCCAACACCAGATTGCATAACCAGAAAGTTTCGGAGTTTATAGGTGGGAATTCTAGTAGCTTACAGGATATTCTTTCCAATGATGTATGATTTGAGATTGGGGTTCAACGTCTAGTGGTCCGCCCATTCACGGTCGATTTACAAAGTGGTCGTGAGACGCCTTAAAGAATCCTTGGCTATGCTGATTCGGGACGCCTTGTTTGTCATTCGTGACGTCCGCTATACGTCAGGTCCGTGGGCCCCACCACTAACACTTTGGGCGTAAATCTCTATCATGTGTTTGTTCCGCTCATTCTAGAAGCCAATCTTTTGTTTTCAGTTGTGATATTCGATTTGTTTCTAAGATGATGTTGTTTCCATATCTTTATCTAAGTGGCTTCTCACCTTAATGGATGTGTGATGATTAACTTTGAATTCATTCGCTCATTCTTGTTGAATGTTTATTGTGAAGACTTTATGTTGCAATTTCTATCCGCTGATTCTACTTATCTATTTGTCTATAAAAGGACTAACGGATGTCACCCTCTTCAGATGGCTCCGCCAACTCGTCGAATCCGGATCGCAATGATGGGGATCGGTCGAACCTCCACCTCCACCTCCGCCTCCAGAGGCCCGGCAAGCTATCATGGCAGCCACCAATGCCAATGCTCGATGATTTTGCAGCTCTTGCAAGAACGTACTCGAGGGCAAGGCAATCAAGGAAATCAAGGTCAAGGCAACAATCAGCCACACTTTGCTACTCTCGATCGGGGCCTCGCTAATCAGCGAAGTCTTTCGGTTTACGTGTCGAGGCCACAGACGCCGACGATTGGTTAGTGGACATCTGCAAGCACTTTGATCAGTAGCAATGTCGACACGAGGACTTTGTCAAGTTTGCATCGCTTCAACTCAAGGATCAAGCTGCCGAGTGGTTCCAAGAATACAAAGATTCCATAGGAGGTCGTGTCATTACAGGATGAGTTCCGCCGTGATTTCAGAGCTCATCACATTCAAAAGTGTTGTTGAGAGCAAGCATGAGGAGTTCCGCAATCTCAAGCAAGGCACCATGTCTGTCTATCAATACAATATCCAGTTCCGTAAGCTCGCTGCTTTGCTAAGCAAGACGTACCTGATGAGAAGAGTATGATCTATCAATTCAGAGGTGGTCTGAGAGAAGATCTGCAATTAGCTCTTGTGCTTTTTGAGCCAGATAAGTATGATGATTTCTACAACATGGCTCTGAAGCAAGAAGCTGCCCAGCTCAAATGTGAGGCTTCTAAGAAGAGAATCAGGGATGCAGTTCAGTCCTCTTCTTCCTCTCAAGTGGCAGCTAAGCAGCAGAAGTTCTACCTTCCTCCTCCTCCGTTCCGTCAGCCTTACCAGCAGAAGAACTCAGGTGGCCGTGGATCTTCCCACCCACCCAACCCAAGCTATCAGAACAAGTCTAATTCTCAAGCTCCAAGGTCAAGTGCTCCTTACCACCGTCCTCCGTCTCAAGTGACTTGCAACAAATGTCGCAGAAAGGTCACTATGCGAACAAGTGCTTCAACCAGAGGCGTCTTCCGCCTCCTCCTCTGTGAAATCTTCCAGAATGCAAAGTGGTCAAGCATAATCCCAAGTTTGCAAAGGTCAATATGATGAATGCAGCTCAAGCAGAGGAATCTTCGATGTGATAATGGGTAATCTCTCGTTAATGATATTCCTGCAAAAGTCTTATTTGATCTTTGGTGCATCGCATTCTTTCATGTCATATCCTTTTGCATCAAGCACAATTTTGATACAGAGGAATTATCTAAAGCTATGCAAGTTATTTCTCGGCTAAGCGCTTGAGATCTACCATGTTGGTTCCAAATGTCGGTATCAAGATGGGCGATTATAGATCTCTTTCCAAACCAATTGTTCTCGGTGACTCGGATATTGATCTTATTCTCGGAATGGACTGGCTTTCTCAGCACAAAGCTCAGATTGATTGTGCTGCTGGGAAATTCAATTGACTCACTCTTCTAATGATGTGATCATCTATGCGCTTCGTGATGAAACCATTCGGTTGTTTTCTCTCAATGAGAAGGGCGAACTGAATGCCATCTCTCGATTCCGAATGCTTGTGAGTACCAAGATGTCTTTCCAAGAGCTTCCGGTATGCCTCCTCATCGCCGCTTGAGTTCGTTATCGATCTTGAGCCCGCATCGAACCCGCTTGCAAGCGCCCATACAAGCTTGGACCTGATGAGCTGAAGGAATTGAAGAAGCAGCTCGATGAACAAGAGCGTCTGGTTTGATCGATCGAGTTCATCTCCTTGGGGTTGTGGTGTTCTTTTGTCCGAAGAAGGATGGTACGGACCGACTTTGCGCCGACACCGCCCATTGAATAAGAAGACAATCAAGAACAAGTATCCACTTCCCAACATCAATGAGCTTTTCGAGCAACTCAAAGGTGCTACAGTGTTCTCTAAGCTTGACCTCCAGATGGGGTATCATCGATTCAGATTCGTGAACAAGATATTCCCAAGACAAGATTCGAACAAGCTTTGGTTCTTATGAATATCTTGTCATGTCTTTCGCCTCGTCAATGCTCCTCCAACATTCTCTCGGATGATGAACTTCATATTCAACCCCTACACCAATGAATTCGCCTTGGTCTATCTTGATGATATTTTGGTCTTCTCCAAGAATAAGAAGGATCATGCCAAACATTTGCGATTGGTGCTAGACAAGCTCAGAGAGTATCAATTCTATGCTAAGTTCTCCAAATGTGAATTTTGGCTTGATGAAGTGCTTTATCTTGGTCATATCATCTTCGCTAAGGGTATCGCTGTTGATCCCAGAAGGTGTCCGCAATTGTGAATTGGGAACCTCCTCGGAATGTCAAGCAGCTCCATGAGTTTTCTTGGTCTTGCAAGCTATTGTCAAGATTCGCTGAGAACTTCTCCAAGATTGCAAAGCCTCTTTCCAACCTTCTCCGTAAGCATGTGAAGTATGTCTGGTCTCCCGAGTGTGACGTTGCTTTCAATACCCTCAAAGAGAAACTCGTCACAGCTCCTGTTCTGACTCCTCCTGATGAATCCAAGCCATTTGAGGTTTTCTGTGATGCTTCTCTTCAAGGTCTCGGTGCTGTGTTAATGCAAGAGAAGAGAGTTGTGGCTTATACCTCTCGCCAGTTGAAGCCCAACGAGAAGAACTACCCCACTCATGATCTTGAGTTGGCGGCAGTTGTCCATGCATTAATAACGTGGAGACATCTCTTGTTGGGAAGGAAAGTGGACATTTTCACCGATCACAAGAGTCTCAAGTACATCTTCACTCAGCCTAACCTCAACCTCAGGCAGACTCGATGGGTCGAAATGATTCAAGAGTACAACCCAAGTATTGAGTATACTCCGGCAAAGCCAATGTCATTGCAGATGCTTTGAGCAGGAAAGCTTATCGCAACAGCCTAATCCTCAAGCCTTTTCACCGGATCTCTCGTGAATCTTTCCGCAAGCTGAATCTTCAAGTTGTTCCTCAAGGCTTTCTTGCCAACCTCATAGTCTCTCCTACTTTGGAAGATCAGATTCGTGAGGCTCAACTTCTGGATACCATGGTGAAAAAGGTGAAACGTGGTATCGACAAGGGCATTCCAAGTACAAGTGCTTCCACGTTGATGACAAAGACACTCTGTTCTTTGAGGACCGGATTGTGGTTCCAAAGGGTGATCTCGAAAAGTCATTATGAACGAGGCTCACAATTCGCTTCTATCCATTCATCCCGAAGTACGAAGATGTACCATGACCTCAAGCAGTCATATTGGTGGACTCGAATGAAGCGAGAAATTGCTCAATTCGTGAATGAGTGTGATGTCCGCAGAAGAGTGAAAGGAACACCAAAGACCAGCTGGTCTCCTTCAACCTCTTGCTATTCCTGAATGGAAGTTTGATCATATTGAAATGGACTTCGTGACTGGTTTTCCAAAGTCCAAGCGTGGAAATGATGCTATCTTCGTTGTCATTGACAAGCTTACTAAAGTGGCTCATTTTCTTCCTATCAAAGAATCCATCACAGCAGCTCGGTTGGCGAGCTATACACCTCCTGTGGATTGTCTCTTTGCACGGCATTCCACAAGTGATCTCTTCTGCACCGTGGCAGCATCTTTACCTCCAAGTTTTGGTATTCTTTCGTAAGGCCATGGGCACCAACATTCGCTTTCAAAGACAGCTTTCCATCCTCAAACAAGTGGCCAAGTTGAGCGAGTTAATCAAATCCTTGAAGATATGCTCAGGGCTTGTGTCATTTCCTTCGTATGAAGTGGGAAGATTGTCTTCCATATGCCGAAGTTCTCCTACAACAACAGCTTCCAAGTTTAGTTCGGCAAGGCCCCATTCGAAATTCTCTATGGCGAAAGTGCCGATTCTCTCAATTGGTCTCGAGACATGTGAACGCCAACTTCTTGGCAATGACTTGATCACGTATGTAAGAAATGTGCCAAGTCATTCGTGAAAATCTCAAAGCCGCGCAATCGCGCCGAAGAGCTATTATGATGATAAGCACCGTGATGTGGCTTTTGAAATCGGAGACCATGTCTACCTCGCGTCTCTCCAATGAAAGGCACTCGCCGCTCGTATCAAAGGGAAGCTTGCCCTCGATACGCTGGTCCTTTCAAGATCATTGGGAAAAGAGGCGATCTCGCCTATCAACTTGAGCTTCCATCCAACTTTGCAAAGCGTGCACGATGTGTTTCACGTGTCACAGCTTCGCAAGTGCTTCAAGACTCTGAACGCACTATCAACTTCAAGAGATTGACCTTCAAGAAGATCTCTTATCATGAGCACCCGCTGCTATTCTTGAAGAAACCGAGCGCAAGACTCGCAACAAGTCAATCAAATTCCTGAAAGTGAAGTGGTCACACCATTCCGATCGAGAAGCTACCGGGAGCGCGAGGATCACCTCCGCTCGAGTATCCGGAGTTCTTTCAGTCCTAGATCTCGGACGAGATCCTCTTGTAGTGGTGGAGTGTTGTAACACCCGGAAGTAACTTTCCATATTTGTAACTCCAACTCTTGCCATTTTCGCATTGATATATGATATTCCTCCGTGGTTGGGTTTTTCTTCCTTTTGCATTTTGTCCATGTCATGCATTTTATATTATGTCATCATGTGCATCGATTTGCATATGTGTTCGCCTCATGATTCCGAGCATTTTTCCCGTTGTCCGCTTTTGCAATCCGCACTCCTATCTCCCCAGCGGTCCTTTTACGCTTTTTCCGTAGCGGGTATTAAACCTTCTCGAAATGGACCGAGGTTTGTCTAGTGGCCTTGGTATACCACCAGAGACCACGGGTCAAGTTTCGGTCATTTGGAGCTCGCTTGGTACTCCAACGGTTAACCGCCTCTCGCAAAGGCCTCTTTTAAGTTGCAGCCCAACACCTCTTCAAAACAGCCCAATAACTCATCTAAGTCACTCCCATGCTCTCCGTCGTTCGATCACGATCGTGTGGCGAAAACTACACCTCATTTGGACTCTCCTAGCTCCCTCTATGCCTATTTAAACACCTCCCAAATCCGGATCATCCTCTTCCGAAACCCTAAAATCTCCTCTCTCCGCCGGACGTGTCCGCCCGCCGGATTTAAACTCCGCCACACCCGCAGCAGTCCGCGCACACACGTACACGTCGCCACAGGGGCTGCTGGGTCCCATGAGGCCCACGGGCCACGCCCGCCCGCTTGCCGCCTCCGCCTCAGCCCGCCTGCCGGTTGCCCTGCCGCCCCGCCGCCGCTTCGACCGACTGCCCCCCTGCCTGCCGCCCGGCCGGCGCCGCTGCCGCCCCGCCACCGAGTTCTCACGCCGCCCGCGCCTCCGGCAAGCTCCGCCCGCTACGATCCGCCGGCCCCGACCTCGGCCGCTCCTCCGGCGCCCGCCTCGCCACGCCATCGCCCGTCCTCGACGGATCGGGCCGAGCCTCGATCCGCCTCGGGAAGCGCCGCCGTTGACTCTCTCTCTCCTCCTTTTTTCCTTCTAAGTTTTTAGCATCATTGTTATTTTGTGCATTTTTCAACGTGCTATATCTTCGCATCCGTAGACCCATTTTATGCGATAATATGTCAAAATGTTCGTCTCAAGAGTAGATCATTTCATCTCATTGCATCATTTTCATTTGAGCTCATCTTGATGCCCGAAATGCTGTTGGAAGAGTGCTATGTGATGTTAGTTTCTGTTTCGTAACAGAAGTTGCACTTTTGTTATTTTTGCCATGATTATTGTGTGCACCCTATGAATTTGAGTCCTACATGTGTTTTTTTAAATGCCACGCCATCTTTCCAGGGGTGTATGCCATGTATTTTTGTGATCTATGTGGTGACTAGCACAAGCATGCAAAGTAGGTGTCCTGCTGTTGCTGATTTTCAGCCCTATTTAGCTGATTTTGATGCCATGTTTACTTGTTGATACCGAGAGATCTATGCATATTTTGAGATACTTCAGTAAGGATGTTTTGTAAAGAATGTCTTGCTCTATCCATCCATGCCTTTGTTTGCAATTATGGGATGCCATAGCTTGAGTCAATCAAGCTCTACTTTTGCTATCAAATGTTTCCTGGCAGATTGTATACATGTTATTCAATTTTGCCTAGCTTGTTGTGGTTGACCCATATAGGCTATGTTATTGTTCTTGCCATGTATGTCTTCTATGTCATGTCTTCTTGATGTATGTATGCTTAGTTTTTCATATAAGGCTCTGTAGTGAGTGCATTGAGCTTGTTAACATGCCTACTCGTTATCAGTTTTTGACATGCCATGTTGCTGAATCTGTTAACGAAACTTTCAATATTAACATGGGTGTTACTATATTTTCTAGTCCTTTTTGGCTTATGGTCAGTAAGGGACTTTTGTTCTAGGATTTGAGTAGATTCATGCCATGCCTTGTTTTGCTATTTTAAGTTCCTGTAGCATGTAGTTTTCTTGCTCTGAACATTGCAACCTGATGCTGTTTTTGCCATGTCCAGCCTGATATTTTGTGCACTTTTGCCATGCTTGTTTGAACCTGTTATGATGTGAACTAGCCGTAGCTCAGTGCTCATCTTTTGTCGAGCATCATGTGTACATCACTGCCATGTGCTTTGTTGATACGTTTGGGTGCAGTAGCTTAATTATTTGTTGTTTGCTAAGTGGCATCATGCTGTTAATGGCAGATTTGCGCCATTCTTGTTTTGCTTGTCATTTGCAAACCGTGCATCCGATTCCGGTGATCTTTATATCGATTTCAACCGAAATCATCTCATATTTCCAGTGGCATGCTTGGTTTGCCAAGTTGATGCCTGGTTCATCATTTTCCTTCCGGAGCGCACATACGCATTGCATATCACATCCCGCATATCATGTCATGTTTTGCATCATGTTGATTGTGCATTGCACCGTGATTTATTGTGGTTCCTTTGTTTGTGTTGTTGCTTTGGGTAGAGTCGGGAGACGAGTACGTGAACGAGGAACCTGTTGAGAACGCTTTCGAGGATCAAGCTTTCGACAACTCTGAGAACATTGCAGGCAAGATGACCATACCTCAAATCACTTCTATCTTTGCTATGCTAGTTGCTCGCTCTTTTGCTATGCCTATGCTGCGATGCCTACCACTTGCTATATCATGCCACCCATATTGCCATGTCAGCCCCTAACCATCCTTTTCCTAGCAAACCGTTGATTGGCTATGTTACCGCTTTGCTCAGCCCTCTTATAGCGCTAGTTGCGGTGAAGCTGAAGTTTGTTCCTTGTTGAACATGGAGATGTTGTTCCTTGTTGGAACATGTTTACTTGTTGGGGATATCACAATATATATATCTGCTATAATTAATACATCTATATATTTTGGTAAAGGGTGGAAGGCTCGGCCTTATGCCCGGTGTTTTGTTCCACTCTTGCCACCCTAGTTTCCGCCATACCGTGTTATGTTCCTTGATTTTGCGTTCCTTACACGGTTGGGTGATTTATGGGACCCCTTGACAGTTCGCTTTGAATAAGACTCGCCCAAAGAAGGCCCAACATTGGTTTTACCATTTGCCACCTAAGCCTTTTTCCCCGGTTTTCGCGAGCCCGAGGGTCATCTTTATTTTAACCCCCGACCAGTGCTCCTTCGAGTGCTGGTCCAACCGAGCCACCTGGGCCACCACGGGAAACTCGAGGCTTGGTTTTACTCAGAGCCTGTCTCATCCGGATGTGCCTCGAGAACGAGATATGTGCAGCTCCTATCGGGATTTGTCGGCACAATCGGGTGGCTTTGCTGGTCTTGTTTTATTGCTGTCGAAATGTCTTGTAGTCCGGGATTCCGAGATTGATCGGGTCTTCCGGTAGAAGGAATATCCTTCGCTGACCGTGAGAGCTTATAATGGGCTGTTGGGACACCCCGCAGGTAATATCTTTCGAAAGCCTGCCCGGCGGTTATGAGGCAGATGGGAATTTGTTAATGTCCGGTTGTAGAAAACCCAAAGTTGACCTCAATAAAATACACATCAACCGCGTGTGTAACCGTGATGGTCTCTTCTCGGCGGAGTCCGGGAAGTGAACACGGTGTTGGAGTTATGTCTGACGTAAGTAGTTCAGGATCACTTCTTGATCACTACTAGTTTCACGTCCGTGCTTTGCTTCTCTCCTCGCTCTCTTTTGCGAAGTAGCCACCATATATGCTAGTCGCTTGCTGCAGCTCCACTTTACTACCCTGTCCTTCCTATTAGCTTAAATAGTCTTGATCTCATGGTGTGAGATTGCTGAGTCCCGTGACTCATGATACTTCCAAACACAGTTGTGTGTTCCGATGAGGCCGGTGCAGGTGATTCAACCGAGCTCAAGTGGGAGTTCGACGAGGAACGTGGTCGTTACTATGTGTCTTTTCCCGATGATCAGTAGTGGTGCCCAGTTGGGACGATTCGGGATCTGTGTAGCATTTGGGGTATCTTCTTTATTTTGGTTCCGTAGTCGGACCTTGAGTGTACTCAATGATGGATGTTTATTTATGTACTATGTGTGAAGTGGCGAATCGTAAGCCAACTATGTATCTCTTTTCCTTAATTATTACATGGGTTGTGTGAAGATTACCTCACTTGCGACATTGCTTTCAATGCGGTTATGCCTCTAAGTCGTGCAGAGAAAATGAAAGATGTTCCTATGCTTCAGCCATAGGCTCTATCATGTATGCAATGCTGTGTACCAGACTTGATCTATGCTTAGCGATAAGCTTGGCAGGAAGGTACCAAAGTAATCCAGAGTGGATCATGGACAGCGGTCAAGAACATCCTGAAATACCGAAAAGGACTAAGGATATGTTTCTCGTATATGGAGGTGACAAAGAGCTAGTCGTAAATGGTTACGCCGATGCAAGCTTTGACACCGATCCGGACGATTCTAAATCGCAAACCGGATATCGTGTTTTTATTAAACGGTGGAGCTGTCGGTTGGTGTAGTTCTAAACAAAGCGCCGTGGCGGGATCTACATGTGAAGCGGAGTACATAGCTGCTTCGGAGCAGCAAATGAAGGAGTCTGGATGAAAGAGTTCATTTCCGATCTAGGTGTCATACCTAGTGCATCGGGACCAATGAAGATCTTCTGTGATAATATCGTGCAATTGCCTTGGCAAAGGAATCCAGATTTCACAAGAGGACCAAGCATATCAAGAGACGCTTCAATTCCATTCGGGACCAAGTCCAAGTGGGAGACATAGAGATTTGCAAAATACATACGGATCTGAATGTTGCAGACCCGTTGACTAAGCCTCTTCCATGAGCAAAACATGATCAGCACCAAGACTCCATGGGTGTTAGAATCATTACTGTGTAATCTAGATTATTGACTCTAGTGCAAGTGGGAGGCGAGAAGGAAATATGCCCTAGAGGCAATAATAAAGTTATTATTTATTTCCTTATATCATGATAAATGTTTATTATTCATGCTAGAATTGTATTAACCGGAAACATAATACATGTGTGAATACATAGACAAACAGATAGTCACTAGTATGCCTCTACTAGACTAGCTCATTAATCGAAGATGGTTATGTTTCCTAACCATAGACATGTGTTGTCATTTGATTAATGGGACCACATCATTAGGAGAATGATGTGATTGACATGACCCATTCCGTTAGCTTAGCACTTGATCGCTTAGTATATTGCTATTGCTTTCTTCATGACCTATACATGTTCCGTAACTATGAGATTATGCAACTCCGTTTGCGGAGGAACACTTTGGTACTACCAAACGTCACAACGTGAATCGGGTGATTATAAAGGAGTACTACTGGTGTCTCAAAGGTACATGTTGGGTTGGCGTATTTGAGATTAGGTTTTGTCACTCCGATTGTCTGGAGAGGTATCTCTAGGCCTTCTCGGTAATACACATCACATAAGCCTTGCAAGCATTGCAACTAATGAGTTAGTTGTGAGATGATGTATTACGGAACGAGTAAAGAGACTTACCGTAACTGAGATTGAACTAGGTATTGGATACCGACGATCGAATCTCGGGTAAGTAACATACCGATGACAAAGGGAACAACGATGTCGTTATGCGGTTTGACCGATAAAGATCTTCAGTAGAATATGTAGGAACCAATATGGGCATCCGGGTTCGCTATTGGTTATTGACCGAGAATGGTTCTAGGTCATGTCTACATAGTTCTCGAACCGTAGGGTCCGCACGCTAACGCTTCGATGACAGTTTTTATGAGTTTATAAGTTTTGATGTACCGAAGGTTGTTGAGTCGGATGTGATCACGGACATGACGAGGAGTCTCGAAATGGTTGAGACATAAAGATTGATATATTGGAAGCCTATATTTGGACTTGGAAGGTTCCGGATGAAAGCATGAACACCGGGGTTACGGAACCTTCGCAATCGCCCGCCGCTAACCACTCGTACCCTCCTCGGCGCCTCGACCATTGTGCTCCCCTCGGCCGCTGCCTGTGGCCTCGCCTGCTCTCCTCCACCCCACCCGGTTGCCGCTTGCCGGCCTGGCGAGCCCCCACACGTGGGCGTGCCCGGCCGAGGCCCCGGCCTCGCCCTCGCCCTCGATGGGCGCCCGCACAGCCGCCTAACTTGCTGAGAAGCGCCCGAACCCGCTAGGCCCCCAGGGCCTATGACAAAGGGCCCCACCCCGAGAACATTTGTAAAAAATGAAAATTAAAATAATTAATTAATTAATTGATTGATTAATTAACTAAACAATTAATTAACTTAATTAATTTTGATTAATTAAACTGAACAACTAATTAAACTAATTAACCTGTTTAATTAGTCTTAGTCAATGATAGATGGGACTCACGTGTCAGTTTGACCCAGTCAACTCTGTTGACTGCTGACGTCAGCATGACATCATGCTGATGTCATTAATTCATTTTCGAATTAATTAAATAATTAATTAAATTCCAGAAATTAATAAAATCTTTAGAAAATTATATCTTTTAATCTGTAACTCGGATTAAAATTTTTTCAACATGAAAGTTGCTCAGAACGACGAGACGAATCCGGATACGCAGCCCGTTCGTCCGTCACACACTCCTAACATATCAAACTCGCAACTTTCCCCCTCCGGCTCCTGTGCCCGAAAACGCGAAACACCGGGAATACATTCCCGGATGTTTCCCCCCTTTCACCGGTACCACCTAGTACCGCGTTAGGTCACTCTAGATCGCGTATTGCCACGTTTCGCTTTGTGATGCTTTGATTGCTCTGTTATTTATTGTGTTCCCCTCCGTTACTTCTTTCCGGAGACCCCGAGAGGCGGCGACCCCTGATTCGACTACGGTGTTGACGATCCCTCCTTGCCGAGCAACCAGGCAAGCCCCCTTGATCACCGGATATCGCCTACTCTTCTCTATAATGCTTGCATTAGAGTAGTGTAACATGTTACTTCTTCGATTAATCCTATACCGCTGCATAGCCTGTCTTTGCTACTCTTGTTGTTACCTTTACACGCTATCCTCTTGCTTAGTATAGGATGCTAGTGTTCCATCAGTGACCCTACACTCTTGTCCGTCTGCCATGCTATACTATTGGGCTGTGATCACTTGGGAGGTGATCACGAGCATATCTATATACTTTACTTTGTTACATTACGTGATATTGTTAGGAGATGGGGCTGAAAGGATGTGGCTCCATCCCGGTAGAGGTGGGCCTGGGTTCCCGACGGCCCCGATCGTTACTTGTGGCGGGCGGCACAGGCAGGTTGAGACCACCTAGAGAGAGGTGGGCCTGGCCTGGTCGGCGTTCGCGGATACTTAACACGCTTAATGAGATCTTGGTATTTGATTTGAGTCGGCCATTTGGTCTATCGCACTAACCAACTCTGTGAGGAGCAGTTATGGGCACTCGGCGTCGTGGTATCACCGGCACTTCGTGACGTCGGCGAGCGAAAGCGTGAGATTGAGATTGGACCGAGCGCTGTTAGGCTAGGTCTGCTTTCGGCCGATCACGCAACATGCGAGGTGTGCTAAGGCGATGGGCCTGACACTGTCAGGCGCTTAGGTTTAGACCGCGTCTTGACCTCTCTGTTGAGCCTAGGTGGGGCTGCGGCGTGTTGATCTTCAGCGGCGGGCATGACCCGAGAAAAGTGTGTCCGCCAAATGGGATCAAGCGTGTTGGGTTATGTGGTGCACCCTGCAGGAAGTTAATCTATTGAATAGCCGTGATCTTGATAACAGGGGCGACTTGGAGTTGTACCTTGACCGTATGACAACTAGAACCGGATACTTAATAAAACACACCCTTCCAAGTGCGGATACAACCCGGTGGTCGCTCTCTATCGGGGTTACGAGGAGGATCGCGGGTAGGATTATGCAATGCGATGCTACTTGGAGGACTTGATCTACTCTCTTCTACATCTTTGCAAGACGGAGGCTGCGAGCGTGAACCGACGTGATTAGCTATCCCACTCTTATTACGGCATTCTGCGATTCGGTCCATCGATATGGCCCTTTACACATATATCCATGCATATGTAGTGTAGCTCCTTGCTTGCAGTACTTTGGATGAGTACTCACGGTTGCCTTGTTTCCCCTTTTCCCCTTTCTTTACCCGGTTGCTGCGACGCACGATGGAGCCTGTGAGCTAGACGCCACCGTCGATGGCGACTACTTCCTTTGGAGGCGCCTACTACTACGTGCAGCCAGCGGACGGCGACCGGGAGTAGTTAGGAGGATCGAGGCGGGAGGCATGCGCCTCTTCGTCTGTATCCCGGTTTGTGCTAGCCTTCTTAAGGCAAACTTGTTTAACTTATGTACGTACTCAGATATTGTTGCTTCCGCTGACTTCGTCTATGATCGGGCACTTGTATTCGAGCCCTCGAGGCCCTGGCTTGTATTATAATGCTTGTATGACTTATTTATGCTTTAGAGTTGTGTTGTGATATCTTCCCTTGAGTCCCTGATCTTGATCGTACACGTTTGCGTGCATGATTAGTGTACGATTGAATCGGGGGCGTCACAAGTTGGTATCAGAGTCGGCTGCCTGTAGGAATCCCCCTTCCAACTCCTTGGCTGAAGTCGAGTCTAGACTTTACAAAACTTTTACTAACATGGTTGTGCGGCCCATGGGCCCACGTCGCCATTGGGTGGTACTAGGGTCTTTTACTCCTCGACCTTTACTCTGGGACTCTGAACTCTCTTCTACTCGGGTTAAATGATTTTTACTAAATCTGACTCTAGGTTCTCGATAATACTTTCTCCCGGAGAGCCTCTTCAGTCCGGATGATTACTTGGTGCACCGAAGGATTCTGAAGATACCTTCCGATATTCTCTTGAGACCTTGTGCCAATCGCGTTTGCAATTCCCCTTCCACCGTCAACCCTTATGGATAGCTACTTGCAGTTGTTATTCTTACATTCATCCCCAGTTGGTCTTGTTATTACAAGATACCCCGAAATACTAAATCGTTGTTTCGATAATCCTTTGAGCTTCTGCCTTGCTGTTCTTTGTCACTGAATACCCCTACGGTTAATTCTCGCACTTATCGAGTATCCGCTCATCCCCGATTGTTCATGTGTTACACAAAAGTCTTGAAATACCATTCTATATTCGAAAATCCTCGGCAACCTATTACTCTGGAATTTCTTGTTTGCTTTCATTATGATTAATCCCATAAGTATAGTAATCATATTGACATCCTTTGTCACCATCATTTTTGAGTCCGTTGATTCAATATGTTGTGAATGTTCACAATCATCAGTCGAGTCCTAGTATTATCTTTCCGGCTCAGACGTCATTTTGAACATGAGCTGGTCCTCGACCAATCAAGTTGTCGTTGAATGTACCCCTTAGTCTAATCAATTTATACATTCTTAATCGGGCGTTTGCTTGATCCCTTGAATTAAATCATAATTTCGTTGCAATTGAGCTTTGAATTAGTCGGTTGTTCTATAATCGTATCTCCTTGCATTCTTTCTTCCTCTAGTTGTGTCTTGATGCTCACATCGGATCCCTTGTGGACCACCAGACCCTTATCGGATTTTATCCCAGCGGTGTCCTTCATATTCAATAAGTGGTGAGACTTTCCTCGGATACATAATGCCTTTAGTAAATTGTATCCTCTGCTTTCACAAGCATGCTCTACTATCGAGTTTGTGTTATTTCTTCTTGAAAATTGTGGTATATGTTCCTAAGAAGCCCCGACGGGTTGAACCTATGTCTTCCTTAATATGTGTGAACTCGGAAGCTTTCACGAGTCATACTCATCTGGTATTTCACCACGTAAAACTTTCAACACTAATGCCTTTATCTAAGCGGGAAGTGAATGGAAGATTATACATTGACGAAGTGGGAGTCGACCTTGAACCTTGCGTTCATGCCCATGGACACGATGTAGATCTTATCATTAAAGCTTCTCTTAAATTAATTATTCCTTTGGTATAAGGTCATCTTATATCTGGGATCTGGCCTTTTGCAATTGTGGTTCCGACCATGTTCTCCTTTAAATACCATTTCTCGTGCAAGTTTAAGCATTTGTCTTTTGTAGAGCAATATTCCAGCCCAACCTCTACTTGGATTCGTCATCAAGTATTACCCCCGATATCTCGAGATTATCTTGGAACTGCATAACTTCTTATGAGATCTTCATCAAGTACTACATTCTCACTGATTACGGTTCTTCACGGGCTTCGAGTTATTAAACACTCAAGGGCAGCGATAACTGAATCGAGTCCGCGTCGCGATTAAACAACTCTTAGTAATCTTCTTTACTTGCGAGTTTGTACTCGATCATGTCATTCCTAGCCTGATCGGCTATATCATTAACGTGCTAAATCTTAACTGTGCTACCTGGTCCTTCTTCCTAGAACACAATTTTCGACGCTGAGCTAAGCTTACGTTGATTTCCTTGTCTTATCATTCTACCCCAGACAACAAGCTTGGTTTCGAGTTTGTGTCGTACCCATGGTTCCAATAACCTCTTGCTTCATCATTCTTTTGACTTGATGTGATCGCGGATCGATTACATCTTCAGGTAATCTCTCGACAAATGTGTCGTGATCATTATCAACATTCTGAGCTCCTCCATAATATCAATCAAATTCATGATGAGAATTACCATCCTTGCCCCTTGATGATTTGTGTTGTCATCGGCTACTTCCTTGCCTTTCTTCCAACACAAACTTGTTCGTGTTGTGGCTATACCTTGAGTTCCTTGTTAACCGACTTATGTTATGTTCTACCTTGAAGTATTACCATCTTCTATGTCAAGAATGTCGTGAGAATTTCACCACCTCTTAAGAATTCTTGGTATGGTGATACTTCTCACCCTCTCCATTATTTCTTGGTACCCGTGTTGTTTCTAACCGGAATACCGACAATTGAACTATGATGTGTGAATTCAAAACTTCTAGCAACCCTATTGCTTTGGAGTGAATGGTCGAGTTTCATTCTAATTCTTTTGTTCGTCAAGTCACCATTCTAACATTGATCGTGCAACCCAGCCCATATTTCGGGCACACCTTTCAACTAGTGATTGATGGTGTATGTTTTCCTCGAGCATACAACATTATATCATTTGGATTGACAAGTGTCATCTTCTTGTTCACATTATCGTGGAAATCCATCCGTTGGAATTCTCGATGAATTGTCGTTGAGCCCATCAGCCACCTTCTCATCCCCTCCTTGGTTTAATGATAAACTATTGCTTCAGGAACCCGCTCCCATAGTTCATTTCCCGAGAATCTTGCAATGTCATTTCGTTGATTTGTGTTGCACCTTTTCCTCTCGGACCCCCTGAGTCTGAGGTATCATGACACCAATTGGATATGACTCTCGGTCAGATATGATGGTTGGGACAACTTTCCAAGAGTTATGATGTTGATCCTTTGATGACCGGTAACATGATGTCATGCCTAGCACCCCAATTTGGAGGACCTATCATTATAATTTCTTTTGCAAGATAACCATTCTTCCCGGAGGAAATTGTAAGACTTATCCTACAAGTTGTTCCTAATGGATCCTTCCTATATCCAAAGTCTGACCTTTGCTTGAAGACCATGTCAATGCTATCTCGAAGCATGTCTGATGATACTGATTTTCAACAAGAACATTTTAAGCCCAATGCTAAATGTTTCTTGCTCAATTATCCAAACACCGTTGTATGGGCAATGTCATGAAATTTCTCTCCCCTACCTGAGGAGTTTTCTTCATAATATCCTGTCATGGATATCATGCTCTCCTTGTCCTTGGGAAGGATATACCCCTAAGATATGTGTTTAAATTTCCTTTCCATTGTTCATTTAACTTTGATGATCACATTTTCCTTTCCATTGGTTTGTTTGACCTTTCTTGTGATCTATATAATCTAAGCAATAATAATTCACTGCTTATGTAAACACCTCGGTGTACAACTCTGCCAGTGAGACCCTGTTTCTATTGTTGATAACATTTCGGTAACCGCCGATGGATGAGAACTTTGCCTCTTGGCCCGCCTCGCTTCAACGAGCAGGAAAATGGTTCTCTTCGTCCCTCGCCCTTGGTACCAACATTGTTGCCGACATAACTGACATGCTACTCTCTGACATGCCTTGCTATCGTGATCGTACAAGATGTCAGCCCCCTTTCTACTTTTAACCCACATGGTGGGCCCATAACCCATAGTTCCACAGGATCGAAACCTGACTCTCCTGTACAACCTGTTGTCAAAGTTATTCCTCGTGCTTGACTTTGTATGTAATTCACGGGCCACTTGCTGTTGATGTATTCAGTATCGGACACAATACTTATTCCGTTGCTCTGAACCTCTTTACTTTTCTGCTTGTGCAATGAACGATTGCCTATCTGCTTGAAACTTCTTATTGTACCTTCTTACCTTACTCTCGATTTGTTCAACTCGAGAGATACTCATCTATTCATTCACGGGAAAACCCCAGACGATTACCCCTTAAGCCTTCTGTCGTAGCCGAGCTACCCCTTACCTATTCGTAAGCATAAAGGAACCCCCGAAGAAAGGACGACAATTTCATCATGATGCGATGAAGAAGAGAAATGAAGACGTCCATGTAAGGGATCGACCTCTTCGAGAAGAGCAACCAAGACCGAGAAGATCCGTTAGAATTACACAACCACAAATTTCCCCCTTACACCACCTCTTAAATCTCGGGACGAGATTTCTTGTAGTGGAGGAGAATTGTGACTCCCGGATAATTAGGCTACAGTAACCCTCCGCTAATGATGCCACGTCACCTCGGTTACTGTTGCTAACCTCGTAATGATTCGAAACCGTTTTGAAATTTAAATTCTAAATATGTCAAACAATAAACGTTTTAAAAGTTGAAACAAAAATGTTCGTGGGTGCGAATATTACAAGGGTAATTACAATAAAGAAAACATATTTTAGAAAGTGTCGAATATTTTAAAATGAATTAAAACAGAAAAGAGAAATAATAAAAGAAAATGCAAAACAGAAAAAAGGAAGAACCCCCCCTCCTCAATCTGGGCCGTGGCCCACTGCCCACCGCCCCTTGGGCCTCAACCCATCGGCCTACTGGCCGGCCCAACCGAACAGCCCAGCCACCCCACTACACCTACCCCCACCTCCTAGGAATCCTAGCGACCATCCCCACTCACCCCCACTTCCCCGTTCCCCTCCTCCCACATTACGGATCAGGCGCTCACCCCTCGACTCCACGCCTGCGTCGACCACCATCGCCGACCCGCCGCCCTCCCGGCGACCGCGCCCCCTCTCGGCGCTGGCGCGTCTTGGCGCCGCCTCGCATCGCCGCCGTCGCCGTCGCCTCGCCCACCAACCCCGAAGCCACCAGATCGATCCGCGCCGCCCCTCGCCGATTGGACACCGCCGCCCGGAGCCCGCGCCACCACCGCCGCCCGGAGCCCGCGCCACCACCGCCGACGTCGTCCTCATCCTCTCCCTCGTCGGACCTCCCCGACCTCCGTCGAGCCCGCTGCCCCGAACCCTACTCCGCCTCGTGAGCACCCCCGCGGCCTCTTCCACTCTCCCCGTCGTCGCGGTCGCCGTGCTCCTCACGCGCACACGCCACTCGCCGTCGCCCCTCGCCGTGCGTGTACCGCGCGCTGCCCCTGGCCGCACTCCGCCTCCGCCGACCTTCTTTGGCGGCCCGCAGATCTGCCAGCATGCCACCTCGCCGCCACCACGCCACCGCCTCGGCGGCGCCCACCGCAGCCCCGGTGGCCTCTCCCCGCTGCAATCCCTGCGGGCGAGCACTCGCCCCGTCGGGCGCCGACGCCCACGCCCGCTAACCACTCGTACCCTCCTCTGGCCGCCTCTGACCGGTCGTCAACTAGTAATGATCAAGAAGTGATCCTGAACTCCTACTTACGTCAGACATAACCCAGAAACCGTGTTCTCCTCTCGATCAACCCCCAAAAGAGACACTCACGTTACGCTACACGGTTGGTGTATTTTAGAAGAGTTTGCTTCAAGTTTACTACAACGGATATTAACAAATTCCCATCGCCACATAATCGCGGGCACGGCTCTCGAAAGTTTATACCCTGCAGGGGTGTCCCAACAGCCCTTGATAAGCTCTCGCGATCAACGAAGGATATTCCTTCTCCCGGGAAGACCCGATCAGTCTCGGAATCCGGCTACAAGACATTTCGACAAACAATAAAACTAGACCAGCAAAGCCGCCGGATGTGCCGACAAATCCCGATAGGAGCTGCACATATCTCGTTCTCGGGCACACCGGATGAGCGAAGCGTCTGAGAACCGACGTAACCCAAGTTGCCAAGGAATGGTCCCGACGGTGCTCTAGTTTGGACCAACACTCGGAGGAGCACCGCCCGGGGGTAAAATAAAGATGACCCTCGGGCTCCGAAACCCAAGGGAAAAAAGGCTAGGTGAGGCAAATGGTAAAACCAAGGTTGGGCCTTCTTTGGAGGAGTCTTATTCAAAGCGAACTGTCAAGGGGTCCCATAAATCACCCGACCGCGTTAGGGACGCAAAATCCGGGAACATAATACCGATATGACGAAAACTAGGGCGGCAAGAGTGGAACAAATCACCATGCATAAGGCCGAGCCTTCCACCCTTTACCAAGTATATAGATGCATTAATTTAATAAGAGATATTGTGATATCCCAACATAATCCTGTTCACCATGTAGCAATCTTCAACTTCACCTGCAGCTAGCAACGCTATAAGAGGGGCTGAGCAAAGCGGTAACATAGCCAAACAACGGTTTGCTAGGAAGGGGAAAAAGGTTAGAGGCTGACATGGAAAATTGGGAAGGCTTGAAGAGCAAATGATAGGTAGCGCAGCAAGCGATAGAAAGAAGCAACTAGCATAGCAATGATAGTAGTGAGATCCAGGGTAGCGGTCATCTTGCCTGAAATCCCGCTAGGAATAAGAACGAGTCCATGAAGAAGACGAACGGGAGTAGTCGAACGAATCCTCACAATCGCAACATTACCGGAACTAAGAAGCAACACCGGAAAGAAACAAACAACATGGTAAATGCACAAGCATAAACATGGCATGATGCACAATCAAGTATGATGCATGTCAGGTTTGATGAGGCATGGCATGGCAAAGTGCAACAAACAATGCTACAAGTTAAGTGGAGCTCAATATGCAACGAGTTGCTTATTGAGAAAACACCACATTGACATATTTAGTTTAATCTCGTTTAAGCTACCAAACAATGTTAAATGTTGTTAAACATGGAAAGAGGTGAAGCATAATTAAACTGCCTATCTATGCAAGTTTATATGAGGCCGAAAACAACAAACAACAATTCCGGAAAATCCCCATATGCATATTTTAGATTCGGTACTGTTCTGCCCTAAACACAATTTTAATGTTGTTAAACAGCAAAATAAAGTGCACCATGTTAAACTAGGCATTTTTCCACCCCATTTACATATAAAGAACATTTAAAACCGAGCTACGGTTATTTAGTTATGAAATAAATCATTTTTGCATGGCATTTGAGCAAATTTAAACAAACAACATTTTAAACATTTTAAACATGGACGAAAGTGGCATATTATTAATCTATGCAAAATTCTAAGCATTTTACATATTTAAACCATTTTAATCCGATGCACGGTTCATGAGTTATTATATGCATGACGCTTAGGGGTTTTTCTGCAAATCTGTAATTTCCTGGAAAAACCTAAATTCACAGATCTGAAAAAAAAACAGAAGCAGGCCGAAACTGGCTAGCCCGCTAGTGTACAGGAGGGGGAAACTGGAAGGGGCTGCTCACCCATGGGCCATGGCCGGTCGGAGGTGAGGTGAGGCGGGGGGCGGATCACGAGGCAGGCGAGGCGAGGCCGCCCAGAAGTCAACGCGCTGGTTCCTTCGATCTGAGGAAGCGAGGGATCGAGCTCGTGCTCGGCTGTAAGGCGGCGACAGTGCAGGACGCCGTCAACGCAGCGAAAGCAGAGGCGCTGGCTGCGTCGTCTTCTCCTGCTCGATGCAGGAGCGGGGAGGCCGGCGATGGCACAAAGACCGGCGAGGGTCCGGCGAGGGTGATGCTCCTCCGTGGGACGATCGGAGAGAGTGGGAGGCGTGTGAGAAATAGAGGTGAAGGGAAGAAAGAAACAGGGGCACAGGCACGGCAGCTCACGGAGCCGCCATAAGCGTCGCGGGCACGCGACGCTGCAGGAGGAGATCAGCGACGAGCTAGGCAGGGGAGGCTGAGAGCGGGCAGCGGAGCATGCTCCCGTTTAGGTCCAGTCGGATCCGAGGCGGGGCTGGAGGCAACGAGGTGGAGGGCTCGAGCTTCGGCGGTGGCGCTGGTTCACTGTCACAAAAGAAACGAGAAGAGGCGGATGGTCAGGAAAGAGCAGCGTGAAGAGGAAAGGAAAGAGAAGGCGCAGAGGGACAGCGACGTGACCTGGGCGTCTCTCCTGCCCTGCACGAACGGGAACATGGAGGCTTGACAGCTCGGGAGGTCGAGGAGGAAGGGGCTGGTTCGGGCGGCTTGGGGAAGAAACAGAGGAGGAGCCCGGCTTGCTCCGGTCTGGTGGCTCTTGTTGGTTGGGTGGACGATCTGGATCGAGGGAGGCGGTTGGTTGGGCGTGGAAACTTAGGCGGAGCGGGGCGGCTGTGGTTGGTGGTTTTGGATTGGGAGGGGGATCCCAAGGAGGAAGAGACCGTGGGCTGGCGGCGGCGGAGGGGTTCAGAGGATGGGACTGCTCTCCTCATTTTTAGGGTTGGTCAATATATATATCTCAGGGAGATTATATTAGGGGCTATTTGGGCCCTCCGATTTAAATTGGGCGGTCGAAAAAAATAGGCTAGGAGAGTCCAACAAAGAAAACGGTGATGTTTTATAGATGTTTGGGGATGATCCGGATCCATCGGTAACGACAGACCGGTTCGGGTTTGGGTAAGTTTCGGACACGCACACGAGGGTGCTGCGAGCTGGCAAGAGAGGTTAGGTGGTCACGGTCAAGAGGGAAGCGAAAACTTGATTGGCCTCGGAACGGTCAACGAAAGCAAGGGGCACGCGGCAACTACGAACGGGTGCAAGCTTTATGAAAACATGCAGATGCAATGCGCATTATGCTATGAGGTGAGATGCATGACATGAACAAAATGCAAAACAAAAGACAAAAACCCAACCACGAAGGAAAAAACATATCACATCTCCGGTAAAGGCAAGAGTTCGAGTTACGAATATGGAAATTTGTATCCGGGGCGTTACAACACTCCACCACTACGAGAGGATCTCGTCCCGAGATCTAGGATGGCACCGGAGGGAAAAGAAAGAGGAAGATAAGAGGTAAAACTAAGTTGCTTCTTGACAAAAGAGTGAAACCATGAACCTTGAGATGTTGAGCAAAATGAAAGAAAGAAAACAACGAAGATGAGCAAAATTGAAAACACTACGTTAGAAAAGAGGAACAAGGGATACGGCGAGAATCAAGAGGTTTAGTGATAAGATAGATATTGAAACCACTCCGGTTAAAATTAGATAAAGAAGGAATAAGATTGATATAATTTGGGCAGCACTCCGACTGAAGGAAGAAGGAAAACTTGATAAGATGGAAAGCACTTGAAGAGATGACACAACACTCCGGTTAAATGGATAAGCATGAAAAGAATATGATCTTGGCAAAACGAGATGATGGGTGAAGAGAGCAACATCACAACGCCTCCAGAAGAAAGAATAGAAGATAGATCATTGGAATAACAGAATGGAGAAGAAAATGCCAACTTCTGCCACAAATGAGCTTGGAAAGCATCCTTGCAAAGAAGAATTGAACGGAGTTGTTGCAAAATCAACAACGAAAAGAATAAGCTTGTAGTGGGCTTATGGAAAACATCTCAAGACTATGAGGTGACAACCGGCCACTAATGGAAACCATTGATTTGATTGAGAGCACCAAAATATGACAAACTTCTTCACCGAGATGAGAAGGAGAAAATTGGATCATAGATACGCACCACAAATAGCAACATTCCTTAGGGAAGGCTTTAGGTGAAATATGACACAAGATAACTCCAACAAAGGGATTGATGGATTTAAAATACCTCATTCTTGACAACAATATGAATCATGAAACATGAAGGAAATTGTCAAGAGTGACATGACACCACCTCAAAAGGTAAGGTAGAAAGAATTGCACTTCGAAATGCAAGAAGAAGAATACTAGAACGCCTCAAAACAAAACATGTGTTCAGCACCATGTTTATTTTAGAGTATAGCTTGGCGGGTCATAACCCGAGAGAAATCTTGAAGAACAATTGAAGAATGAAAAGAATCCTTGACGAACCACCATGTAGAGCCTCCATGAAGAACTCCGGTAATAAAAGGATGATAGAAAGAAAGAGAAGTTGAAAACACAAGGTGAAGCCTTGCAATAATTTAGATGGAGCTTCGCGACAAGATAATGCGGAAAACTTGGAACTCCGGAAAGGAAAAGATGAACATCTTAGAACCGATAATTTATTCCTCATGAACAAACTCTGAAGGAAAGGATTAATCACTTGGATGAAACAATAATAAGAATTTCGTTATGCGTATCCTTCACCAATTTAAATTGATGACAAGCAACGGATTTGGCATACTACTTGTTCTCGTAGAAAGGATTAAAAGAGATATAGCGTAAACTTGGAGAAGGTATTGATGGAACCACCGGTTGGATTTGGAAACAACGAATGAATTAATATGATAACGAAGGAAGTGAAATCTTGAACGAACCACCATAAGAATTTAAAATGAACGTAGCAAAGGCACAATTCACTGGGAGGAATTAGAAAACGACGTTGATACTTGAGGGAATTTAGATACAAATGAACGAATAGATCACGAGCTGATTAGAGAATACTTGAATGATGCACCGGTAAGATTTGGAGAACGAGAGCTGAAAGCTGAGAATGAGGAATTATGACATGATGGCCTACGGAGGAAAGAAATGGGAACAACTCATGAAATGCTCCAGATGGGTAAAAAGAATTCCCACAATCGAAAACAATTATGAGAGTATGGCATCAAGCTAGAACCATGAATCTTGAAGTGAATGGAGCAAGATCTAAGAGAAACTCTTCTTCGGTCTTCAAATGTTGAGAATGACAATGAGAAACCACCGTGAATTGTTGAGATACTCCGGGATGAAAATTCGAAGGTTGAACCAACGATGGAAAGAATTTGAAAGATCTTGGAGAAAGACATATGATTGATGATAACCCATTCTTACGTTAAACTTTGAAAAGAATTTGAGAATAGTTCCAGGAAAATTAGAAGAGTCAGGTAAGATCCTGGGAAAAGACCTGTGGGTTAGGGCCCACTCGAAAGAAACATCGTTGAAGGATTGCTTGAAATAAAGATTGCACCGGTAGAATTAAATGGCTTGAATGAGATAACAACCTCAGAATAACTTGAACGGATCTGGAATGAAAATGCGAATCTTCTGAGATATCTTCAACACTCCGGAACAATTGAATAACAAGAACTGAAAGATTATGAGGTGCACCGGTATGGGAAAAAATTTCAAACGGGGAAAAGGATATGATCGACAAAGCTTGAATTGATTCCACCGGGGAAGATAAGAGAACAAAGGATGATAAACTTGGAGCTTCCTTTAGCATCTTCATGAGAATCACCGGATAAGAGCATTGAGGAAAAGAATGAAGGACTTCACATCCATACGATGGATATTTGATTAAGAAATCTGAGTCCTTGAAGAAAAGGGTGGGAGGGTGGGAAAACAAAAACAACTTGGGACGGATGAAACAAACACCGTTGAGAAAACTTAGAATTGATCTTGCAAACGTTGAAATGATCGGATCCACTTGAAGAGAAGCACGCCGGTTGGGAAAAGAATTAACATGACGACCTCGATGATCAAGAAGGATTAGTATTCACATAGCAATATGAGAACACCGTTTAGGGAAGGTATGGATTCAATATTTGACATTGAAGCAACTCGAATACCACAACTTAAAACAAAACGAAGGAGTGGCTTGTAGAATAGTCCAGAAACAAACATATGATAGATCCCATATCGTATCATGTGTCTGTTGGAAAGATATCCTACGAGATACTTGAATTCCCACTTATAAACTCCCAAAACTTTCTGGTTATGCAATCTGGTGTTGGGGATACAGGGGACACAAAATATATCACCCAAACTAACAATACCTAGATCCCGCTGTATCCATCCGTCAACACATAACCAAGAAAACTCCGAAAATCGTGTACCTCAACCTTCGAAAAGCATCCGTTATACGAGTTATGGCAATACTCCCGAACTACGCAAGATCTTTGGGTTATCGGGTTATCTCACCAACAACTGCATAAAAGAGATTTTCGATGTCGGCAAAACTCGGTATTCGAAGCGCAGCGATAAAATTGTGACGACAACACCTCGGAGCTCAACTCCCCGGGACACTGCCACAACCCCTAAATGTCAGGAGGCACCAAGAACAATGTTCTCGTCACAAGACTATGGAACGATCCCAAGATACCCGCTTGATCTAAAAAAAAAAATTAGTGAAATTTGAGGAGAGGAAAGACAAAACATCTACTCAGGAGGCCTCACCAGAGCGACGAAGGGACTGAGGAGTAAAAAGAATCCTACTCTCCGATATATATAATCCTAAGACACAAAATAGTTTTCTTCTAGACTCAACAACGGCCAACAAACAAGGGGGCTCCTATGGTCGGTCGAGGCTCTGATACCAACTTGTCACGCCCAATATGCGACCCTATCCAAAAGGAACTCAAAGGTCCCACCAAGGATAGACCCGCATATTGAAACGCTTTTGCAAGGTGGATATCATTACATCAACATTACATAATAGGTAGGGATACATACATAAGGCACAAATGCCACAAGAATACAACAATACATCATATACAAGAGATCAACATCCGCCTACGGATGAAACATAAACAGAAACTCAAACAATATCCACCCTGCTAGCCCAGGCTGCCGACCTGGAACCTATCCCCTGATCGAAGAAGCAGAAGAAGAACTCCAAAACAAGCATGCATCGCTCTCGCGTCATGATCATCGCAAACCTGTACCTGCAACTGGTGTTGTAGTAATCTGTGGGCCACGAGGACTCAGCAATCCCAATACCATGGGTATCAAGACTAGCAAAGCTTAATGGGTAAGGAAGGGGTAAAATGGTGAGGTTGCAGCAGCGACTAAGCATATATGGTGGCTAAATTTACGCAAATGGGAGCGAGAAGAGAAACAAAGGAACGGTCGTCAACTAGTAATGATCAAGAAGTGATCCTGAACTCCTACTTACGTCAGACATAACCCGAAACCGTGTTCTCCTCTCGATCAACCCGAAAAGAGACACTCACGATTACGCTACGGTTGGTGTATTTTAGAAGAGTTTGCTTCAAGTTTACTACAAGCGGATATTAACAAATTCCCATCGCCACATAACCGCGGGCACGGCTCTCGAAAGTTTATACCCTGCAGGGTGTCCCAACAGCCCATGATAAGCTCTCGCGATCAACGAAGGATATTCCTTCTCCCAGGAAGACCCGACCAGTCTCGGAATCCGGCTACAAGACATTTCGACAACAATAAAACTAGACCAGCAAAGCCGCCGGATGTGCCGACAAATCCCGATAGGAGCTGCACATATCTCGTTCTCGGGGCACACCGGATGAGCGAAGCGTACAGGAACCGACGTAACCCAAGTTGCCAAGGAATGGTCCCGCACGGTGCTCTAGTTTGGACCAACACTCGGAGGAGCACTGGCCCGGGGGGGTAAAATAAAGATGACCCTCGGGCTCCGGAAACCCAAGGGAAAAAAAGGCTAGGTGAGGCAAATGGTAAAACCAAGGTTGGGCCTTGCTGGAGGAGTCTTATTCAAAGCGAACTGTCAAGGGGGTCCCATAAATCACCCGACCGCGTTAGGGACGCAAAATTCGGGAACATAATACCGATATGACGGAAACTAGGGCGGCAAGAGTGGAACAAATCACCAGGCATAAGGCCGAGCCTTCCACCCTTTACCAAGTATATAGATGCATTAATTTAATAAGAGATATTGTGATATCCCAACATAATCCTGTTCACCATGTAGCAATCTTCAACTTCACCTGCAGCTAGCAACGCTATAAGAGGGGCTGAGCAAAGCGGTAACATAGCCAAACAACGGTTTGCTAGGAAGGGGAAAAAGGTTAGAGGCTGACATGGCAAATTGGGAAGGCTTGAAGAGCAAATGATAGGTAGCGCAGCAAGCGATAGAACGAAGCAACTAGCATAGCAATGATAGTAGTGAGATCCAGGGTAGCGGTCATCTTGCCTGAAATCCCTCTAGGAAGAAGAACGAGTCCATGAAGAAGACGAACGGGAGTAGTCGAATGAATCCTCACAATCGCAACATTACCGGAACTAAGAAGCAACACCGGAAAGAAACAAACAACATGGTAAATGCACAAGCATAAACATGGCATGATGCACAATCAAGTATGATGCATGTCAGGTTTGATGAGGCATGGCATGGCAAAGTGCAACAAACAATGCTACAAGTTAAGTGGAGCTCAATATGCAACGAGTTGCTTATTGAGAAAACACCACATTGACATATTTAGTTTAATCTCGTTTAAGCTACCAAACAATGTTAAATGTTGTTAAATATGGAAAGAGGTGAAGCATAATTAAACTACCTATCTATGCAAGTTTATATGAGGCCGGAAACAACAAACAACAATTCCGGAAAATCCCCATATACATATTTTAGATTCGGTACTGTTCTGCCTAAACACAATTTTAATGTTGTTAAACAGCAAAATAAAGTGCACCATGTTAAACTAGGCATTTTTCCACCCCATTTACATATAAAGAACATTTAAAACTGAGCTACGGTTATTTAGTTATGAAATAAATCATTTTTGCATGGCATTTGAGCAAATTTAAACAAACAACATTTTAAACATTTTAAACATGGACGAAAGTGGCATATTATTAATCTATGCAAAATTCTAAGCATTTTACATATTTAAACCATTTTAATCCGATGCACGGTTCATGAGTTATTATATGCATGACGCTTAGGGTTTTACGCAAATCTGTAATTTCTGGAAAACCTAAATTCACTGAATCTGGAAAAAAAAGCAGAAGCAGGCAGGCTGGCTAGCCCGCTAGTGTCAGGAGGGGAAGCTGGAAGGGCTGCTCACCCATGGGCCATGGCCCGGTCGGAGGTGAGGTGAGGCGGCAGGGGCGGATCACGAGCCGAGGCGAGGCCGGCCCAGCGAATCAGCGCTGGTTCGCCGATCTGAGGAAGCGAGGATTGAGCTCGTGCTCGGCGAAGCCGGCGACGGCGCAGGACGCGTCAACACAAAGGAAAGCAGAGGCGCTGGCTGCGTCGTCTTCTCCGCTCGATCAGAGGCGAGGGAGGCAGCGATGGCACAAAGACCAGCGAGGGGTCCGGCGAGGGTGATGCTCCTCCTATGGACGCATCAGAGAGAGTGGAGACGTGTGAGAAATAGAAGGTGAAGGAGAAGAAAGAAACAGGGGCACGGGCACGGCTTGGCTCACCGGAGCTTCGCCATAGGCGTGCGGGCACGCGGCGCTGCAGGAGGAGATGCAGGCGACGAGCTGGACGCGGGGGGGAGGCTGAGAACGGGCAGCGGAGCATGCTCCCGTTTAGGTCCAGCCGGATCCGAGGCGGGGCTGGAGGCAACGAGGTGGAGGGCTCGAGCTTCGGCGGTGGCGCTGGTTCACTGTCACAAAAGAAACGAGAAGAGGCGGATGGTCAGGGAAGAGCAGCGTGAAGAGGAAAGGAAAGAGAAGGCGCAGAGGGACAGCGACGTGACCTGGGCGTCTCGCCTGCCCTGCACGAACGGGAAGATGGAGGCTTGACAGCTCGGGAGGTCGAGGAGGAAGGGGCTGGTTCGGGCGGCTTGGGAAGAAACAGAGGAGGAGCCCGGCTTGCTCCGGTCTGGTGGCTGCGCTGGTTGGGTGGACGACGGGATCCAGGGGAGGCCGGTTGGTTGGGCGTGGAAACTGAGGAGGAGCGGGGCGGCTGTGGTTGGTGGTTTTGGATTGGGAGGGGGATCCCAAGGAGGAAGAGACCGTGGGCTGGCGGCGGCGGAGGGGTTCGGAGGACGGGACAGCTCTCCTCATTTTTAGGGTTGGTCAATATATATATCTCAGGGAGATTATATTAGGGGCTATTTGGGCCCTCCGATTTAAATTGGACGGTCGAAAAAAATAGGCTAGGAGAGTCCAACAAAGAAAACGGTGATGTTTTATAGATGTTTGGGGATGATCCGGATCCATCGGTAACGACAGACCGGTTTGGGTTCGGGTAAGTTTCGGACACGCACACGAGGGTGCTGCGAGCTGGCAAGAGAGATTAGGTGGTCACGGTCAAGAGGGAAGCGAAAACTCGATTGGCCTCGGAACGGTCAACGAAAGCAAGGGGGGACGCGGCAACTACGAACGGGTGCAAGCTTTATGAAAACATGCAGATGCAATGCTCATGATGCTATGAGGTGAGATGCATGACATGAACAAAATGCAAAACAAAAGACAAAAACCCAACCACAAAGGAAAAAACATATCACATCTCCGGTAAAGGCAAGAGTTCGAGTTACGAATATGGAAAGTTGTATCCGGGGCGTTACAGCTGCCCAGGGCCTCGCCCTGCTCTCCTCCACCCCACCCCAGTTGCCGCTTGCCGGCCTGGCGAGCCCCCCCTTTCTGGGCGTGCCAGTAGAGGCCACGGCCTCGCCCTCGCCCTCGATGGGCGCCCGCACCCAGCGCCCAACACCCGCCCGATAGCGCCCGAACCCGCTAGGCCCCCTGGGGCCTATGACAAAGGGGCCCCACCCCCTGAGAACGTTTGTAAAAAAATGAAAATAAAAATAATTAATTAATTAATTAATTAATTAACTGAAGAATTAATTAATTTTGATTAATTAAACTGAACAGCTAATTAAACTAATTAACCTGTTTAATTAGTCTTAGTCAATGATAGATGGGACTCACGTGTTAGTTTGACCCAGTCAACTCTGTTGACTGCTGACGTCAGCATGACATCATGCTGATGTCATTAATTCATTTTCGAATTAATTAAATTCCAGAAATTAATAAAATCTTTAGAAAATCATATCTTTTAATCTGTAACTCGGATTAAAATATTTTCAACATGAAAGTTGCTCGAGCAGCGAGGCGAATCCGGATCGCAGCCCGTTCGTCCGTCACACACCCTAACATATCAAACTCGCAACTTTCCCCCTCCGGCTCCTCTGCCCGAAAACGTGAAACACCGGGAATACTTTCCCGGATGTTTCCCCCCTTTCACCGGTACCACCTAGTACCGCGTTAGGTCACTCTAGACCGCGTATTGCCACGTTTCGCTTTGTGATGCTTTGATTGCTCTGTTATTATTGTGTTCCCCTCCGTTACTTCTTTCCGGTGAGACCCCGAGATCGGCGTGACCCCCGATTCCACTACGGTGTTGCGATCCCTCCTTGCCGAGCAACCAGGCAAGCCCCTTTGATCACCGGATATCGCCTACTCTTCTCTATCTGCTTGCATTAGAGTAGTGTAGCATATTCTTGCTTTCGATTAATCCTATCTTGATGCATAGCTTTGTCCTTGCTACTCTTGTTGTTACCTTTACCGCTATCCTCTCGCTTAGTATAGGATGCTAGTGTTCCATCGTGATCCTATACTCTTGTCCGTCGCCATGCTCTCATCGGGCTGTGATCACTTGGGAGGTGATCACGGGCATATACTATATACTTTACCATTGTTACATTACCTATAATCTTTGTTAGGAGATGGGGTGAAAGGACGGTGGCTCCATCTGGTAGAGGTGGGCTGGGTTCCCGACGGCCCCGTTTGTTACTTGTGGCGGGGCGGCAGGCAGGTTGATACCACCTAGAGAGAGGTGGGCACGGCCTGGTCGGCGTTCGTGGATACTTAACACGCTTAACGAGATCTTGGTATTTGATCTGAGTCGGCCATTTGGTCTATCGCACTAACCAACTCTGTGAGGAGCAGATTATGGGCACTCGGCGTCGTGGTATCGGCCGGCACTTCGTGACGTCGGCGGAGCGGCGCGGCCGGATTGGTGGAACGCTGTTAGGCTAGGTCTGCTTCCGATCAGCGACATAGCGTTCGGTGTGCTAAGGCGATGGGCCTGCACCACGTGTGCTTAGGTTTAGACCGGCGTCTTGACCTCTCTGTTGAGCCTAGGTGGGGCTGCGGCGTGTTGATCTTCCGCGGCGGGCATGACCCAAAAAAGTTTGTCCGGCCAAATGGGATCAAGCGTGTTGGGTTATGTGGTGCACCCTGCAGGAAGTTAATCTATTGAATAGCCGTGATCTTGATAGCAGACGACTTGGAGTTGTACCTTGACCTTATGACAACTAGAACCGGATACTTAATAAAACACACCCTTCCAAGTGCGGATACAACCCGGTGGTCGCTCTCTATCGTGGTTACGAGGAGGGATCGCGGTAGGATTATGCTATGCGATGCTACTTGGAGGACTTGATCTACTCTCTTCTACATCTTTGCAAGGCGGAGGCTGCGAGCGTGAACTTGACGGATTAGCTATCCCCTCTTATTACGGCATTCTGCAGTTCAGTCCACCGATATGGCCCTTTACACATATATCCATGCATATGTAGTGTAGCTCCTTGCTTGCGAGTACTTTGGATGAGTACTCACGGTTGCCTTGTTTCCCCTTTTCCCCCTTTCTTTACCCGGTTGCTGCGACCAGACGATGGAGCCCAGGAGCCAGACGCCACCGTCGATGACGACTACTTCACTGGAGGCGCCTACTACTACGTGCAGCCCGCGAACGACGACCAGGAGTAGTTAGGAGGATCCCAGGCAGGAGGCCTGCGCCTCTTTCTATCTGTATCCCAGTTTGTGCTAGCCTTCTTAAGGCAAACTTGTTTAACTTATGTCTGTACTCAGATATTGTTGCTTCCGCTGACTCGTCTATGATCGGGCACTTGTATTCGAGCCCTCGAGGCCACTGGCTTGATTATGATGCTTGTATGACTTATTTATGCTTTAGAGTTGTGTTGTGATATCTTCTCGTGAGTCCCTGATCTTGATTGTACACGTTTGCGTGCATGATTAGTGTACGATTGAATCGGGGGCGTCACACCCGTCTAGCCGGACAGCCGCCATGCACCACCGCGAGATCCAGCAGCCCCCAGGAGCCCTCCGAGTGGAAAAAGGGTTGGTCCCGCCGCCGCCAGCCGCCTGCGGGCTTTGCCCATCGACGTGTGCTGGCGGCGGCGAGGGAGGAGTGGGAGGAGGGGGTGGGTTTCGGCGGCGGGGGTCGAGGGTCTGCCCGAGTCGCCTCCAGAGGAGACGACGCGGGGGCGAGTTTCACCGTCCTCCAAAAGACTTATATTTAGTAACTAAGGGAGTATATACTACTTCATTCCTCTCATATTAGTTTTCGCTGAAATTGATGTATCTAGATGTATTTTAATGCTAGATACCTTTGTTTCAGCGACAACTAATATAGAACGGAGGGAATATACTTGTGTAGCAAATCAATCTTAGAGGTTTAAAGAATATTGGAATATATATAGTATTGAACACGAACTGAGTTGGTTAGGTTTCATGTGGTGGATTTTATTTTTGACTTTTCGGCGATGTTCGTTCAGTGAGAGAAGATGTTCAATGATAGAGTTTGCATGAGTGCATTCATATGAGTGGGTGTATATGCATGTATGTGAGCATTTGTGATTGTATTGTGTTCAAAAAGAATATACTACTGAACAGCACCATTGCGAAAGTTTCGGCTCCTGGGCACACATACACCAAAGGAACAGTAAACTAGGAACTAGAAAACAAATTGATTTATTTATAGACATGATCGAGTGATTTACACGTGTGTCAATCTTCGTGAAGAAATTATATCCATGGTGTTATGGACAGAAAAGACAAAATCAATGTTGGGAAAAGGTATTTTTGAAGCTTTTTGGAAATCTGATTTTGTCTTTTAAGCCTAAAATAGTGCATATGTCATTTTACAATGAAATTTTAGATGCCGTAGAAAGCACTCGGCTATGTTTATTCTAAAAATAGGTTATTTTTTGTCATTTCTTAGATGTTTACAGTTCATTCCGGTGCATGTGGAACCACATGTCGGTTCACCATAGCATTTCCAGGCACACCACTCTTTCTTTTTGGTTACCGGTATAACGCAATGCATTGGTGCTGCACAACCAGCATGTTATTTGATATATGGACACGTACGTACGTTTGCTTGTCCAAGAAGAGAACAGCTAGCACGCTGTATCATGCATGCATTGCATGCATACGCTACATCTTTATACCCGACCGTGCCAACCCCAATAATGACTTAGTCCCGCCGGTGGCATATATATCTAGTAACCTTTTCCGGCAGAACCTTGTTTTCTTGTAGAGATGCTTTGAAAGCTGAGCTATGTGCATGCATGGAAGGATTGTCCTTTGCAATCCAGCGGTCGGACCTACCAATTGAAGTTGAGATGGATTCGAGCAATGTTGTGTCTATGATTTCTTGTGAGGAGATGGGCCACTCAGTTTACGCCCCTTTGGTGGGTGAAATCAAGCACCTGTTGAGTCTTAAAAAGTTTTGTATTACTCATGTACCTCGTAGTCAAAATAAAGCTAGTGATAAATTTGGGCCGAACTATTACTTAGGTTGGATCGGCCCGGAGGAAGTGTTGAGGATTGTCCATGATGATTGTAAAAACTTGATCATTGAGTAATACAATTCTTTTTTTGCAAAAAAAAAGTAACCTTTTCCGGCACCGCAAATTGTATGATCGGTCTATATATACGCTTTTGTGCTGTCTCGCCCACTAATAATACCGGTTGGTGGTGTTGATTATATATAGTATAACGAACTGATCGATATGACATGCATGTAGGGCATCGTCGCCTGCTTCCGTCCGTTGACACTTTGGCCAAAGTCCGCCGGCCTCTTCGCTGGAGAGCGGACAGACCGCGGCCTTTTGTGGGTATCTTCACGTGCTTTGGCATTATGTAATGGGGTGACGCGTCCGTCTTTCAACGCGCTTACCAGCTGCTAACACGACATGGCATGTGTTCGTGGGCGGCCGAACGAACGAACCAGACAGTATGCCGCCGCGTCCACCGCCAAACCGGGCGGGCTACCTGCTCATCATCATCTGCATGTGCATGTCCACCCACCGGCGGACGCGCGCGCCAGAGTCAACAACCACAAAGGTAACGCAGGCCCAATGATCACATTCTATGTTTGAGGGACGCACTGAGCAATATGGCATGTACAATGGTGCTATTTTAGGACTGACACGTAGGATAAATGATGAGATGAATGAAAGAGAATTCATAAAAAAAAGGTTTGTCTTCTCTTATTTAAGAAAAGACAAGAGATGATCTCTTAGCACAATATGTTTCACCACGTTTTTAGGAATAACTAGTTATTGAAGATAAGGCTAAGAGATGACCCGTTGTAGACAAATTGTCATCTCTAAATTACATGCAAGACTTAAGATAAGACTATCTTATCAACCATTGTACATGCCCTAACATCTGCCGCGTACTACGTGGTAGACTTTGTCTTTGACCATTGGCATGTCTAAAATTAGGTGTACCCCTCCTGTTTTGGGGATGCATGACTGTTTTCGGTCGGCGGCTGTTCACTGGGCGACGCAGGCCGTCGGGTGGGATTGTAGGTTTCCGGATTTTTAGAGGGGGTTAATAGTTGTCGATCTTTAGGGCTGGCAAGGTAGCTCGGGGAATTAGCCGTGCGAGAAGGTAGGGCAGTGGACTCGGAGTGTCGTTGGCCGCGAGGTAGCGGGGAGAGTGTTGGTCGGTAGTGTGGGGCAGAGCAGAGGTGAGCATGAAAGATCACATGATAGAGAAACAATGTGGTCGAAGACTCTGGCTCAATTGAACAACACTGAAAATGAAACTGACATTGCACCCATGGCGACCCTAGAGCAAGAACTTAGTGATCTCAACACTATATACTTGTGCATATATGTAGATAAACAACAGTAAAGCAAAGGCGTATTACCTAGAGCTAACTCATTTCTTCTGATGTCGCGACATCACAAATTACAAGTAGCACCGTTACTACATTATACAGCTCACCACCATAACCATAGATACCCACCTAGGTTAGAAAACCCATACAAATCAAAGTTGGTTTTAAGTATGGCCACTCCAAATGATCATAAGCCTTTGCCATATCAAGTTTTAATGCACAAAATCTATTGTTCTTTCTTCTTCATAAAATGAAGAACTATATATGTGTTGATTCTGTTATTACTAAACAATCTTTCAACTACAACCATTGACTGCTCTTATCATATGATATATGGTACTCCCTCTGATCCATATTAATAGCATTAATATGGATTGAAGGGAGTAGGATTTTCTGCAATATATTTTCCAATAGTTTTGAAACAATGTCCGCACCAGATTACACTGACTTGTGGGTGGAATTGATATAAGAGAGTAGAATTCGATACCTGATGAATCATCACGGTAAAATGTATTCAAAGAATCCAGATCATCTACTCCATTCAAAACATGAAGGACATCCTTTATAACTTTCGGACCATAGAAATTTCAATGTGCTGATAGAAGTGTGCCGGGAGGCTAGGAGCGGATCCTGTAGGGGTGCCATTTAGCACTAATTTTCTGACAACTTAATGCAATTTTATGACTATTTGTGAGGGTTATAATGATGTTTAGACTAGAATAATAGGCTATTATTACACCCTTATCTAGCATGGAGTACTATAATTTTCACAAATTTTGAACATGTTAAAATTATGTTGCATATACATAATATAGGTAAACTGTGGCACACCCAACACTAAGTTTCTAGGTCCACCAATGCGGGATGCACCCCGACTTTGTTGGAAAGATTTGAAAGAGTGCATCCTTGACCTCCTCAAACTCTACCAATAGGTTTGGCATTCATGGCACCATTTAACTTTCGTAGGAACATAGTTGTGAACTTCTTCCATCCCATCGACGCCTTCGAAAACAAGTACTCCCTCGGTCCTATATGTATTTCAGTGCTAGATACATCCGTTTCAGCAACAACTAATATGGGACGGAGGGAGTATACAACTTCGTATAAACTCTGTGGCCATGATACTCTACTCTGTTGGCGATTCTGTGATCGATCCACCTATTCTCTCATGCAAGCCGAAGAAAAGAAAGATACTCTGCTTTTTGGGCGCGGCTATGCATTGCTTAATGCGATGCAGAGAGTGGTTTCCCCTTAATGGAGCCAGTACTGGCCAGCCCAGTAACCACGTGGTTATATCACGCTGACATCGGGCGTCTATTGTTTTTACCTTCCTTTACATTTCAAAATAATAATAAATACATATATTATGAAAAAAAATAATTTGATTTTTTAAAGTGTTCCCACAATTCAAAATGTAAAAAATGTTCGCTCAACTTTTAGAAAAATTTCTTCTACTCAAAAAAAAGTATGAACAATCCAAAAATGTTCACGTGTTTCAGAAAAATGTAAATTACATTTAAAAAAATTATGCAATGTGGATATTATTCATGTATTTCATAATAAATATTTCGTACCGTTCAGAAAAATGGTCACTCGTTTCAATCAAAATATTTGTGACATTTAAAAAAGTTTATGCCATGTAAAAATTGCTTGTATCATTGAAAAATGTTTTATAAGATAAATGTTTTAGCATGTATTTGAAGGAAATATTTATTTAATAGGTATTTAAAAAAGTTCAAACAAGTACTCCCTCTGTTCCAAAATATAAGTATTTGTAGAGATTTCAATACGAACTACATGCGGATGTATATAGACATATTTTAGGGTGTAGATTCACTCATTTTGCTCCGTATGTAGTCCGCATTGGAATCTCTAAAAGACTTATATCTAGGAGTGGAGGGAGTATTTTACAAAACTTAAATCATTTATTTAAATATGCTAAAATCTATATAACAACTATTTTAGATATATACAAATATTTACAGTATATATGAAGAAAAGTAGACATCAAACATATATTATTAAAAATGTTAATCGTGTATCTGAAAACTGTTAAATGTGTACAAAAAAATGTTCCTGCTGTATACGAAAAATTTACAATACATACGAAGAAAGGTAACAAGCCAGTGAAAACCGAAAAAGGAATCAGAAGAAAAACCGAAAAAAAAAGGAAGCCGAACAAAAAGCCTATGCAAAACAGCTCCTCAACACGTCCCTTATTGTGGCCGGCCCAGTATAGGCGTTGTAGAACTCTGGCGTTAAATATATTTTAAAAAATAACTTTTCATTATATTTCGAAAATTTATTAACCAAGCATTTGAAAAATATTAAATGTGTATAGAGAAAATGTTTCTCATGTATACAAAAATGTATACAAAAAAACAATGTGTGTGAGAAAGTTGATCATATATTTAAAAAATTTAAATGTTTAGAATGTTTTTGAAAATGTTAGTCCAGCATTTGAAAAATGATAAATGAGTGTAGAAGAAATGTTGACAATGTATTCACAAAATTCAACATGTATTTGAAAAAACTTAATCAAGCATTTGAAAATGTTAAATATGTATAGAAAAATGTTGACAATGTATTAGAAAATTTTAATTTTATATTGTATTCAAAAATCCTAAACTTGTATTAAAAATGTGAATCAAACTTTTAAAATATGTTAAATGTATATAAAAATGTTGACCGTGTATAAAAACTAGTTGGTAGTGCATTTAAAATGTTAAAAATATTAATCTTGTATCTTAAAAATGACAGTAAAGCATTTAAAATGTTAAAAATGTGTATAGAAAAGGTGTTGACCATCTATTAAATAAATGTTAATCTGGGATTGAGACAATTTTGATCAAGCATTTTAAAATGTGACAAATGTGTATAAATTTTATGTCTATTGAAAAACCAAGAAAGAACAAAGAAAAAGGATAAAACCGATGAAACAAAAGAAAGATATAAAAGAAAAACTAAGAAAGACACAAGAAAAGAAAGAAAAGCAAACCCGTAAAAACCAAGAAAGAAACAGAGAAAGACAAAGAATAAAAGTAAGAGAAAAACCAGAGAAAACAATGAAAGAACTCAAAACCTATGAAAAAAAAGAAAAACATAAGACTGAAGAAACCGGTAAAGAAATTGAGGAACCGAAAGAAAAAATAAAATGAAATGAAGATCAATTTTTTGTTGGGCGCGTCTAGCTGGCGGCCGGCGGCTCGTTAGCGCTCGCGAGCGGCCGCCCAAAAAAAGTAAGCGCCTGTCTACTGGTCCAAAAAAGGCAACACGTCTAGTCTCTGTCCTATCCTACGTGGTCTCTTCTCATATGATTGTTCTGCATGCGCTTTATTAATGTTCCTCATATCCGTCCCTTTACCTTTATTTTTTGGTTTTCAAAATTATAAAAGACATATCTTCTAAACCGCGTGTCGAAATTCAGATCCGTTTACACCGTTGAAACCCTCGCGACGTGCTCTTCAAAAGTAGATCCCACATGGGAACGTTTCGACGAACTAGTCTTCCTGCCAACTAAACACCAATATGTGTGCAACTAGACTACATGCTGCACCAACTGAGCACGTGTGTGTGCCAATAGTCCTTCTGTCAACTAAACATCAATTTGTGTGCAACTACACCACAGTACCGCGCCAATCGAGCATATGTGTGTGCCAATAGTCCTGCCAACTAAACATCAATGTGTGTGCAACTAGACTACATTGCCGCGCCAACTGAGTATATATGTGTGTAGCTAGTCCTGTCAACTAAATATTAATGTGTGTGCAACTAGACTACATTGCCGCGTCAATTGCGCATATATGTGTGCAACTAGTGTCCTGCCAACTAAACATCAATATGTGTGCAACTAGACTAAATTACAAGCCAACTGAGCATATGCGTTTGCAACTAGTCCTTCTGGCAGTTAAACATCAATGTGTGTGCAACTAGACTACATTATAAGCTAACTAAATATCAATATGTGTACAACTAGGCTAAATTACAAGCCAACTGATTTTTAAAAAAGTTGCACCATGTAGTACTAAAGTTGCACAATGCGGTACTTTAGTTGCACCATATATCATCAAAATTGGCATAAAAAAAATTCATCGAAACATATCCATGCGGGATCTAGTTTCGAAGATCTCGTCGCGATGAATCCAACGGTGAAAACAGATCTGAATTCCGACGTGTGGTTTAAAAGATACGACTTTTTAAAAATTGAAGTGGCCAAAATAAATCTGCGTGAATCTGTTTAGGGACTAGTCAAACGCATTAAATCTTAACAAAAACATTCACTACTAACAAACAAAAACAGCGTGTAAAGAATCAAGTACGCCGCCGTTCCTACGAAAAAGTGCGCGTGCACTTTTAAGATTTCAGGTTTTTTGTTGGAAGAAACCGGTACATCAACCACCAGGAGCGATCTCCTCGATGCGAAACAGCAAAAGGAAATAACAGACGGAAAACGGGCCCCCAGAACTGTAGCGAGGGCAAAATGCTTCAGCTGAGAGCGATGGAGTTTCTTGCTGCAAGACGTTCATTGCGGAAGTTGTCGACCAAACGTAAACGTAAACGCATAGAAACGAACGAGCAAACATGGTAGTGGGCCAGCCAAATTATCAGCTTAAGCACAGGTTTTTCTATACTGGTTTTCTACCGGTTTTAGGAGCCTCTAGAACGTTCAAAAACCAGGTTTTTTCTGTCTGGTTTCTTTCACCGTTATTCTTTTTTCTTCTGTTTTTTCATTTTTATGTTTCTTTTATTTTCGTATTTCCTGTTTCCTTTCTTATTTTCTTTTCCTCTTGTTTTATTCCTGTTTATTTTTCATAAATTCATAAATCACAGAATTTTAAATTTTATTGTTCATATCTCAAAGAATTTCCACATTTTCCGTAAATGTTTGAAAATTAATATTCATGCTTTTCAATATTGTTTCAATTTTTAATTAATGTTTAAAATTTAAATAAAATCACGTTCCAGTTTTTTTATTTTTTAAAAAAGTCCATGTTTCAAAAAGTCCATGTTTCAAAAAATGATTGTGTTTTTCAAAAAATATTCGTAAAATCAAAAAAAGACCTTGTTGTCAAATTTTATTTGGAATGTTCAAAAAATGTTTCTGTTTTCAAAAAGGAAAGGCTTCGGTTCAACCAGCGAAAAACTCCAACGCATCATCTGCCTCTCCTGAACAACACGTGATCCATGTGGGGTCCACCCACATCTCCCTTCCCTGCCTTATCTCTTCTCCAACCTCATCCCTCCATTCATTTTATTCTATTTATTTTGCAACCGCCTGGGCATCAGTCGTCTTCTACAAACCACAAACACAGTTAACTAGGGCCGGTGGACTTCCCAAGTCCAACCACCGGCAATGATAATGGGGGTGGGCGATGTGCCTGGAGCATTGAAGCTGTGAACGGCACCACCACGAGCACCACAACAAGACTAGCGAGGAGCCTGAAACACAGGCGGCTACCATCCCACGCCTCGCCCACCTTGGCCATGATCGGCTATGGGCGCCACCACCTCAAGATCCTCCTGCCGCTGACACCATCACTTTCATGTCAACATTTGTGTTTGCAAAACAAATCTGCAACATGACCCTGTTGCAAAAAATATGGAACATGACCCTGGTGCAAAAGGACTATCGATCATTAAAATTTCCGCAACAAGATGCGAAAAAATTCTGCAACAAGATCTTTGCTGCAATTGCCAAAAAACACGTCGACAAAATTTCTGCAACAAGACCTCTGTTGGGAAAATTTCTGCAACAAGACTTTTGTTGCAAAAAATGAAAATGTAGAGGCTCGGTGATTGTAACAAGCTGGTCGTTGAAGAGGGCCTTTTGGAACACCACTCATGTTGCAAGGCAGTAGCTGCGTACGCAGGTAGATAGGACATCTATTAATGTGTCCATCCAATGGTCAGCGAGGCGGTGGATCTTTTCTTATTATCCGCTGGTCGACGCGTAGCGTCACCCTTTCAAAAAAGGTTCACAAATCAAAAAAAAAGTTTGCCTTTTCATGTTTTTAATAAAAGTTACCGTTTTCAAATTTTTTCCAAAATTTGTTCAAAATTTCAGAAAGGTTCCCCTTTTTCAAAAATTGTCCACAGATGAAAAAATGTTCGCGTTTTCACAAAATGTTTGAGTTTTTTCTTTAAAAAAATCTCAAATTTGAAAATGTTCGCATTTCAAAATTATCTTCTTTTTCAAAAAGTATGACGTTTGGATTTTCAAAAAATGTGTAAATCTATCATCGCATTCGATCCCTTATACCCGCATGACTTTTTCATTATTTTTCTTCTTCGGTCGTCAGCTGCAGTCATTATTTTTCATGACGTTGGAGTTTTTTCATTTTTATGTTTCTTTTATTTTCGTATTTCCTGTTTCCTTTCTTATTTTCTTTTCCTCTTGTTTTATTCCTGTTTATTTTTCATAAATTCATAAATCACAGAATTTTAAATTTTATTGTTCATATCTCAAAGAATTTCCACATTTTCCGTAAATGTTTGAAAATTAATATTCATGCTTTTCAATATTGGTTCAATTTTTAATTAATGTTTAAAATTTAAATAAAATCACGTTCCAGTTTTTTTATTTTTTAAAAAAGTCCATGTTTCAAAAAGTCCATGTTTCAAAAAATGATTGTGTTTTTCAAAAAATATTCGTAAAATCAAAAAAAGACCTTGTTGTCAAATTTTATTTGGAATGTTCAAAAAATGTTTCTGTTTTCAAAAAGGAAAGGCTTCGGTTCAACCAGCGAAAAACTCCAACGCATCATCTGCCTCTCCTGAACAACACGTGATCCATGTGGGGTCCACCCACATCTCCCTTCCCTGCCTTATCTCTTCTCCAACCTCATCCCTCCATTCATTTTATTCTATTTATTTTGCAACCGCCTGGGCATCAGTCGTCTTCTACAAACCACAAACACAGTTAACTAGGGCGGTGGACTTCCCAAGTCCAACCACCGGCAATGATAATGGGGTGGGCGATGTGCTGGAGCATTGAAGCTGTGAACGGCACCACCACGAGCACCACAACAAGACTAGCGAGGAGCACGAAACACAGGCGGCTACCATCCTACGCCTCGCCCACCTTGGCCATGATCGGCTATGGACGCCACCACCTCAAGATCCTCCTGCCGCTGACACCATCACTTTCATGTCAACATTTGTGTTTGCAAAACAAATCTGCAACATGACCCTGTTGCAAAAAATATGGAACATGACCCTGGTGCAAAAGGACTATCGATCATTAAAATTTCCGCAACAAGATGCGAAAAAATTCTGCAACAAGATCTTTGCTGCAATTGCCAAAAAACACGTCGACAAAATTTCTGCAACAAGACCTCTGTTGGGAAAATTTCTGCAACAAGACTTTTGTTGCAAAAAATGAAAATGTAGAGGCTCGGTGATTGTAACAAGCTGGTCGTTGAAGAGGGCCTTTTGGAACACCACTCATGTTGCAAGGCAGTAGCTGCGTACGCAGGTAGATAGGACATCTATTAATGTGTCCATCCAATGGTCAGCGAGGCGGTGGATCTTTTCTTATTATCCGCTGGTCGACGCAGAAGCGCCACCCTTTCAAAAAGGTTCACAAATCAAAAAAAGTTTGCCTTTTCATGTTTTTAATAAAGTTACCGTTTTCAAATTTTTCCAAAATTTGTTCAAAATTTCAGAAAGGTTCCCTTTTTCAAAAATTGTCCACAGATGAAAAATGTTAGCGTTTTCACAAAATGTTTGAGTTTTTCTTTAAAAATCTCAAATTTGAAAATGTTCGCATTTCAAAATTATCTTCTTTTTCAAAAAAAGTATGACGTTTGGATTTTCATTAAAAATTTTCGTGTAAATCTATCATCGCATTCGATCCCTTATTCATGCTTTTCCAATTTTTAATTAATGTTTAAAATTTAAATAAAATCATGACTGTTTCATTATTGTGTTTTTCTTCTTCAAAAAGACCTTGTTGTCAAATTTTATTTGGAATGTTCGTCAGCTGCAGTCATCCAACGCATCATCTGCCTCTCCTGAACAACACGTGATCCATGTGGGGTCCACCCACATCTCCCTTCCCTGCCTTATCTCTTCTCCAACCTCATCCCTCCATTCATTTTATTCTATTTATTTTGCAACCGCCTGGGCATCAGTCGTCTTCTACAAACCACAAACACAGTTAACTAGGGCCGGTGGACTTCCCAAGTCCAACCACCGGCAATGATAATGGGGGTGGGCGATGTGCCTGGAGCATTGAAGCTGTGAACGGCACCACCACGAGCACCACAACAAGACTAGCGAGGAGCCTGAAACACAGGCGGCTACCATCCTACGCCTACGCCCACCTTGGCCATGATCGGCTATGGACGCCACCACCTCAAGATCCTCCTGCCGCTGACACCATCACTTTCATGTCAACATTTGTGTTTGCAAAACAAATCTGCAACATGACCCCTGTTGCAAAAAAATATGGAACATGACCCTGGTGCAAAAGGACTATCGATCATTAAAATTTCCGCAACAAGATGCGAAAAAATTCTGCAACAAGATCTTTGCTGCAATTGCCAAAAAACACGTCGACAAAATTTCTGCAACAAGACCTCTGTTGGGAAAATTTCTGCAACAAGACTTTTGTTGCAAAAAATGAAAATGTAGAGGCTCGGTGATTGTAACAAGCTGGTCGTTGAAGAGGGCCTTTTGGAACACCACTCATGTTGCAAGGCAGTAGCTGCGTACGCAGGTAGATAGGACATCTATTAATGTGTCCATCCAATGGTCAGCGAGGCGGTGGATCTTTTCTTATTATCCGCTGGTCGACGCAGAAGCGCCACCCTTTCAAAAAGGTTCACAAATCAAAAAAAAAGTTTGCCTTTTCATGTTTTTAATAAAAGTTACCGTTTTCAAATTTTTTCCAAAATTTGTTCAAAATTTCAGAAAGGTTCCCCTTTTTCAAAAATTGTCCACAGATGAAAAAATGTTCGCGTTTTCACAAAATGTTTGAGTTTTTTCTTTAAAAAAATCTCAAATTTGAAAATGTTCGCATTTCAAAATTATCTTCTTTTTCAAAAAGTATGACGTTTGGATTTTCAAAAAATGTGTAAATCTATCATCGCATTCGATCCCTTATACCCGCATGACTTTTTCATTATTTTTCTTCTTCGGTCGTCAGCTGCAGTCAGTAATAGAAAGCAGCGACCCATACTACTTTTCCTTTGAATGTCACAAAACAAGGCTCATACTTCAGACTTTGAACTGCTTGAATGAGGAGTTGTAATCCACAGTTTAGAGATAGGGGACTGTTTGCGTGCTGCTAGGCCGGCCTAGTCAGTAGAGCTCATGCACGCGTCTGCTAGACGCAGTGCGCGTCTTCTCGTGGGACCTCCTATAGGGCGCCTTCAGCGCCGCGCAAGGGATCTGGCGCCCACAGCAGCGGTTGGATGGGCCGGCCCACGAGCACGCAACAAAAGCAACGCGAAAAATGACAGCCAAAAATACCTCCCCACAGGGATTCGACCTCGCGCCCAACCAACTTAAAAACGGTGAGGCTAGCCACTGCACTAGCTAACTGCTAGTGGATATTCACACCGTGAAAGTTTAAATAAACAGAAAGTAGACGTGCTATTTATTGCACAATACACTGTGGCATTTATACATTTCAATTATTGAAAATATGTTCAAATATTATGGATGGAGTTCTTGAGCATGCAAAAAAATCCGCATATTCAAAAATAGTTCTGAATACACATTGAACATTTTCTTACACGATGAACAATTTTTATACACACTGAACATTTTTTCAATGTATGGTGAACAATATTCAAATACACATAGAACTTTTTTTAAATACGATGAACTCCTTTTCAATTCATGCTGAACAAAATTTCTCTACACGATGAACATTTTTTATACACACTGAACATTTTTTCAATGTATGGTGAACAATATTCAAATACACGTAGAACTTTTTTTAAATACGATGAACTCCTTTTGAATGCATGCTGAACAAAATTTCTCTACACGATGAACAATTTTTATACACACTGAACATTTTTTCAATGTATGGTGAACAATATTCAAATACACGTAGAACTTTTTTTAAATACGATGAACTCCTTTTGAATGCATGCTGAACAAAATTTCTATAAACGATGAACATTTTTTTTATACACACTGAACATTTTTTCAATGTATGGTGAACATTTTTCTTCAATACGGTTAACAAAAAATTCGAATTCAGAACTATTTTTGAAACGTGAACAAAATTAGAAAACATCAACAAAATTTGGAATTTCGAAAAAAATTTGCTGCAAAGTCAAACGAATTTCGAAAAATCTGAACATATTTTGGATATTGAAAATAGTTCATCCAATTCAAAAACAGTTCATCAAATTTAAAAAAGTTCACCGACTTCAAAAAATGTTCAGTAGTTTTGAAAAAGGTTCACAAACCTGAGAAAAAGTTTATCGAACTTGAAAAAAAGTTCATTGAATTTGGAAAAAGTTCATCGACTTCAAAAAAGAGTTCCCCAAATTTGAAAAGAAGTTCATTGAATTTGGAAAAAGTTCATCGACTTCAAAAAAGAGTTCACCTAAATTTGAAAAAATGTTCATCGAATTTGAAAATAGTTCACCGGTTTTGATAAAATGTCATCGAATTGGAAAAAAGTTCATTGAATTTGAGAAAAAGTTTACCAATTTTGAAAAAAGTTCATCGAATTTGAAAAAAACGTTCATAAATCCGGTGAACTTTTTATGTCGAATTAGAAAAAGAAAAATAAGAAAGAAGACTAAAAAAGAAAATGAATACTAAAAAGAAAAAGGAAGAAATGAAAAGAAAAAAAAACGGAAAAGAATGAACGGAAGCATAAAAGAGGGAAGAAGCTCTACGTAATCACAGAACATAGCTAGCGCGGGTGGCAAGCGAGTGCTGCGCTGTAACCCCGCGTCGTACGATCGAATCTTTCTCAGCACGTTCTTATTTTGCATCATTTTACAAAAGAAAAAAAAATAAAACATGGGCTGGCCCATCGCGGAGGAGGGGTGTGCGCCCTGTACCATTAACGCTATAACGGGCGCTACGGGCGCCGTTTAGGGTTTGCCTTCTTTTACCCATAGCTATTGCTGCGCCCTGTTGGGCCGGCCCATGCGTGGGGCAGAACTTCACTGTTTTTTTTATTTTCGTTTTTACCTTTCCTTTTATTTTCTATTTTTGTTTTATTCTATTTAAAAATAATTCGGAATTACAAAAAGGTTCTAAAATTTCAAAAAATTGTGAGTGGTCAAAAACAGTTCTTGAATACAAAAATGTTCGCGATTTAAAAAGGAAGAACATTTTTAAACTTTTTGTCAGCATTTTTTTATTTTGACAAACATTTTTTTATGAGCATTTTTAATAATGATCAACAAATTTGGAATTTGATGAATATTTTTTGAACTTGATGAACATAATTTTTATTCAAGAATTTTGTTTTGAAAAAATGATGAACAAATTTTTAATTCAATGAACACAATTTGAATTTGATGAACATTTTTTGAAAACGATGAACAAAAAACAGAATTTGATGAACATTTTTTTAGTTCGATGAAGAAATTTCGAATTTTGATGAGTGAAGCTCAAGATAGTATGGCTTGGCACAACGAAAAGAATGGGATTTTCTCCGTAAAAAGTGGATACAAGATGGCTGCTTCTATACTAGGCCATGTAATTTAGGAAACATTTGGTTCGTCAAGTGAAGCTCAAGATAGGAGTATTTGGTACATCATTTGGAAGTCCAGGGCCCCCCAAAAATTAGATTTTTTGGGTGGAGAATTGCCACAAAAAAAGAATAAATTCAGACGGACACTGGAATTGGATGTTGTTTGCAATATATGCGGCTGTGGGGACGAAAATGAGTTCCATGCTGCAATGGAATGCACTAAAAGTAGAGCTTTAAGAGAAGCATGCAATGAGAGAAGAATGGGACTTCCCACTTGAAATAGCCTTCTGTCGCACTGATCCGGATTGGCTTCAGATGCTTCTCTGTCCAGAAACCAATGGTTTGAGGGCCAGACGGATTATGCTATTCTGGAGATGTTCACATCTACATGATAATTCTGTACTCCCTTCGTTCGGAATTACTTGTCATAAAAATGGATAAAAATAGATGTATCTATAATTAAAATACATTTAGATACATTTCTTTTCTTAGACGACCGAACGGAGGGAGTACATGAGAATGGTAAAGAATCCATCAGACAATCTGCACCGTTTCTGCTGCAGTACGATGAAGATCTAGGAAAAGCTGCTCTGAACATTCCCATGGAGTTGGGCAAAGATGTGTGGGCCCTTACCAATGTACCTCGCCTTGCATGCTGGAACAACTGACAAAGTCTTGGACACCGCCAATACAAGGTTTCGCCAAAATAAACTCTGATGTAGCCTTCCTGTCGGACATTGGTGAATGCTGGGCGGTGCCATAGCTAGGAACCACCGAGGACTGGTCTACTTGTCGATTGGTAGACGGATCCTGTCTCGGAGAGTGTGGAAGAAGCAGAAAGCATTTTTTGGTGTTATTTACAACGATATTTTAGAAGCTGTTTTTGTCTGATTTTTATTTTTTTGGTTATCTCTTTCTCTTATATTTTCCCCTTTGTAGCTTTCTTCTTCTCTGTGATTCTTTACCATGATTTTGTTTTCCTAGTTAGATTTCTTATTCTCTTTATGTTTATCTTTTCGGTTTCCTTTCACTTTGTCGGTCTTCTTACAACCTTTTTCATATATTTTTTTGTACTTTTTCTTTCTTTTATTCCCCCCTTTTAAAATACATGTCGACTATTCAAATACACATTGAACGTTTTTATATAAAGATCAAAAAATTTCAGATACATGTTGAACATTTTAAATACATGTCGAACATTTATCTGTATACATATCAAACATTTGTAAAGCGCACATTGAGCATTTTTAATACACAGTGAATATTATTCAACACACGTTGAACATCTTTTCCCAAAATGTTACGTTTTTTTGGAAAACATGCAAATACATTTCTGAATTTTTAGAATATTTTTATATAAATGACACAAATGCTTATTTTATACTTTGAATATTTTTACTAAATTATGCGAAAAATTACATGTCATGAATATTTTTAATGTTATGTACATATTTTCCTGGACATATTTGCAAAACATGCCAAATGCCAAATTAGTTCTTTAGTGTTTATCAACGTTTTCTATGAGTGACACATATTATTTTATGTTATGAACTTAAAAAAATGTACGACCAAATTTTTACATTTTATAAACATTTAAAAAATGTTATTACCATATTTTTTTGAAGACATTTCAAAATGTCACACACAATGTATAACACTTTTTTTGCAAATTAGATGACAGTGGCATGTCCCCTGGGTGTGTATCCATGGAGGGTGGAAGAGGCCGAATGGACACAGGGCAGGCCAAGCATGCGACTTGAAGTCCACCAGCAATACAAGGTGCATCGCCACCCCGACTTATCTAGTTAGGTGATTCTCAACTTATCTAGTTAGGTCTTCTGTTTTTTTTTTTTTTTTTGCATGGACAAACCAACAAGGTTTCTCCTACTCCATGTAGACCGGGACACCTCCTAATTGACTCGGAACCTGTAACCTAGCTCCGAACACCTATATAAGGCCCGACATGAACGCCCAATAGGTACACACTCGTTACCACCTTACAACCGGCATCCTTTAGTCTGAGGCAAGCACCCCTATATGATGTTACGATCAGAGCACTGTACACACAATCTCTAGTTCTTATACAAGGCTAGATCATTAGTATAGACACGTAGGAAGCAGGGTATTACCTCGATTCGAGGGCCTGAACCTGGATAAGGGTTAGTTCTTTTGCGTGGCTAAAAATTTAAGCTGCCCCTCATCAGCTTAAAAAATAAGCCATCCCCTAAGTTTGTTGAGACTTTTGAATTTATCCCATAACTAGTTTAGAAGCCCCAATAAATAAACGAGGCAACTTATAAGAAAAAATGGGGAGGAGTCGGCTTATCTTTTAAGCAGCCAAAACAGCTGGCCCTAAATCTTCTCGTGTGCACCATCTGAATATCCGCCGCCTGCGCTACCCTAAGATGGATATTGCCGAAAAGATATCATGACAGATGGCGCGACAGGTAGGAGCTATGCATGTCGGAAGTATGGTTCAGATGCCTTCCGACCTACTCTCTGTCAACTTTGTTCATGGCCAGAGTTTCTGCTTTAGCTCTCTGGACTTCACAGTTGATGCATCCAGGCACCTCCCCTCCGCTGCTGCACTGACTGAAGGTTGCACCTTCTCATTCCGAGCCCTCGCCGATCAACTCGGCGCCATGCACCTTGCGATTTGGCTTCTGGCCAATTGAGAGAACCATCTCCTGGGCAACCCCTAGGATCAAGATCGTCTTCCGGGCAACCCCTAGGACCAACATCGTCTCCCGGGCAACCCCTATAATTGGGAGAGAGGATTTTAAGCGATAGATGGCATCGTCGTATGGCATCGGAGACGGCAGCCATGAATCGCTAACGGCATTTATCCATTCTGGATGAGGAATAGACCATTGTGATACTCTGGGCCTCTGGCGACAGGGGAGAGCTTCCCCCACTACCCTCGCTAGTCTATGCTTATAGAAGAAGGGGGAGTGTCGTGATCTGCGAGACTTCACACCACGGGCCCGATGCGACGTTTCAAAGCGACCAGCGCCTAGGACGCACCTCCATCTGACGGTGAGTCAGGAGTCAAGTTTCCCTCTTGGGACCGTAGCTGAATGCAACCTCTCCGACTCCCAAGGCGTTTCTTGAAAGACCGAGCGTGACTACCTCAGTCCACTGAGGCCACGAGCCGGTATGCCATGAATGCACCACTGACTACGTGTACAAAACTGAAAATCCCACCCAAATTAGGTTACTACATCAGAGCACATCTTATATACCTAGATGTTTCTTATGATTCCTTCATTTACAGTTTTGTATAGTTAGCCTCACTTCGCGGTTGTATTTGATTTTTGCGCCAGTAATAAGTCTCATGTACATTCATTAAGTCCAAGTGCCAAAAGAAAATAACAAATCTGGTGAGGCAACCACATGAAACATGCCAAAAAGAAAAAAGTGGGAAATGGTGATACAACACTGCACGAGAGGCGCAAACAAGACGGGCGTCGCACACAAAGTATCAATCATGCCGCCTAGTCGACGGAAATTCACCGGCGCGCGGACGAGCTCACGCGCTATCGGTATCTAGAGGCGTTCGTTTCCATCGAGATGCGTAATTTCTGATGTGGGACCGATGGGTGGTTAGGGGAGTTAATGTGTGTGCGTGACGGGCACTGACGTCTAGCGACGGGTCGTTACTTTCCTGTTATCACTGGAACGGGATGTGATGGCGGGCCCGCCAGATGTTTTTAACCCAGCCCACGGGTACGTTGTCCTGTTCCCCATTCGATCCCCAAATCGAGAGAAGAAACCCTAGCGGCGCAGCAGTGTTTTCTTTAGCTTGTCACAAAATCGGAGCAGAGAGATCAGTTAGGTCGAAGAGATGGCAGATCCAGGTGCTAATCCAGATCGAGGAGCAGGTGGGAGGAGAAGGTGCTGGTGCTGGTTTCGATCCATGGTCCGCCTTGCAGGAGGCGGCGGCGTGATCCGGTGGAGCCCCAACTCTGGTGCGCGACGCCCAAACCCTAGCGCCGGCGCCTCCACCTCTCTCCTCCTCCTCATCTCCTTGCGCGCAGGTATCTTCCTCCCTCCCCCGCCACTACCACTCCATGTGCCTGCTCGTTGCTGATCCGTGTGTGCTCTTCGAATCCTTTCGTCTGCAGAAGGGTGGTTGGGGTTTCTGTAGGGGCAAGGAGAGATCTGCGATGCGCGCATCGCCGGCCAGCGATGGCTTCGTGGACTGGCTGCCGGAGATTGCCGAGGCCACCTGTGGGAAGGAAAGCCTCATCTTCCAGTACAGCCTCAGCCAGGTGAGGTCTCATCCTTGCTTCCTCCTTCAAAAGTCATCTCATGTACTACCTTCTTGATTCCTCCAACGTCATTTGCTAAGCCAAATAACATAGTAGTATACTAGAAGAAAGCTACTTTTCGTGGATCTAGAATTTTTTCACTGGATTATGACTTGAGACTAGACCTCTGAATTTATCTCTGTAAGTACGCTTCAGTATAAAAGAAAAGGCTACACAAACATTTCCATGTACCAAAAGAACAATATGTACTCCCTCCGACCGGAAATACTTGTCGGAGAATGGATAAAAATGGACGCATCTAGAACTAAAATACGTCTACATACATCCATTTCCCTGACAAGTATTTGCGGACGGAGGGAGTAGTAGATAGTTTATAAAAAAGGCTGCTATGATATGTAAAATATATACCAGGTCTTAGTCAACCGGCTAGCAACTGCAGCAACAGGGGTCGCTCATCTAAAAACAAATGAAGTCATTAGTTTTTATGCGTGATGATTTTTTGTATGACCAGATTATCTTTACTGACGATTACCTTAGGTTGTAAAAATCATATGCAAATTTTAATCTTAAAATCCACACTTTCAACTTCCAAATATGATGTCTGCCAAACACTGGCCCAATATTTGAGATATCGCAGCAGCGTTTTGCTGTAGAGATATCACGGTTGCATGTCTGTAGCTTCTATGGTCTCCATCAGGATTTTCAGAACTTTTTGGGGAAAGTGGCAGTTCCATCCAAATCGATTAGGTCAGAATCGTGGGTGAATTGATATTTTTATTCAATTCGATGGGAATAGCCATGCACATGTAAAGTTTATAAATCTCCAACTTACTATGTCTTTGTTTTCTGAGATTTTTATACTTCCACCTTTAATTGGTTCTCGCTACTCGGGTTTGCCCTTAGTTTTTCGACCTACACAATCTCAATCTCCAGAGAGATTCGAATATCTTCATCAGCAAGTGACCCTTGCTGAAACAATGATATAGGAGTTAGTGAACATAAGGAGGTAACTCATGTTTCTCTGAAACTTCCAAGAAACCGCAAAACAAAATGTTACCTTTAGGAACCAAGAAACCGAGCCTAATCGAGTCACATCACCGCAGTCCGAGAGATTAGTATCTTCTTTCCCCAAATATACAGTTTATAACCACTGAATTTTGCATGCTATTGCAGCTAGTCAGTCACACTAGCCCTGTTTTAGCTCGATTTGGTTCACAAGACATACACCAATCTTGCTGCCACTGCCAGGAATTCGACTTAATTTCTGAAGTACTAAATATTCAGTTAATGTATACGTCACTCTTCGCTAATTATACTTGGATTGTTGCTAGGTCGAAGAAGAAACTGGTATAAAGTTAAATCTAGAGGGCATGGTTGATCTTACTGCTTCGCCGGACCCTGCTACTGGGTGCAGAATGCTACCATCACCGGTAAGTGGCCTGCATTCCCTTCAGTTTACAATTAAGGCATAACTTATGTTTCAAAAAAGAATAACATAACTTGACTCAGATTGGCTTCCGTGCACTGGGCAGACCTGATGATAACATTTGATATACGTAGTTTGGGTTCCTTGCCTCATTATACCCATGTGTTTTTGTTGAGAATCACACGCAACACAAAAAAGCAGAAGACAGATGGATGAATTCAGTTCGCAATAACTTTGCAGATCTGTAATAATCCTGCTTGGAAACATAGCAAAGAGTACTGCATAGCAATTTTGTCATGTGATTCAGCAAAACTTCTATAAATGGGACGTTCATTTGGCATCATATACCTGGAATGGAAAAGTTCTCTTGATCCATGCTGACGCAATTTCAACACCTGTTCTAAGAACTTACACTTGCTCCTGGTTGTGCAATACCTCGACTAAACATCTTCCTCTTTTTACCAGGGTGGCTATGACGAAGAGGTTGACATGTTCCTTTATAGGGGGCACGTGGACGAGGAGACTATTAGGCTTTCCAAGGGAAGGAAACGGGCCTGCGGGACCATGGCGAGCTGATCAAGCTGCGTGTGGTCCCCTATGTCCAGCTCTGGCGCACGACGTCAGATGCAAAGGCGCTCTCGGCAATAGCTCTGTACTAGATGGGCGCCAATAGACTGCATAAAGCTTCATCAGTTATACTCATCCTTCGTCTAGGGAACTTGCATGTTCAGCAAGCATGTCCTAAAGACAAAGGATATTCTCCTCTCACTTGGATGACACGGATGCTCTAGAACACCTTAAGTCCCAGATTTCCAGCTCTATATCCCAAGGAGATTTTCTGCATCCATGCACATCCAGGGACATGTTCTAGCAGGCTTCTCCAAGAGAATCAAATTTTGTCCCCATAGTAGGAACTGCCATAGTGTCAGTTTTTCTCTCTGCATAGCTTCTTGCTGTTGCTTCCAAAGCACTCATCCTGTCAGCACATGGGTGGCGCTCGCTAGATGAACTTCTGACTCGCATTCTGCATCAATTGGATTGAATTTCTTAGGCCTCATCGTTGAATGCAGTGTTTAATTACATGTGATACACGGCTGAATTTGAATATCCGACGGTTCGTCTTAAGATAACGCAAGAACAGGTCATCTACACATATAATGCTAACTGAAGATTTGGCAAACTGCTGTACCTCTTCCTCCAGCCTGGGGCTTCAGGGGTGTCTTTGCCCGTAGAATGCTCAGATGCTGCTGCGGACAAGGCAATCGCATCGCAATTACTGTTGACCGGAGCGTCTCCCACATCACCAATGCTGGACTCAGCAGGCTCACACTCCATGGATTTGTACGTCTCGTAAGCAACCAAGGGCTGTGCGGCAGCGGGATCTGGCAGTGGAAATCTTTTTCGAAAAGGGTACAACAGATCAACTGCTAAACGTGTACCTGTCGACGGGAAGAGAAACTGGTAGCGGAAAAGTGTACCTGTCGACGGGATCTGACAAAAACTCGACTTCAACACCTCCGACGGCCGACATCTGCATCGCCATGAGCTCCTGCTCTGTAGGCGGCTTTGGGAGAAGGAAGATATATTTCTTTTACTGGTCAGCGACGCCGAGATGACCATGGGCCCAAACATGGGTACCCATTTACTTTTCAGAGTTGGGCATCCAAGTACCCTTTCGGAGGACGCCGTCTCAGTAGCAGAAGTTGGAACCCATCTCCAGCAGGTTTTGGTAAAATCAATGTGGATGATGCACTAGCAAGGAATAGACGAGTGGGAGTGGCTGCTGCAGTCTGCCGAGATTCGAGTGGTAATTTTCTGGGCTCGTCAGCGGTTGTCTTTAAAGGAATTAGAGACCCTATGATTTTGGAAACATATGCCTGCCGAGAAGCCTTGTCTCTGGCGGAGGACCTCAACGAGCATAATATAATGGTAGCTTCAGATTGCAAGGGTGTGGTGCAAGATATTAATGAAGGCACAGGAGGTCCCAATGCGGCTGTGATACATGAAATAATAGAAGTAGAGCTAGTTTATCTTCATGCTCTTTTGTTTTTGAGCGAAGAAACGATAACTTCGAGGCTCATAATCTCGCTAAATTCGCTTGTAACTTAGATATTGGTAGGCATATTTGGTTGGGTTCTCCTCATGACCCACACCGTGTACCTATGAACATTGTTTTGAATCAATAAAGCGAGCGAGATTTCTCAAAAAAAGAATAGCAGAAGTTGACGGCAGCATTTGGTTATGGGCCGCTCCGACATTCATGTTCCAACGGAACAACACGAAGCTGAGCCGCTACTTTCGGGTTAGTTTTGGACGGTGGAGCACCTGTACTCGACGTCAATGCACACCATAGCAGTAAATACGCTGTGCTACGCGTCATGGAGTCGTTCGTCCAGCTAGCGGGAGCGCACGAGCTCGTCCACACCGTCGCCGTTCTCCCTAGTCGATCCCTTTCCCGCCACATAGAAAGCGGGCAGTGCTAATTCTTCCTTGCGTCTTCACAGCCTACACCCTTGATTCTTAGCAGAAATAGCTTTTATTATTACCTGTAAGTATGTTCTTTATGAACAGTTGAGCCGTGACGCCCGTGGAGTCGTGAGGTACGGTGAAGCACTCGCACTCGCACGACACCCACCATTTCCATAATGATCAAGGTTTTTTTTTTTTTTTGAAGTTATAATGATCAAGGTTGGGAGGACGTGACGCACATTACAGTCGCAGAACTACAAAAAACACCTAATCAAGTAAGAGTCAGCCCCATATTCTAAACATCCACATGCTCACATAAACATTATTCCCATATATATTCTTGTGAACGGCTTGTAAGATTCAGCCCGTGCACGTATATACACCTACCTAATCAAGTAATCAGGGCGAATTAGTCTAGCGAAATGCGGAACTGACGACGTGCGGGGCACCGCTATTGCATGTCTACCTTAAATCAGTCACCTTCCAACAAAATACTCCCCATACGTCGATCAGTATATAGTACTCCCTGTGGCGGTGGTCGAGCTCCACCGATGAGCCGGCAGCGACGACACACCGCCGGCACGAGCCACATTGCCTGCCGTGGATACCGGCGATCAATGGAGATGTATGGCGCCGTTCGCCGGCCTCGGTTCCTCCTCCTCCTGCTCCTCCTCCTCGCCGCCGTGTTTTGGGTCTGCGTACTCTACTTCCGCCTGTCCGCGCTCATCAGCGGCGTGGCGATCGCGCCGATGGAGCGCATGGTGTCGTTCGCAGCGCACTACGAGAGCCGCAGCGACGACGGGGACGACAAAGATCCGTGCCGGGGGCGACGCGTGTATATCCATGAGCTCCCGCCGCGCTTCAACGCCGACATGCTCAGTGGCTGCGCCAGCACGGACGGCCGCTGGCCCAACATGTGCGAGCAAGTGAGCAACGCCGGCCTCGGGGAGCCGCTGCCCGAGCCCGAGCCCGACCTGGAGGGTGAAGGCGAAGGACAAGGGGAGGGCGCGCTCTCCGGCGCGGCCGGCTGGTACGCCACGCAGCAGTTCGCGCTGGACGCCATCTTCCACGGCCGCATGCTACGCTACGGCTGCCTCACCAACGACTCCTCCGAGGCGGCGGCGGTGTTCGTCCCGTTCTACGCCGGCTTCGACTTCGCGCGGCACCTCTGGGGCTACGACAACGCCACGCGGGACGCCGCCTCGCTCGACCTGGAGCGCTGGCTCGTGGGCCGGCCGGAGTGGCGCAGGGCGGGCGGCCGCGACCACTTCCTTGTGGCGGGGCGCACGGCGTGGGACTTCCGGCGCCACACCTGCCCCAGCCCGACCTGGGGCACCAACCTCCTCTTCCTGCCGGCCGCCAAGAACATGACCGTGCTTGTCGTCGAGTCGTCCACCGCGTCCGGCCACGGCAACGACATGGCGGTGCCTTACCCCACCTACTTCCACCCACGGACAGACGCCGACGTCCTGCGCTGGCAGCACAGGATCAAGACCGCCGACCGCCCGTGGCTCATGTCCTTCGTGGGCGCGCCGCGGCCGGGAGACCCGCGCTCCATCCGGTCGCAGATCATCGCCCAGTGCGGCGCCTCGTCCGCGTGCCGGCAGCTGGGCTGCGCCTCCGGCGCCAGCCAGTGCCACACCCCGGCGGGCATCATGCGGCTGTTCCAGAGCTCCACCTTCTGCCTCCAGCCGCCGGGGGACTCGTACACGCGGCGGTCGGCGTTCGACGCCATGGTCGCCGGCTGCGTGCCCGTCTTCTTCCACCCGGCGTCCGCGTATCTCCAGTACCGGTGGCACCTGCCGGGCGACCACGCCACGTACTCGGTGTTCATACCGGAGGACGGCGTGCGCGTCGGGAACGTGAGCATCGAGGACACGCTGAGAAGGATACCGGGAGCGGTGGTGCGGAGGATGCAGGAGGAGGTCATCAGGCTCGTGCCGAGGCTGGTGTACGCTGACCCGAGGTACTCGCTCGACACAGTCAAGGACGCATTCGATGTTGCCGTGGAAGGTGTCATACAAAAGGTGGCGGAGTCCATACCCAAGGTCGAAACAATGGACCGTCGGTCCAGCTGGCTAGAAAAGATTATTTGGTCCGAGTAACAGGTCTCTCTGATGAGAATAGTTGGTCTAATGAAGTAGTAGTTGTAGTATACAATTTTGTGGCAGGCTTTGAGGGCTTTCATCGGTTCTTACAGCCTTGTCAGGAAGGCCACGTACCAATCTTTTTTTCTTTCCAAAATGATTCAGATCTATTATAGAAGTTCACCAGAAATACACCATGCCTCAAAACATAATAAAATTACATTAAGATTGTTAGACCACCAAATGACTACTACCGCTGTCAAAACGAGGCTCTCGTCGCTCTCCTAACAGAGTCAGATTGACATTGTTAATGACAGTTGGGAAGTCTTCATGCACGTCCGCTAAGGACCAACGAACTAAAGCCACAGTCGTCGTCGTTGCATACTTTCGTAGATCTGAAGCACCTGACATTGAATCTCAACATCATGCATGCACAACAAGAAACTCTAACATAAAAGGTCATCAGGCTGGTGTGGGTGATGCTAGTGTACTCTAAACCAGGGTACTCGCTCGAGAGTGTGAAGGATGCATTCGATGCCTCCGTGGAAGGTGTCATACAAAAGGTGACGGAGATGAGGAAAATCGAAACGATGGATTGTCGGTCGAGCTGGTTAAACAAGATTTAGTCCGAGTAACAGGTTGGTAATTGGTATGACGAAGTTTTCTTCTTCTTTCTGACAAGGTAATTGCCCGTGCATTGTTAAGTATGTACACATATGTCTGTGGATCAAAAGTATTTTGGTGGTTTCACATCAATTGTGTAAGCATGTACCTTTAGAATTTGCACACACAGATGGAGCTTCAACTTTTTTTAGGAAAACGTAGTACTACTTCCGTCCATAGAAGGATGTCGCGGTGGCAATTTTGCAAGATACTCCTTATGTTTTTTTTTCAACATAACTCATGTACCTTTAGATTATATTTTGTGTCGATCTACCCTCCGACGGTGAGGAGCAACGCTGCCTGTCCATAACCAGAGCAATGGGACCATATCGGAGCAGCGGCAAGCCAGAGTTTGGCCTCGAAGTGGAGGTCGGCTTCTCCAAGCATGTACTTCGCCAAGTAAGATCTCGGTGATACGTCTCCATCGTATCTACTTTTCCAAACTCTTTTGTCCTTATTTTGAACCCTAATTTGCATGACTTGAATGGAACTAACCCGTACTGACGCTTTTCAGCAGAATTGCCTTGGTGTTATTTTTGTGGAGAAATAAAAATTCTCGGCATGACCTGAAAATCCACGGAGAGTATTTTTGAAATAAATAAAAAATATTGGCGAAAGAATCAACCGTGGGGGACCCACCTGATGTTCACAAGGGTGGAGTGCGCGCCCCCTTGCCTTGTGGGTCCCCTGGACCTCCACTGACCTCAACTCCAACTTCATATATTCAGGTTCGGGGAGAAAAAAAAACAAAAAGAAGGATTCATCACGTTTTACGATACGGAGCCGCTGCCGCCTCCTGTTATTCATCGGGAGGACACATCTGGAGTCTGTTCGGGGCTCCGGAGAGGGGAAATCGACGCCGTCGTCATTATCAACCATCCTCCATCACCAATTTCATGATGCTCACCGCCATGCATGAGTAATTCCATCATAGGCTTGCTGGACGGTGATGGGTTGTGAGGGAGTCCTGGATTACGGGGTGTCCGGATGGCCGGACTATAACCTTTGGCCGGACCCCTGGACTATGAAGATACAAGATTGAAGACTTCGTCCCGTGTCCGAATGGGACTTTCCTTGGCGTGGAAGGCAAGCTTGGCGATGCGGATATGTAGATCTCCTCCTATTGTAACCGACTCTGTGTAACCCTAGCCCTCTCCGGTGTCTATATAAACCGGAGGATTTTAGTCCGTAGGACGAACAACAATCATACCATAGGCTAGCTTCTAGGGTTTAGCCTCTCTGATCTCGTGGTAGATCTACTCTTGTACTACCCATATCATCAATATTAATCAAGCAGAGTAGGGTTTTACCTCCATCGAGAGGGCCCAACACTGGGTAAAAACATCGTGTCCCTTGTCTCCTGTTACCATCCGCCTAGACGCACAGTTCGGGACCCCTACCGAGATCCGCCGGTTTTGACACCGACATTGGTGTTTTCATTGAGAGTTCCTCGTGTCGTCGCCATCGTGAAGGATGCCTCATCCCGCCTTTAAAGACGGTATCTGTTGCTAAAGGAGCTTTGGCTATCGGCCAAACTCTCCGGCTAAGCGGTTTTCTTATGACCGCTGTTCGCATTGCTACCGACGATGACTTCTCGGTCATCGAAAGCAATCTTCACGCCAACTCGAACTCGCCGAGCAGTTAGATCCGACGGAGCTCTCTTCCTTAAACGAGCTCTCGGATCACATCGCCGCCACAGGAGTCGCTATAGACTACGATCGATTGGGCCTAAACCTGATCGAGAGAGATTAACTCTCCCGGTCACCCATCACGTTGCTGTGGTGGAGGAACAACGCGGCGACCCTTCATCTATCTTAAGGACTAGCTATGTCCGGATTCCCGATCCCTCCAAGTCGGATACCCGCGGAGGGGAGGACGTCACTCAAGACCTGAACTTAGAATCAGGCAACGGGCTAGATTCATTGGACAACATCCAAGAATCCAAACTTCCGAGTTCGGAAACTCCTTGGCCCTTGAGTCTCAGATTGGGTGAGGTTTCGGATTTAATTCCACCCACCCACCCAAACATATGCGATCTATCCAAAATTAGGCAAGAGCCCGAGGAAACAGTACATCATTACTGGGCCAGATTCCTCCTGGTTATGAACAGGATAAAAGACTACCGCGAGGAAGACGCAATTTCATTCTTCTGCAATAATTGCACGGACAAGGGAATCCTCAACGCCATAGGTCGCCGTGAAATTACACGCTTTGCTGACTTGGCGTCCATAGTACGAAAGTACTGTGCGTGGAAAGCGCCTGGAAAACCGAAGTAAGATTTTGGGACAATCCGGCCCTGAATACAAACCCAATCCGAAATAAAAGGGTGCATTATCGACAACACCGGGTTAAACACCAAAAACAAAAACCCCTACGGGGCATGGAACCATACCGAGGGATGGCTCAATGGACCCTGTAAAATTCATAGTACAGAGGGCGCCACACCAACTCATAACCTTAGAGCATGTTGGATACTCCGGCAGGTGGCCAAAAGTGGCGAAGAGCTTCTAACCCCAGAATCCACAGAGCACCAGCCCAGGGATACCAGTACGGTATTAACAGTCTTCGAGACTTTCGCATCAAATAATATGCGGAAACGAACACTCCGCCGCCTTGCCGAAGTCTACCAAGTAGCAACAATAAACCCATGGAGTGACACGGCTATTACCTTTAATGCCAGTGATGAACCTAAATTCCGAACAGCCCGAGCACCAGCCGCATTGGTTCTTAGTCCAATAGTGGACGGCTTTCGCCTTACCAAGGTACTCATGGTCGGTGGCAGTGGATTGAACCTCATTTACGAGGAAACCCTTCGAAAAATGGAAATAGACTGGAGCCGCATTGAGCGAAGCATCACAACCTTTAGAGGAATAATCCCCAGTCGGGAAGCGTGCTGTACAGGAAAAATCACACTGGATGTGGTGTTCGGCACGCCGGATAATTACAGGTCCGAGGAGGTCACGTTCCAAGTGGCCCCATTCAGCAGCGGATACCACGCTCTATTAGGGCGAGAGGCATTCACAATTTTTCAAGCTATACCCCATTACGGGTACATGAAGCTTAAAATGCCCGGGCCCAACGGAATCATCACTCTTGCTAGTGACCCGCACATAGCACTCTGCTACGAAAATAAGACAGCCAGACTGGCCCTTGAGGCACTATCCAAGCCCTAGCGGTGAGGAACTGATTCTTGCGCGCCCACGGTGAACAGGGACGACATGATACTCGATAAAGATCCAAGTCCACCTCCTTTAAACCGCGATTTAAATAGTTAAATTCCAAGTCCATCCAACAGACCCTACAAAACGGCCTCCATCGGGCGCAATTAAACCCGATGTAGACGCCGCATTACGAGAATTCCTACGCGAAAATTGGGACATTTTTGCCTGGCACCCTTCAGACATGCCAGGAATCCCACGTCGGCTGGCCGAGCACAGCCTGAACATCCTAAAAGGATTCAAGCCAGTCAAGCAGGCTCTTCGGTGTTTCTCAGAACCTAAGAGACAAGCCATGGGAGAGGAGCTAGCCAAACTATTGGAGGCCAGATTCATCAGAGATATAAAACATCCGGACTGGCTAGCAAACCTGGTGATGGTACCAAAGAATGACAAATCCTGGCGCCTATGCGTCGATTTCAAGGACCTCAACAAGGCTTGCCCAAAGGATCCTTTCCCCCTCCCCCGCATCGATCAAATTATCGACGCTACCGCAGGACACGATTCATTGTGTTTCCTCAACGCATACTCCGGCTACCATCAAATTAAGATGGAAGAGCCTGACCAAGCCGCAACGGCATTCATCACCCCATACAGCCCATTCTGCTTCAACACAATGCCCTTCGGGCTCAAAAACGCCGGCGCAACATATCAACGCATGATTCAGACATGTCTGGCAGACAAGACCGGAAAAACAGTGGAGGCATACATAGATGATGTGGTCGTCAAAACCAAGCATGTCGAAACTCTAGTAGACGACTTGAGGCTCACATTCGATAACCTCCGAACATATGACATCAAGCTTAACCCGGAAAAATGCGTTTTCGGCATACCAGCCGGAAAGCTCTTGGGCTTCATTGTATCCGGTAGAGGAATTGAAGCAAACCCAGCCAAGATCCGAGCCCTGTCACAATTGGATATCCCAAAGGACCTCAAACAAATACAAAAATTGACTGGATGCGTGGCGGCTCTAAGACGCTTTATCTCCCGCTTGGGAGAAAAGGCATTACCCCTTTATCGCCTCCTCCGGCGCACCGAACACTTCGAGTGGACGGATGCCGCCACGGCCGGACTAGAAGAAATAAAAGCCATATTGGCAACAAACCAGGTCCTGGCCGCGCCTAACATGGGCGAACCAATGCTATTATACATCGCGGCAACTCATCAAGTTGTAAGCGCGGTGCTCGTTGTTGAACGAGAAACGGAAGGACACAAGTTCCCCCTTCAAAAACTAGTTTACTACGTGTCCACTGTCCTCATTCCATGCAAGTCACGATATCCACATTATCAAAAGATAGCGTACGCGGTGTTTATGGCATCCCGGAAGCAGCGACACTACTTTCAAGAGTGTTCGATAACAGTAGCCTTCGAAGTACCTCTTAACGACATTATAAACAACCGCGACGCGACGGGCCGGATTGCCAAATGGGCCGTTGAGCTCCTCCCGTTCGACATAACCTATAAGCCACGGCGAGCTATTAAGTCGCAAGTCTTGGCCGACTTCGTCGCCGAATGGACTGAAGCCGAACTCCCTAAAGAGTACGACACATATTCCAACTGGATCATGCACTTCGACGGCTCCAAAATGTTGGCCGGTCTGGGGGCTGGCGTTGTTCTGACGTCCCCAACAGGAGATACAGTTCAATACGTACTCCAGATAATGTATACGGACTCCAACAACGCAGCCGAATACGAGGCCCTTCTACATGGTCTCCGGATGGCAGTCTCCATGGGCATTCAGCACCTAGAGGTGCGCGGGGATTTGAACCTCGCGATATCCCAAATAAATGGAGACTTTGACGCCAAGGATCCGAAAATGGCAGCTTATCGCAACGCCGTCCTAAAAATGTCAGCTCGGTTCGAAGGGCTCGAATTTCACCATATAGCTCGGGAAAACAATCAGCAGCGAGACGTCTTGGCACGCATTGGCGCAAAGCGCGATCCCGTCCCCCCCAATATCTTCTTAGAGAGGCTGTTCAAGCCATCCGTATTATGGGAAGGGGAGTCCGGAAATAACAGCCCGGACCCAACCGCACTGCTCGACACCGAACATTCTGACACAACTGGAGGCTCTGCCAATGAAGTAACATCTTCAGCCCACGTAATAATGGCAGTCATTGCCCCGTGGACAGAACCATTCCTAGCCTACCTAATCAGGCAGGAACTTCCCGAGGACCAAAATGAGGCACGATGCATAGTGCGGTGATCTAAAGCCTATAAAGTCCATGAGGGAGAGCTTTATAAGAAAAGCAACACCGGAGTCCTTCAAAGGTGTATCTCCGAAGAGGAAGGGCGGAATCTCCTGGCTGAAATTCATGCCGGACTCGGCGGGCACCACGCCGCAGCCCAGGCCCTTGTAAGCAAGGCCTTCCGTACAGGATTTTATTGGCCGACGGCCCAGGCAGATGCTTAGGACTTAGTCCAACGATGCGTCAGCTGCCAGCTCTTTGCTAAGCAAAGCCACATGACACCCACCGCCCACCAAACTATACCCATCACCTGGCCCTTCGCGGTCTGGGGGCTTGACATGGTTGGACCCCTTAAAGGAGGAACCCACAAGAAAAAATACCTACTGGTCATGGTGGATAAATTCACCAAATGGATAGAGGCCAAGCCCGTTAAGACGGCGAATCCGGACCGTGATAGACTTCATATCGTGGGTCATTACACCGTTCTGGCGTCCCCACAACATCATCACCGATAACGTCACGAACTTTACGGCCGACGAGGTCAAACTCTGGTGCAAAAACATGGGCATCAAGCTCGACTATGCTTCAGTCTATCACCCACAAACTAACGGCCAAGTCGAGCGAGCAAATGGTATAATTATGAGCGGCATTAAACCCAGTTTAGTGCGGTCCCTCAAGGAATCTAACACGCACTGGGTAGAGGAGCTCGACTCCGTACTCTGGGGGCTGCGGACCATGCCGAATCGCACCACCGGATTCACACCATTCTTTATGGTATACGGCGCAGAGGCAGTTCTGCCCTGTGACATAATTCATGACTCACCTCGCGTGCGCATGTACGAAGAAAGAGAAGCCGAACTCGATCGGCAGGACAGTTTGGACGCCTTGGAGGAGGAGCGTGACGTGGCAAAAGCCCGTTCCGCATTCTATCAACAGCAGGCTCGAAGATATCAAAGCAGAGAAGTACGGGCCAAAACTTACAATGTTGGCGAGTTAGTTCTATGCCTGCCGGGCAAGAAAAAGGACAAACTCAAGCCCAAATGGGAAGGTCCCTGTATTATTGACCAAGTCCTGACTGGTGGAGCGTACCGTCTGCGAGATGCATCGGATAATAGACTCGAGCCGAACCCATGGAATGCAGCCCGTCTCCGAAGATTCTACGCCTAGCGCCGGACTCTGTGTTCGTCTCCTTCCTCTGTTTATTTTTTACACATTAGTTGTCTTATATTTATCTCCTTCTCCCTCCCTTTCTCTTACAGCCTTTAAGGGCTCGTTCGCGCCTTGTTCACACACAATTGACGCGCTATCCGCGCTCGTTATACCTGGGGGCTTCCTTAACAGAAGCTTACTTATGCGGGCTTCACGCCCAACACATGTGTCACACTTCCGCATGTACCTTTTATTCACCATTATATGCATCGATATGACTTAAGTTTTGGCCAAGCTGGGTTGCCTGACTCCCGTGCTTACCCCTACGTTCCCGATTGTTCGGCTAGGCGGTAAAGGGAGCACCTCTGCGATTGTTACTGCCAGGTCAGCCGGATGTGTACCTCAGACTGGGTGAAGCCGAAAGCTAGCGTTCTTAAGAGAATATTCGGCCGGTGAACTACATATGATTTCTCACTTGTTTATTTATCTGCCCCCAGATGCTTTTCTGCTTTTTTCGCAGTCCGGACATGCACTTTAGGGCATGCCTCCCAGGGAAAGGAACCCCTAATGGAACTATTCTCCCTGGAAGATGTTTCTTACTAACCATGTAATATAACATAACTAGTTGGGCACTTGTCTGTTCAAGCACTAATGACCCCTACGCCTGGTCTCCATGCATGCCCCGGTTCTTACATAACCGAGAGGGTATTCGACACACTCCGGACTATCGGGTCCCGAGGTTGAAGCGAAAAGGTCCGCCATGACAAATGATCTACAATCCGGCTAGAAGGCATTTTACATGTCATCTTAAATTACATAGTCAATTTGGTCGAGCATATTCCTCTTCAATACCATCCAACAGGCTGTCTAGTTTCTGATCTGTTGGGAATATTAATGACCAACTCTACTTGGCTGTACACTAAGCTCACAGGGATCTCCTTCCCATCGGCCCCCACAGGTCCGACCTCGGCCATGTGGTTTGGGTCAGCCTTCGTATACCGCTTCTTCACCATGGCCCAGGCCTCCCTGGCACCTTGACGGCAGGCCGATATCTTCCATAACCGGAAGCGCCGCCGCGCTCCCTTAAGCCTCTCTGCAAGCTCTCCAAGGCCTTCGGGCATGGAGACATATGGCCACAAGGCCTTGGCGACGCCTTTCATCACCTGCCGAACTCGTTCGTGCAGTTGAAAGAGCTCGGGAAGAAGGTCACCCGTAGAACCGGGCATTTCCTCTGCAGGACGACCTGTGAGCATACCTACAGACATAACTCTGTTAGTCGACTTCCTCGCCGAACTCTTTTTCAAAGTTCGTTCAAGCACTTACTAAAAATGCCGCGTCGAAGCCATCGATTCTCCTTCACGGAGTCCGACAGATGGGCACGAATATCCTTTAGTTCCTCGCCCAGCTGGGTGTTGGCATCTTGGAGATTATTCTTCTCCTGCCTCACCCTCGTAAGCACGCTCTCGCCGGCCTTTAACCGGCGCAAGAGTTGTTGCTTGTCCGGATCTACTCCGGCGCCATCTGCAATGATATTGTCAGATTTGCACACACGCCGCACTTCACAACATACTTATCTTTCGAAGCGTATATGACCAGAGGGGGTCTCCTTGGCCTCCCCTGCCGCGGCTAGTGCGGCCTCAAGTTGGGCTTTGCACTCTTCCAACTCCTGGGACAGTTGGGTATTCTTTTTTGTAAGATCCTGCATAACAAATGATCCTTAAATCAGTTATTCTAACCGTTTCAAGTCTCGGGGGCTACTGACATATATAACCATCAAAATTTCTCACCCGTATGTCTTTCACATACTACTCCGTGGCTCTAGCTAGACCATTTTGAGCGGCACGGAGGTACGCATCTCCCGAATTGAAGGCATCCAATGCCTCTTGGGAGAAACAAGCGTCACGAAGAACTGTCCGGCGACGCCTGTCATTCATGGCACTCTCCACCTCGGAATTGGTGGCGGACAGTCTGTCCGCATCCTCTGTTGGAGGAGCGTCCGACGCACGCCCTGTGTTCGCCTCTGCTTCTGGACCTGGCTTTGGAGCCTGGCTGGTGGAGGCTCGATCTCCGGATATAGTCCGGCGAGCCCTCTTTTTCCTAAAAAAAGGAGAGGACGGGCGTTAGTATGCATCGTAAGAATAATACCTTGGAATAAGGCAGCGCGCCTTACTGCTGCGCCGGTGCCTCGACCCGGACTGCGTGTCGCTTTACCTACCCGCCCTCGCGGTCCCCTGTTGGCTAGTCGCCGCAAGTTCGGCATTCCGCCTCGGGATCCTCCCCTGCGAAACATCATTGGTATACGGTGATAAAAAATAAGCACGGATGGATCATCTTCGAAGTATTGGGACTTCAGTCTCGATTACTTGTGAGGCGGGGAGCAGTCCAAGATAATCGGCTGTAATAGCCACCAAGGCATTGTCGATGCTCAGTTGGTGAAATACCCCATCGATCAGCTCCACGGATATGTCCGGATCCTCTTGGGAGGCCGGATCGAGGGACCATTCCGGATCCTCGGGTTGTGGAGGAGGGGTGTTTATATCCTTTACGGCCCGGTGCAATTCCTGCATCGAAATCACAAGATAAGGTACTTAACTATGGGAATATGGAACGGATGGGCAAAAGAAGTGTCCGCTACCCAGCTTGGAGGATTGTACATAGAAAATCCATACGTGGATTGACGGAGGAACTCCTCCTCTTCTCCCTTGTACAATGCGGACAAGATCTTCGTCGAGCAAGCAGAATCGATCCCGCCCCTTACGGCGCAGCGGGTGGCATCATCCTCCCGTTGAAATCCCACATGGGGTGGCCTCTATCTTCAAGCGGCTGCACCCCGCATAATGCATGTGGCCATGACCCCGATCATGGTCAGTCCGGAATGAGCTAACAACCTTATCCGGCTCATCAGGTAAAGGACGTCCTTGTCATTTTCCCTCTGAGTGTTCCGTGGACGCCAGCTTAGGCGCTTCTTCAAAGGAGCATTATTGAACTCGGGGAGGCCGATCCGAACAGGGTCCGGCAGGGGGACGTCTTCTATATAAAACCATTCTGAAGGCCAGTCTTCGGACGCCTTCCTTGGGGTTCCGGATAGATATCCGGTCCCGGCGATGCGCCATAGTTCGGCTCCGCCCACTTGATATATCGACCCCTCCTGAGAACGGGGCACAAGGCAGAACAGCTTCTTCCATAGCGCGAAATGAGCCTCGATGCCCAAAACAGCTCGCAAAAGGCTATGAAGCCCGCAATATGCAATATGGAGGCAGGCGTAAGGTTGTGCAACTGGAGGCCGTAGAACTCCAGGAGCCCCCGGAGAAACAGATGAATTGGAAATCTGAGCCCTCTTATCAGATAAGGGACAAGGCATACCCGCTCTGCTTTGGAGGGACTGGGGACGCTCTCCGCTTGCTCTCCGCCATTATAGGTGGCAAGTCCGGCTCGAACTGGGACCATGAAGGCTGGGGGAAGGAATCCCTTGGTTTGGAGCGTCACTAGCTCGTTGTGCGGACAAAACATCTCTCCCAACCTCCAGGGTGAGGGCTGGGAGGGCGAGAGGAGGAGCTGCGTCGACTGGCCATGATGGAATGGATCTCTGTCGGATGCACTCCGATGAATGCTCGCGAAGGGAAGATGGTGTGATTCGGATCTAAATCCTCGTCTCTTTTATAGGTAGCTCATTTGCGCAGCTAGGGGATAAATGTAAAAAAATCCTGGCTTTTCGCATTCGTTTGACACATGGAAGATGACCATTATTGGGCGCCAAGGAGCGCAATATTCACGAGAAGTCGGACACTATTCAACAGGTACACAGAATTTGGAGAAGAACCCGCCTTGCAATGCCGAAGACTGTCTGCGCGCCGGACTCATCGTCATTGAAGCCTGGTTTGGGGGCTACTGAGGGAGTCCTGGATTAGGGGGTGTCCGGATGGCCGGACTATAACCTTTGGCCGGACTCCTGGACTATGGAGATACAAGATTGAAGACTTCGTCCCGTGTCCGGATGGGACTTTCCTTGGCGTGGAAGGCAAGCTTGGCGATCTGATATGTAGATCTCCTCCTATTGTAACCGACGTGTAACCCTAGCCCTCTCCGGTGTCTATATAAACCGGAGGGTTTTAGTCCGTGGGGCGAACAACAATCATACCATAGGCTAGCTTCTAGGGTTTAGCCTCTCGATCTCATGGTAGATCTACTCTTGTACTACCCATATCATCAATATTAATCAAGCAGGAGTAGGGTTTTACCTCCATCGAGAGGGCCCGAACCTGGGTAAAAACATCATGTCCCTTGTCTCCTGTTACCATCCGCCTAGACGCACAGTTTGGGACCCCCTACCCGAGATCCGCCGGTTTTGACACCGACAGGTTGGATGGGATTTATCATGTAATCGAGTTAGTTTTGTTAGGGTTTGATCCCTAGTATCCACTATGTTCTGAGATTGATGTTGTTATGACTTTGCTATGCTTAATGCTTGTCACTAGGGCCCGAGTGCCATGAATTCAGATCTGAACCCTTTATGTTTCCATGAATATATTTGTGTTCTTGATCCGATCTTGCAAGTTGTAGACACCTATTACGAGTTATGATCCGCATACCCCAAGTTGACAATAATTGGGATTCTTTCCGGTGATTACTGTAGTTTGAGGAGTTCATGTATTCACTAAGTGCTAATGCTTTGTTCTGGTTCTCTATTAAAAGGAGGCCTTAATATCCCTTAGTTTCCATTAGGACCCCGCTGCCACGGGAGCGTAGGACAAAAGATGTCATGCAAGTTCTTTTCCATAAGGACATATGACTATATTCGGAATACATGCCTACATTATATTTATGAATTGGAGCTAGTTCTGTGTCACCCTAGGTTATAACTGTTGCATGATGAATGCCATCCGACATAATTATCCATCATTGATCCATTGCCTACGAGTTTTTTACATATTGATCTTTGCTAAGTTACTTTTCTGTTGCCACTGTTACAATTGCTACAAAACTACTACTGTTACTTTTGCCACCGTTACCATTACTTCCATACTACTTTGCTACTAAATAATTTGCTGCAGATATTATGTCTTTCAGGTGTGGTTGAATTGACAACTCAGCTGCTAATACTTGAGAATATTCTTTGGCTCCCCTTGTGTCAAATCAATAAATTTGGGTTGAACACTCTACCCTCAAAAACTGTTGCGATCCCCTATACTTGTGGGTTATCAAGACCTTTTTCTAGCGCCCTTCCCGGGGAGCTTAGCTCTATTCTCTGAGTCACTTGGGATTTATATCTGTTGATCACTATGAGGAATTTTAAAGATAATAGAACCAAGTTTTTTCCCTCTACTATGAGGGAGGTAAGGAACTGCCATCTAGCTCTGCACTTGATTCACCTTCTGTTTTGAGTAAGCTTGAGACACCTACACCTGCTATTGATTCTGATATGTCGCATGTTATTGATGATGCTACTTTTGCTATGAATGATGCTTATGATGCTACTACTTCGCTTGATAAAATTGTGCCACTGGGTGAATTACTTGATGAACATCTTGCTAGAGTTAGAACTATTGATTATGCTGAAGATGATGATATTTCCGAAACTGATGAAATTATTGAAACTGAAAACTTTGAAACACCTGTTAGACCTAGCTCTCCTAGATATGAACTTCCCGTTATGCCTAAGGGCTATGTTATGGATGGAGAGGTAGCTAGGGACTTTCTTGCTTGTAAGGATAGAGATGATCTTAAGAAATTATTATGCAAGTGGAAAGAAAAGTCTTTGAATGCTAGAATGCAATATGATCCCAAGTTTGCTACTTCACCTATCTGTGTTAATGATAAGGATTATGAATTCTCTATCGATCCTGAGTTAATTACTTTGGTTGAATCTGATCATTTCCATGGTTATGAATCTGAAACTGTTGTGGCACATCTTACTAAATTGAATGATATAGCCACCCTATTTGCTCATGAGGAAAAAATTTGCTATTACTATATTCTTAAGTTGTTTCCTTTCTCATTAAAGGGTGATGCTAAGATATGGTTTAATTCTCTTGCTCCTGGTTGTGTTCATAGTCCCCAGGATATGATTTACCACTTCTCTGCAAAATATTTCCCTGCCCATAAGAAACAAGCTGCCTTACAGGAAAGATTTAACTTTGTGCGAATTGAAGAAGAGAGTCTCTCACAAGCTTGGGGGAGGCTTCTCCAATTACTTAATGCTTTTCCTGATCATCCTCTCAAGAAAAATGAAATACTTGATATCTTTTATAATGAACTAACCGATGCTTATAGGGACCACCTAGATAATTATGCTGGTTGTGTTTTCAGGGAACGAACTGTTGAGCAAGTTGAATTGCTATTGAATAATATATTGAGTAATGATAATGATTGGACTGTTCCCGAACCACCTCTGTTGGGGATATAAATATTGGGTATGAACCGCCCAGGAGGGGCCGGTTATACCACTGGCGACTTAGCAATGAAGATGGCGGGTCATAACAAGCCCATTGGCGGCCCAAGACCCAGAGGCGACTTAAGGCCCAAGAGGATGAACCGCCATATGTACGACTTGTATTGTAAGGCAAGCTTAGTTAGTCACCGAGCCGGACACGTTGTGTATGAGCCGGCCGGGACTCTGTAAGCCGCCGGGCATCAACCTGTGTATATAAAGGGGTGACCCGGCGGCGAGTTAAGGGCAAGAAACAAGAGATCGAGAACTAGGTCCAAAGTATTCGCTCCCTGGTAATCGAACCCTAGCAATACAACCCCAAATTGGATTAGGCCTTTACCTTCACCGCAAGGGGCCGAACCAGTATAAACTCTCTGTGTCCTTTTTCCTGATTAACCCCTTTAAGCTAACCTAGTTGTGATGGCTCCACGACTAAGTCCTTACGCTAGGACATCTGCCGTGTTAAGTCCATGACAGTTGGCACCCATCGTGGGGCCAGCGCACGGTGGTTTCGAGTTCTTGAAGGGCAGCTTCGAAGGGATCAAGGGATGCGTTGTGGGCCGGATGACCAAGAGTTGTCGCGGCAAGCTCTACATCGACGACGCAGGCTGGGGCCCCGAGGCCGGCTCAATTGAGTACGGGTACCGGGTCCCCTTTGGTGGAATCCACGTCTTCATCGGCAAGATTGGCGAACCGGGCCCTGAGCCGGACACCTGCACCGACATCATCGAGACGGCTCAGCGTGCACGACCCGCCTGGGTTCAACCCGCCGTGAAGCACGCCTTTGTTGGCTGCATCCATGGGGCAGAATTTGAGGAAGGATCTGTGTTTGGTGGTGAGATGGACATCTACTCTGATGGTGAGTCGTCAACCGGTGAGACCAATTCAATGTATCAACTACAGGATGGTCGGCTTGGGGGCTGTTCCGATGGCGACAGTATTCCGGACCCCTATGAGCCGCCAAACAGGGTGGCGATCTTCATGGCCGGTACACAGCCGGTACTTGGTTCAGCAACCGCCACGGCTATGACCTCTAGCTCGGTGGCTGCGGCGGCGGCTGGTGCTGGCGGCTCTGCGCGCCCGCCGGCTCAGGTTTTAACAGAGTTATTGGAGGCTCTGGCGACTTTGATGGAGATGGAGATAACCCCAGATAATGAAGAATATCATAAGGTAGATGTTACAAAGCTACGGGATGAGATATCTCAAGCTAAGGAGGAACTAGCAGCCGAGAATGCTAGGATGGCCACGGAGCGAGCTGCTTTGGATGCTTAGGCTCAACGGATTTAGGCAGACTCTTTCCGGCTCACCTTGGATCAAAACACTTCAAATGAGATCACGAGGAGGAGGCACCAGACTCGTTTGCCTCCGGTTTATGAGGCGAGAAACTTATTCAACATGCCTGGGCAGGGATTAGTGACCCGCCGGTGGTGAACTGGGCGGTTGAGGCGCCTGGGACCGGAGCGCCGGTTCAGCCACGTACGATGGATCCACCTCATCTGAATGCCACTCCTCCTCAGCATGTTCCAACACCGCCAGAACATTATTCTAATCCTTTGGATAATATGATTGTTGCGGCAACACGGTTGGCAGCTCTCCCGGTTGAAGGCGAGTCTCTGGCGGCGATTGGGACACGAAGGGCAAGAGAACTTCTTCATACAACGTTGGATCAGCAGGCGGCTTATTCGTACAGCCGTGAAAGGATTCATTCGACCCCTCATCGAATCCGGAATTATAGTAGGCACATTGACTCACCAGCAGTTTCAAGCAGTGAGCAGCACCGTAACCAGCCTCATGGGCATGCCCCGGCGCGCGGTGGTGTCGATGCTCAGACCTTGGTGGATCAAGGCAGAGCGCGTCAGGAGGCCGAGCTGGCGGCTTAGCTAGCGGCTCAGCAACAATCTCCGGTTTATCCATCAGCTTCGGTGGAGGCAGGCATGACATCTAGAACCTTGGGTGTGCCATGTTTAGTGCTGGCTCTATGGAACGAGCGTTTGCCTAAGGATTTCAAGGGTCCTCGTAAGGTGCCTAATTACACGGCAAATCAACCCCCTGAGGCATGGATTGAGAGTTATGAGATGGCAATGGAGATGCTAGATGTTAGCGATGCTACCTGCGCTAAGTATTTCACCATGATGTTGGATGGGCCGGCTCATACTTGGTTGAAGGGGCTCCCGCTAACTCCATCAGATCATGGGCAGAGTTGAAGGCTCGTTTCATCCAAAACTTTAAAGACACGTGCAAGCAGCCTATGTCAATCCTGGATTTGGATTCTTGTGTCCAAGGCGAGGGAGAGTCAACAACCCATTGGGTGCGCCGGATCTCAGCTGATATCCACTCGTCGAATAGCATCAACGCCAGTTCAGCAGTCCTGATGTTGGAGAAGAACTGTCATTTCCTCCCTTTCAAGCAGAAACTGGGGCGGCTTAAGTGTCACTTCAATGACATGGGGGAGCTAATGGAGGCTCTCGTCAAGTATGCTAACTCTGATGGTACCAAGGACCCCGATTCGGATGATGAGAAGCCGGGTAAGGGAAAGAAGTGCGGCAATACGAAGGGGCAGCAGCATAACCCGACGGGTCAAGGTGGCAATGGTAAGCGCAAAGCTAATGACAATCTAGACTTCATGGCTAACACCAATACGTAGAATAATAATCAGCGTCGCAAGGGTAAGCCGGCCCGGTTTGGAGGACCGAATTTAATCTTGAGGCAATGATGAATCAGCCTTGTCCAAAGCATGGTACGCATGAGAAGCCGACCACTCATCTGTGGAAGGATTGCTTCATCATGAAGGAATATAGGAATTCCAATTTCTTCCAAAATAATCATGGCCCAAATGGCGGTTCAGGGTCCGGCTGTCATGGACCTGGCTTTGGTGGTGGCGGTTCAAACTCTGGTTTACAGGGCCAAGGCAATCAAGGTGGTTTTAATCAACAGTTTGGTCAAGGGAATCAACAGCAGCAGTCTGGTTATCAGAGTAACCCGAAGCAGTTAAATAATGGACAGTACCACGTCTTCACCACGAGTTTATGTAAGAGGGATCAGAAGCTCCATAAAAGGGCAGTGAACGCGGTTGAGCCAGCGATTCCCCGTTACTTCCGATGGTCTGAATGAAGGAAATATGCCCTAGAGGCAATAATAAAGTTATTATTTATTTCCTTATATCATGATAAATGTTTATTATTCATGCTAGAATTGTATTAACCGGAAACATAATACATGTGTGAATATATAGACAAACAGTATGTCACTAGTATGCCTCTACTTGACTAGCTTGTTAATCAAAGATGGTTATGTTTCCTAACCATAAACAAGGAGTTGTTATTTGATTAACAAGGTCACATCATTAGGAGAATGATCTGATTGACATGACCCATTCCGTTAGCCTAGCACTTGATCGTTTAGTATGTTGCTATTGCTTTCTTCATGACTTATACATGTTCCTGTAACTATGAGATTATGCAACTCCGTTTACGGAGGAACACTTTGGTACTACCAAGCGCCACTGGCGAATGGGTGATTATAAAGGAGTACTACAGGTGTCTCCAAAGGTACATGTTGGGTTGGCGTATTTGAGATTAGGTTTTGTCACTCCGATTGTCGGAGAGGTATCTCTGGGCCTTCTCGGTAATACTCATCACCTAAGCCTTGCAAGCATTGTAACTAATGAGTTAGTTATGAGATGATGTATTACGAGCGAGTAAAGAGACTTGCGGTACGAGATTGAACTAGGTATTGGATACCGACGATCGAATCTCGGGCAAGTAACATACCGATGACAAAGGAACAAAGTATGTTGTTATGCGGTTTGACCGATAAAGATCTTCGTAGAATATGTAGGAACCAATATGGGCATCCAGGTTCCGCTATTGGTTATTGACCAAGAATAGTTCTAGGTCATGTCTACATAGTTCTCGAACCCGTAGGGTCCCATGCAACAAGGTTTCGATGATGAGTTATATTATGAGTTTATGAGTTTTGATGTACCGAAGGAGTTGAGTCCCGGATGAGATCGGGGACATGACGAGGAGTCTCGAAATGGTCGAGGCGTAAAGATCGATATATTGGACGACTATATTCGGAGTTCGGAAAGGTTCGAATGATTGGGTATTTTCGAGTGGGAGAGTTACGGGAATTCGCCGGGGAGAAGTATTGGGCCTTATTGGGCCCTGCAGGAAAGAGAGAGGGCTGCCTAGGGCAGGCCGCGCGCGCCCAAGGCCTAGTCCGGGTGGACTAGGGAGGGGCCGCACCTTCTTCTTTTCCCCTTCCTTTTCTCCTACTCCTACTAGGAAAGGAGGAGTCCTACTCCCGGTGGGAGTAGGACTCCCCCTTGGTGCGCCTCCTCCCTTGGGCCGGCCACCTCCTCCTTGCTCCTTTATATACGGGGGCAGGGGGGCACCCCATGACACACAAGTTGATCTACGGATCGTTCCTTAGCCGTGTGCGGTGCCCCCCTCCACCATATTCCACTTCGGTCATATCGTCGCGGAGCTTAGGCGAAGCCCTGCGCCGGAGAAGTCATATCGTCGCGGAGCTTAGGCGAAGCCCTGCGTCGGTGGAGCATCAACATCGTCCTGCGCCGTCGTCGTCTTGTGGAACTCATCCCGACACTTTGCTGGATCGAGTCCGGGGATCGTCATCGAGCTGAGCGTGTGCAGAACTCGGAGGTGCCGACGTTCGGTGCTTGGATCGGTCGGATCGTGGAGCGTCGACTACATCAACAGCGTTGTTATAGCGCTTCGCTTTCGGTCTCACGAGTGCGTGGGCGGACACTCTTCCTCTCGTTGCTATGCCATCACCATGGTCTTGCGTGATCGTAGGAAAATTTTTGAAATTACTCGTTCCCCAACAGTGGCATCCGAGCCTGGTTTTATGCGTTGATGTCATGTGCACGAGTAGAACACAAGTGAGTTGTGGGCGATACAAGTCATACTGCCTACCAGCATGTCATACTTTGGTTCAGCGGTATTGTGAGATGAAGCGGCCGGACCGACATTACGCGACGCTTACGCGAGACTGGTTTCACCGCTCCGAGCACTCGTTGCTTAAAGGTGACCGGCGGTGTCTGTCTCTCTCACTTTAGTTGAATCGAGTGTAGCTCGCCGGTCCTTGAGAAGGTTAAAGCGGAGTCTATTTGTGAAATATCGTTGTGGTTTTGATGCGTAGGTAAGAACGGTTCTTGCTCAGCCCGTAGCAGCCACGTAAAACTTGCAACAACAAAGTAGAAGGCGTCTAACTTGTTTTTGCAGGGCATGTTGTGATGTGATATGGTCAAGAAGTGATGCTATACTTTATTGTATGAGATGATCATGTTTTGTAACGAGTTATCGGCAATGGCAGGAGCCATATGGTTGTCGCTTTATTGTATGAAATGCAAGCGCCATGTAATTGCTTTACTTTATCACTAAGGAGTAGCGATAGTCGTAGAAGCAATAGTTGGCGAGGCGACAACGATGCTACGATGGAGATCAAGGTGTCGCGCCGGTGGCGATGGTGATCATGGCGGTGCTTGGCGATGGAGATCACAAGCACAAGATGATGATGACCATATCATATCACTTATATTGATTGCATGTGATGTTTATCCTTTATGCATCTTATCTTGCTTTGTTTAACGGTAGCATTATAAGATGATCTCTCACTAAAAAATTATCAAGAAGTGTTCTCCCTGAGTATGCACCGTTGCCAAAGTTCGTAGTACCCAGACACCGCGTGATGATCGGGTGTGATAAGTTCTCGTCCATCTACAACGGTGCAAAACAGTTGCACACGCGAATACTCAGGTTAAACTTGACGAGCCTAGCATATAACAGATATGGCCTCGGAACACGGAGACCGAAAGGTCGAACGTGAATCATATAGTAGATATGATCAACATAGTGATGTTCACCGTTGAAACTATTCCGTCTCACGTGATGATCGGACACGGTTTAGTTAAATGGATCACGTGATCACTTAGATGACTAGAGAGATGTCTGTCTAAGTGGAGGTTTTTTAATATGATTAATTAAACTTAAATTTATCATGAACTTAGTCCTGGTAGTATTTTGCAAATTATGTTGTAGATCAATAGCTCGCGTTGTTGCTTCCCTATGTTTTTATATGTGTTCCTAGAGAAAATTGTATTGAAAGATGTTAGTAGCAATGATGCGGATTGGATCCGTGATCTCGAGGTTTATCCTCATTGCTGCTGTGAAGAATTATGTCCTTAATGCACGCTAGGTAGCAGACCTATTGCAGGGAGCAGATGCGAGGCGTTATGAGCGTTTGGCTAGCTCAATATGAGCGAATCGAGACGTTATGAGCGTTTGGCTAGCTCAATATGATGACTACTTGATAGTTTAGTGCACCATGCTTAACGGCTTAGAATCGGGACTTCAAAGACGTTTTGAACGTCATGGACCATATGAGATGTTCCAGGAACTGAAGTTAATATTTTAAGCAAATACCCGAGTTGAGAGATATGAAGTCTCCAACAAGTTCTATAGCTAAAAGATGGAAGAGAATCGCTCAACTAGTGAGCATGTGCTCAGATTGTCTAAGTACTTCAATCGCTTGAATCAAGTGGGAGTTAATCTTCCAGATAAGACAGTGATTGACAGAATTCTCTAGTCACCATCACTAAGTTACTAGAACTTCGTGATGAACTATAGTATGCAAGGGATGACGAAAACGATTCCCAAGCTCTTCATGATGTTGAAATCGACGAAGGTAGAAATCAAGAAAGAGCATCAAGTGTTGATGATTGACAAGACCACTAGTCTCAAGGAAAAGGGCAAAGGAAAGAAAGGGGAACTTCAAAAGGAGCGGCAAGCAAGTTGCTGCTCGGTGAAGAAGCCCAAGTCTAGACCTAAGCACGAGGCCGAGTACTTTTGCTGCAATGGAACTGGTCCTTTGAAGCGGAACTACCCCTGAATATTTGGTGGATAAGAAGGATGGCAAAGTGAACAAGGTTATATTTGATATACAGGTTATTGATGTGTACCTTACTAGTGTTTATAGTAGCTCCTGAGTATTTGATACTGTTCGGTTGCTAAGATTAGTAACTCGAAACAGGAGTTGAGAATAAGCAGAGACTAGTTGAAGGGAAGTGACGATGAGTGTTGGAAGTAGTTCCAAGATTGATATAATCATCATCGCACACTCCCTATACTTTCGGGATTAGTGTGGAACTTAAATAAGTGTTATTTGGTGTTGAGCATAAATATGATTTGATCATGTTTATTGCAATCTGAGTTATTCATTTAAGTAAGAGAATAAATTGTTGTTCTGTTTACATGAATAAAACCTTATATGGTTACACACCCAATGAAAATGGTTCATTGGATCTCGATCGTATGATACACATATTCATAATATTGAAACCAAAAGATGCAAAGTTAATAATGATAGTGCAACTTATTTGTGGCACTGCCGTTTAGGTCATATTGGTGTAAAGCGCATGAAGAAAACTCCATGCTGATGGGATTTTGGAATCACTTGATTATGAATCACTTGATGCTTGCGAACCATGCCTTATGGGCAAGATGACTAAAGACTCTGTTCTCCGGAACAATGGAGCGAGCAAATGACTTATTGGAAATAATACATACCGATGTATGCGATTCAATGAGTGTTGATGCTCGTGGCAAGTATCATTATTTTCTGACCTTCACAGATGATTTGAGCAGATATGCGTATATCTTCTTGATGAAACATAAGTCTGAAATAGTTGAAAAGTTCAAAGAATTTCAGAGTAAAGTAGAAAATCATCGTAACAAGAAAATAAAGTTTCTGCGATCTGATCGTGGAGATGAATATTTGAGTTCTGAGTTTGGTCTTCAATTAAAACAAAGTGGAATAGTTTCACAGCTCACGCCACCGGAACACCACAACGTTATGGTGTGTCGAACATCGTAACCGTACTTTATTACGATATGGTGCGATCAATGATGTCTCTTACCGATTTACCAATATCGTTTTGGGTTATGCATTAGAGACAGCTGCATTCACGTTTAATAGGGCACCATCTAAATCCGTTGAGGCGACACCGTATGAACTATGGTTTAACGATAAACCTAAGTGTCGTTTCTTAAAGTTTGGAGTTGTGATGCTTATGTGAAAAAGTTTTCACCTGATAAGCTCGAACCCAAATCGGAGAAGTGCGTCTTCATAGAATACCCAAAAGAAAATGTTGGGTACACCTCCTATCACAGATCCGAAGGCAAGTTTTTCGTTGCTAAGATGGATCCTTTCTAGAGAAGAAGTTTCTCTCGAAAGAAGTGAGTGGGAGGAAAGTAGAACTTGATAAGGTAATTTTACCTTCTCCCTTATTGGAAAGTAGTTCATCACAGAAATCAGTTCCGGTGATTCCTACACCAATTAGTGAGGAAGTTAATGATGATGATCATGAAACTTCAGATCAAGTTGCTACCAAACCTCGTGGGTCTTCGAGTAAGATCCGCACAGAGTGGTGCGGTAATCCTATTCTAGAAGTCATGTTACTAGACCATGATGAACCTACGAACTATGAGGAAGCGATGGTGAGCCCAGATTCCGCGAAATGGTTTGAGACCATGAAATCTGAGATAGGATCCATGTATGAGAACAAAGTATGGACTTTGATTGACTTGCTCTATGATCAGCAAGCCATGTTAAATAAATGGATCCTCAAGAGGAAGATGGACACTGATAGTAGTGTTACTATCTACAAAGCTAGACTTGTCGAAAAAGGTTTTAGACAAAGTTCAAGATGTTGAATACAATGAGATTTTCTCACTTGTATCGATGCTTAAAAGTCTGTCCGAATCATGTTAGCAATTGCCACATTTTATGAAATCGGCAAATGGATGTCAAAACTGCATTCTTTAATGGATTTATTAAAGAAGAGTTGTATATGATGCAACCAGAAGGTTTTGTCAATACTAAAGGAGCTAACAAAATCTGCAAGCTCCAGCGATCCATCTATGGACTGGTGCAAGCATCTCGGAGTTGGAATAAACGCTTTGATAGTGTGATCAAAGCATATGGTTTTATACAGACTTTTGGAGAAACCTGTATTTACAAGAAAGTGAGTGGGAGCACTACAGCCTTTCTGATAAGTATATGTGAATGACATATTGTTGATCGGAAATAATGTAGAATTATTCTGCAAAGCATAAAGGAGTATTTGAAAGGAGTTTTTCAAAGAAAGACCTCAGCAAAACTACTTACATATTGAGCATCAAGATCTATAGAGATAGATCAAGACGCTTGATATGTTTTTCAATGAATACATACCTTGACAAGATTTTGAAGTAGTTCAAAATGGAACAGTCAAAGAAAGAGTTCTTGCCTGTGTTACAAGGTGTGAGATTGAGTAAGACTCAAAACCCGACCACGGCAGAAGATAGAAAGAGAATGAAAGTCATTCCCTATGCATCAGCCATAGGTTCTATAAAGTATGTCATGCTATGTACCAGACCTATTGTATACCTTGCTCTGAATTTGGCAAGGGAGTACAATAGTGATCTAGGAGTAGATCACTGGACATTGGTCAAGAACATCCTTAGTAAGGACTAAGGAAATATTTCTCGATTATGGAAGTGAAAAAAGGGTTCGTCGTAAAGGGTTACGTCGATGCAAGTTTTAACACTAATCTAGATGACTCTGAGTCTCAATCTGGATACATATTGAAAGTGGGAGCAATTAGCTAGAGTAGCTCCGTGCGAGCATTGTAGACATAGAAATTTGCAAAACACTTACGGCTCACGAATGTGCAGACCGTTGACTAAAATTATCTCACAAGCAAAACATGATCACACCTTAGTACTCTTTGGGTGTTAATCACATAGCGATGTGAACTAGATTACTGACTCTAGTAAACCCTTTGAGTGTTGGTCACATGTCGATGTGAACTATGGGTGTTAACCACATATAGATGTGAACTATTGATGTTAAATCACATGGCGATGTGAACTAGATTATTGACTCTAGTGCAAGTGGGAGACTGAAGGAAATATGCCCTAGAGGCAATAATAAAGTTATTATTTATTTCCTTATATCATGATAAATGTTTATTATTCATGCTAGAATTGTATTAACCGGAAACATAATACATGTGTGAATATATAGACAAACAGTATGTCACTAGTATGCCTCTACTTGACTAGCTTGTTAATCAAAGATGGTTATGTTTCCTAACCATAAACAAGGAGTTGTTATTTGATTAACAAGGTCACATCATTAGGAGAATGATCTGATTGACATGACCCATTCCGTTAGCCTAGCACTTGATCGTTTAGTATGTTGCTATTGCTTTCTTCATGACTTATACATGTTCCTGTAACTATGAGATTATGCAACTCCCGTTTACGGAGGAACACTTTGGTACTACCAAACGCCACAGCGAATCTGGGTGATTATAAAGGAGTACTACAGGTGTCTCCAAAGGTACATGTTGGGTTGGCGTATTTGAGATTAGGTTTTGTCACTCCGATTGTCGGAGAGGTATCTCTGGGCCTTCTCGGTAATACTCATCACCTAAGCCTTGCAAGCATTGTAACTAATGAGTTAGTTATGAGATGATGTATTACGGAACGAGTAAAGAGACTTGCGTAGCGAGATTGAACTAGGTATTGGATACCGACGATCGAATCTCGGGCAAGTAACATACCGATGACAAAGGGAACAAAGTATGTTGTTATGCGGTTTGACCGATAAAGATCTTCGTAGAATATGTAGGAACCAATATGGGCATCCAGGTTCCGCTATTGGTTATTGACCAAGAATAGTTCTAGGTCATGTCTACATAGTTCTCGAACCCGTAGGGTCCTTGCAACAAGGTTTCGATGGCGGTTATATTATGAGTTTATGAGTTTTGATGTACCGAAGGAGTTGAGTCCCGGATGAGATCGGGGACATGACGAGGAGTCTCGAAATGGTCGAGGCGTAAAGATCGATATATTGGACGACTATATTGGAGTTCGGAAAGGTTCGAATGATTCGGTATTTTTCGAGTACCGGAGAGTTACGGAATTCGCCGGGAGAAGTATTGGGCCTTATTGGGCCTGCGGGAAAGAGAGAGGGCTGCCTAGGGCAGGCCGCGCGCCCAAGGCCTAGTCCGAATTGGACTAGGGAGGGGCCGCACCCCTTCTTCTTTCCCTTCCTTTTCTCCTACTCCTACTAGGAAAGGAGGAGTCCTACTCCCGGTGGGAGTAGGACTCCCCTTGCGCGCCTCCTCCTTGGGCCGGCCACCTCCTCCTTGCTCCTTTATATACGGGGCAGGGGCACCCCATGACACACAAGTTGATCTACGGATCGTTCCTTAGCCGTGTCGGTGCCCCCTCCACCATATTCCACTTCGGTCATATCGTCGCGGAGCTTAGGCGAAGCCCTGCGCGGAGAAGTCATATCGTCGCGGAGCTTAGGCGAAGCCCTGCGTCGGTGGAGCATCAACATCGTACCACGCCGTCGTCTTGACGGAACTCATCCCGACACTTTGCTGGATCGAGTCCGGGATCGTCATCGAGCTGAGCGTGTGCAGAACTCGGAGGTGCCGACGTTCGGTGCTTGGATCGGTCGGATCGTGGAGGCGTCGACTACATCAACCGCGTTGTTATAACGCTTCGCTTTCGGTCTCACGAGTGCGTGGGCGGACACTCTTCCCTCTCGTTGCTATGCCATCACCATGGTCTTGCGTGATCGTAGGAAAATTTTTGAAATTACTACGTTCCCCAACACTGAACATCCGATTCTTTGGAGCCGTGAGGATCACCCGCCCCGGGTTGACAATCCGGGTCACTTGGCTCTCATGGTGGTACCTCAGGTTGGAGGTTACATGTTCACTAAGGTGCTCATGGATGGAGGCAGAAGCATCAACATTCTTTACTATGAAACCTTTCGTCGCATGAGCTTGATTGACAAAGATCTTAAGCCGACAAGCATTGTGTTTCATGGCGTGGTGCCTGGTAATTTGGTGTATCTAGTGGGCAAGATTTCGTTGGAAGTGGATTTTGGTGATGATCATGATTCCAGATCGGAGATGTTGACTTTCGAGGTGGTTAAAATCAAGAGCCCTTATCATGCTCTGTTTGGGCGGCCGGCTTATGCTAAGTTCATGGCAAGGCCGTGTTATGTTTATTTGCAGCTCAAGATGCCGGGTCACAAGTGTACCATTACAGTGCATGGGAGCCGGAAGATAGCCTTGGAGTGTGAAGAAGGTGATGCGGCTTATGCTGAGTCTATTTGTGCAATAGAAGAGTTAAAATTTTACAAGGATAATGTTGACCTAGCGGATATGACATCCTTGAAGAAGCCAAATACGGAGCATGATCCTCTGTTGAAGTTTAAATCGGTGGATGACACTAAGTTGGTTGATTTTGTTCCTGGCGATTCATCCAAGCAGTTCAACATCAGTGCTAATCTGGATCCGAAATAGGAAAGTGCACTCATTGAGTTCATCTGTGAGAACCGGGACATCTTTGCATGGAAACCTTCAGACATGCCAGGTGTACCGAGGGAACTCGCTGAGCACACTCTCAATATTGATCCCAGGTTTAAACCGGTCAAACAATTCCTTCATCGCTTCAACGAAGAGAGGCGTAAGGCCATTGGTGAAGAAGTGACCCGACTCTTGGCGGCTGGGTTTATTGTTGAAGTTTTTCATCCTGAGTGGTTGGCCAACCCGGTGCTGGTACTTAAGAAAAACGGTACTTGGCGTATGTGTGTGGATTACACAGACTTAAACAAGGCATGTCCGGCTGATCCTTTTGCTCGACCCCATATTGATCAGATAATTAATGCTATGGCGGGTTGTGAGTGTTTGAGCTTTTTGGATGCTTATTATGGGTATCATCAAATCAAGATGGCAGTTAAGGACCAGGAGAAGACAACTTTCATCACTCCCTTTGGAGCCTTCTACTATGTGTCTATGCCTTTTGGGCTCAAGAGTGCCCAAGCGACTTACCAGTGGTGTGTTCAAAATTGCCTTCATGGTCAGATTGGGCGCAATGTTCATCCTTATGTGGACGATATTGTTGTGAAATCCAGGAAAAATAAAACCCTGATAGATGATTTGAAAGAGACCTTTGACAATCTCCGGGTCTACAAGATGATGCTTAATCCGGCCAAGTGTTTCTTTGGCGTACCAGCAGGCAAGCTCTTGGGTTTTCTGCTTTCTAAAAGAGGCATTGAGGCTAACCCGGAAAAGATCGAGGCTATTACTTCCTTGGCTAAACCGGCGTGTATCAATGATGTTCAGCGTCTGGCGGGTCGTATTGTGGCTTTGAGCCGGTTCATAAGCCGGTTGGGTGAAAAGGCTATCCCTCTGTATCAGATGATGAAGAAAGATCACTTTGTCCGGAGTGATGCTGTTAATGTGGCGTTTGAAGCCTTGAAGAAACAGTTGGCTGAGCCGCCAGTCCTTGCTGCTCCTATTGATAAAGAGCCATTGTTGTTATATGTGGCTACCAATGCCCGGGCTGTTAGTGTGGCGATTGTGGTGGAACGGAAGGAAGCAGGCAAGGAACATCTGTTCAGAGGCCGGTTTATTATATCAGTGAGGTGCTTATTGAATCCAAGCAAAGGTATTCACATTGGTAGAAGCTGGTATATGGGGTGTTCATGGCTAGTCGAAATCTCAAGCAATATTTCCTTGGTCATCCCATCACTGTGGTTAGTTCTGCTCCCTTAGGGGATATTATTCAAAACAGAGAGGCCACAGGTCGGGTAGCCAAGTGGGCCATTGAACTTGGACCCCATGGTTTAAAATATATGCCTCGCACGGTCATCAAGTCTCAAGCACTTGTGGATTTCATCAATGATTGGACAGAGCTACAGATGCCTGAAGAGAAGCCAGATAACACATATTGGACTATTCACTTCGATGGATCCAGGCAGTTGGAGGGCTCGGGGGATGGAGTTGTCTTAACTTCCCCATGAGCTGATAGATTTTGTTATGTTTTAAGGTTGATGTTCCCTTGTACTAACAATGCAGCTGAGTATGAAACCTTGCTCCACGGTCTTCGGATGGCTAAGGAGGTGAATCTAAGACGAGTGAGGTGTTTTGGCGACTCAGATTTGGTGGCTCAGCAAGTTTCAGGCACTTGGGATTCTAAGGATCCACTCATGGCGGCTTACCACCGCGAGGTTGATGCTATTGCTGGTCATTTCAAAGGTTTTCAAGTGGAACATGTTGATCATAGGAAAAATGAGGTGGCTGATGCATTGAGCTGGTTAGGGTCCCAGCGTAAGCCGGTGCCACCTAACATTTTCCTTGATATCTTGCATAACCCTTCAGTCAAATTGCCTACGGAGGAAGATCTGGTTATTCCTGACCCGGAGGCATAATTAGTGGCGGCTGTTCATGCTATTCCTGATTGGACAGTTCCATATTTGGATTATATGACTGTAACGCCCTCGATGCGGCTATATCTCCCACGTGTCGAAGCACGACTTAGAGGCATAACCGCATTGAAAGCAATGTCGCAAGTGAGGTAATCTTCACACAACCCATGTAATACATAAGGAAAGAGATACATAGTTGGCTTACAATCGCCACTTCACACAATACATGAGTAAAACATTACATCATACGAGATACAATCAAGGTCCGACTACGGAACCAAAATAAAAGAAGACTACCCCAAATGCTACAGATCCCGATCGTCCCAACTGGGCTCCACTCTTGATCAACTGAAATGAAACAACACAATGAACAAGATCTTCATCGAGCTCCTCCTTGAGCTCGGGTTAAAGGCCACCTGCACGGTTTCATCGGCACCTACAAACTGGTTTTGAAGTATCTCGTGAGTCACGGGACTCAGCAATCTCACACCGCGAGATCAAGACTATTTAAGCTTTAAGGTAGGACAGGGTAGTGAGGTGGAGCTGCAGCAGCGACTAGCATATATGGTGGCTAACATACGCAAAAGGGAGCGAGAAGAGAAGCAAAGCACGGTCGAACAACTATGATCAAGAAGTGATCCTGAAACTACTTACGTCAAACATAACTCCAACACCGTGTTCACTTCCCAGACTCCGCCGAGAAGAGACCATCACGGTTACACACGCGTTGGTGTATTTTAATTTAAGATCAACCGGGTTTTCTACAACGGACATTAACAAATTCCCATCTGCCTCATAACATGGGCACGGCTTTGAAAGATAATACCCTGCAGGGTGTCCCAACTTAGCCCATTATAAGCTCTCACGGTCAACGAAGGATATTCCTTCTACCGGGAAGACCCGATCAGTCTCGAATCCGGACTACAAGACATTTCGACAGCAATAAAACAAGACCAGCAAAGCCGCCGGATGTGCCGACAAATCCTGATAGGAGCTGCACATATCTCGGTCTCGTGGCACACCGGATGAACACTACGACGGCAACCGACGATACCCCAAGTTGCCTCGGGCGGCACCGCAAGTGGCTCTAGTTTAGACCAGCACTCGGAGGAGAACTGCCCGGGGTTAAAATAAAGATGACCCTTGAGTCTGCAGAACCCAAGGGAAAAAGGCTTAGGTGGCAAATGGTAAAACCAATGTTGGGCCTTCTTTGGAGGAGTCTTATTCAAAGCGAACTGTCAAGGGGTCCCATAAATCACCCAACCGTGTAAGGAACGCAAAATCCGGGAACATAACACCGGTATGACGGAAACTAGGGCGGCAAGAGTGGAACAAAACACCAGGCATAAGGCCGAGCCTTCCACCCTTTACCAAGTATATAGATGCATTAATTAAGTAAGATATATTGTGATATCCCAACAAGTAAACATGTTCCAACAAGGAACAACATCTCCATGTTCCAACAAGGAACAAACTTCATCTTCACCTGCAACTAACAACGCTATAAGAGGGGCTGAGCAAAGCGGTAACATAGCCAATCAACGGTTTGCTAGGAAAGGATGGTTAGAGGTTTGACATGGCAATGTGGGTGGCATGATATAGCAAGTGGTAGGCATCGTAGCATAGGCATAGCAAAAGAGCGAGCAACTAGCAAGCAAAGATAGAAGTGATTTCGAGGGTATGGTCATCTTGCCTGAAATCCCGCAAGGAAGAAGAACGAGTCCATGAAGAAGACAAACGGACGTAGTCGAACGAATCCTCACAACTCCGGAACGAAACCGAAGCTAACGAGGGAAACAAACCGGAAAGAAGCAAACAACATAGTAAAACAACCATCACATAAACATGGCATGATGCGCAAACAAGTATGATGCATGTCCGGTTTAAATATGCATGGCATGGCAATATGCACAAACAACACTACAAGTTAAGTGGAGCTCAATATGCAACGGGTTGCATATTGACAAAACACCACATCACTTATTTAGTTCTCTCCCGAATAGGTACCCAACAATATTAAATGTTGATTATCATGGCAAGGGGTGAAGCACAACAAAACTACCTACTAGGCAAGTTTAAATGAGGCCGGAAACAACAAACAACAATTCCGGTAAAACCCCATATGCATATTTCGAATTAGGTACTGTTCTGCCCTAAACACAATTTTTAATGTTGTTAAACGTGCAAAGTAATGCTACCATGTTAAACCATGCATTTTTCTACCCCATTTACATATATAATTTATTTAAATCCGAGCTACGATTATTTAGCTATGAAATAAATCATTTTAGCATGGCATTTAAGCAAATTAATGCAAACAACAATTTTAAACATTTTAATTGTTGTTATCATGATGCGGATGACATGTGCAAGTTTTATGCAATTTTATGAAAATGTTGACAAGAGCATGTTATGAAGCATTGTGTCACCGTGGTGGAAGAAAAGGGGTGCCACGGCAACGAATCCGAAAAATGATGCCACGGCAACATATCGGTTCCGGTAGCTCATGGAGATATCGGTGCAAAAGAAAGTGTGACGGAAGCGAGTTGAGCAAGATGGTGGGGTGTTCCCGGTTACCGGGTTCCCACGGAACGGTGGCATGGCAAAAGAGGGGCATCGCAAGGACAATTCGGACACGGTGCAAACATATCGTGCATCTCATACATGCAAGGGCATCTCATCGCGGTCGTCTCGGGTTATACCTTAGGAGCGTGCGTTCGGGGCGGAAAGCGTTTCGTAGAGGGAAGTAGACGTTCTCGCGATGATCGTCGAGGGAAGTAGTCGTACACGGCGTAGTGGAAGTCGGGCGTAGTGGTACACACATTGTTGGGGTACTTGTCAGGTCATCGATGTACACGGTTCGTAGACGTTCGGCGTCGCCGGTAGTGGAAGTAGTGGTTCACATTCGTTTTCGAAGAGGTACTTGACGGGTCCGAATCCCTTCGGGATTGTCGTGGTACTTGCGATCTCGGCGATGGTAGTCGTACACGTTCGGAGAGGAACTTGGCGAATCTGCGTGGTCAAACTTGGCGCTCGTGGTACACGTGTCTTCGGGCGACGGTAGATGTACACGGCAATCGTAGTGGTACTTGGCAGCTCCGGAGATGACGGTAGAGGTACTTGGCGTATCGTCGGGGTACTTGTCGCATCATCGTGGAAGTAGTCGTTCACGGCGTATCCGTGTACTTGGCTTTTCCGGTCCCGTTATTGTTCGGGCGTCGTGGAAGAACTTGACGTTCACGGGGGTCTCGGTCTTGGCCATGGTACAGTGGCTCCATGAACACAACAGGGCAGATGGATGCAAGGCCATGGCAGCAAAGGGAGGCTCGGGGCATGAGCAGGGTCGGAGAGGGCCGAGGCAGGGGGCGAGCCGCGCGGTTGGCTGACAGGTAGCCGCGGCCATGGAGGTCAACGAGCGCGGCCATGCGGTCATCCTCCTGCTCGAGGCAGAGGATGCAGGGGCGACAACCACGCCGGACTTGAGGACGGGGACGGCGAGGGGAGGCGGAGGCGGAGATGGTCCGGCACGGAGAAGTCGCAGGCGAGGTTTAGGTGAGGTCGCCGACCGGTGGAGGTGCAGCAGAGGATGTCTCGGAGCCCTCGAGCGGAGGCGGGGCTTCTCCTGCTGGCTTCTGGCGATGAGCGGCGCGGGAACGAGGACGAGGCAGGAGGGAAGGAGAGGGCGCGCGTGGAGGGCGTTGGGGCGGCGATGGCGAGGAGGGGAAGAGGGACTTGGCCGGCGGCGCGGCTTGAAGAAGATCGGGCGCGGGCGCGTCGGGGACGGCTCGGGCTCCAGGAACTCGGGTGAGGGACGAGGAAGGGGAGACGCGAGGACGAGGCGGACGGGCAGAGGACGAGGAAGCGGAGATGGCGCGGAGCAGCGGCCACCAGGGTCGCCGGCGCGGTCGCCATGGTCGGCCAAGGTAGCGGTCGAGGGGAACGGGCGTGGGGCACTGCCCCTCTGCGTGCGAGTGTAGCGGCGGCGTGGGAGGACGAGAGGGAGAGGATGAGAGGAGGGGGTCGGGGCTAGGGTTTAAGGGCAGGGGCCGGCTGGGCCTTGGCCTTGGGCCGGCTTAGATGGGCTGGCCTGGTGTGGGCTAGGAAAGAAGTGGCCAGAGGCCTGGCTGGTCTCTCTCTCTCTCACTAATCTCTATCCGGAAAGAAATAGAGAGAGGAAAAGAAAGAGAGGGTTAGGGAAAGGATTCGCGCGTGCGGACAAATTTCCCGGGCTCATAAAAATATGAGGAATTTTACAAAAATGGCCCGAGGATTTTTTAGAGAATGTAAAATCCACACATGTTGAATTTAAATCGACATGTTTGAATTTCGAAACCCATTCGAATGAACTCCAAATGGGTTGAAATTATAGGGGGTGACCCTACACACCAGATGTGATTTATGGGCAGATTTGGAACATTTATGGAGAAGTAAAATTGCAACTCAATTTTACTAAAAGGTCGAAAAGGAAGGATAAAGAGTTGAGTCGGATAAAAGTAGAGTTGACAAATAATGCAAATGTGTTATGGGTGATCTCCAGTTAATGGAATATTTATTATAGCTCCCTAATAATATTGGGAGTATATGTTATAAAGAGAAGTCAACCTTCCCTCGATTTAAATAGATCAAAAGATCTATGCAATTTATTAAGATGAGTTTTAAAATTAATGATATGATGGCATGATGACATGATGCAATGCAAAAATAAAATAGCAGGCACAAAAGAAACACACGACGAAACCCGGAATATATGGAAGGCAACTGAAGCTCCGGTCTTGGGGCGTCACAACACTCCACCACTACGAGAGGATCTCGTCCCGAGATCTAGGATGGCACCGGATAGAAAAAGAAAGAAGAAAGAGGTAAAACTAAGTTGCTTCTTTGACAAACGAGTGAACCCAATGAACCTCGAGAGGTTGAAAACTTGAAAGAATAATACAATGGAGATGAACGAGATTGCAAACACTCCGTAAGATAATAAGAACATGGGATACAATGAGAACCATGAGGTTAAGTGACAAGATAGATATTGACACCTCTCCGGTTAAAACAAGATAGAGAAGGAATAAGAATGATATAATTTGGACCGCACTCCGACTGAAAGAAGAAGGAAAACTTGATAAGATAAAAAGAACTTGAAGAGATGACACAACACTCCGGTTAAATGGATAAGTAAGAAAATAACATGATCTTGACAAAATGAGGTGATGGGTGAAGAGAGCAACAACGCAATGCCTCTGGAAGAAATAATAGAAGATAGATCGTTGGAATAATAGAATGGAGAAGAAAATGACAACTTCTGCCACAAAAGAGCTTGGAAAGCATCCTTGCAACGAAGAATTGAATGGAGTTTTTGCCAAAAGAACAACGAAAAGCACAAGCTTGTTGTGGGCTTATGGCAAACATCTCAAAATTATGAGGTGAGTTTTTTCCACCAACGGAAACAATTGATTGGATTTATAACAACAAGGAGACGAGAAACTTATATCACCAAGAGGACAGATGAAGAACTTGGGTCATTTATAAGCACCATAAATAGCCACAATCCTTAGGGAAGGCTTTAAGTGAAATCTATACCAAGATAACACCAACGAATAAATTGTTGGGTTGAAAAGATCTCGTGAATGAAGAGAAATGATGGATTTAAATATCTCATTCCTGACAACTTGTGAATCATGAAACATGAATGAAAATGTCAAAATGACATAACACCACCTCAAAAGATAAGGTCGAAAGAATTGCACTTTGGAATGCAGGAAGAAGAATATTAGAACGCCTCAAAACAAAACATGTGTTGAACACCATGCTTATTTTAGAGTATAGCTTGGCGGATCATAACTCCGAGATAAATCTTGAAGAACAATTGAAGAATGAAAAGAATCCTTGACGAACCATCATGTAGAGCCTCCATGATGAACTCCGGTAAACAAAATGGTGATAGAGAGAAAGAGAAGTTGAAAACACCAGGTGAAGTCTTGCAGTGATTTAGATTGATCTTCGTGATGATGAGAGCTTGGAACTCCAGGAAAAGAAAAGATGAACAACTGAAATCAAGAATTTTGATGAACCTCCGGAATAAGGAATTGAACTTACTCGATGAAACAAGAATAAGAATTACATTATGCTGATCCTTCACCAATTAAAATTGATGGCAAGCAATGGATTTGGCATACTACTTATTCTCATTGAAAAATGATTACAAATAGAGATATAGCGCAAACTTGAGAAGGTATTGATGGAACCACCGGTGGGATTTGGAAACAACGAATGAATCTATATGATAACGAAGGAAGAGAACTCTTGAACGAACCACCGTAAGAATTTGAAGATGAAAGTAGCAAAGGCACAATTCACCGGGAAGAATGGGAAAACGAATGAAGATATTTGACAGAATTTTGATACAAGTGAACGAATAGATGACGAGCTGATTGGAGAATACTTGAATGATGCACCGGTAAGATTTGGAGAGTGAGATGTGAAAGCTGGAATGAATAATTCTGAGATGATGGGCTCAGAAGAATCAAACTGAAAAGACTCCTGAATTACTCCGGATGGGTGAAAAGAATTCTCACAATCAAAACAATTATGAGGATGGCACGAAGCTAGAACCATGAATCTTGAAGAGAATGGAGCAAGATTAAAGAGAAACTCTTCTTCAGTCTTCAAAATTCGAGAATGACGTCGAGAAACACCACCATGAATTGTTGAGGCACTCCTGGATGAAAATTAGAAAGGTTGAGCTAACAATGAAAAGAATTTGGAAGGTCTTGGAGAAAGACATTTGACTGATGATAATTCATCCTTACATCAAACTTAGAGAAGAATTTGAGAATCGCTCCGGATAAATTAGAAGAGTCAGGTAAGATCCTGGGAAAAGACCTGTGGGTTAGGGCCCACTCAAAAGAAACACCGTTGAACAATTGTTTGAAACAGATATTGCACCGGTAGAATTAAATGACTTGAATGAGATAATAATCTCCGAATAGCTTGAACGGATCTTGAATGAAAAGACAAGCCTTCTGAGAAATATTCAACACTCGAGAACGAAGGAATATCGAGAAGTGAATGATTAAGAGGTGCACCGGCATGGGATAGCATTTGAACGAGGATAAGGATATGATCAACACCGAAAGCTTGAATTGAATCCACCGGAGAAGAAAAGAAAGAAGAATGATAAACTTGAAGCTTCCTTTAGTGTCTTCATGAGAAATCACCGGATAAAACATTAAAGGAAAAAAATGAAGAACCTTCACTCAATAAAATGGATACTTGGTTAAGAAATTTGAGTCCTTGAAGAAAAAGGGGTGGGAGGGCGGGGAAAACAAAGACAACTTGGGTCGGATGAAACAAACACCGTTGAGAAAAAAGCTTAGAATTGATCTTGCGAATGTTGAAATGATCGGATCCACTTGAAGAAAAGCACGTCGGTTGAGAAAAAGAATTGACATGACAAGCTCAGTGATCAAGAAGGATTAGTATTCCCATAGCAATATGAGAACACCATTTAGAATAAGGTATGGAATCAACACTTGACTTCGAAGCAACTCGAATACCACAAAACAAAACAAAACAAAGGATTGGCTTGCAGAATAAGCCGGAAACAAACATATGATAGAGATTTACCCAATCCCATATCATGCATCTGTAGGAAAGATATTCTAGGAGCTACTTGAATTCCCACCTATAAACTCCCGAAACTTTCTGGTTATGCAATCTGGTGTTGGGGATACAGGGACACAAAATATATCACCCAAACTAACAATACCTAGATCCAATTGTATCCATCCGTCAACACATAACCAAGAAATCCTCGAAATCGTGTACCTCGACCTTGAAAAACATCCGTTATACAAGTCATGGCAATACTCCCTTTTCGCCTCGATCTTGGGCTATCGGGTTATCTCACCAACAACTGCACAAAAGAGATTTCGATGTCGGCAAAACTCAGGTATTCGAGAACTGCAACGATAAAATTGTGACGACAACACCTCGGAGCTCAACTCCCGGGACACCGCCACAACCCCTAAATGTCGAGGCACCAAGAACAATGTTCTCGTCACAAAACCATCGAACGATTCCAAGATACCCACGTGATCCTAAAAAAATTTAGTGAAATTTGAGGAGAGAAAAGCCAAAACTCTACGTCGGGATACCTCACCAGAGCGACGAAGGGACCGAGGAGTAAAAGAATCTACTCTCCGATATATATAATCCTAAGACTCAAAACATTTTCCGTTCTAGACTCAACAACGCATGACAAACAATCAAGTAGGGGCTCCTAAGTCGGGATGGCTCGATTACCAACATAGCGCCCTCGATGCGGCTATATCTCCCACGTGTCGAAGCACGACTTAGAGGCATAACCGCATTGAAAGCAATGTCGCAAGTGAGGTAATCTTCACACAACCCATGTAATACATAAGGAAAGAGATACATAGTTGGCTTACAATCGCCACTTCACACAATACATGAGTAAAACATTACATCATACAGATACAATCAAGGTCCGACTACGGAACCAAAATAAAAGAAGACTACCCCAAATGCTACACAGATCCCCGATCGTCCCAACTGGCTCCACTCTTGATCAACTCAAACGAAACAACACAATGAACAAGATCTTCATCGAGCTCCTCCTTGAGCTCGGGTGCGTCACCTGCACGGTTTCATCGGCACCTGCAAACTGGTTTTGGAAGTATCTGTGAGTCACGGGGACTCAGCAATCTCACACCCGCGAGATCAAGACTATTTAAGCTTTAAGGTAGGACAGGGTAGTGAGGTGGAGCTGCAGCAAGCGACTAGCATATATGGTGGCTAACATACACAAAAGAGAGCGAGAAGAGAAGCAAAGCACGGTCGAACAACTATGATCAAGAAGTGATCCTGAAACTACTTACGTCAAACATAACTCCAACACCGTGTTCACTTCCCAGACTCCGCCGAGAAGAGACCATCACGGTTACACACGCGGCTGGTGCATTTTAATTTAAGATCAACTTCGGGTTTTCTACAACCGGACATTAACAAATTCCCATCTGCCTCATAACCGCGGGCACGGCTTTCGAAAGATAATACCCTGCAGGGGTGTCCCAACTTAGCCCATTATAAGCTCTCACGGTCAACGAAGGATATTCCTTCTACCGGGAAGACCCGATCAGTCTCGAAGTATATAGATGCATTAATTAAGTAAGATATATTGTGATATCCCAACAAGTAAACATGTTCCAACAAGGAACAACATCTCCATGTTCCAACAAGGAACAAACTTCATCTTCACCTGCAACTAACAACGCTATAAGAGGGGCTGAGCAAAGCGGTAACATAGCCAATCAACGGTTTGCTAGGAAAGGATGGTTAGAGGTTTGACATGGCAATGTGGGTGGCATGATATAGCAAGTGGTAGGCATCGTAGCATAGGCATAGCAAAAGAGCGAGCAACTAGCAAGCAAAGATAGAAGTGATTTCGAGGGTATGGTCATCTTGCACGAAATCCCGCAAGGAAGAAGAACGAGTCCATGAAGAAGACAAGCGGACGTAGTCGAACGAATCCTCACAACTCCGAACGAAACCGAAGCTAACGAGGGAAACAAACGGAAAGAAGCAAACAACATAGTAAAACAACCATCACATAAACATGGCATGATGCATAAACAAGTATGATGCATGTCCGGTTTAAATATGCATGGCATGGCAATATGCACAAACAACACTACAAGTTAAGTGGAGCTCAATATGCAACGGGTTGCATATTGACAAAACACCACATCACTTATTTAGTTCTCTCCCGAATAGGTACCCAACAATATTAAATGTTGATTATCATGGCAAGGGGTGAAGCACAACAAAACTACCTACTAGGCAAGTTTAAATGAGGCCGGAAACAACAAACAACAATTCCGGTAAAACCCCATATGCATATTTCGAATTAGGTACTGTTCTGCCCTAAACACAATTCTTAATGTTGTTAAACGTGCAAAGTAATGCTACCATGTTAAACCATGCATTTTTCTACCCCATTTACATATATAATTTATTTAAATCCGAGCTACGATTATTTAGCTATGAAATAAATCATTTTAGCATGGCATTTAAGCAAATTAATGCAAACAACAATTTTAAACATTTTAATTGTTGTTATCATGATGCGGATGACATGTGCAAGTTTTATGCAATTTTATGAAAATGTTGACAAGAGCATGTTATGAAGCATTGTGTCACCGTGGTGGAAGAAAAGGGTGCCACGACAGCGAATCCGAAAAATGATGCCACGGCAACATATCGGTTCCGGTAGCTCATGGAGATATCGGTGCAAAAGAAAGTGTGATGAGCGAGTTGAGCAAGATGGTGGGGTGTTCCGGTTACGGGTTCCCACGGAACAGTGGCATGGCAAAAGAGGGCATCGCAAGGACAATTCGGACACGGTGCAAACATATCGTGCATCTCATACATGCAAGGGCATCTCATCGCGGTCGTCTCGGGTTATACCTTAGGAGCGTGCGTTCGGGGCGGAAAGCGTTTCGTAGAGGGAAGTAGACGTTCTCGCGATGATCATCGAGGGAAGTAGTCGTACACGGCGTAGTGGAAGTCGGGCGTAGTGGTACACACATTGTTGGGGTACTTGTCAGGTCATCGATGTACACGGTTCGTAGACGTTCGGCGTCGCCGGTAGTGGAAGTAGTGGTTCACGTTCGTTTTCGAAGAGGTACTTGACGGGTCCGAATCCCTTCGGGATTGTCGTGGTACTTGCGATCTCGGCGATGGTAGTCGTACACGTTCGGAGAGGAACTTGGCGAATCTGCGTGGTCAAACTTGGCGCTCGTGGTACACGTGTCTTCGGGTGACGGTAGATGTACACGGCAATCGTAGTGGTACTTGGCAGCTCCGGAGATGACGGTAGAGGTACTTGGCGTATCGTCGGGGTACTTGTCGCATCATCGTGGAAGTAGTCGTTCACGGCGTATCCGTGTACTTGGCTTTTCGGTCCGTTATTGTTCAGGCGTCGTGGAAGAACTTGACGTTCACGGGGTCTCGGTCTTGGCCATGGTACAGTGGCTCCATGAACACAACAGGGCAGATGGATGCAAGGCCATGGCAGCAAAGGGAGGCTCGGGGCATGAGCAGGGTCGGAGAGGGCCGAGGCAGGGGGCGAGCCGAGCGGTTGGCTGACAGGTAGCCGCGGCCATGGAGGTCAACGAGCGCGGCCATGCGGTCATCCTCCTGCTCGAGGCGAGAGGATGCGAAGCGACAACCACGCCGGACTTGAGGACGGGACGGCGAGGGGAGGCGGAGGCGGAGATGGTCCGCACGGAGAAGTCGCAGCGAGGTTTAGGTGAGGTCGCCGACGGTGGAGGTGCAGCAGGATGTCTCGGAGCCCTCGGCGGAGGCGGGCTTCTCCTGCTGGCCGCGGCGATGGCGGCGCGGAACGAGGACGAGGCAGGAGGGAAGGAGAGAGGCGCGTGGAGGCGTTAGGCGGCGATGGCGAGGAGGAAGAGGGACTTGGCGGCGGGCGGCTTGAAGAAGATCGGGCGGGCGAAGCGCGTCGGGGACGGCTCGGGCTCAGGAACTCGGGTGAGGGACGAGGAAGGGGAGGCGAGGACGAGGCGGACGGGCAGAGGACGAGGAAGCGGAGATGGCGCGGAGCAGCGGCCACCAGTGGTCGTGTGCGGTCGCCATGGTCGGCCAAGGTAGCGGTCGAGGAGCGGGCATGGGGCACTTGCCCCTCTGCGGCGAAAGTGTAAGCGGCGTGGGAGGACGAGAGAGGAGAGGATGAGAGGAGGGGTCGGGGCTAGGGTTTAAGGGCAGGGGCCGGCTGGGCCTTGGCCTTGGGCAGCTTAGATGGGCTGGCCTGGTGTGGGCTAGGAAAGAAGTGGCGGAGGCTGGCTGGTCTCTCTCTCTCTCACTAATCTCTATCAGGAAAGAAATAGAGAGAGAAAAGAAAGAGAGGGTTAGGGAAAGGATTGGCGTGCGGACAAATTTCCCGGGCTCATAAAAATATGAGGAATTTTACAAAAAATGGCCCGAGGATTTTTAGAGAATGTAAAATCCACACATGTTGAATTTAAATCGACATGTTTGAATTTCGAAACCCATTCGAATGAACTCCAAATGGGTTGAAATTATAGGGGGTGACCCTACACACCAGATGTGATTTATGGGCAGATTTGGAACATTTATGGAGAAGTAAAATTGCAACTCAATTTTACTAAAAGGTCGAAAAGGAAGGATAAAGAGTTGAGTCGGATAAAAGTAGAGTTGACAAATAATGCAAATGTGTTATGGGTGATCTCCAGTTAATGGAATATTTATTATAGCTCCCTAATAATATTGGGAGTATATGTTATAAAGAGAAGTCAACCTTCCCTCGATTTAAATAGATCAAAAGATCTATGCAATTTATTAAGATGAGTTTTAAAATTAATGATATGATGGCATGATGACATGATGCAATGCAAAAATAAAATAGCAGGCACAAAAGAAACACACGACGAAACCCGGAATATATGGAAGGCAACTGAAGCTCCGGTCTTGGGGCGTCACAATGACCCGGGGCGAGTTACCCGAGGATGAAACTTTGGCCAGGCAGATCACTCGATGGTCTAAGTCAATAACTATTGTCAATGGAGAGTTGCACCCCTGCAGTGTCACATGGGTGTTTCATCGTTGTGTGTCTCCTGAGGAAGGTTGTGAAATTCTACGAGAGATTCATGAAGGAGATTGCGGTCATCATGCCGGCTCTAAGTCTCTCGTAGCCAATGCTTTCTGTCATGGATTTTATTGGTTGACGGTTCATGCTGATGCAGAGGACCTGGTCAGTAAATGTGATGGTTGTCAGAAATTTTCAAAACGAGCTCATGTGCCAGCTCAAGAATTGCGGATGATTCCAATTACTTGGCCGTTTGCGGTCTGGGGGCTGGATATGGTTGGACCATTCAAATGGTCCAAAGATGAAAAGACCCACCTTCTGGTGGCGGTTGACAAATTCACAAAGTGGGTTGAGGCAGAGCCGGTCAGTAAGTGTGATGCGGCAACAACAGTTCAGTTCATCAAAAAGGTAATTTTCCGTTTTGGTTTTCCCCACAGTATTATCACTGATAATGGCACTAATCTGTCCAAGGGCGATATGAAAGAATTTTGTCAATGAGAGCATATTCGTCTTGATGTATCGTCAGTGGCTCACCCCCAGTCCAATGGCCAAGCTGAAAGAGCCAATCAAGAAATTCTGAGAGGTATCAAGCCCCGGCTTATGGTCCCTTTACAGAGGACGTTGGGTTGTTGGGTGGAGGAATTAACCTCAGTGTTATGGAGTATCAATACTACCCCCAACAGATCTACGGGTTACACGCCTTTCTTCATGGTTTACGGAGCAGAGGCGGTTCTCCCAAGCGACACCCGTCATGACTCGCCCTGTGTGGCGGCTTATGTTGAAGCTGATAATGAAAAGGCACGTCAGGATGCTCTTGACCTGTTGGATGAGGAGCGTGACCGTGCGACGGCTTGTTCGGTGATTTACCAGCAAGATCTGCGTCGTTATCATAACCGCCGGGTTAAAACCAGAATCTTTCAAGAAGGAGATTTGGTGCTCCAGTTCATCCAGGATCAAACTGATATGCACAAGTTATCCCCACCATGGGAAGGGCCCTTTGTGGTCAGCAAAAATCTGAACAACGGATCATACTACCTTATCGATGTTCGCGACCACAAGGACTCACGCACGTCGGAGGAGGAGACCCACCGGCCGTGGAATATTGCTCATCTTCGGCCTTATTACACCTGAGCCCCTGGCTCTTGTGATGTACATATTTTGACAATGTATATTTTGTGATGAAAATAGTAAAGCCGGCATCCCTGAAATTCAGGGCCTCTGTCGATTCATTTCTATGAACATGAGTCTTTATTGTCATTTCATATGATCACTTGGGGGCTTCCTTCTTATTGAGCATAGCTATGATTATCCTCTTGGTCCGGCTTGTACGCCATGATTACAAAATACTTGAGGGCTTCCTGCTCATTGAGCACAGCTATGACTACCCTGATGATCCGGCTTGTACACCTGGAATTGAAATATTACTTGGGGGCTCCTTGTTAATGAACAGAGCTTTGTTGACCCTTGTAATAGGCTTGGACGCCAGGTGTATTCACCAAAACATCCGGGTTATCCTGCCTTTGTAAGTCTGCCACTCCGCCTAGGTAATCCTGGAATGACTCGCCGTACTCTTGACAGTCAATCTTATAAAGACCCTGAACTTGTCAAAGTTAAAACATTGATTGGTCATGTGAGGCCCGGCTTACAGGTTTGAATGAAGGTTTAACTCAGCGGCTGTGTGGCCCTTGACAACACTTGACTTTGAGGCTTGGCAGACTATGAAAGCCTTTTTTATTTATATTTGCTTTGAACATTTTTTGAGGTTCGTCTTTGTGACATATTAATACATGTTTGAAAACCGATGAGGGCCATGTTGCCTTATGGTTCATATATGAATATATCCGGAGTTTATTAACCCGGCCTGGCTTTGGACTTTAAGTCGCCAGTATATGATGATTTTTGTGCTTAGAGTACTGGCTCTAAGTTTTGGGATGTTACCCCTTGCTGCATATGGCTTTATGAGCCGGCGGTATAAATAAATTTAACAGGGCGTTGTGCTTCTGTGTTTGGGTTGTTACCTTTACTACACGACGTATGATAGGTTGGCAGTATGAACAAATATCACAGGTATGATATTTATTATGATTATATGAGGTTTTGATAAACCGGCCCTGATTATGGACTGTTTAGTCATCAGTGGCTTTATATGGGTACTGTGACCCGCCCTGGGGTAAACCGCCAGGGCACTTGTTATCTGTTTTTGTGCAGGACAAAATGGCAAATTTGAACTACATAATGGATAATATTATAAAGCATAAGTGGCGGGTCTTTAAATGATAGATCGGCAGTGTTACGCAAACAAAACATGCACGATGGCACGACAGATCAGAGTTTAACTAGCCTATTACATGGCTCCGTGAGCCCAAATGGCTAAGTGTTTTTTCAAGCAATACTTGATGATGAAAATTGCGAACTGTCCAGCTGATTAGTTCTCCTGGTCTTGGCGGTTTGACGCTTCCGGGTTATCCCGCGCCGGTTCTTCTGCTCTCTCTACCGTCTGGAAGTCAGGCGATGACCAATTGATGCCAGTCAAGGCTTGAAATACAACTTCATCATCGATAAGCTAAGACGGATTGATTTCAGGGGCAAAAGTGTGCTTACAAATTGGAGGGATATGGTCTGCAATCTTGTAAGCCGGCGTGGGCATTTTTTGATTTTCTGCGGTATAAGCCGCCTGATATTTGGTCAGATATGTTTCTTCAACAAGCAGGCTCGCCAAGGGACGCATCTCCTTCACACATGCAGCAAAATCTTTCTTATCAAAGGGAGACCCATCCTCTTTGAAACTAGGGCAGCCAGTGGCTAGCTCGGCCGGGTCTAATTCTGACTGCCATGCCTTCGCCCGGCTTAAAGCCGTAATGGCACCGGCTCTAGCATCCGACCGTTTGTTTTCTTCAATTCTGGCAGGCAGGACAGAAAGTTGACTTAGACGTTGCTGAGAAGAGATGGTGCTTGATTACTTGGAGAGATGGTGGCTATCGTGCGTTGAGCTCCAGTGTATAGTTGTTCTACTAAGGTGTAAACCACCTTGAGCTTTATCAGCATTTCCTTTCCAAGATTACTGCTTCTGGGACCTGCATGGCATATTATGATTAAGTCACCTGACGGTTTATAACATGGAGGATGGAAAGTCACTTCACTATAAAATATCTTACAAAAAACAACAAAGATCATCTGATTGACATGATGTTTTAGCCCAGTAAGTTCCGTGGTGACCTCCTCCAGTGATGCCTCACCTTTTTCAGCCCTTTTTATCAGGGCAGCCTTCTTTTCAGCCCATGCAGCTTTCTCAGTATTAAACTCAGTTTTGAGTTTTTCATTTTCATCCAAGCTAAACTTGAACTTGGAGTCAGCCTTTCGGGTTTCAGCTTCTTGTGCTTCAAGCCGGGTTCTTAAATCAGTCAACTGAGATTGAAAATTGACTGGATGCTTCCTGAAAGAAAAGGTCAAAATAAGTAGGCATATTTATGAAGCAGTAAATATTTATAAGTCCCAAGCCCTTTTCAAGCAATAACACTTGGCACTTGGGGGCTAATGGGTGCAGAAAGTTTCTTTACGGAATAATACATATTGATAAGTCCCAAGCCCTTTGCAAGCAATAGCTCTTGGCACTTGGGGGCTAATGTACGCACAGTTTATTTTATGATGCAATAGCAGATGACCCCGGTTCATAATTTTGTGAAAATGATAAGTCCCGGTTTATTTATATGGATTCAACCAGCCCTTGGGGGCTACAGTTGCAAAATTGATTATTAATAACTGAAGACGCGACTCAAATTAACAATTTAAGTCGGCCCTTGGGGGTTACATGCGCAAAATTGATTATTGGAAATCCCGTCTTATCTTGACAAGTTTAAGCCGGTGATACGTCCATTTTGCATCATGCTTTTATATCGATATTTCTTGCATTATGGGTTGTTACTACACATTATGTCACAATACTTATGCCTATTCTCTCTTATTTTACAAGGTTAACATAAGGAGGGAGAATGCCGGCAGCTGGAATTCTGGGCTGGAAAAGGAGCAAATATTAGAGACCTATTCTGCACAACTCCAAAAGTCCTGAAACTCCACGAAAGTTATTTTGGAAATAATAAAAAATACTGAGCGGAAGAAATCGTCGAGGCCACCACACTGTCCACGAGGGTGGGGCGCCTACCCCCCTGGGCGCGCCTGCCTTGTGGGCCCCTGTTGGCTCTCGGTGGCCATGTTATGCTATATGAAGTCTTTCGTCGAGGAAAAAATCATAAGCAACCTTTCGGGACGAGACTCCGCCGCCACGAGGCGGAACCTTGGCGGAACCAATCTAGGGCTCCAACAGAGCTGTTCTGCCAGGGACACTTATCTCCGGGAGGGGGAAATCATCGCCATCGTCATCACCAACGCTCCTCTCATCGGGAGAGGGCAATCTCCATCAACATCTTCACCAGCACCATCTCCTCTCAAACCTTAGTTCATCTCTTGTACCCAATTCTTGTCTCCAAGTCTGGGATTGGTACTTGTGGGTTGCTAGTAGTGTTGATTACTCCTTGTAGTTGATGCTAGTTGGTTTATTTGGTGGAAGATCATATGTTCAGATCCTATATGCATATTAATACCCCTCTGATTATGAACATGAATATGCTTTGTGAGTAGTTACGTTTGTTCCTGAGGACATGGGAGAAGTCTTGCTATTAGTAGTCATGTGAATTTGGTATTCGTTCGATATTTTGATGAGATGTATGTTGTCTATCCTCTAGTGGTGTTATGTGAACATCGACTACATAACACTTCACCATTATTTGGGCCTAGAGGAAGGCATTGGGAAGTAATAAGTAGATGATGGGTTGCTAGAGTGACTGAAGCTTAAACCCTAGTTTATGCGTTGCTACGTAAGGGGCTGATTTGGATCCATATGTTTCATGCTATGGTTAGGTTTACCTTAATACTTTTGTTGTAGTTGCGGATGCTTGCAATAGAGGTTAATCATAAGTGGGATGCTTGTTCAAGTAAGAACAGCACCCAAGCACCGGTCCACGCACATATCAAATTATCAAAGTACCGAACGCGAATCATATGAACGTGATGAAAACTAGCTTGACGATAATTCCCATGTGTCCTCGGGAGCGGTTTTCTCCATATAAGAGTTTGTTCAGGATTGTCCTTTGCTACAAAAAGGATTGGGCCACCTTTCTGCACTTTATTTTACTTTTGTTACTTGTTGCTCGTTACCAATTATCTTATCACAAAACTATTTGTTACCTATAATTTCAGTGCTTGCAGAGAATACCTTGCTGAAAACCGCTTATCATTTCCTTCTGCTCCTCGTTGGGTTCGACACTCTTACTTATCAAAAGGACTACGATAGATCCCCTATACTTGTGGGTCATCAAGACTCTTTTAAAGCGCCGTTCCGGGAGTGAAGCGCCTTTGGTAGGTGGAATTTGGTAAGGAAAAATTTATATAGTGTGCTGAAATTTCTTGTCACTTGTTACTATGGAAAGTAATCCTCTGAGGGGCTTGTTAGGGATATCTTCACCCGACCAGTAGAGCAAAGAGTTGCTCCTCAACCTCTGAACCTACTGAAAATGAAAATGTCCCTTTGCAGTTCCTTTGGTATGTTAGAAAAACTGCTAGCTAATCCTTTTGCAGGAGATGGAACAAAGCATCTGATGAGCACCTAATCTATGTGGATGAAGTTTGTGGATTATTTAAGCTTGCAGGTATACCGGTGATGTTATTAATAAGAAGGTCTTCCCTTTATCTTTGAAGGGAGATGCATCGACATGGTATAAGCTATGTGATGATACGGGGTCATGGAACTACAAACGATTGAAATTGGAATTTCATGAGAAGTTTTATCCTATGCATCTTGTTCATCATGATCGCAATTATATATATAATTTTTGGCCTCGCGAAGGAGAAAGCATCGCTCAAGCTTGGGGGAGGCTTAAATCAATGTTATATTCATGCCCCAATCATGAGCTCTCAAGAGAAATAATTATTCAAAATTTTGATGCTCGGTTTTCTGATAACAATCGCACCATGCTTGATACTTCTTGTGCTGGCTCTTTTATGATAAAGACTATTGAATTCAAATGGGATTTATTGAATAGAATTAAACGCAACTCTGAAGATTGGGATCTCAACGAAGGTAAGGAGTCAGGTATGACACCTAAGTTTGATTGTGTTAAGTATTTTATGGATACCGATGTTTTCCGTAAATTTAGCACTAAATATGGACTTGACTCTGAGATAGTAGCTTCTTTATGTGAATCTTTTGCTTCTTATGTTGACCTCCCTAAGGAGAAGTGGTTTAAATATCATCCTCCCATAGAAGTAAAAGTAGCTGCACCTGTTAAAGTTGAAGAAAAGACTATCACTTATAATGACCCTATTGTTCCTACTTCTTATGTTGAGAAACCACCTTTCCCTGTTAGGATAAAGGATCATGCTAAAGCTTCAACTGTGGTTCGTAAAAGCAATATTAGAACTTATACACCTCGTGAGCAAGTTAAAGTTGAACCTAATATTGCTATTGTTAAAGATCTATTGGCTGATAATATTGATGGGCATGTTATTTATTTCTGCGGTGAAACTGCTAGAATTGCCAAACCTTGTGCTAAAGATAAACATAGACCTGTGGTAGGCATGCCTGTTATTTCTGTTAAAATAGGAGATCATTTTTATTATGGCTTATGTGATATGGGCGCTAGTGCTAGTGCAATACCTATTGACTTATACAAAGAAATTATGCATGAAATTGCACCTGCTGAGAAAGAAGGTATTGATGTCACATCAAACTTGCCAATAGAGATACTATTTCACCAATGGGAATTGTTAGAGATGCTGAATTCTTGTGTGGGAAAACTAAATATCCTGCTGATTTTCTTGTTCTTGGTTCCCCACAAGATAGCTTTTGTCCCATTATATTTGGTAGACCCTTCTTGAACACAATTAATGCTAGGATAGACTGCGAAAAGAATGTTGTTACTATTGGCTTGGGTGATATGTCTCATGAGTTTAATTTCTCTAAATTTAGTAGACAACACCGTGAAGAGGAATTACCTAGTAAGGATGAAATTATTGGTCTTGCTTCTATTGCCGTGCCTCCTAGTGATCCTTTAGAACAATATTTGCTAGACCATGAAAATGATATGTTTACGAATGAAAGAAGGGAAATAGATGAAGTATTCTTTAAACAGGAACCTATCCTAAAACACAATTTGCCTGTTGAAATCCTAGGGGATCCTCCTCCACCCAAGGGTGATCCCGTGTTTGAGCTAAAACCGTTACCTGATACTCTTAAATATGCTTATCTTGATGAAAAGAAGATATATATTGTTATTATTAGTGCTAACCTTTCAGAGCATGAAGAAGAGAGATTATTGAAAACTCTGAAGAAGCACTGCGCTGCTATTGGATATACTCTTGATGATCTTAAGGGCATTAGTCCCAGTCTATGTCAACACAAAATAAATTTGGAGGAAGATGCCAAACCAGTTCATGATCATCAACGACGGTTGAATCCTAAGATGAAGGAAGTGGTAAGAAAAGAAATACTAAAGCTCCTTGAGGCAGGTATAATTTATCCCATTGCTGATAGTCAGTGGGTAAGCCCTGTCCATTGTGTTCCTAAGAAGGGAGGTATTACCGTAGTTCCTAATGATAAAGATGAATTGATTCCACAGAGAATTTTTACAGGATATAGGATTGTAATTGATTTCCACAAATTAAATAAAGCTACTAAAAAGGATCATTACCCCTTACCTTTTATTGATCAAATGCTAGAAAGATTATCTAAACATACACATTTTTGCTTTCTAGATGGTTATTCTGGTTTCTCTCAATTACCTGTGTCAGCCAATGATCAATCAAAGACTACTTTTACTTGCCCTTTTGATACTTTTTCTTATAGACGTATGCCTTTTGGTTTATGTAATGCACCTTCTACCTTTTAAAGATGTATGATGGTTATATTCTCTGACTTTTGTGAAAAGATTTCTGAGGTTTTCATGGACGATTTCTCTGTCTATGGATCCTCTTTTGATGATTGCTTGAGCAACCTTGATCGAGTTTTGCAGAGATGTGAAGAGACTAATCTTGTCTTGAGTTGGGAAAAGTGCCACTTTATGGTTAATGAAGGTATTGTCTTGGGGCATAAAGTTTCTGAAAGAGGTATTGAAGTTGGTAAAGCCAAGGTTGATGCTATTGAAAAGATGCCATGCCCCAAGTACATCAAAGGTATAAGAAGTTTCCTCGGTCATGCCAGATTTTATAGGAGGTTCATTAAGGACTTCTCAAAGATTTCTCGGCCTCTGACTAATTTATTACAAAAATATATACCATTTGTCTTTCATGATGATTGTGTGGAAGCATTTGAAATACTTAAGAAAGCATTGATCTCTGCACCCATTGTTACAAAAATATATACCATTTCTCGGCCTCTGACTAATTTATTACAAAAATATATACCATTTGTCTTTCCTGATGATTGTGTGGAAGCATTTGAAATACTTAAGAAAGCATTGATCTCTGCACCCATTGTTCAGCCACCTGATTGGAATTTACCCTTTGAAATTATGTGTGATGCTAGTGATTATGTTGTAGGTGCTGTTTTAGGGCAAAGAGTTGATAAGAAATTAAATGTTATTCAATATGCTAGTAAAACTCTAGACAATGCTCAAAGAAATTATGCTACTACTGAAAAAGAATTTTTAGCAGTTGTATTTGCTTGTGATAAGTTCAGGCCTTATATTGTTGATTATAAAGTAACTATTCACATTGATCATGCTGCTATTAAATATCTTATGGAAAAGAAAGATGCTAAACATAGACTTATTAGATGGGTTCTCTTGCTACAAGAATTTGATTTGCATATTATTGATAGAAAGGGAGCTGAGAACCCCGTTGCAGACAAATTGTCTAGGTTAGAAAATGTTATTGATGACCCACTACCTATTGATGATAGCTTTCCTGATGAGCAATTAAATGTCATAAATGCTTCTCGTACTACTCCTTGGTATGCTGATTATGCTAATTACATCGTTGCTAAATTTATACCACCTAGTTTCACATACCAGCAAAAGAAAAAGTTTTTCTATGACTTGAGACATTACTTTTGGGATGACCCACATCTTTATAAAGAAGGAGTATATTGTGTTATTAGACGTTGTGTACCTGAGCATGAACAGGAACATATCCTACGCAAGTGTCACTCTGAGGCTTATGGAGGACACCACGCTGGAGATAGAACTGCACATAAGGTATTGCAATCCGGTTTTTATAGGCCTACTCCCTTCAAGGATGCTCGTAAGTTTGTCTTATCTTGTGATGAATGCCAAAGAATTGGTAATATTAGTAGACGTCAAGAAATGCCTATGAATTATTCACTTGTTATTGAACCATTCGATGTTTGGAGCTTTGATTATATGGGACCTTTTCCTGCCTCTAATGGATATACACATATTTTAGTTGCTGTTGATTATGTTACTAAGTGGGTAGAAGCTATTCCAACTAGTAGTGCTGATCATAACACTTCTATTAAAATGCTTAAAGAAGTTATTTTTCTGAGGTTTGGAGTCCCTAGATATTTGATGACTGATGGTGGTTCACATTTTATTCATGGTGCTTTCCGTAAAATGCTTGCTAAATATGATGTTAATCATAGAATTGCATCTCCTTATCACCTGCAGTCTAGTGGTCAAGTAGAATTGAGCAACAGAGAGCTCAAATTAATTTTGCAAAAGATTGTTAATAGATCTAGAAAGAATTGGTCCAAGAAACTTGATGATGCATTATGGGCCTATAGAACTGCATATAAAAATCCTATGGGTATGTCTCCGTATAAAATGGTTTATGGAAAAGCATGTCACTTACCTCTCGAACTAGAACATAAGGCATATTGGGCTATTAAAGAGCTCAATTATGATTTCAAACTTGCCAGTGAGAAGAGGTTATTTGATATTAGCTCACTTGATGAATGGAGAACCCAAGCCTATGAAAATGCCAAGTTGTTTAAAGAAAAAGTTAAAAGATGGCATGACAAAGAATACAAAAGCGTGAGTTTAATGTAGGTGATTATGTATTGCTACAACTCTCGTTTAAGATTTTTTGCAGGGAAACTTCTCTCTAAATGGGAAGGCCTTACATTATCGAGGAGGTCTATCGTTCCGGTGCCATAAAAATCAACAAATTTAAAGGCACAAATCCGAAGGTGGTAAACGGTCAAAGAATCAAACACTATATCTCAGGTAATCCTATAAATGTTGAAACCAATGTTATTGAAACCGTAACCCCGGAGGAATACATAAGAGACACTTTCCGGAACGTTTCAGACTCCGAAAAGGAATAGGTATGTGGTACGGTAAGTAGACCGACTCCAAAACAGTTTTTATGGCAATATTTCTCCGTTTTGGAATTTATAGAAAAATAGAAAAATAAGAAGCAGTCCGGGAAGGACACGAGGCCTCCACGAGGGTGGAGGGCGCGCCCTAATCTACTGGGCGCGCCCCCCTACCGCGTGGGCACCTCGTGTGCTCTTCGGACTCCGTTTTCTTGCACGATACGTATTTTGGTCGATAAAAATTCATTATATAATATCCCAAAGGTTTTGACTCCCGTATCACAATATCCTCTGTTTTCGTTTCGAGTTGTCCCGCTGCAGATAAGAGCAACATGTCGTCCCATGATTCTGAAGGAGAAAGCTATGTGGCTGATTACCTTGCAAATCCTAAGGTCTAGGGAGATGTGGAGCATTGTGGTTGGACTACGGAAGAACAAGAGGAATATGAACCCAAGAGGAGGGAGGAGACGAGCTCGGATGAAGATGAAGTCCCATTACCTCAACCTGTGGACATGCATGTGGAGTTTAAAAAGTCAAGCCTCCCTGAAAGAGCAAAGAAACTTAAGATCGAGTTTATCCCTTTTCGTCTCTTGCAGGAAAACAAGCAGGAACTATGCAAAAAGATATTAAGCCTGGAGCGGGAGATTGATGACCTGAGGGATCAAAATTCTGTCCTCAAGCGCAAATTAAGGATGAAGCCTACACCATCATCTCCACCATCCCCGAAAAAGGAGACATAATCACATGGGTATGGGCACTCCCCTTGGCAACTGCCAAGCTTGGGGGAGGTGCCCCGGTATCGTATCACCAACACACTCCTATCTTTACCGTTTTTCTTAGTTTGATCCTATTAGTAGTATCTTGATCTAGTAGAACAAAGTTTTGGTATGATCTAGTTTTGAGTTTTTCTTTATGATCCCTCTACGTAATCGAGTCCGTGAGCTATATAATAAATATTAGTGTTGAGTCAAGGGCTTGATTATCTTGCTATGATCTTGAGTGAATAAAAGAAAAGAGAAAAGAATGAAAATAAATAAAAAATATCATATTGATCTTATTGAGAGTAATGACTTCACATAGAAAGAGTATGATGATTAAAAATTGTTGAGATTTGACAAACATAGCTTTGGTCATTGTTGCAATTAATAGGAAGTAATAAAGAAAGAGAGGTTTCACATATAAATATACTATCATAAACATCTTTTATGATTGGGAGCACTCATTAAAATATGACATGCTAAAGAGTTGATGTTGGACAACGAAGACAACGTAATGGGTTATGTTTTCTTATATCTGAGATAAAGTATATTGTCATGGATCATCCAACATGTTGAGCTTGCCTTTCCCCCTCATGCTAGCCAAATTCTTTGCACCAAGTAGAGATACTACTTGTGCTTCCAAAAACCCTTAAACCAGTTTTGCCATGAGAGTCCACCATATCTACCTATGGATTGAGTAAGATCCTTCAAGTAAGTTGTCATCGGTGCACAAGCAATAAAAATTGCTCTCTAAATATGTATAATTGATTGGTGTGGAGGAAATAAGCTTTATACGATCTTGTGATGTGGAAGAAATAAAAGCGACAGACTGCATAATAAAGGTTCATATCACAAGTGGCAATATAAAGTGACGTTCTTTCGCATTAAGATTTTGTGCATCCAACCCTAAAAGCGCATGGCAACCTCTGCTTCCCTCTGCGAAGGGCCTATCTTTTATTATTATCTTCTACCTTATGCAAGAGTCATGGTGATCTTCACCTTCCCTTTTTATATTTTATCCTTTGGCAAGCACAGGGTGTTGGAAATATCCTGATAGATATATCCAATTGGATGGTGGTTAGCATGAACTATTATGTTGAATTACCCTTGAGGTAAAAGGTTGGGAGGCAAAACTATAAGCCCCTATCTTTCTCTGTGTCCGATTAAAAATCCGTAACCACAAGTATTGCGTGAGTGTTAGCAATTATGAAAGACTAAATGATAGTTGAGTATGTGGACTTGCTATAAAGCTCTGACATAGACTCTCTCTGATGTTATGATAAATTGCAATTGCTTCAACGACTGAGATTATAGTTTGTTAGTTCTCAATAAAGTTTTGGATTCATACTTTGCATCGTGAATAGATTATTACTTGAGCATAAGAAATCATATGACAATATCCATATATGTTGCTGTTATGAGAATAATCATGATGCCCTCATGTCCGTATTTTATTTTATCGACACCTCTACCTCTAAACATGTGGACATATTTATCGTTATCGGCTTCCGCTTGAGGACAAGCGAGGACTAAGCTTGGGGGAGTTGATACGTCCATTTTGCATCATGCTTTTATATCGATATTTCTTGCATTACGGGATGTTACTACACATTATGTCACAATAATTATGCCTATTCTCTCTTATTTTACAAGGTTTACATAAGGAGGGAGAATGCCGGCAGCTGGAATTCTGGGCTGGAAAAGGAGCAAATATTAGAGACCTATTCTGCACAACTCCAGAAGTCCTGAAACTCCACGAAAGTTATTTTTGGAAATAATAAAAAATACTGAGCGGAAGAAATACGTCAGGGGGCCACCACCTATCCACGAGGGTGGGGGGCGCGCCCTACCCCCCAGGGCCGCGCCCCCTGCCTCGTGGGCCTCATGTTGGCTCTCCGGTGGCCATCTTATGCTATATGAAGTCTTTCGTCGAGGAAAAAAAATCATAAGCAACCTTTTGGGACGAGACTCCGCCGCCATGAGGCGGAACCTTGGCGGAACCAATCTAGGGCTCCGGCAGAGCTGTTCTGCCGGGGACACTTACCTCCGGGAGGGGGAAATCATCGCCATCGTTATCACCAACGCTCCTCTCATCGGGAGAGGGCAATCTCCATCAACATCTTCACTAGCACCATCTCCTCTCAAACCCTAGTTCATCTCTTGTATCCAATTCTTGTCTCCAAGTCTGGGGTTGGAACTTGTGGGTTGCTAGTAGTGTTGATTACTCCTTGTAGTTGATGCTAGTTGGTTTATTTGGTGGAAGATCATATGTTCAGATCCTATATGCATATTAATACCCCTTTGATTATGAACATGAATATTCTTTGTGAGTAGTTACGTTTGTTCCTGAGGACATGGGAGAAGTCTTGCTATTAGTAGTCATGTGAATTTGGTATTCGTTCGATATTTTGATGAGATGTATGTTGTCTATCCTCTAGTGGTGTTATGTGAACGTCGACTACATAACACTTCACCATTATTTGGGCCTAGAGGAAGGCATTGGGCAGTATAAGTAGATGATGAGTTGCTAGAGTGATAGAAGCTTAAACCCTAGTTTATGCGTTGCTTTGTAAGGGGCTGATTTGGATCCATATATTTCATGCTATGGTTAGGTTTACCTTAATACTTTTGTTGTAGTTGCGGATGCTTGCAATAGAGGTTAATCATAAGTGGGATGCTTGTTCAAGTAAGAACAACACCCAAGCACCGGTCCACCCACATATCAAATTATCAAAGTACCGAACGCAAATCATATGAACGTGATGAAAACTAGCTTGACAATAATTCCCATGTGTCCTCGGGAGCGCTTTTCTCCATATAAGAGGTTGTCCAGGCTTGTCCTTTGCTACAAAAAGGATTGGGCCACCTTGCTGCACTTTATTTACTTTTGTTACTTGTTGCTTGTTACCAATTATCTTATCACAAAACTATCTGTTACCTATAATTTCAGTGCTTGCAGAGAATACCTTGCTGAAAACCGCTTATCATTTCCTTCTCCTCCTCGTTGGGTTCGACACTCTTACTTATCGAAAGGACTACGATAGATCCCCTATACTTGTGGGTCATCAGCCGGCCCTTGGGGGCTACAGGTTTTTGATTCAGATGCATAGCTAAAGGCTATCTAACAAGTCTACAGTATATTATGTTTTATCATATTCAGTAGACTTGGGGGTTAAAGGAATATATCTTATATAAAATTGAGAATTGATACCTCATGTTTCTGATGCATGTGCTTGACCATGTCAATCTCCAGATCACGGCTATTGTGTACCTGATTAAGATAGCCAGAGAGGATTTCGCTAATGCTCAGATGAGAATAGTTGGCCATGTCAAACTTGACTTTGCGCCTTTCGACCAATTCTTCCTTGGCAGAATGTTTGGCCAGAGCAATAGGATTCCCCAGTTCTTGAAAACCTGTGCCAGTGACTAGAACTTCTTCAGTGTCTGGCTTTGGAGGCTTGATTGGGCTTGGCGGTTCAGTTCCCAAGGGATCAACAACTATATGATCAGCAGAGGTACCACAATTTTCTGGCGGCGGGTCATCAGCAGTTCCCTCCGGCTGTTGCACGGAGGCCTCAGATATTGGTGCTTGCTTTTCTGGTTCATGAGTCTTGGGGTCCTCTGTTGGCTTGTTTATCTTAGCCTTTTTGCTAGGCTTTTCTTTCCCACTGCAAGGGGAATCCAAAAGTCAGTATGAATTTAGAGATATTGAAAAACACAGATAAAGTTGGTACCGAAGGGCAGTCTTGAAAGCCGGAAGCTGAGTCTGAGATGAATCGCCAGATGAAGAGTGAGAGGTCCCCTGATAATTTGAGTCAGAGGGTTTTAATACTTAAGGCCTGTTTTGGAATAAATAAAGTTGGAATGTTGAAGTACCTCATTCCGGCGCTTGCGTGGGGCTGGTGTGTTAGGTAGACCGGAGGAAAGTTTTCCGCCTCCACTGGTTCGGGTTCTGCGCCGGTTCTCATGCTGTTGTTGCTTCAAAATAAAGTTGGGATCCAAGTGAGCTAAAGGGTTAGAAAACCTTACTTTCTGGATCACTCATCGAATTTTCTGTCTTGGCAAGGGATCTGAGTCGGAGGAAATGATAGTTACCTCGTCATCACCCGCTTGGCTGGATTCCACGTCATCCTGATAGCAATCAGTGTCAATAAGATGAACGAAAAGAGAGCCAAGGGAATCAAGGTCTACCTCCGACTCATCATCTTCGTCCAAAGTGAACATATCAGCAGTAGTGTATTTATTTTTGTTTTTCTTCACGGCTTTGGCCTTAGCCCTGGCCTTTTGGCGGCTTTTTCATCATATTTCTTATTCCAAAAGGCGGATCTAGCCTGCGAAAAATTACAATAAAGGTTTGGGATTTCCAGATTTTATGAACAATGAAGCAAAGTATATAAACCAGATAGACACTACTACAGGATGGTCCAAATGCGACACTACGATCAGAGACCCTTCGAAGAAACTATGTGCGATGCCATAATCGCAAACGGTGGTGTAAAAAACCATCAAAAAGGTGCAAAACGTTTGCGATGACAGATTCATCAAACACAGTTCAGAGTTTAGTTGCGTGTGTGATGTAGGGCATACGGCTCAACTCAATTAACTGTTTGGGATGAGGAGGCACAAAAGAAATGGGCAGCCAGATGAAGGCGTGTGCGATATACAACATACGGTTCACTGGGATGAACTGTGTGTGATTAGGCAACACAATGGAAACGGTTCAACTGAACAAGATGTGTGTGATACGCGGCAAACAGGTCTGTAATCCGAAATGTGTGCGAAGACCAATAATAACACAGACGATTGCTGCTAATAAGCCGTGTGAATTGCTCTGTCTACAGTAGAATAACATGTGTGTGTGTGTGTGTGTGTGTGTGTGTGTGTGTGTATAACTGAAATAAACATCCAATTACATAAGTGACTTTACAGATCATTCGCACACACCTCAATAAACAATTGCATGCATTCTAAAGTAGGAGAAACGATCATCTAGTCATCTACTTCTTGTGACACTCCCGCCACTGCTATGTGGCTCGATCCCTCGTCTGGGTCGGGAAGAAGACAGTTCCTCGTGTCAACGATCAGCCTGTACATCTCGTAGCTTGTGTACGCGTCCATGGCCGCGTACTTGACATGTTGTTCATCCAGTCTCTTATGCCACACACTGTGCCAGGCGTTCTTGTCCTTATTGCTATCTTCCTTCATCTTTGCATAGTAGGGGTCGATGACGGCCGAGGCGAGGTCAACCAGGGAGTTCAGTTTGCTTTTGTCGCTGCCCCAGACCTTGTAGTGCTGCTGGATGTTGACAAGATTCGGGCATTTCAAGTCCGAAACCTTGAGCGCTTTTAGATCGTTGGTGGTGTCCACCGTAGCGAAACTGTAGTCGGAGCTCTTGATAAACCTGGAGAAACGCTCGCTAGGCGTTGTGGCAAGGTGGAAGTGGTAGACAAGGACGTCATGTCGCACGCACAACTGGGCGACGACAACCTTCTGATCGTGCCCGGCATGACCGATGGTGTACTCGAGGTCGAAGCCGACCACTCGGTACTTGTCCTCGGCAAGGAACTGCTCCATAGTTTGGATGGAGCTCTCCACCGAGACCGGATCGTTCGTGTACACCACCGAGAGGGCCTTCCCCCTCACGTGGGTGTCCACTACGTGATACGAGGTGAACTGCCCGCCGTTGTCATCGTCGGCCGCGGGGAGCGCCATTGGAACCGCTGGATGTCCTCTCTGTTTGTGTCCTCGTGGGTGTGCTTATTGTGTCGTGTGAGACGAGAGATGAAGGTAAATGGCCGCAGGAATAAAAGGGGGCTGGGCGGCGTGGATTCTCGGCGCGTCCACATGGCAGTTTTTGCAGTGGGTAACTGCATCATCGCGCCGCGCCCGGCGCAACCGCTTGCACACGAACATGTGTGATCGTGCGCCGGCCCAAAACACTGGCAGCGCGCGTGGAGGGACGAGGGCAGAGCACCTGGAGGGACGCGAGAGCAGAGCACACGCGGCAGGACGGGAGCAGAGCGCGCCGCGGCCGCCTGAACCGCAAGCAACCACACGCATGGAGCAGTTGAACACGGAAGAAATGGTCGCCTACAAGCCCGCCGAAAGTTGCGTCGTTGCGTAGAAAGCGGCCGTGTGGTACCACCTCCGTCTAGTCTATAGTCTCCTTTATATTCCGTGCCATACTTTGCCCTCAAATTTAACCAATAAAATGTTAATGCATGTTTTAAAAATTATATAATTGGAAACTATGTTCAAATACAAATCCAACTATATAATCTTTGGCGACATGCATTCATATTTTATTAGTTAAATCATACTTATAAACCAGGACGGTGGTATAGTAGGTAATTAAATCGCAAACATTTTTTTATTAACCGTATGTGTACGTGGCCTTTCGTCATCCTCTCGCACGTCTTGTCACCCCGCTGCCGCAGATGGCTTACAACACAAGCTTGCGCAGCGCGCGGGGGTGTTCTTTTTGCCAAACGGTGGCACCAATGACTCGTCGGTGAGCCCATTCCCGTGCAACCTCACAGGTTCCCGCCCAAGCTTCCCGCCCGACTTGGTGAAATCCCCCAAAATCCCAATGCTTACCGGCCTGCTATAAAAACCCTCACGGCCGGCGAGTCATGCGTCGCATTTTCCCCTCCATCCCTGTATCTTATCTCGTCTGCTTCTCCCACATTCGCCAATGGCACCGGTCCGTCGTCATCGCTCAGCCACTCCACCGTCATCAGAGGACAGCTCCAGCTGGGAGGATACACCGCGGCGGCGGTGCAGTCCCTGATGTAGTGTAGTGCGCGTGGCGTCCCTATTGGGTGTGCACGGAACACCCACCACACGCTCCACCGCCAGTGCCCGTCGGCAGCTGTTGCCGGCCGCCATTGCCGCCACACCACCGTCGAAAGCCAGGGCCATCGCCCGCTCCGCCGCCGCGGCCCGAAGGCGGGAGATGGCCGTCGTGGCCACCACCCCACTGCCGGCCACTGTGGCCATCACTCGCTCCGCCACCGCGGCCCGAAGGCGGGAAGTGGTGGTCGTGGCCGCCACCCCGTCGTCGGCCGCCGTGGCCGCGAGCCCACCGTCGATCGCCGGAGTCATCACCCGCTCTGGCACCGCCGCCCGAAGGCGGGAGGCGGAGGTGGATGCCCACACGTGCGACAACGACCTTGCGCGCTACACCGAGTTCCTGCAGGAAGAGGAGGAGCGCCTCGTCGAGCATGCAAAGAGCCTTACCGCCACAGTGTCCGCGGCACACACCGCCTCAGAGGTGAGGAATCAGGAGATCTACAAGGAGAACTATCGCTTCGAGAGGGGTCGTCTGGAGCGGCAAAGGGCGTTCGAGGCGAACGTCGCTGAAGCTGCATTAGCGGCAGGCACCGCATTGCGGTTGCCCAGCTTGTCGGTAGGCTCCTCCTCCTCCTCCGCCTCTTATTGAGCGTGCTCGGCAGAGGAGAGGCAGCCGGAAGTAGTACAAAGCCATGGTGGAACTGTACAACGTACTTAAAATTAGCTAGTATATATATAGTTGAACTAGCTATTTCTGTACGTGGTTGGCAACAATTGGGGAAAAGTTTGGTCAGTTCAGCTATCGAGTTGAACTGTTTGTATAAATTAAGAACGACTGCTTAATCTATGAATGAAATCTATGCTTAATTATTGAATTTTAGTTGCAAAAATTAGATACTGCTAGTGATTTTTAGCTTCATATTTTGACAAATCGCAGTGTTACAAGGATTGACAAATCTTACCAAATTGTTTGTACGTGGTTGCACACGGGTCATCCATAACAATCATTTGCGTTGAAGGGATGCACAAATCCTGCGCTGCTGTCACTTTGCATATGGGTGTTCTATCTAAAACATTTGCGATCAAGAGTTGCAGAAATCCTGCTCGGCACATTTTCTCTTGGCTTCCTGGGGAAGCTGTCGGTTTGCATACGGGTGTTCTAACTAAAACATTTGCAATTAGTGTTTTATATTTAAAAAGCGAATTAAACTGCGGCTTGGGCGCCATTAATAGAGAGGATGCGAGCAAGGCGGGCGACCATGGAAGTCAAAGGGCTTGCTTCCCAGTGAGCCTGCGCAGCGTATAGCACGCACGCTTCCCGGTGAGCCTACGCACTCAAGGACAGCTTGCACGCCTCTCGGTCATCCTGCGCACCGGACGACACTCGCACGCCTCCCGTTCAGTCAAGGTCAAGCAGCTGTCCGCACGACACGTCCTACAGCCATTAAAACCAAGACACGTGGCGTCATGTGAATGGTTAACAGAATTTTGGATTACTAGAATTTAAAAACCAGTCATCTCAATGTTTTGTCGGCAATCAACGGTGCCCTGGTGTTTGAAATTCATTCCCATTTCTTGCATGGGACCTAAGCATGCACCCAAGGACACAGATTTGATTTTTCAACCAATTTATATGCACTGGAGCATGTGCATGTAGTTCAAATTTGAATTATGCACATAAATGCATTGAAAACTCAGTTAATGCATAAAAATGTCCAAACGAACACCAAAAAATCACAAAAATTCACACAACACTCCTGTTGTTCTATGTTGACACGAGAAAAAAATTTGAAAGCAATAAGAGGCAATGGATATCGTTTCGTCCACAAAGGTGGGACGTTCCCTACAGAAAACCATCATGCTTGTTGTGAGAAGCTCCGGTTTGTGAGAAGCATATATCCAAACCTGCCCCAAATGGGACAAAATTTGTACCACAGCATGTTGATGCCGCTCCATGATAGCATGCCAAGTTTCATGAATTTTAGACGAGTTTTGGATTTAATAGAATTTAAAAACAAGGCATCTCAATGTTTTGCTGACAATCAACGGTGCCCTGGTGTTTGAAATTCATTCTCATTTCTTGCATGGGACCTAAGCATGCACCAAGGGCACATATTTGATTTTTCAACCAATTTATATGCACTGAAGCATATGCATGTAGTTCAAATTTGAATTATGCACATAAATGCATTGAAAACTCAGTTAATGCATAAAAATGTCCAAACGAACCCCGAAAAATCACAAAAAATCACACAACATTCCTGTTGTTCTATTTTGACACGAGAAAAAAAAATGAAAGCAATAAGACGCAATGGATATCGTTTCGTCCCTAAAGGTGGGACGTTCCCTACCGAAAACCATCATGCTTGTTATGAGAAGCTCCGGTTTGTGAGAAGCATATACCCAAACCTGCCCCAAATGGGATAATATTTGTATCACGGCATGTTGATGCCGCTCCATGATAGCATGCCAAGTTTCAGGAATTTTAGATGAGTTTTGGATTTACTAGAATTTAAAAACCAGGCATCTCAATGTTTTGTCGGCAATAAACGGTGCCCCGGTGTTTGAAATTCATTCCCATTTCTTGCATGGGACCTAAGCATGCACCCAAGGACACAGATTTGATTTTTCAACCAATTTATATGCACTGGAGCATGTGCATGTAGTTCAAATTTGAATTATGCACATAAAATGCATTGAAAACTCAGTTAATGCATAAAAATGTCCAAACGAACCCCAAAAAATCACACAACACTCATGTTGTTCTATGTTGACATGAGAAATTTTTTTGAAAGCAATGAGAGGCAATGGATATCATTTCGTCCCCAAAGGTGGGACGTTCCCTATCGAAAACCATCATGCTTTTTGTGAGAAGCTCCGGTTTGTGAGAAGCATATACCCAAATCTGCCCCAAATGGGACAAAATTTGTACCATGGCATGTTGATGCCGCTCCATGATAGCATGCCAAGTTTCATGAATTTCAGACGAGTTTTGGATTTACTAGAATTTAAAAACCAGGCATCTAAATGTTTTTCCGGCAATCAACGGTGCCCCGGTGTTTGAAATTCATTCCCATTTCTTGCATGGGACCTAAGCATGCACCCAAGGACACAAATTTGATTTTTCAACCAATTTATATGCACTGGAGCATGTGCATGTAGTTCAAATTTGAATTATGCACATAAAATGCATTGAAAACTCAGTTAATGCATAAAAATATCAGAACAAACCCCGAAAAATCACAAAAATCACACAACAGTCATGTTGTTCTATGTTGACATGAGAAAAAAATTTGAAAGCAATAAGAGGCAATGGATATCGTTTCGTCCCCAAAGGTGGGACGTTCCCTACTGAAAACCATCATGCTTGTTGTGAGAAGCTCCGGTTTGTGAGAAGCATATACCCAAACCTGCTCCCAAATGGGACAAAATTTGTACCACGGCATGTTGATGCCGCTCCATGATAGCATGCCAAGTTTCATGAATTTCAGACGAGTTTTGGATTTACTAGAATTTAAAAACCAGGAATCTCAATGTTTTGCCGGCAATCAACGGTGCCCTGGTGTTTGAAATTCATTCCCATTTCTTGCATGGGACCTAAGCATGCACCCAAGGACACAGATTTGATTTATCAACCAATTTATATGCACTGGAGCATGTGCATGTAGTTCAAATTTGAATTGCTCACCTGAAATGGCTAGAAAACCAATTTAATGTATGAAATGTTCAAATGAACCCTGAATAATTCCAATTCTTTTACGACACACATATAGTTGCATGTTCACTCCAGATAAAAGGTCTACCAATTCAAACACTGTCCATTGCCGATGTGACCCCATTATGTAATTCAAATCAAGATGAAAAATCAAGTAGATCGCACACAGTTTATTATCAGCAACCATGTGAGATGTAGTACAAAATATCTTGGAGCACCGTCGGTGTATAGTATGCCTATGGCTTACGCGAGAAGGTGCGTCAGCTACAATCCATGGCCGGCGTCTCAAGCACACTAGCTCGCTCCCCAAATATCATTTCACTGTTCAATCGTCGCGGGTGAAAGATGGACACGTGGACCCACGTCGTGAGGGCAACTTCGGTGGCCCACTCCAGCGAGAGCGCAGCCGCAGCCGCCATGCACGTGCTAGCAAGGTGCATGAGCGCGACCGCAATTTGCGATCGGGCGGCAAAGGCAGACCAAACGGCCGCTGTTGCTTCTTAGGTGGCGGCAGCAACATCTGCCTCGGGGATAGCAATTGGCGAGAGCGGCACAACAGCTGTCCATTCCGTAGCGGCGGCCTTAGCCCTGATGGAGGCCGCCCACGACCATGTCGAGGCCACCCACGCCCAGCTCCTGGCGGTCACCACACAAATCGAACGAAGCTTCTCCGACAACGGTCGGCAACCCACGGCCAAAGAGCTTGCAATCGCCGAGAGCGTTTGAGCAACCGTCCGTTCCTCCCCCGCATACCTTGCAACGATGGAGCACGTCCAAGCCCAGATCGTGTCCTCCCATTGCCAGCTCGTGGCGGCCTTTTCCAAAGAGATGGCGAACGCGGATGGCGAGATGCTTGCCGAGTATGGTGTGATGGATGTGTAGCGACCCGACCTCAGACGGTCAAGCCTCTGTGTATCCGTGCCATCCCTGGATCAGTATGCTGGCACACACAGTACATCAATGTATATATCAAAGTGCAATCACATGTATGAATAACGTAAAACTGATATATTCCTCATAAGTCTCGGTGAAACAAGTAATTGGGTGTGGAGTCCCATCAGCGCCATCGGCAGGTTGAGTGTAGACCGTAACCCTGCACGTATTCTTACTCGTCGGAAGAAAGTATACGCAACATGATACGTTGCAGCCGTGTAGGTCGAGTACATTGAATGTACCGCAAGATCACAACATGAATAAACAGATGGTAAAACTATACTATATGCAATTTGGCTTTGTGGCTCTGTATCTGAGTTTTGTTTGCGTAAACGCTGATTTTATTTTCCCTACATCAAAGGAATAAATGAAGTCTATACTATGGAGTTTTCTATCATGACATGGTTCCGCCAACCGATGTCTCATAGCCCAAAATCATCATATGTTGCCCACAATTAAGTTATCAATCCGGTGTTGAGAGTTCCGAGATAGATCCAAGTCCAGATGCTCAAATTGTCCGTAACCGGGGACACGGCTAATCGATTAGGTTTAAACCCTCTGCAGAGGTTTGTACACTTTACCCGCAAGATTCGATCCCTCTCTTTACGTTCTCGCACTTCAGGGTGTTTGAGAACAAGATGACCGAAACATGGTCTTCCGAAGAGTTCCTCTGACCACTGTCCCGTGCTCATCCAATTCTACCGTAGTTCTACATCTGCTAGCACCGCCCCAGCCAGAGTCACAACTAAGGTCAACCAAGCGAGCCCATAGTGACTTGCGGTTGCACGGGTAAGCTTCGGGCATGAAGTATTCTTCCGTCTCTTTGAGTCTGGGTGAAGCTTTCGCAAGATGTCATGGCGCTTCTCCATGCATCCCGCCAACCACTGGTTTCTCCAGGTGCCCGTCAACCATCCTTCACCCAGTGAGTGTGTATTGAATTCTAGTCTCGAGTCTTAAAGTCTTGAGGCCTTGAAGATGCAGTCCTTGCAGATTCCATCATGGAGTTATCGTCATTGGCGTAGATCCTCCATTCTCACACCACTCCCGAGCAATCATACCAACCCGTCTACTATAGCGTAGCATTAAAATAAATAACGTCCGGGCTTGGTAACAGGGTGATGGGTTCCTACCTCATGCATACTACTCAACTACAAGGATTCAATATCACTCTTTGGAGGGATTGTTGCGAAGATGACACTAGATGCAATAAAACACATAGGTATGAAAAACATGGTCAAAGTGAACTTGCACAATGCGTTGATGAAGATAACAACACTCTCACAAAATTTGATAGAACTATTCGTCACTCTCAGAAGAAAATCTATACAAGTCAAACATAGCATTCACATAAGCAATCATTCTAGCAAGCAATACTAACACTCAAAATAACAATTAAAACAAAAAACTCAATAATAAAACTCCAACAAAGTCCAAAGAAGCTTCAAATAAAACTAGAAAGAAAAACTACTAACGAAAATCTATGACTTTGCTACAAACATCTAATATAGTTTGCCGTAAGTAAAAACTTAACAACAATTAAAATATTAGACTAATAAATTAACAGAAAATAAAATGTAAAATAACTAATTTAACAGAAAGTATTTTTCCATAAAATTTTATTTGCAAAAAGAAACAAATAAAAAGCTTTTATAAAACTCTAACTATGACCTATAGAAGGTTTCATACAAAACTAAGGAAAATAAATTTTTTAAATAAAAATAAATTTTTCGTCTGTTGTCTAATATAAACACAACTAATTTTGTGAAAAGCGACAAAAAGAAATAATTTAAAACTAATAAAAACAATAAAGAAAAAGCTAAAACAAAACTAATAATAAAACAGTACTGTTTTGCTAAAATCCTAATTTAATTTAACCTGAAAATAAAATAGTAAATACTACTGGATAAACAAAGGCCCTAGAGACCAGGAGCAAAAAGAATCGGTCAAAAATAATATTCCTAACTCAAAATATCTCAAATCTAGTGATTTGAGAAAATTCATACAAACGCAAATTTAAACTGCTCAAATATGAAATACAATTGAACTAACAGAAACTTCAGCAAATTTGTGACACATAGCAATTGGAATCACTCAAAAATACTAAAAACTCTAAAAGATATGAATTTTCTAAGATTGCTATTTTCTGAAAAAAATGAATTACGGGATTTCGTGGATCTCACGGAGTAGTCGTCGGAGTTGGGGAAGAAGATCGGATCCGATGTTGCGGTTGCTCCTAGAGGAAAGGAGATCACGGGACGGTGGAGAGGAGATCATATAAACCTCAGGAGAGGTCGAGAGGCTGGCGGCAGCACTTGGCGGCGGTGGTGCTGCACTGCTTGCTGCTCTGCGGAGAGGAGAGGAGAGGAGAGGAGAGGAGAGGAGAGGTGTTGGTTTGATGTGTTGGAGGGGGTGCTTGGGTATTTATATTGGGAAGGGAGGGCTTTGCTTGGGGTAGGGACAAGAAATAGACTAGGATTAGGAAACAAAGAGGAAAAGATCTAGAAACAAATCGGAATAAGCGGAATAACGAAGCGGGATCAAATCCTACTAGGATTTGTAAAGAATAAAACCTGGGCTCCTGGCCCCTAGGTGTGTGCGTGCGATGGCCTTGGCCTTGGCCTTGGCGGTGGCTGGTCGGCTTGGGCCTTTGGCCCAAGGCGCTGCATATTTTTTTTTAACAAAATTTCACAGAACTAAAACAAAAACAAAATAATTAAAACTTTTATATAGGCATATAATATATCAAAATTTGCAGAAAAATATTTCCTACAAGATGAACATTATTCTAATGTCAAATAAAATCCACACAAATTTTAATAATTCACACAGTGGTACTGGTCCAATAAAAATCATTTTAAAATACCAAAATGACTTCAAATTAATTTCTCTCAATTTTCTGATGTAGGGAATCATGTTACCCTATTTTCCATATATTTTGTTTTTGGAGAAAAATAATTTGAATAAAACTCAAATAACTCCAAATTGGAAATAAATTCAAAAGAACTTTGAATTTAATTCTTTTAAAACTCCCAACTCATATTTCATATGTTTTGAAGAAGTCATTTTATCTTCGCTCGTGAAAATCATTGAGTTGCATAAAGTTTCAGAATTGGAAAATATTTTCAACACCCTTGTCATTTAAATAAATGGAAGAAGTCATGTCATCTTCTCTCCAGGGTTTTGTGATGAAAAGAATTTGAATTCGGAGATCATAAAAGAAAAATGAAAGTTTGGGAAAGTCCTTTAATTCCTCTCATTTAACCTTCAAAAGTTTGAATTTCACTCAATTTCACTCAATCATTCAGACAACAATCAAACAAACAATCAAAACTACAAGCATAGTTATTTATTTAATATAACATTCCAAAATTTAGAATTTTGGGATGTTACAAATCTACACACTTAAAATGAATCTAGTCCTCGAGATTGAAGAGGCTAGCAGGAAAGGTTAGGGTTTGGGGGTCTTCTAGCAAATCCATCAATCGGAATAGTCTAGTGTGCTACCACACTTAAAAACAGGGTTATGGTTCTGACAAAATTCATGTACTCCATCCTTTGGGTTGATGGTGTCGGTCTTCTCATATTCTTCGGGATAAATCTTTCACTGGTGCTCTTCCGGTCGGGGCATGACTTTTCTCAAAATCTCATGTCCTCTCAATCCTGATGAGATTCTTCCGAAGAGTGGATCTTCATATCTGACATGTCTGTCGTCAATACTAAGAGACTATCGGAACCTCCTGGCGGTCAACAATTTATGGCTTCTCCTGCAGGAAAAATGGTCGGGGTTGAATCTCACCGTATATCCTACGATTGGCAACGGTTGCCTGTACATGGATCAACCATCCTACCATTCTAGGGTTTAAACAAGGCTTTGACATCGTCGTCTCTCTACTATGGGTAAGTCTCTCAGATTTACCATTCCAAATAGCAAGAGCGAATGATACGAGTAAGTCGGTATGGTGATCAATCCATTCCGCACCCAGATCATTACCACATATAAGGTTTAGCGAATCTCGTATTTCTAACACTCGGGCATTCTCACAAGCATTGCAGAATTTCTCCTGTATTGAACAGGGATCGGGTAAATCCTTTGGTTCTGCAAGCCAAACAAAACATCTATCGTTTCTTCACAACTCTCGGGTTTTTGCGTAAACTCCTACGAAACATCTGCTGATCAAATCATAGCTTGTTCCAATATTTCTTCTTCCTAGGAATTCTTGATCCTTATTAATTTCCTGGGCCTGTGGGTTATGGGCCCACTTCAATACTTGCACAACTTGAACTCAATGTGGGAGTTACAATTGTTCCATTTTCCAACATTACACCACTTTAAATCCAATAACATTTCATTTCTTCATACCATCATATCAAAGATAAAACTCCAACTCATTTTTTCCAAACTCCAACCTGTGGGACACATTTCCATTTCCATTGGTCTAGTGTTCTTCATAGGGTACTATCACCCTTAAAATGAAATTCACAAATCCATCCATAGACCATATTTCTCATATCCTCGAAAATGGTCAAAATCCGTGTTCATAGAGTAACAACTCATACAATTAAACATATGAAAACATGTCACCTTAACTTTATTGATTTCATGAATCCATTACAAACTCGAGCACCCATTACATAACTCAACTCATTGAACTCATGAAAATGAAATTGCTTTCTACTACTCTTGTTTCCAATATTAAAATTCCAACTACTCAACTCCAGCTTTCATCTTGTTGTGACATTTAGTAGCATAATGTCCTGCTTCCTTGCAGCGAAAACAAATGACTTCCGACATGTCTCGGGGCTTCTTTGTGATTATGTAGGCTCCTTGGATTCTTGGCTTCTTTTCTGGACATTTACTAGCGTAATGACCTAAATCCTTGCACCTGTAACAAGTGATATGACTCAGGTCCTTCTCTGCGAAAATTGTGTTGTTCTGGGGTTGCCTTCTTTTTCTCTTCTGGATTTCTGTAATGATCAGAGCTTCTATTTCCGAGGGTCAAACTTCACTTCTGCTGTCGGAAATATCCGGATACTCTTTTCTTTCCTTGGTGCAATCTGCGAAAATGTCCTTCTTCTCCACATGAATAGCAGGCATTGGAGTAAAATCTGTTGAGGCCTTCTCCATCAGGGTCTTCAACACATTCCTTCATCACAGGTTCTTTCATAACTTCTCGGAGGGCTTCTTTCATTCCTTCTTCCTGCTCCTGAATAGTTTGTTGCACCATGGGGTAAATGTGACCTTTGGGTCGGGTAGTGGGTGGTTCCTTCACACAAGAAACAAGTCACACGACTAGTTGGGCATTCCTCACTGGATGTTTCTCCTCACAATGAGGGCATCCATCCTTGTGTTCCTGCTGGGTGTGTCCTATTTCTCCATAAATCTTGCAGGCACAAGGTTTATTTCTTGGTGTATCATGGTGCTTCCGGATAAGGCGAGATCTTGTCGAGTCTTCTTGAATTCTTCCCAAGTTCTTGCTCCATTAAATCCTTGTATGGCTTGATGCATTTTCCACCAGGTTGCAGCACTTCCTTCAAAGTCTTGAAGAGCGTCACGATACTTCATTCTTCCTTGAAACCAAATTGCTCCCAAGTGATTCTCCATGTTACGAATCCATAGCTCGCCTCCCGCTGAGTCTTGATCGAGAGAATATCATCCAACTTCATCCATCATCTATGGGGTCCAAAAGTTTTGGGATGAGATATGAGAGAGGTGGGGAGGGATATACACACAATACAAACAATAGTTTTTGAAGAAACAAGTTTTACTTTGTGGTTGTCGGAAAACATCAAACAAATGACAGCTCACAAATCGCCGCATCTAACGTAAGTGTGTAACAGGGGTTTGGTCTTCTAAACGTCAAATAATTCTTCAGATTCTTCAAATTCTTCTAGTCTTCGGAGTCTTCAATTGTTGCAGCTTCAACTCTTCTAATGCATGGTGAAACCCTTGTTACTTTGAAGAGGTCATCAGCTGTCCGATATCTTTCTTGGAGCGGCTTCAGTTGATCCTTCATGTGGTCAAAAGGGAAAAGGGGTATATTCTAACTATTTGAGGTGAGAGTGTCTATTTGATAAAATCTGAAAAGATGAGAAGTAAGAGTCTTTTTGAAAATAAAGTTTTAGAAATTTCCTGTCCTAGGGCTTTCCGATTTCTAGGGTCACGTCCTACAGTCAACATGTGCTCTGATACCATATCTGTAGCGACCCGACCTCAGACGGTCAAGCCTCTGTGTATCCGTGCCATCCCTGGATCAGTATGCTGGCACACACAGTACATCAATGTATATATCAAAGTGCAATCACATGTATGAATAACGTAAAACTGATATATACCTCATAAGTCTCAGCGGAAACAAGTAATTGGGTGTGGAGTCCCATCAACGCCATCGGCAGGTTGAGTGTAGACCGTAACCCTGTACCGTATTCTTACTCGTCGGAAGAAAGTATCTGCAACATGATACGTTGCAGCCGTGTAAGTCAGTACATTGAATGTACCGGCAAGATCACAACATGAATAAACAGATGGTAAAACTATACTATATGCAATTTGGCTTTGTGGCTCTGTATCTGAGTTTTGTTTGCGTAAAAGCTGATTTTATTTTCCCTACATCAAAGGAATAAATGAAGTCTGTACTATGGAGTTTTCTATCATGACATGGTTCCGCCAACCGATGTCTCATAGCCCAAAATCATCATATGTTGCCCACAATTAAGTTATCAATCCGGTGTTGAGAGTTCGAGATAGATCCAAGTCCGGATGCTCAAATTGTCCGTAATCGGGACACGGCTAATCGATTAGGTTTAAACCCTCTGCAGAGGTTTGTACACTTTACTCGCAAGATTCGATCCATCTCTTTACGTTCTCGCACTTGAGGTGTTTGAGAACAGGATGACCAAACATGGTCTTCGAAGAGTTCCTCGACCTTTGTCGGTGCTCATCCAATCCTACCGTAGTTCTACATCGCTAGCACCGCCCCAGCCAGAGTCACAACTAAGGTCAACCAAGCGAGCCCATAGTGACTTGCGGTTGCACGGGTAAGCTTCCGGGCATGAAGTATTCTTCCGTCTCTTTGAGTCTGGGTGAAGCTTTCCGCAAGATGTCATGGCGCTTCTCCATGCATCCGGCCAACCTTTGGTTTCTCCAGGTGCCCGTCAACCATCCTTCACCCAAGAGTGTGTATTGAATTCTAGTCTCGATTCTTGAAGTCTTGAGGCCTTGAAGATGCAGTCCTTGCAGATTCCATCATGGAGTTATCGTCATTGGCGTAGATCCTCCATTCTCACACCACTCCGAGCACTCATACCAACCCGTCTACTATAGCGTAGCATTAAAATAAATAACGTCCGGGCTTGGTAACAGGGTGATGGGTTCCTACCTCATGCATACTACTCAACTACAAGGATTCAATATCACTCTGGAGGGATTGTTGCGAAGATGACACTAGATGCAATAAAACACATAGGTATGAAAAACATGGTCAAAGTGAACTTGCCTGGTACGTTGATGAAGATAACAACACTCTCACAAAATTTGATAGAACTATTCGTCACTCTCCGAAGAAAATCTATACAAGTCAAACATAGCATTCACATAAGCAATCATTCTAGCAAGCAATACTAACACTCAAAATAACAATTAAAACAAAAAAACTCAATAATAAAACTCCAACAAAGTCCAAAGAAGCTTCAAATAAAACTAGAAAGAAAAACTACTAACGAAAATCTATGACTTTGCTACAAACATCTAATATAGTTTGCCGTAAGTAAAAACTTAACAACAATTAAAATATTAAACTAATAAATTAACAGAAAATAAAATGTAAAATAACTAATTTAACAGAAAGTATTTTTTCCATAAAATTTTATTTGCAAAAGAAACAAATAAAAAGCTTTTATAAAACTCTAACTATGACCTATAGAAGGTTTCATACAAAACTAAGGAAAATAAATTTTTTAAATAAAATAAATTTTTCGTCTGTTGTCTAATAGAAACAGAACTAATTTTGTGAAAAGTGACAAAAAGAAATAATTTAAAACTAATAAAAACAATAAAGAAAAAGCTAAAACAGAACTAATAATAAAACAGTACTGTTTTGCTAAAATCCTAATTTAAATTAACCTGAAAATAAAATACTAAATACTACTGGATAAACAAAGGTCCTAGAGACCAGGAGCAAAAAGAATCGGTCAAAATAATATTCCTAACTCAAAATATCTCAAATCTAGTGATTTGAGAAAATTCATCTAAACACAAATTTAAACTGCTCAAATATGAAATACAATTGAACTAACAGAAACTTCAGCAAATTTGTGACACATAGCAATTGGAATCACTCAAAAATACTAAAAACTCTAAAAGATATGAATTTTCTAAGATTGCTATTTTCTGAAAAAAATGAATTACAGGATTTCGTGGATCTCACGGAGTAGTCGTCGGAGTTGGGGAAGAAGATCGGATCCGATGTTGCGGTTGCTCCTAGAGGAAAGGAGATCACGGGACGGTGGAGAGGAGATCATATAAACCTCAGGAGAGGTCGAGGCGCGGGCGGCAGCACTTGGCGGCGGTGGTGCTGCTGCTGCTGCTGCTGCGGAGAGGAGAGGAGAGGAGAGGAGAGGTGTTGGTTTGATGTGTTGGAGGGGGTGCTTGGGTATTTATATTGGGGAGGGAGGGCTTTGCTTGGGGTAGGGACAAGAAATAGACTAGGATTAGGAAACAAAGAGGAAAAGATCTAGAAACAAATCGGAATAAGCGGAATAACGAACGGGATCAAATCCTACTAGGATTTGTAAAGAATAAAACCTGGGCTCCTGGCCCCTAGGTGTGTGCGTGCGATGGCCTTGGCCTTGGCCTTGGCGGTGGCTGGTCGGCGGCTTGGGCCTTTGGCCCAAGGCGCTGCATATTTTTTTTAACAAAATTTCACAGAACTAAAACAAAAACAAAATAATTAAAACTTTTATATAGGCATATAATATATCAAAATTTGCAGAAAAATATTTCCTACAAGATGAACATTATTCTAATGTCAAATAAAATCCACACAAATTTTAATAATTCACACACTGGTACTGGTCCAATAAAAATCATTTTAAAATACCAAAATGACTTCAAATTAATTTCTCTCCAATGTTACGATGTAGGGAATCATGTTACCCTATTTTCCATATATTTTGTTTTGGAGAAAATAATTTGAATAAAACTCAAATAACTCCAAATTGTAAATAAATTCAAAAGAACTTTGAATTTAATTCTTTTAAAACTCCCAACTCATATTTCATATGTTTTGAAGATGTCATTTTATCTTCGCTCGTGAAAATAATTGAGTTGCATAAAGTTTCAGAATTGGAAAATATTTTCAACACCCCTTGTCATTTAAATAAATGGAAGAAGTCATGTCATCTTCTCTCCAGGGTTTTGTGATGAAAAGAATTTGAATTCCCGGAGATCATAAAAGAAAAATGAAAGTTTGGGAAAGTCCTTTAATTCCCTCTCATTTAACCTTCAAAAAGTTTTGAATTTCACTCAATTTCACTCAATCATTCAGACAACAATCAAACAAACAATCAAAACTACAAGCATAGTTATTTATTTAATATAACATTCCAAAATTTAGAATTTTGGGATGTTACAGGATGCCATGGAGCCCCTTCCCAGGAGACCGTCAGACGCGAGCTGGACATGGAGGTGGTGGCGGAGATCGACCAGCACCAGCCATAGTAGTACTCTTTGTTTTGTTTAATTAAGAGCGCCGATCTTTAATTTTTTAGAGTAATGTTTAGGTCAGCTAGCTCTGTTTAATTGCTGAACTTGCTCGATTAAGAAGTGTGGGTGTGCTATAGTCTCCTTTGTGTACCCAAATTATGCAATGACGTGGATGACCACTATAACCATGGAAATTCGAACCAAAAATTTTGACGTTCAAACTCATCACAGACTGGTTAAGCTATCTGAATCGTTTGTGATGTCCACATATCGTAGACAGTTCTGATTAAGGGACCGTGTCTGATGACACTTTGCGCGCCAGTTTTTTGGCTGAAGCGATTCCAAATTTTTGGCTTCCACGGAAATATCTACCTCCCCGCCCCCTCCCCTTACCAAAAGCCACATTTCCCCTCTTTCCGTCTTCCTTCCAAGTTGAAACCCTCACTCCTTGCTTGCAGCGTCGCCGCCTCCTCGCCGGCGACCCTCCTCACGTTGCTCGGCCTCCTCTATCCAGGTAGGTAATCCACACCCGACCCCCATACTCCTCCTCCTTCCACATCCCACATGCCCCGACTGCCGGCCTTGGCCTTGACACCTTCCACCCAAATCACCGACCCCTCCACCAAATAAGCGCCGGTCTAAACCATGGTGCACGCAGTATAGCCAGGACCTCAAGGAGCATTTGGCAGCGGAGAAGCAAATCGCGGCCGCACGCGCAGATGAGGTCGCGATGGCTGCCATTCATGCCGACCCCAGATATTGAAGGACCACCTTGCCAATTGCTAGCTACGCCCGGTTAAGCATGCTTGGTTTACCCGTTGCGTGTGCTGCTCCTGTTGGGGAACGTAGCAGAAATTCAAAATTTTCCTACGTGTCACCAAGATCTATCTATGGAGAAACCAGCAACGAGGGGAAGGAGAGTGCATCTACATACCCTTGTAGATCGCTAAGCGAAGCGTTCATGTGAAGCGGGGTTGATGGAGTCGTACTCGTCGTGATTCAAATCACTTGGAGATCCTAGTGCGAGCAGACGGCACCTCGCGTTCAACACACGTACAGCCGGTGGCGTCTCCCATGCCTTGATCCAGCAAGGAGAGAGGGAGAGGTTGAGAAGACTCCATCCAGCAGCAACACAGCAGGCGTGGTGGTGGTGGAGGCGTGGCAATCCCGCAAGGCTTCGCCAAGCACCAAGGGAGAGGAGGAGGAGGAGAGGCAGGGCTGCACCAAGAGGAGAAGTTCTCATGTGTATGGCAGCCCCAAACCTCAACTATATATAGGGGGAAGGGGGGGCTGCGCCCCCTTCAGGGTTTCCCCACCCCAATGGGTGCGGCCAGCCCTATATCCCATCTAGGGGGGGCGGCCAAGGGGGGAGGAGTGCCTCCCAAGTCAAGTGGAGGCCTCCCCCTTTAGGGTTTTCCCCTTCCCATGCGCATGGGCCTTGGGGGGGCTGGTGCCCTTGGCCCATTATGGCTAGGGCGCCCCCCTACAGCCAATGCTACTGTATTGGACGTGGTGGAACAATTTCCGGACCTCCGGACCCCTCCGGAATCCTCCGGAACCTTCTGGAAGCTTCCCGGTACAATACCGAAAAAACTCGAACTTTTTCCGGAACCCGAACAACAACTTTCCATATATAAATCTTTACCTCCGGACCATTCCGGAACTCCTCGCGACGTCCGCGATCTCATTCGGTAACCACATACAAACTTCCTTTATAACCCTAGCGTCATCGAACCTTAAGTGTGTAGACCCTACGGGTTCGGGAGACATGTAGACATGACCGAGACGTTCTCCGGTCAATAACCAATAGCGGGATCTGGATACCCACATTGGCTCCCACATGTTCCACGATGATCTCATCGGATGAACCACGATTTCAAGGACTCAATCGATCCCGTATACAATTCCCTTTGTCTAGCGGTATTGTACTTGCCCGAGATTCGATCGTCGGTATCCCGATACCTTGTTTAATCTCGTTTCCGGCAAGTCTCTTTACTCGTTCCGTAACACATCATCCGTGATCAACTCCTTGATCACATTGTGCACATTATGATGATGTCCTACCGAGTGGGCCCAGAGATACCTCTCCGTTTACGGAGTGAAAAATCCAGTCTCGATTCGTGCCAACCCGCAGACACTTTCGGAGATACCTGTAATGCACCTTTATAGCCACCCGATTACGTTGTGACGTTTGGTACACCAAAGCATTCCTACGGTATCCGGAGTTGCACAATCTCATGGTCTAAGGAAATGATACTTGACATTAGAAAAGCTTTAGCATACGAACTACGATCTTTGTGCTAGGCTTAGGATTGGGTCTTGTCCATCACATCATTCTCCAAATGATGTGATCCTGTTATCAACGACATCCAATGTCCATGGTCAGGAAACCGTAACCATCTATTGATCAACGAGCTAGTCAACTAGAGGCTTACTAGGGACATGGTGTTGTCTATGTATCCACACATGTATTGCGGTTTCCGGTCAATACAATTATAGCATGAATAATAAACGATTATCATGAACAAGGAAATATAATAATAACTAATTTATTATTGCCTCTAGGGCATATTTCCAACAGTCTCCCACTTGCACTAGAGTCAATTATCTAGTCCACATCGCCATGTGATTAACACTCACAGGTCACATCACCATGTGACCAACATCCAAAGAGTTTACTAGTGTCACTAAACTAGTTCTCATCATCATGTGATTAAGACTCAATGAGTTCTGGGGTTTGATCATGTTTTGCTTGTAAGAGAGGTTTTAGTCAACGGGTCTGAACCTTTCAGATCCGTGTGTGCTTTTCAAATTTCTAGGTCATATTGTAAACGCTGCTTCCACGCTCCACTTGGATCTATTCCAAATGGTTGCTCCACTATACGTATCCGGTTTGCTACTCAGAGTCACTCGGATAGGTGTTAAAGCTTGCATCGACATAACCCTTTACATCGAACTCTTTATCACCTCCATAATCGAGAAACATATCCTTATTCCTCTAAGGATAGTTTTGACCGCTGTCCAATGATCCGTTCCTGGATCATTCTTGTACCCCTTGACTGATTCATGGCTAGGCACACTTCCGGTGCGGCACACAGCATAGCATACTATAGAGCCTACGTCTAAAGCATAGGGGACGACCTTCGTCCTTTCTCTCTTTTCTGTCGTGGTCGAGCTTTAAGTCTTAACTTCATACCTTACATCTCAGGCAAGAACTCCTTCTTTGAGTGATCCATCTTGAACACTTTCAAGATCATGTCAAGGTATATGCTCATTTGAAAGTACCATTAAGCGTTTTTGATCTATCCTTATAGATCTTGATGCTCAATGTTCAAGTAGCTTAATCCAGGTTTTCTATTTGAAAAACATCTTTCAAATAACCCTATATGCTTTCCAGAAATTCTACATCATTTCTGATCATCAATATGTCAACAACATGTACTCATCGAAATTCTATAGTGCTCCCACTCACTTCTTTGGAAATACAAGTTTCTCATAAACTTTGTATAAACCCAAAATCTTTGATCATCCTATCAAAGTGCATATTCCAACTCGAGATGCTTACTCCGGTCCTTAGAAGGATCGCTGGAGCTGGCATACCTTTTGGCATCCTTAGGATCGACAAAACTTTTCTGATTGTATCACATACAACCTTTCCTTACGTAAACTGGTAAGGAAACTCGTCTTGACATCCATCTGCCAGATTTCATAAATGCAGCTAACGCTAACATGATTCCGACAGACTTAAGCATCGCTACGGATGAGAAAATCTCATCGTAGTCAACTCCTTGAACTTGTGAAAGACTCTTCGCCACAAGTCGAGCTTCATAGACGGTGACGTTACCGTCCACGTCTGTCTTCTTCTTAAAGATCCATTTATCTCAATGGCTTGCCGATCATCGGGAAAGTCCACCAAAGTGCATGCTTTGTTCTGATACATGGATCCTATCTCGGATTTCATGGCTTCTAACCATTTGTTGGAATATGGGCCCACCATCGCTTCTCCATAGCTCGTAGGTTCATTGTTGTCTAGCAACATGACCTTCAAGACAGGATTACTGTACTACTCTGAAGTAGTACGCATCCTTGCCACCCTACGAGGTACGGTAGTGATTTGATCTAAAACTTCATGATCACTATCATAAGTTTCTACTTCAATTGGTGTAGGCGCCACAGGAACAACTTCCTGTGCCCTGCTGCACACTAGTTGAAGTGATGGTTCAATAACCTCATCAAGTCTCCACCATCCTCCCACTCAATTCTTTCGAGACGAACTTTTCCTCGAGAAAGGACCCGATTCAAGAAACAATGCCTATTGCCTCCGGATATGAATTAGGAGGTATACCCAACTATTTTGGGTGTCCTATGAAGATGCATTTTGTCCGCTTTGGGTTCGAGCTTATCAACCTGAAACTTTTCCACATAAGCGTCGCAGCCCCAAACTTTTAAGAAAGCGACAACTTAGGTTTCTCCAAGCGGTGTCGTCTCAAGCGGAATTACGTGGTGCCCCATTAAAGTGAGTGCGGTTGTCTCTAATGCCTAACCCATGAGCGATAGTGGTAATTTGATAAGAGACATCATGGTACACACCATATCTAATAGGGTGCAACTATGATGTTCGGACACACCATCACACTATGGTGTTCCAGGCGGTATTAATTGTGAAACAATTTCCACAATGTCTTAATAGCGTGCCAAAGCTCGTAACTCAGATACTCATCTCTATGATCATATCATAGACATTTTATCCTCTTGTCACGATGATCTTTAACTTCACTCTGAAATTACTTGAACCATTCAATAATTCAGACTTGTGTTTCATCAAGTAAATACACTCGGTATCTACTTAAATCATCCGTGAAGTAAGAACATAACGATATTCCTTGCATGCCTCGGCACTCATTGGACTGCACACATCAAAATGTGTTACTTCCAACATGTTGCTATCTTGTTCCATCTTCTTTGAAACCGAGGCTTTTGGTCATCTTGCCCATGTGGTATGATTTGCATATCTCAAGTGATTCAAAATCAAGTGATTCCAAACGATCCATCTGCATGGAGTTTCTTCATGCGTATACACCAATAGACATGGTTCGCATGTCTCAAACTTTTCAAAACGAGTGAGTCCAAAGATCCATCAACATGGAGCTTCTTCATGTGTTTTACACCAATATGACTTACATGGCAGTGCCACAAGTAAGTGGTACTATCATTACTATCTTATATCTTTTGGCGATCGAGATTCAATAAACCATTCTTTTTAGGTGCAAGACCATTGAAGGTATTTATTCAAATAAATAGAGTAACCATTATTCTCCTTAAATGAATAACCGTATTGCGTTAGACATAATCCAACCATGTCTATGCTCAACGCAAACACCAAATAATAATTTTAGGTCTAACTCCAATCTCGATGGTAGAGGGAGCGTGCGATGCTTGATCACATCAACCTTGGAAACACTTCCAACACGTATCGTCAGCTCACCTTTAGCTAGTCTCCGTTTATTCCGTAGCTTTTGTTTCGAGTTACTAACACTTAGCAACCGAACCGGTATCTAATACCCTGGTGCTACTAGGAGTATTAGTAAAGTACACATTAACATAATGTATATCCAATATACTTCTATCGACCTTGCCAGCCTTCTTATCTACCAAGTATCTAGGGTAATTCTACTCCAGTGGTTGTTCCCCTTATTACAGAAGCACTTAATCTCGGGTTTGGGTTCAACCTTGGGTTTCTTCACTAGAGCAGCAACTGATTTGCCGTTTCATGAAGTATCCCTTGTTGCCCTTGCCCTTCTTGAAACCAGTGGTTTTACCAACCATCAACAATTGATGCTCCTACTTGACTTCTACTTTCGCGGTGTCAAACATCGCGAACACTTCAAGGATCATCATATCTATCCCTGATATGTTATAGTTCATCACGAAGCTCTAGCAGCTTGGTGGCAATGACTTTGGAGAATCATCACTATCTCATCTGGAAGATTAACTCCCACTCGATTCAAGTGATTGTTGTACCCAGAAAATCTGAGTACAAGCTCAACGATTGAGATCTTCTCCCTTAGTTTGTAGGCTAAGAAAATCGTCGGAGGTCTCATACCTCTTGACGTGGGCACGAGCCAGAAATCCCAATTTCAGCCCTCGAAACATCTCATATGTTCATGACGTTTGGCGTCTTTGGTGCCTCTACTCTAAACCATTTAACTGAACTATCACGTAGTTATCAAAGCGTGTATGTCCGATGTTCGCAACATCCACAAGCGGCGTTTGGGGTTCAGCACTGTGAGCGATGCATTAAGGACATAAGCTTTCTCTGTCGCATAATCGCTACTTTCAACTTTCAACTATATTTTCTCTAGGAACATATCTAAGCAGTGGAACTAAAGCGCGAGCTTCGACATAATTTGCAAAAGGTCTTTTGACTATGTTCAAGATAATTAAGTTCATCTTATGAACTCCCACTCAGATAGACATCCCTCTGGTCATCTAAGTGATTACATGATCCGAGTCAACTAGGCGTGTCCGATCATCACATGAGACGGACTAGTCATCATCGGTGAACATCTTCATGTTGATCGTATCTACTATCGACTCATGCTCGACCTTTCGGTCTCTCGTGTTCGAGGCCATGTGCGTACATGCTAGGCTCGTCAAGTTAACCCTAAGTGTTTGGCGTGTGTAAATCTGTCTTACACCGTTGTATGTGAACGTAAGAATCCATCACACCCGATCATCACGTGGTGCTTAGAAGCGACGAACTTTAGCAACGGTGCACAGTTAGGGGAAACACTTTCTTGAAATTTTAATGAGGGATCATCTTATTTACTACCGTCGCTCTAAGCAAATAAGATGCATAAACATGATAAACATCACATGCAATCAAATAGTGACATGATATGGCCAATATCATTTTGCTCCTTTTGATCTCCATCTTCGGGGCTCCATGATCATCATCGTCACCGGCATGACACCATGATCTCCATCATCGTGTCTCCATGAAGTTGTCTCGCCAACTTATTACTTCTACTACTATGGCTACCGGTTAGCAATAAAGTAAAGTAATTACATGGCGTTTGTTCAATGACACACAGGTCATACAATAAATTAAGACAACTCCTATGGCTCCTACCGGTTGTCATACTCATCGACATGCAAATCGTGATTCCTATTACAAGAACATGATCAATCTCATACATCACATATCATTCATCACATTCTTCTTGGCCATATCACATCACATAGCATACCCTGCAAAAACAAGTTAGACGTCCTCTAATTGTTGTTTGCATGTTTTACGATGGCTGCTATGGGTTTCTAGCAAAACGTTTCTTACCTCATAAAACCACAGCGTGATATGCCAATTGCTATTTACCCTTCATAAGGACCCTTTTCATCGAATCCGTTCCGACTAAAGTGAGAGAGGCGGCACCGCTAGCCACCTTATGCACCAAGTGCATGTCGATTCGGTGGAACCTGTCTCACGTAAGTGTACGTGTAAGGTCGGTCCGGGCCACTTCATCCCACAATACCGTCGAAACAAGATTGGACTAGTAGCGGTAAGCATATTGAACAAAATCAACGCCCACAACTACTTTGTGTTCTACTCGTGCAAAGAATCTACGCAATAGACCTAGCTCATGATGCCTTTGTTGGGGAGCGTAGCAGAAATTCAAAATTTTCCCACGTGTCACCAAGATCTATCTATGGAGAAACCAGCAGCGAGGGAAGGAGAGTGCATCTACATACCCTTGTAGATCGCTAAGCGGAAGCGTTCATGTGAGCAGGGTTGATGGAGTCATACTCGTCGTGATTCAAATCACTGGAGATCCTAGTGCTGAGCAGACGGCACCTCCGCGTTCAACACACGTACAACCGGTGGCGTCTCCCATGCCTTGATCCAGCAAGGAGAGAGGGAGAGGTTGAGGCAGACTCCATCCAGCAGCAACACAACGGCGTGGTGGTGGTGGAGGGCGTGGCAATCCCATGCAAGGCCGCCAAGCACCAAGGGAGAGGAGGAGGAGGAGGAGGAGGGCTGCACCAAGAGGAGAAGTTCTCATGTGTATGGCAGCCCCAAACCTCAACTATATATAGGGGAAGGGGCTGCGCCCCTTCAGGTTTCCCCACCCCAATGGGTGCGGCCAGCCCTATATCCCATCTAGGGGGGGCGGCCAAGGGGGGAGGAGTGCCTCCCAAGTCAAGTGGAGGCCTCCCCCTTTAGGGTTTTCCCCTTCCCATGCGCATGGGCCTTGGGGGGGCTGGTGCCCTTGGCCCATTATGGCTAGGGCTCCCCCCTACAGCCCATGCTACTGTATTGGACGTGGTGGAACAATTTCCGGACCTCCGGACCCCTCCGGAATCCTCCGGAACCTTCTGGAAGCTTCCCGGTACAATACCGAAAAAACCCGAACTTTTTCCGGAACCCGAACAACAACTTTCCATATATAAATCTTTACCTCCGGACCATTCCGGAACTCCTCGTGACGTCCGGGATCTCATCCGGGACGTCCGGGATCTCATTCGGTAACCACATACAAACTTCCTTTATAACCCTAGCGTCATCGAACGTTAAGTGTGTAGACCCTACGGGTTCGGGAGACATGTAGACATGACCGAGACGTTCTCCGGTCAATAACCAATAGCGGGATCTGGATACCCATATTGGCTCCCACATGTTCCACGATGATCTCATCGGATGAACCACGATTTCAAGGACTCAATCGATCTCGTATACAATTCCCTTTGTCTAGCGGTATTGTACTTGCCCGAGATTCGATCGTCGGTATCCCGATACCTTGTTCAATCTCGTTTCCGGCAAGTCTCTTTACTCGTTCCATAACACATCATCCGTGATCAACTCCTTGATCACATTGTACACATATGATGATGTCCTACCGAGTGGGCCCAGAGATACCTCTCCGTTTACGGAGTGACAGATCGATCTCGATTCGTGCCAACCCATGCAGACACTTTCGGAGATACCTGTAATGCACCTTTATAGCCACCCGATTCGTTGTGACGTTTGGTAAACCCAAAGCATTCCTATGGTATCCGGAGTTGCACAATCTCATGGTCTAAGGAAATGATACTTGACATTAGAAAAGCTTTAGCATACTGAACTACGATCTTTGTGCTAGGCTTAGGATTGGGTCTTGTCCATCACATCATTCTCCAAATGATGTGATCCTGTTATCAACGACATCCAATGTCCATGGTCAGGAAACCGTAACCATCTATTGATCAACGAGCTAGTCAACTAGAGGCTTACTAGGGACATGGTGTTGTCTATGTATCCACACACGTATTGCGGTTTCCGGTCAATACAATTATAGCATGAATAATAAAAGATTATCATGAACAAGGAAATATAATAATAACTAATTTATTATTGCCTCTAGGGCATATTTCCAACAGCTCCTGCCTTTCCTTCACAAATTCTAGTGAATTGTGCTATCTAATTTCACCATGCAATTTGTTGCTCTGGTGTATATGTTCTATATATCGTGCAGTGTGGTGCTCACTTATTAACTGTTTTGTTAATTAGTTGTTGTCTTTAGTTAATTGTTCGGTTCAATTCTGCAAATGTGATGTTCAATTCTTCAGGCTGCAATTTTGTATTGTCTTCCATGTGAGAAATAAATCGAAATTATCTTTACAAAATTATGGGTGCATTCTATTATTGTATACCATGTGAGGAATAAATTGAATTTGGCTATAGTAGATACATGAGAAACAAATACAATTGCTACAATTGGCTATAGTTAACTGTTTGGTTAACTCTCTGATCTTCTATTAGTAGTGTGTTATATTGTGCAATGTGGTGCTCAGTTAATGTTTGGTTCATTTGTTGTTGTGTTTAGTTAACTGCTTGGTTCAATTCTGCAATGCGATGTCCAATTGTCTTGGGTAGAATTTTGTATTGTTGTGCATGTGAGGAATAAATCGAATTTGGCCGCACTTAATACATGAGAAACATATACAAGTGCTATATTTCCTAGTTCTTAATCATGCTTGGTTTGGGTAAATGGGTTGTCCGTGTGGCTTCAATTAATCTGATGCATCTGCAATGTGCTTATTTTTCATCAACATATTTTACTGATAGCATGCGAACCCTTACTTAACGCGAATCTCGTATTCTAACGGGCATTCTCACAAGCATTGCAGAATTTCTCTCTTATTGAACAGGATCGGGTAAATCCTTTATTCTCAAAGCCAAACAAACATCTATCGTTTCTTCACAACTCTCGGGTTTTGCGTAAACTCCTCTGACATCTGCTGATCAAATCATAGCTTGTTCCAATATTTCTTCTTCTAGAATTCTTGATCCTTATTAATTTCCTGGGCCTGTGGTTATGGGCCCTTCAATACTGCACAACTTGAACTCAATGTGGGAGTTACAATTGTTCCATTTTCCAACATTACACCACTTTAAATCCAATAACATTTCATTTCTTCATACCATCATATCAAGATAAAACTCCAACTCATTTTTCCAAACTCCAACCTGTGGGACATTTCCATTTCCATTGGTCTAGTGTTCTTCATAGGGTACTATCTTATAAATGAAATTCACAAATCCATCCATAGACCATATTTCTCATATCCTCGAAAATGGTCAAATCCGTGTTCATAAGTAACAACTCATACAATTAAACATATGAAAACATGTCACCTTAACTTTATTGATTTCATGAATCCATTACAAACTCTGAGCACCCATTACATAACTCAACTCATTGAACTCATGAAAATGAAATTGCTTTCTACTACTCTTGTTTCCAATATTAAAATTCCAACTACTCAACTCCAGCTTTCATCTTGTTGTGACATTTAGTAGCATAATGTCCTGCTTCCTTGCAGCGAAAACAAATGACTTCCGACATGTCTCGGGGCTTCTTTGTGATTATGTGGCTCCTGGATTCTTGGCTTCTTTTACGGACATTTACTAGCGTAATGACCTAAATCCTTGCACTGTAACAAGTGATATGACTCAGGTCCTTCTCTGAAAATTGTGTGTTGCAGGGTTGCCTTCTTTTTCTCTTCTGGATTTCTGTAATGATCAGGCTTCTATTTCCAGGTCAAACTTCATACGCTGTCGGAAATATCCGGATACTCTTTTCTTTCCTTGGTGCAATCTGCGAAAATGTCCTTCTTCTCCACATGAATAGCGAGGCATTGGAGTAAAATCTGTTGAGGCCTTCTCCATCGGGGTCTTCAACACATTCCTTCATCACGAGTTCTTTCATAACTTCTAGGGCTTCTTTCATTCCTTCCTGCTCTGAATAGTTTGTTGCACCATGGGGTAAATGTGACCTTGGGTCGGGTAGTGGGTGGTTCCTTCACAGAAACAAGTCACACGACTAGTTGGGCATTCCTCAGTTGGATGTTTCTCCTCACAATGAGGCATCCATCCTTGTGTTCCTGCTGGTGTGTCCTATTTCTCCATAAAAATCTTGCGGCACAAGGTTTATTTCTTGGTGTATCATGGTGCTTCGGATAGGCGAGATCTTGTCGAGTCTTCTTGAATTCTTCCCAAGTTCTTGCTCCATTAAATCCTTGTATGCTTGATGATGCATTTTCCACCAGGTTGCAGCACTTCCTTCAAAGTCTTGAAGGCGTCACGATACTTCATTCTTCCTTGAAACCAAATTGCTCCAAGTGATTCTCCATGTTCGAATCCATAGCTCGCCTCCGGTGAGTCTTGATCGAGAATATCAGTCAACTTCATCCATCATCTATGGGGTCCAAAAGTTTTGGGATGAGATATGAGAGAGTGGGGAGGGATATACACAATACAAACAATAGTTTTGAAGAAACAAGTTTTACTTTGTGGTTGTCGGAAAACATCAAACAAATGACAGCTCACAAATCGCGCATCTAACGTAAGGTATAACGAGGTTTGGTCTTCTAAGCGTCAAATAATTCTTGATTCTTCAAATTCTTCTAGTCTTGGTCTTCAATTGTTGCAGCTTCAACTCTTCTAATGCATGGTGAAACCCTTGTTACTTTGAAGAGTCATCGGCTGTCAGATATCTTTCTTGGGCGGCTTGATTGATCCTTCATGTAGTCAAAGGAAAGGGGTATATTCTAACTATTTGAGGTGAGTGTCTATTTGATAAAATCTGAAAAGATGAGAAGTAAGAGTCTTTTGAAAATAAAGTTTTAGAAATTTCTGTCCTAGGGCTTTCCGATTTCTAGGGTCCGTCCACAGTCAACATGTGCTCGATACCATATCATGGCGACCCGACCTCAGACGGTCAAGCCTCTGTGTATCCGTGCCATCCACGGATCAGTATCTGGCACACAGTACATCAATGTATATATCAAAGTGCAATCACATGTATGAATAACGTAAAACTGATATATACCTCATAAGTCTGGGAAACAAGTAATTGGGTGGAGTCCCATCAGCGCCATCGGCAGGTTGAGTGTAGACCAACCTGTCCGTATTCTTACTCATGAAAGTATACGCAACATGATACGTTGCAGCCGTGTAAGTCGATTACATTGAATGTCTGCAAGATCACAACATGAATAAGCAGATGGTAAAACTATACTATATGCAATTTGGCTTTGTGGCTCGTATCTGAGTTTTGTTTGCGTAAAAGCTGATTTTATTTTCCCTACATCAAAGGAATAAATGAAGTCTGTACTATGGAGTTTTCTATCATGACATGGTTCCGCCAACCGATGTCTCATAGCCCAAAATCATCATATGTTGCCCACAATTAAGTTATCAATCCGGTGTTGAGAGTTCGAGATAGATCCAAGTCCGGATGCTCAAATTGTCCGTAGCAGGGGACAGCTAATCGATTAGGTTTAAACCCTCTGCAGAGGTTTGTACACTTTACATAAGATTCGATCCATCTCTTTACGTTCTCGCCGAGGTGTTTGAGAACAGGATGACGAAACATGGTCTTCGAAGAGTTCCTCGACCACTGTCGGTGCTCATCCAATCCTACCGTAGTTCTACATCGCTAGCACCGTCCCAGCGAGTCACAACTAAGGTCAACCAGCGAGCCCATAGTGACTTGCGGTTGCGCAGGTAAGCTTCCGGCATGAAGTATTCTTCCGTCTCTTTGAGTCTGGGTGAAGCTTTCCATAAGATGTCATGGCGCTTCTCCATGCATCGGCCAACCCTTGGTTTCTCCGGTGCCCGTCAACCATCCTTCACCCGATGAGTGTGTATTGAATTCTAGTCTCGATTCTTGAAGTCTTGAGGCCTTGAAGATGCAGTCCTTGCAGATTCCATCATGGAGTTATCGTCATTGGCGTAGATCCTCCATTCTCACACCACTCCGAGCACTCATACCAACCCGTCTACTATAGCGTAGCATTAAAATAAATAACGTCCCGGGCTTGGTAACGGTGATGGGTTCCTACCTCATGCATACTACTCAACTACAAGGATTCAATATCACTCTGGAGGGATTGTTGCGAAGATGACACTAGATGCAATAAAACACATAGGTATGAAAAACATGGTCAAAGTGAACTTGCCTGAATGCGTTGATGAAGATAACAACACTCTCACAAAATTTGATAGAACTATTAAGTCACTCTCAGAAGAAAATCTATACAAGTCAAACATAGCATTCACATAAGCAATCATTCTAGCAAGCAATACTAACACTCAAAATAACAATTAAAACAAAAAAACTCAATAATAAAACTCAACAAAGTCCAAAGAAGCTTCAAATAAAACTAGAAAGAAAACTACTAACGAAAATCTATGACTTTGCTACAAACATCTAATATAGTTTGCGTAAGTAAAAACTTAACAACAATTAAAATATTAAACTAATAAATTAACAGAAAATAAAATGTAAAATAACTAATTTAACAGTATTTTTTTCCATAAAATTTTTATTTGCAAAAAGAAACAAATAAAAGCTTTTATAAAACTCTAACTATGACCTATAGAAGGTTTCATACAAAACTAAGGAAAATAAATTTTTTAAATAAAAATAAATTTTAGTCTGTTGTCTAATAGAAACAGAACTAATTTTGTGAAAAGTGACAAAAAGAAATAATTTAAAACTAATAAAAACAATAAAGAAAAAGCTAAAACAGAACTAATAATAAAACAGTACTGTTTTGCTAAAATCTAATTTAAATTAACCTGAAAATAAAATACTAAATACTACTGGATAAACAAAGGTCCTGAGACCAGGAGCAAAAAGAATGGTCAAAATAATATTCCTAACTCAAAATATCTCAAATCTAGTGATTTGAAAAATTCACTCTAAACACAAATTTAAACTGCTCAAATATGAAATACAATTGAACTAACAGAAACTTCAGCAAATTTGTGACACATAGCAATTGGAATCACTCAAAATACTAAAACTCTAAAAGATATGAATTTTCTAAGATTGCTATTTTCTGAAAAAAATGAATTACGAGTTTCGTGGATCTCACGGAGTAGTAAATCGGAGTTGGGGAAGAAGATCGGATCCGATGTTGCGGTTGCTCCTAGGAAAAGGAGATCACGGGGCGGTGGAGAGAGATCATATAAACCTCGGGAGAGGTGAGGCGTGGCCTTAGCGGCGGTGGTGCTGCACTTCTGCTGCTGCGGGAGAGGAGAGAGAGGAGAGGAGAGGTGTTGGTTTGATGTGTTGGAGGGGGTGCTTGGGTATTTATATTGGGGAGGGAGGGCTTTGCTTGGGGTAGGGACAAGAAATAGACTAGGATTAGGAAACAAAGAGGAAAAGATCTAGAAACAAATGGAATAAGCGGAATAACGCAGGATCAAATCCTACTAGGATTTGTAAAAGAATAAAACCTGGGCTCCTGGCCCCTAGGTGTGTGCGTGCGATGGCCTTGGCCTTGGCCTTGGCAGGTGGCTGGTCGTGACTTGGGCCTTTGGCCCAGGCGCTGCATATTTTAACAAAATTTCACAGAACTAAAACAAAAACAAAATAATTAAAACTTTTATATAGGCATATAATATATCAAAATTTGCAGAAAAATATTTCCTACAAGATGAACATTATTCTAATGTCAAATAAAATCCACACAAATTTTAATAATTCACACATGGTACTGGTCCAATAAAAATCATTTTTAAAATACCAAAATGACAAATTAATTTCTCTCAATGTTCGATGTAGGAATCATGTTACCCTATTTTCCATATATTTTGTTTTTGGAAAAATAATTTGAATAAAACTCAAATAACTCCAAATTGTAAATAAATTCAAAGAACTTTGAATTTAATTCTTTTAAAACTCCCAACTCATATTTCATATGTTTTGAAGATGTCATTTTATCTTCGCTCGTGAAAATAATTGAGTTGCATAAAGTTTCAGAATTGGAAAATATTTTCAACACCTTGTCATTTAAATAAATGGAAGAAGTCATGTCATCTTCTCTCCAGGGTTTTGTGATGAAAAATTTGAATTCCGGAGATCATAAAGAAAAATGAAAGTTTGGGAAAGTCCTTTAATTCCCTCTCATTTAACCTTCAAAAAGTTTTGAATTTCACTCAATTTCACTCAATCGGACAACAATCAAACAAACAATCAAAACTACAAGCATAGTTATTTATTTAATATAACATTCCAAAATTTAGAATTTTGGGATGTTACAGACTATCAGAGCCTTCCCGGAGACCGTCAGAATGAAATGGACATGGAGGTGGTGGCGGAGATCGAAATAGCACCAGCCATAGTAGTACTCTTTGTTTTGTTTAATTAAGGCGCCGATCTTTAATTTTTAGAGTAATGTTTAGGTCAGCTAGCTCATTTAATTGCTGAACTTTCGATTAAAGTGTGGGTGTGCTATAGTCTCCTTTGTGTACCCAAATTATGCAATAGCGTGGATGACCACTATAACCATGAAATTGAACCAAAATTTTGGCGTTCAAACTCATCACAGACTGGTTAAGCTATCTGAATCGTTTGTGATGTCCATATCGTGAACAGTTACGATTAAGGGACCGTGTGAAGTGACACTTTCGCATGATTTTTGGTTTAGCGATTCCAAATTTTGGCTTCCACGGAAATATCTACCTCCCGCCTCCCTTACCAAAAGCCACATCCCCTCTTTCGCGTCTTCCTTCCAGTTGAAACCCTCACTCCTTGCTTGTCGCCTCCTGTGGCGACCCTCCTCCGTTCTCGGCCTCCTCTATCGGTGGGTAATCCACAAACCCCATACTCCTCCTCCTTCCACATCCCATACCCCGACTGCTTGTGACCTTGACACACCTTCCACCAAATCACCGACCCCTCCACCAAATAGCGCCAGTCTAAACCATGGTGCATGATATGAGGACCTCGGAGCATTTGGCGTGAGCTCATCGCGGCCGCCTGCAGATGAAAGTCGCGATGGCTGCCATTCATGCCGACCCAGATATTGAAGGACCACCTTGCCAATTGCTAGCTACGCTGGTTAAGCATGCTTGGTTTTACCCGTTGCGTGTGCTGCTCATTGAGGAAACGTGGCAATTCAAAATTTTCCTCGTGTCACCAAGATCTATCTATGGAGAAACCAGCAGGGAAGGAGGTGCATCTACATACCCTTGTCGCTAATGAGCGTTCATGTGAGCAGGGTTGATGGAGTCGTGCTCGTCGTGATTCAAATCACTTGGAGATCCTAGTGCGAGCAGACGGCACCTCCGCGTTCAACACACGTACAGCCGGTGGCGTCTCCATGCCTTGATCCAGCAAGGAGAGGAGAGGTTGAGGACTCCATCCAGCAACAACACAGGCGTGGTGGTGGTGGAGGGCGTGGCAATCCCGCGGGGCCGCCAAGCACCAAGGGAGGAGGAGGAGGAGGCAGGGCTGCACCAAGAGGAGAAGTTCTCATGTGTATGGCAGCCCCAAACCTCAACTATATATGGGGAAGGGGGCTGCGCCCCTTCAGGTTCCCACCCCAATGGTGCGGCCAGCCCTATATCCCATCTGAGGGCGGCCAAGGGGAGGTGCCTCCCAAGTCAGTGGAGGCCTCCCCTTTAGGGTTCCCCTTCCCATGCGCATGGGCCTTGGGGGCTGGTGCCTTGGCCCATTATGGCTAGGGCGCCCCCCACATGCTACTGTATTGGACGTGGTGGAACAATTTCCGGACCTCCGGACCTCAGAATCCTCCGGAACCTTACGGAAGCTTCCGTTACAATACCGACTTCGAACTTTCCGGAACCGAACAACAACTTTCCATATATAAATCTTTACCTCCGGACCATTCCGAACTCCTCGCGACGTCATGATCTCATTGGTAACCACATACAAACTTCCTTTATAACCCTAAGCGTCGCCAGACCTTAAGTGTAGACCCTACGGGTTCGGGAGACATGTAGACATGACCGGGCGTTCTCGGTCAATAACCAATGCGGGATCTGGATACCCACATTGGCTCCACATGTTCCACGATGATCTCATCGGATGAACCACGATTTCAAGGACTCAATCGATCCGTATACAATTCCCTTTGTCTAGCGGTATTGTACTTGCGAGATTCGATCGTCGGTATCGATACCTTGTTTAATCTCGTTTCCGGCAAGTCTCTTTACTCGTTCCGTAACACATCATCCGTGATCAACTCCTTGATCACATTGTACTGATATGATGATGTCCTACGGGCCGAGATACCTCTCCGTTTACGGGTGAAAATCGATCTCGATTCGTGCCAACCATGAGACACTTTGGAGATACCTGTAATGCACCTTTATAGCCACCCGATTACGTTGTGACGTTTGGTACACCAAAGCATTCCTCACGGTATCAGGAGTTGCACAATCTCATGGTCTGAAATGATACTTGACATTAGAAAAGCTTTAGCATACGAACTACGATCTTTGTGCTAGGCTTAGGATTGGGTCTTGTCCATCACATCATTCTCCAAATGATGTGATCCTGTTATCAACGACATCCAATGTCCATGGTCGAAACCGTAACCATCTATTGATCAACGAGCTAGTCAACTAGAGGCTTACTAGGGACATGGTGTTGTCTATGTATCCACACATGTATTGCGGTTTCGGTCAATACAATTATAGCATGAATAATAAGCGATTATCATGAACAAGGAAATATAATAATAACTAATTTATTATTGCCTCTAGGGCATATTTCCAACAGTCTCCCACTACTAGAGTCAATTATCTGTTCCACATCATCCATGTGATTAACACTCACAGTCACATCACCATGTGACCAACATCAAGAGTTTACTAGTGTCACTAAACTAGTTCTCATCATCATGTGATTAAGACTCAATGAGTTGGGGTTTGATCATGTTTTGCTTGTGAGAGGTTTTAGTCAGCAGTGCGAACCTTCGAGATCCGTGTGTACTTCAAATTTCTAGGTCATATTAAGCGCTGCTTCCACGCTCCACTTGGATCTATTCCAAATGGTTGCTCCACTATCGTATCCGGTTTGCTACTCGAGTCACTTTCGGATAGGTGTTAAAGCTTGCATCGACATAACCCTTTACATGAACTCTTTATCACCTCCATAATCGAAAACATATCCTTATTCCTCTAAGGATAGTTTTGACCGCTGTCAATGATCCGTTCTGGATCATTCTTGTACTATAGTGATTCATGGCTAGGCACACTTCGATGCGGCTACGGCATAGCATACTATAGAGCCTACGTCTAAAGCATAGGGGCGACCTTAGTCCTTTCTCTCTTTTCTGTGGCGTGAGAGCTTTAAGTCTTAACTTCATACCTTACATCTCGAGGCAAGAACTCCTTCTTTGGTGATCCATCTTGAACACTTTCAAGATCATGTCAAAGTATGCTCATTTGAAAGTACCATTAAGCGTTTTGATCTATCCTTATAGATCTTGATGCTCAATGTTCAAGTAGCTTAATCAGGTTTTCTATTGAAAACATCTTTCAAATAACCCTATGCTTTCAGAAATTCTACATCATTTCGATCATCAATATCAACAACATATACTCATCAAATTCTATAGTGCTCCACTCACTTCTTTGGAAATACAAGTTTCTCATAAACTTTGTATAAACCCAAAATCTTTGATCATCTATCAAAGTGCATATTCCAACTCGAGATGCTTACTCCGGTCCTTAGAAGGATCGCTGGAGCTGGCATACCTTTGGCATCCTTAGGATCGACAAAACTTTTCTGATTGTATCACATACAACCTTTCCTTACGTAAAGCTGGTAAGGAAACTCGTCTTGACATCCATCGCGATTTCATAAATGCAGCTAGCGCTAACATGATTCGACAGACTTAAGCATCGCTTCTGGATGAGAAAATCTCATCGTAGTCAACTCCTTGAACTTGTGAAAACTCTTACATACAAGTCGAGCTTCATAGAGCGGTGACGTTACATCCCGTCTGTCTTCTTCTTAAAGATCCATTTATCTCAATGGCTTGCCGATCATGGGAAAAGTCCACCAAAGTGCATGCTTTGTTACGATACATGGATCCTATCTGGATTCATGGCTTCTAACCATTTGTTGAATATGGGCCCCATCGCTTCTCCATAGCTCGTGGGTTCATTGTTGTCTAGCAACATGACCTTCAAGACAGGATTCTTGTACTACTCTGGTAGTCGCATCCTTGTCACCCTGATGCAGTGGTGATTTGATCTAAACTTCATGATCACTATCATAAGTTTCTACTTCAATTGGTGTGGCGCCACGGAACAACTTCACCTTTTGCTACACTAGTTGAAGTGATGGTTCAATAACCTCATCAAGTCTCCACCATCCTCCCTCAATTCTTCGAGACGAACTTTTCCTCGAGAAAGGACCGATTCAGAAACAATGCCTATTGCCTCCGGATATGAATTAGGAGGTATACCCAACTATTTTGGGTGTCCTATGAAGATGCATTTTATCGCTTTGGGTTCGAGCTTATCAACTGAAACTTTTCCACATAAGCGTCGCAGCCCCAAACTTTTAAGAAAGCGACAACAGGTTTCAAGCGGTGTCGTCTCAGCGAATTCGTGGTGCCCCATTAAAGTGAGTGCGGTTGTCTCTAATGCCTAACCCATGAGCGATAGTGACGATAAGAGACATCATGGTACACCATATCTAATAGGGTGCAACTATGATGTTCGGACACACCATCACACTATGGTGTTCAGGCGGTATTAATTGTGAAACAATTTCCACAATGTCTTAATAGCGTGCAAAGCTTCATAACTCGAATACTCATCTCTATGATCATATCATAGACATTTTATCCTCTTGTCACGATGATCTTTAACTTCACTCTGAAATTACTTGAACCATTCAATAATTCAGACTTGTGTTTCATCAAGTAAATATACTCATTATCTACTTAAATCATCGTGAAGTAAGAACATAACGATATTCCTTGCATGCCTCGGCACTCATTGGACTGCACACATCAAAATGTGTTACTTCCAACATGTTGCTATCTTGTTCCATCTTCTGAAACGAGGCTTTTGGTCATCTTCCCATGTGGTATGATTTGCATATCTCAAGTGATTCAAAATCAAGTGATTCCAAGCGATCCATCGCATGGAGTTTCTTCATGCGTATACACCAATAGACATGGTTACATGTCTCAAACTTTTCAAAGCAGAGTGAGTCAAAGATCCATCAACATGGAGCTTCTTCATGTGTTTTACACTATGACTTACATGGCAGTGCCACAAGTAAGTGGTACTATCATTACTATCTTATATCTTTTGGCGATCGAGATTCAATAAACCATTCTTTTTAGGTGCAAGACCATTGAAGGTATTATTCAAATAAATAGAGTAACCATTATTCTCCTTAAATGAATAACCGTATTACGTTAGACATAATCCAATCATGTCTATGCTCAGCATAAACACCAAATAATAATTTTAGTCTAACTCCAATCTCGATGGTAGAGGGCGTGCGATGTTGATCACATCAACGGAAACACTTCCAACACATATCGTCGACTCACCTTTAGCTAGTCTCCGTTTATTCCGTAGCTTTTGTTTGAGTTACTAACACTTAGCAACCGAACCGTATCTAATACCCTGGTGCTACTAGGGTATTAGTAAAGTACACATTAACATAATGTATATCAATATACTTCTATCGACCTTGCCAGCCTTCTTATCTACCAAGTATCTAGGGTAATTCTACTCCGATGGTTGTTCCCCTTATTACAAGCACTTAATCTCGGGTTTGGGTTCAACCTTGGGTTTCTTCACTAGAGCAGCAACTGATTTGCCGTTTCATGAAGTATCCCTTGCCCTTGCCCTTCTTGAAACTAGTGGTTTTACCAACCATCAACAATTGATGCTCTTACGCTTCTACTTTCGCGATGTCAAACATCCGAACACTGGATCATCATATCTATCCCTGATATGTTATAGTTCATCACGAAGCTCTAGCAGCTTGGTGGCAATGACTTTGGAGAATCATCACTATCTCATCGGAAGATTAACTCCCTCGATTCAAGTGATTGTTGTACCCAGAAAATCTGAGTACAAGCTCAACGATTGAGATCTTCTCCCTAGTTTGTAGGCTAAGAAAATGGTCGGAGGTCTCATACCTCTTGGCGTGAGCACGAGCCGAAATCCCAATTTCAGCCCTCGAAACATCTCATATGTTCATGACGTTTGAAGCGTCTTTGGTGCCTCTACTCTAAACCATTTAAGAACTATCACGTAGTTATCAAGCGTGTGTATGTCCGATGTTATAACATCCACAAGCGGCGTTTGGGGTTCAGCACACTGAAGCGGTGCATGGGACATAAGCTTTCTCTGTCCGCATAATCGCTACTTTCAACTTTCAACTATATTTTCTCTGGAACATATCTAAGCAGTGGAACTAAAGCGCGAGCTTACGACATAATTTGCAAAGGTCTTTTGACTATGTTCAAGATAATTAAGTTCATCTTATGAACTCCCTCAGATAGACATCCCTCTGGTCATCTAAGTGATTACATGATCCGAGTCAACTAGGCGTGTCCGATCATCACATGAGACGGACTAGTCATCATCGGTGAACATCTTCATGTTGATCGTATCTACTACGACTCATGCTCGACCTTTCGGTCTCTGTGTTCCGGCCATGTCTGTACATGCTAGGCTCGTCAAGTTAACCCTAAGTGTTTCGCTGTGTAAATCTGTCTTACACCGTTGTATGTGAGCGTGAATCCATCACACCGATCATCACGTGGTGCTTAGAAGACGAACTTTATAGCGGTGCCGATTAGAAACACTTTCTTGAAATTTTAATGAGGATCATCTTATTTACTACCGTCGTTCTAAGCAAATAAGATGCATAAACATGATAAACATCACATGCAATCAAATAGTGACATGATATGGCCAATATCATTTTGCTCCTTTGATCTCCATCTTGGGGCTCCATGATCATCATCGTCACGCGACACCATGATCTCCATCATCGTGTCTCCATGAAGTTGTCTACCAACTATTACTTCTACTACTATGGCTACGGTTAGCAATAAAGTAAAGTAATTACATGGTTCAATGACACAGGTCATACAATAAATTAAACAACTCCTGGCTCCTAGGTTGTCATACTCATCGACATGCAGTCGTGATTCCTATTACAAGAACATGATCAATCTCATACATCACATATCATTCATCACATTCTTCTTGGCCATATCACATCACATAGCATACCTGCAAAAACAAGTTAGGCGTCCTCTAATTGTTGTTTGCATGTTTCTGATGGCTGCTATGGGTTTCTAGCAAACGTTTCTTACCTCATAAAACCACAGCGTGATATGCCAATGCTATTTACCCTTCATAGGACCCTTTTCATCGAATCCGTTCGACTAAAGTGAGAGAGGCGGCACCGCTAGCCACCTTATGCACCAAGTGCATGTCGATTCAGTGGAACACATCTCACGTAAGTGTCACGTGTAAGGTCGGTCCGGGCCACTTCATCCCAATACCGTCGAAACAAGATTGGACTAGTAACGGTAAGCATATTGAACAAAATCAGCGCCCACAACTACTTTGTTCTACTCGTGCAAAGAATCTACGCAATAGACCTAGCTCATGATGCCCTTTGTTGGAGCGTGGCAGAAATTCAAAATTTTCTCACGTGTCACCAAGATCTATCTATGGAGAAACCAGCGAGGGAAGGAGGTGCATCTACATACCCTTGTAGATCGCTAAGCGGAAGCGTTCATGTGAGCAGGGTTGATGGAGTGTACTAAATCGTGATTCAAATCACAGAGATCCTAGTGCTGAGCAGACGGCACCTCCGTTCAACACACAACCCAGTGGCGTCTCCCATGCCTTGATCCAGCAAGGAGAGAGGGAGAGGTTGAGAAGACTCCATCCAGCAACAACAGCGGCGTGGTGGTGGTGGAGGCGTGGCAATCCCGAGGCCGCCAAGCACCAAGGGAGAGGAGGAGGAGGAGGAGGCAGGGCTGCACCAGGAGAAGTTCTCATGTGTGGCAGCCCCAAACCTCAACTATATATAGGGAAGGGGCTGCGCCCCTTGGGTTCCCACCCCAATGGGTGCGGCCAGCCCTATATCCCATCTAGGCGGCCAAGGGGAGAGTGCCTCCCAAGTCAAGTGGAGGCCTCCCCTTTAGGGTTTCCCCTTCCCATCGCATGGGCCTTGGGGCTGGTGCCCTTGGCCCATTATGGCTAGGGCTCCCCTACAGCCCATGCTCTTATTGGATGGTGGAACAATTTCGGACCTCCGGACCTCGAATCCTCCGGAACCTTGGAAGCTTCGGTACAATCTGAAAAAACCGAACTTTTCCGGAACCAGACAACAACTTTCCATATATAAATCTTTACCTCCGGACCATTCCGGAACTCCTCGTGACGTCCAGGGATCTCATCCGGGACGTCCAGGATCTCATTCGGTAACCACATACAAACTTCCTTTATAACCCTAAGCGTCGCCGAGCGTTAAGTGTGTAGACCCTACGGGTTGGGAGACATGTAGACATGACCAGGGCGTTCTCGGTCAATAACCAATAGCGGGATCTGGATACCCATATTGGCTCCCACATGTTCCACGATGATCTCATCGGATGAACCACGATTTCAAGGACTCAATCGATCCGTATACAATTCCCTTTGTCTGCGGTATTGTACTTGAGATTGATCGTGGTATCCATACCTTGTTCAATCTCGTTTCCGGCAAGTCTCTTTACTCGTTCCGCCACATCATCCGTGATCAACTCCTTGATCACATTGTACTGATATGATGATGTCCTACCGAGTGGGCGGAGATACCTCTCCGTTTACGGAGTGACAAATCGATCTCGATTCGTGCCAACCGCAGACACTTTCGGAGATACCTGTAATGCACCTTTATAGCCACCCGATTCGTTGTGTTTGGTAAACCAAAGCATTCCTATGGTATCCGGAGTTGCACAATCTCATGGTCTAAGGAAATGATACTTGACATTAGAAAAGCTTTAGCATCTGAACTCGATCTTTGTGCTAGGCTTAGGATTGGGTCTTGTCCATCACATCATTCTCAAATGATGTGATCCTGTTATCAACGACATCCAATGTCCATGGTGAAACCGTAACCATCTATTGATCAACGAGCTAGTCAACTAGAGGCTTACTAGGGACATGGTGTTGTCTATGTATCCACATGTATTGCGGTTTCCGTCAATACAATTATAGCATGAATAATAAAAGATTATCATGAACAAGGAAATATAATAATAACTAATTTATTATTGCCTCTAGGGCATATTTCCAACAGCTCACGCCTTTCCTTCACAAATTCTAGTGAGTAGTTGTGCTATCTAATTTCACCACAATTTGTTGCTCTAATTTATATGTTCTATATATGGAAATTGCAGTGTGGTGCTCACTTATTAACTGTTTTGTTAATTAGTTGTTGTCTTTAGTTAATTGTTACGGTTCAATTCTGCAAATGTATTTCAATTCTTGAGAATGCAATTTTGTATTGTCTTCATGTAGAAATAAATGGTATCTTTACAAAATTATAGGTGCATTCTATTATTGTATACCATGTGAGGAATAAATTGAATTTGGCTATAGTAGATACATGAAAACAATACAATTGCTACAATTGGCTATAGTTAACTGTTTGGTTAACTCTCACGATCTTCTATTAGTAGTGTGTTATATTGTGCAATGTGGTTGCTCGGTTAATGTTTGGTTCATTTGTTGTTGTGTTTAGTTATTTGCTTGGTTCAGATTACTTGTCACGATGTTACATAGCGCAAGTAACCGTCTTTAATTACAAACATGATGAAGTGAATTCATTCAAATATGGCGACCTTGGTACACTCATTGGCAACGAGACGAGCACCCTTCATCACGCCATCGTAGTACATTTCGGGATGGCGATGCATTTTACCCTCCGGCGGCCCGTCCTTGACCAGCTTCTCCGCATCCAGCTTTCCCCAATGCACCTTGGCGCAGGCAAGAGCTCGGCGGGCACCTTCGATGCAAGCAGATCGCTTGATCACTTCAAGCCGCGGGCAGGCATCCACCATCCGCTTGATCAGGCCAAAGTAGCTACTGGGCCGGAGCTCACCAGGCCACATCCGGACTATGAAGTCCTTCATAGCCAGTTCGGCCGCTCTGTGGAGTTCGATCAACTGCTTCAGTTGGTCGCTCAGAGGCATCGGATGATCGGCCCCGGCATACTGGGACCAGAATAGCTTCTCCATTGAGCTCCCCTCCTGGGCACGGTAGGACTCCGCAGCGTCTGAGACGCTGCATGGCAGATCTGCAAATGCCCCTGGAGAGCTCCGTATTAGAGTAAGTAAAAGAAACGCCTCCTCCACATGTTTGCTTTGCATAATGAATTTCTTACCCACTGCTATCTTTTTGGCCTCCTGGATCTCCTGCTGTGCTTTCTCGGCTTCGGCCCTGGCACCTTTCAAATTCACAAGGGCCTTCGCAAGCTCGGCCTCCTTCGCCTTCAGCTCATGCTCCACGGACTCGCACTTCTTGCCGAGGTCCTGCAGCTCCTGTTGTACCTCGCCCACTCTAGCACTTTGCTTTTCGCGCTCCTTACACTCCGAGGCCACCATGTTTTCGGCCTCGGACAACGCCTTCTTCAGGGGCGCCAATCCGGCGGTGGCCCCTGTTACACGGTCACGACACTTAGGTGTTAGACTCATCAATTCTGCCTATCCTTAAACGCATAAGAGTGGGAATTACTTACCCTTGGTCTCTTCGAGCTGCCTCTTCGCGAGGACAAGCTCTCCCTGCGCCTGCTCCAGGTGCCGTTTCAGTCCGGCAACCTCGGCAGTACGGGCAGCAGCAGCAAGCAGCACAACCTGCTTATTCACAACAATACTTATTATTAGACTCCTGCGGATTATAATTGACCCTCCGTTTGGCTTTCTCTCCGAACACCAAACAGAGTATCAGGGGCTACTACCTATTGGGTGGTAATCTTATACATTTTTGTTACTTACCTCAAAGCCCGTCAGGAGGCTTGTGCAGGCTTCGGTTAGTTCGCTTTTGGCGGACACGACCTTTTGAAACACCGCACTCATAAGAGTACGGTGCTCTTCTTCCATGGAAGCGCCTCGAAGCGCTTCCACCAGACTATCCGGCGCCATTGATGCGACGGAAGTCCTTGGCACAGGCGGCTCGCCCTCCCTAACGAGGGGCTGCCTGCCCAAGGCCGCAACCGTTGGAGGTTCCGGGGCAATGTTCGGTCGGGAGTCCGCCTTGTTGCGGCTCTCGTCGACGCGATCCGCGAGGATCTTGAACCCCGCATGCCCGACATCTGGAATCCCGCCATGGGGCGTCTCCAGAGTCACCTCCCCCTGCTCTGAGAGCCTTCGGGACAACACCTCTGTGTCATCCGCGTGTGGAGGGGTAGTGGCCGTCGGGAGCGAATTTATCGCCGAATCGCTCAGGGACCCGGAGGAGGATTCCTCGGGGTGAGCCCTGGCCGGACTGCATATATGTTCGGCACTATAAGTACAAAAACTATGAAGCAAAACCACGATAGGATGTGGGTACTTACGATCGCATCGGGGGCTTCCCCCGGGGCAGCCACCCCTCCTCGCTGTAAGCGGTCGTGGCGGAATAGTCCGGAAGGGTTACCTTCCCCTTCTTGGACGCCCCAGCCTACCCCTCCGGGGCGGGTTTCCTCTTCTCCCCCCTAGTGCGGGGAGGTGGAATTTCTTCTTGATTCCCCCCGCCTCCGCGAGAGGAATGTGTCTCGTCGTCATCGGACGACAGAGGAATAACGGCCTTGCGCCGATGGCCTTTTCCGGCCCCCTGGCCCGCTTTGCCGGGCCCCTCATCATTCTTGGATGGGGCGTCTTCTTCTTCTTCCTCCTCCCCTTCGCGGGAGGAGTCCGCCTTGTCATCTTCGGACGAGGCTTCGGACGCAACCTTACGCCGGAGACCCTTCCTGGTCCCTGGGGCCTTCTTCTCGGCCTTCTTCTCGGCACCTTGTACGGTGTCGGGACTAGCATCTCCGTCAGAGAGCATCCGCTGGATCTTAAACAACGGAGCCGACAATCAATCTGCTCCGCTGTCTTCACATAATCCTGAGGCAAATATATATAAATACTTAAAACTACACCATGAATGTATTGAGAAAAACTAAACCCGTGGTGGTCCCAAAACTCACGGATTCGGGGTCACGCTGCATGAAGTCCGCGGTCCTCGGATGTGGGAGGAGGTACCGGAGGCCTTGAACAACACTTTCCATGCGCCTTTGTGCGTCATGCCGAGAGCTTCCGGAACGCCCGGTGTTGGCGGGACGAACTCCCACAGATTTACCGCCCGCCTTTGGCGTGGCAGGATCCGGCGAACGAGCATGACCTGGATCACATTGACAAGCTTAATGTTCTTGTACTTCATGCTTTTGATGCATGTCTTGAGTCCGGCCAGCTCCGTGGAATCGCCCCAGGACAGGCCCTTCTTTTCCCAGGAGGTGAGCCGCATGGGGATTCCGGATCGGAACTCGGGGGCCGCCGCCCAGTTGGCGCCGCGCGGCTCGGTGATGTAGAACCACCCCGATTTCCATCCTTTTACGGTCTCTGCAAAGGAGCCGTCCAGCCATGTGACGTTAGGCATCTTGCCCACCATGGCCCCTCCGCACTCCGCTTGTTGGCCGCGTACAATCTTCGGCTTCACGCAGAAGATTTGCAGCCACAGGCCGAAGTGAGGCCGGATGCGGAGGAAAGCCTCGCAAACGACGATGATCACCGAGATGTTGAGGACGAAATTCGGGGCTAGATCGTGGAAATCTAGCCCATAGTAGAACATGAGCCCGCGGACGAAGGGATGGAGCGGAAATCCCAGTCCACGGACGAAGTGGGCGACGAACACGACCCTCTTGTGGGGTCCTGGGGTCGGAATGACCTGTCCAGCGTCCGGTAGCCGGAGCGCTATGTCTGCGGCCAAGTATCGGGCCGCCCGAAGATCTATGATGTGCTTCTCCTCGACGGTGGAAGCCACCCACTTGCCTCCTGCTCCGGACATGTCTAGCTATGCGGAGGAGACTTAGGCTTGGGCACTGAAGCTCGAGGAGGCAAGAGTGGGCAGAGAATGAAGGAGGCATGGGTAAAAATGAGGAAATCTTATCCCATTATAGAGGCGACGAAAGCGGTGCGCCTCCCCACTTGCCCGTTGGGAATCGCTTGCTTCCCAAGCGCCACGATTAATGATGTGGTGGGATTACTCGTACCCGTATTGATGAGAATCCCGTAATGAGGGGGCATGATCTCTGCTTTGACAAGAAGTGTCAAGGAAACCGCCTCGCAATATGCGTTGTGGCTGGTTGTGGAAAGACGATTCGAATAATGACCTGACCGTAGTGACATGTCGCATTGCCTAAAAAGTTGTCAGCAGATTGCATTTGTGAAACATCATTCTCTCTACGGTGGCATACGAAGATCATCTTGTGGATCCGGATACAGTTTGAGTGTTCGATAATTACCTCAGAGTATTCGGAGAAGGAACCCGCCCTGCAATGCCGAAGACAAGACTGCGCGCCGGACTCATCGTCATTGAAGCCTGGTTCAGGGGCTACTGAGGGAGTCCTGGATTAGGGGGTATCCGGACAGCCAGACTGTGTACAACGTCCGGACTATTGAAGCGTGAAGATACAAGACTCAAGACTTCGGCCCGTGTCCGGATGGGACTTTCCTTTGCGTGGAAGGCAAGCTTGGCGATCTAGATATTATATTTCCTTCCTTGTAACCGACTCCATGTAAACCCTAGCCCTCTCCAGTGCCTATATAAACCGGAGAGGTTGGTCCTTAGAAGGCTGATCACAATTACAATCATACCATCATAGGCTAACTCTTAGGGTTTAGCCTCTACGATCTCGTGGTAGATCTACTCTTGTACTACCCATATCATCAATATTAATCAAGCAGGAAGTAGGGTTTTACCTCCATCGAGAGGGCCTGAACCTGGGTAAACACCTGTGTCCCTTAGTTCTTGTTACCATCAGCTTTGACGCACAGATCGGGACCCCCTACCCAAGATCAGCCGGTTTTGACACCGACAGTCGTCATCATCAACCATCCTCCATCACCAATTTCATGATGATCACCGCCGTGCATGAGTAATTCCATCGTAGGCTTGCTGGACGGTGATGGGTTGGATGAGATTTATCATGTAATCAAGTTAGTTTTGTTAGTGTTTGATCCCTAGTATCCACTATGCTCTGAGATTGATGTTGCTATGACTTTGATATGCTTAATGCTTGTCACTAGGCCTGAGTGCCATGAATTCAGATCTGAACCCTTTATGTTTCCATGAATATATTTGTGTTCTTGATCCGATCTTGCAAATTGTAGACACATATTACGAGTTATGATCCGCATACCCCAGGGTGACAATAATTGGGATTATTTCCCATGATTACCGTAGTTTGAGGAGTTCATGTATTCACTAAGTGCTAATGCTTTGTTCCGGTTATCTACTGAAAGGAGGCATTAATATCCCTTAGTTTACATTAGGACCCCGCTGCCACGGAAGGGTAGGACAAAACATGTCATGCAAGTTCTTTTCCATAAGCACGTATGACTATATTCGGAATACATGCCTACATTATATTGATGAATTGGAGTTAGTTCTGTGTCACCCTAGGTTATAACTGTTGCATGATGAATGTCATCCGACGTAATTATCCATCTATCCATTGGCTACGAGTTTTTCACAAATTCATCTTTGCTAAGTTACTTTTTCGTTTCCACTATTACAATTGCTACAAAACTACTACTATTACTTCTGCCACTGTTACTTTCATACTACTTTGGTACTAAATACTTTGCTGCAGATATGAAGTCTTTCAGGTGTGGTTGAGTTGACAACTCAGCTGCTAATACTTGAGAATATTCTTTGGCTCCCCTTATGTCGAATCAATAAATTTGGGTTGAATACTCTACCCTCGAAAACGGTTGCGATCCCCTATACTTTTGGGTTATCACTCGGCGAGGAAGTCAGCCGCGCCCACTTCGGCTACACCTGCGCTGCCAGCCCAAGGCCAAGAAGGGCGAGCACAAGGGCGAAGTCGCCTCCGTCAAGGTCCGACACCTCCTTTGAGTGAAACTTGTTCACACAAAACATGCAATTCAAGGCATAGTCCATTGTGATGTTATGAATGGATATAGCTTAAAGCTCGAGGCATAAATTCAACTTAATAGTCTCTGAAACACATGTATATTAAATAAATTGTGAGAAAAGACAAATCTCTAAATGGTTATTTAAGATAGGGTGGAGGATTGTTAGGAAAAAATGTGCTAGGCCCATTAACAATTTCTGAATTAGACCATGTGTAAAATGGCAAGTGGTGGCTCTAATGTTTGTTTAGTACCGCCCCAAATTTGAGGAGGTGTGAGACCTCTTTATATAGTGGGTTCACTCCACCACACTAACTGATGTGTTGAGGAGAAAAAGAGAAAACCACATGCGCTCGCCTTGCCTCGCCTGGCCGGGATGGGCTCGGGCCGGGGCCGGGGCAGCGCGGGTGTGCGACATGCACGTGAATGGTCCACCGAAATCCGTTCCAAAGCCTTGCAGTGGCGCGACTTCCTTATGTCATTTATTTTTTTGATGTCTTGGTTGATAAGTTGATTGTTTCCTTACCCGGTAAGTTTGACTTGGAAATCAAGTCGATTTGAGATCGTGATCACAACACGATACGACCTCTAGTTTTTCTATATATACTGCTTACCGGCCTCAGCCAAAGACATCGAAATCGACTAGGGTTTTGTTCTCTCTCTACTCGCACCGCCACCCCCGAACGTCGGCATCCACCTGCAAACGGGAGAGTAGGTCTCTGGAATCTCTCGTCCTTTTGATCCTGCACCGGGAGATGGCAAATAAGGTTTTTGGGAATCGCTCTGCGCTACTGCTCAAGTTCGTCAACACAGGTCGTCTTCCATCAAGATCAGGTTGTGCGCCATCATCACCAACGTCTGCATCGACCAGTCATCAACATCATCGTCAACAACATCGCCGCCCCTGCAACAACCACGGCTACTTCATCTACAAACGATTAGTACGCGCACCGTGAACTGATCTTGTCTCCAATTATAATAGTTGTTGCGTGTACAATGCTGCTATTTCAAAAAAAAATTGAAACGCGGTCCCTTACGGGCCCGATTCATTAAAAAAGGTCGAAGAGAATAGCGCGGTTAATTAACGGAAAACCGAGCGAAAACCGTTACAACACGCCCGCAAAAACAAGGCACACAGGGTGACCTGGCAACCCACACAAGAACGCACACACGCCGCCCGAGAGAAAAGCATCGTCGAGGTTACAATCCGGCGTCATCGTCATCACACCTCCGCGAGGGCAACTCCGACTCCACCATCGACGACCACCGAAGAAGCCCTCACCACAAACAAGCGTCGAGGCTTGCGCCGGTCGATGCCAAACAGTCAGCCACACACGCCGGCGACCAGGCGGCTCCGACTCCGTCGACGAGCATTGTAGGAGAAGAGCGTTGGGCTTGCGCCGAGCCAGCGCCAGAGCGGCGACCCCTCGAACACGCCGGAAGAGACCGACTACCAAGACCCATCAGCAAGCCAGCTCCGCTCGAAGCCACCATCGTTGCCACACAAGAAGCCGCGCAGAACAATCACATCGCCGGTCGGACACCAGCCCACCGCGATGTCGCGAGCGTCCAGGCCCATGGAGCGTGCAAACTGGATCCAAAGTTCTCCCAGGCGACGCCCCAAAGAGGGAAGCGATGATGACGACGTCGTCGCCCGACCCGACTGGGTCTTAGGCTTTCGCTCGAAGAACTGGATCCAAGGGTGCGTGAAGGGTGGAATCCACGGCGGCGCCTCCAAGGAGGTGAAACGACGTCCACAGACGCCGACGCCGTCGGCCGGCAAGAGCGCGGCAAGCTTTCACCCGGAGCAACACCCACACCCACACCCCCACGCATAGCACCTCCGCTGACCCGCTCACCTCTCACGAAGCCATCGCGCCATGACCAAGCAGGAGCCACCACAATCCTCGCCGCCGGCCAGATGCCAACGAGCCGAACACGGCCGAAATAGGCCAGATCCAGCAACCCACTGCTGCTGCTGCGCCACAGAAGAGCCCCGAGCAGGGAGGGAGGGCCGCCACCCCACCCCAACTCGCCGGACGAGCTACCAGATCGGCAGCCGGCCGGCCGAAGCCCCAGCCTGAACCACCATGGCACCTAGCCGAAGAAGACGCTGTAGGAGCCTCCAGGATGCCAACAGAGGATGCTGCTATTTCAATCATCTAGTATGGTAGAGCTTTGCATGCTACCTACTGTTCTAGTCATGAATTATTTAATAAAATTAATCATGAATTTGCGTAGGATTCCAACAGTTATTTGATCCTTAGGTGAAGGAGATGAGATAGTTCTTTTCGTTGAAATTGAAAGCAGACTACTAGTCAGCCCATCAAATTCTTAGACTACATCTTAAGCGAAGTCTACATACATTATCTCTTTTTTCATATTAATTTTTATTCTGAGAGTGAATAAGCTAGTCATGTCCCCGTCATCGATCTGTTGCTCAGCTATCACTCAGATCGTCGTTCTGTACATCGATTGCAAGTCAAGTGTGACTTTGAGACGTATGTCGCACCGCCCACGTTTTTTTCCAACCTCATGCATCTATCAACCTTATCCTCCACTATTTCAGCAGTACCATCTCGTTATCCATCTCATGGAATTTAGTGCTATAGTCAAATACAGCCTAACTAATTACTACTAAGCTAGAGGTTTCTTGTTTGACCTGACCGCATCTGTGAAGATATCGTGTGGCGACTGTGCACCAATCTCGCTGCATATCTTCATCCATAAATACAGCACGCGAGCGAGAGCCTCCGAGCGAAATCAAGTAGTACAACACAAAGCTCTCTATCAGGAATTCGATCAGGATCGTCGTTCACCAGTCTGAGGCTCGAGAGTGCGTGGTTCACTTCAACAGGTAAGTACTTTCCATGCATGTCTCAATTTTGTGAATCTTTAGCTGGCTATTTTGATTTCTACTTACAATCTATAAGGTCCTCAGTACGAGAATGAGCTCCTCGGACGACACCTGCGGCAAGAAGGCGTCGTGGCCGGAGCTGGTTGGGAAGTCCATCGAGGAGGCCAAGAAGACCATCATGAAGGACAGGCCGGACGTGAAGAACATCGAGGTCTTCCCGGTCGGCACACCGGTGACCGGGGACTTCAGGCCCGACCGTGTCCGCATCTTCGTCGACACCGTTGCGGAGACCCCCCGCATTGGCTAACTTTGATTGATGCTCCATCTTTTATGTGTGTGTATGTGTTATTTTTTTCGAAAAGGAAGAATACTTCGCCTGCGATCTGGACGATCATCGACCATTTTATTAATTATAAACACAAGACCTTACAAAGTCGTCACAACAAGAAGCACCAAAGCCACCATCTTCACAACTTCGCCGCTATTTCTATCTAAGCGATGAAGGGCGCGATGGTCTTGGCCTAATACCAAACAGACCGCCATGACCAAACCTAACATTTAAGACCTGAGGTCCCAACCAGGACACCTGCCGGGTATGGGCACCCACCAATCCGGCGTGCTCTTCAACCAAGACCCCTGCCGGGTATGAGGCCGCCGCAGCCACGTACCATCAATTCATCTTCAGAGCTGTACTGTTGCATGAACCGTGCCAGGTCACTCTGTCATCGACGCCACCACGACGCTAGACAGCGCCACCATCCTGCACTCGTCCATCATCACACGCCCATCGGCGATACCCCTACTGCTCCATGCCGCTGAGACTCGCCATTGTCGACGTGCCAGATGCCACACCGCTCCTCCGACGCGAACACCAAAAACAAGAAAACGTGTTATATTCCAGAATAAACCATAGCTAGTGAGTAGTGGCCATGTATGCATACTGCTCCTAGCTATGTCGGTCGATATGTAAGAATTAATAATTAAGTTTTTTATGGGAAATAATTAAAGTTGATCCCAGGCTTGCGACTTTGATATCTTGATCTTTATTTCGCTTCTCTCTTGAAACCATTTCAATACGAAAAATCTCAAATGATCGAACATGTTCGTCAATTACCAAGACAAAAAAATACTAATTACCAAGACTAATTGACTACAAAAAAAATCTCAAATGATTGAACATGTTGGTGTGTGTGTGTGTGCGCGCGTGCGCGCGCACATAATACTCCTAGCTATGTCGATCACCATGTATGAATTAATAAAACTTGATAGCAGGCATGCATCCTTGATATCTTGATATTTATTTCATTTCTCTGTTGAAACAATTTCAATATGAAAATACTCAAATGATCGAACATGTTCGTCAATTACCAGGACCAAAAATATACTAATATTGGATCTAAAAAAACTAATACTAGTCAATAAGACTCCTGCAAAAAAAAAAAAACCTAGGCAATAAGAGATTGCAAGAACTCCCACCCACCATTAAAAATAAGGCATCAAATAAATAAGCGGGGTAGCGCACGGGCCACCAAAGGCACATCCAATACTATTAGATTTTAGTTTTTCAGATTTTTTTGTTTAAAAGATATTTTATTTCACAAATGTTATTGAGGCATGCTTATGTATTTAATAAGTTTTTCAAATGTATTTCATTTTTTATGCATTTTCAAAATGTTTCTGTAATTAAAAATTAGTCATGTATTTAAAAATGTTCATATAATTCAATATATGTTCATTTATTTTAAAATATTCATCTATTTTGAAATGTGCTGAAGTATTTTAAAAATATTCTTTAATTTTAAACATATCCATGCATTTCAAAAATCATGCGTTAAAAAATATTTGTGCCATTTCCAAAATTGTTCATATCTTTAAAAGGTTCACGTAATTTTAAAAACATTAATATTTAAAATGCCTTTGTCTGTTTAGAAATGAGAAAAATATTTATTGAAATGGGGAACATGAAAAGGTTGGGAAAAATAAAAATAAAATGAAAATGAAAAAACATAAAAAATATATGGAAAACTATAAAGTAAACAGAAAAAAAATGCTAAACCAATACCAAGTGCACACAGTGAGAGAAAAATGAAATTAGACCCAGTGGCATAGCCAAGCCATTGGGCCATGTTGGTGCAGCGCTAGAACCTTCCATTTGATTTTAATTATTTATATATAAAGAAAAACCTTTTTTTCTATAATATGGAGGCTATAGGGAAACCTCAGTGTGGTCCATAAAGCAACCTATCCACCCCTAGCTACACTATCGACGAGACCCCCGAATTGAGTCGACCCATGACTCTAGCGTCTACTGTATTTTGTCGATAGTTGGGTTCAATAAGCGTCGAATAGGATTTCCCTATTAAGATGACGTGCCGACGGATTAACAACCACTCGTGCATGTAAATTCTGGCCCAATCTATAGTTAAGCATGGACTCGGCCCATAAGAAGTAACTCACCTACCTGTCCAACACAGTTCTCACACACATATGAATGTCCCCGATCTATCATGGACGTTCAATTTGCATCCAACGGTGGATATAAATTATATGTGTTTGCAACCGTGAGCTTGAACATATTTGCCATTGTTGAAGTGCTATTAACAGGGGGAATATAACTGAGATGTGTTTGAAGTGTATTGAGAAGAACGTGAGGGGCTTGGAGGGGAAATTTCGGATGCGGTTTAGTCTATTTTACAAGATTCCTAGAAAACAAATCTTGATGGAATCAATGGCCTCAGATAATTCTTGCACATTCACTGTGGACTTGAGTTTTCGCAGAACTAAGCTTGTGTTAGATCATCATGGCACCGCCTTAGGCGTGTACACACCCCATGGGAAAGGCAAACTCCGAGCATATGTGCAAAATTGGAAAATAACATCAACAAGTCAGTGCAAATTTCCACTGCAATTACCTTTACAATTTTACCCAAAAGAATCTTAGTAGAGTAGGTTGCAATTTGTATTACCTCCCCGCCCACCTTGTCTTAAATTTATCCCGATACGGATGTATCTAACACTAAAACATGTCTAAATATATCCATGTAGACAAATTTAAGATAAGCTTTTTGAAATGGAGGAAGTACATCTAAAGACATGTACACCGGTTGTCACATGGGAAACTTAGTGATGTACAGAATAGAGAAAGGTCACCATTGAGTGTTCTGACTCATGGCCCTTAAAAAAATAGGGAAAGCGGAGAGAGGAATAGGCGGATTTTTGCAGACAAATTATATACGGTGATTTTATTGGTTTATAGATGTCTGTAATTTCTCTCTCACAAGGTAGTTATGGTTTAAATTAGACTATCGTGCGTCACGGGGCGGATGATACCTAGCTGTGAACGGATTCGAGGTGGACGGTGGTGCAATCGAAGGCGGGCGGGCATGCGCGTGGGGGGGGGGGGTGTTAGTGGTCGGAATAGTAGAGTGGGAGAACGGCGGTGTTGGGCTAGAAATGTGCGAATACAAAGTAAGAGGAAAAGGACAGAGTGGAACAAAAGTGGGCTAGAATTGTGAGTCCTACATGGCGGAGGTCCGGACTGCCCACAAACCTCCCCCAGTTCGTGGCAGGTTTGCCGGAATACCGACTCAGGACCCATCCGCCAAAGTATGCGGCATCGCGTTGGATGGAAAAAAATGTCCGGACTCGTTAGTCTAGACGTTTGCGGGCATTTTATGACATGGCGTTGGAGATGCCCTTTGTTTAGCACATGCCCTCGAGCAGAACATATTCGCCAGCTGCCTGTCACACCTGCTAGAAAAGTAAGTCTGCACCTATAGAGAAAATGAGCTTGAACGGCCATGTGGAACTCAACTTTGCATGTACATGTCGATCAAAGTACTACGTGTGAACGGTTGCGTTAGTTTTTTCAAAAAGAGAGCAACACTTTCGAACATGACAGCAAATGAAATTGTTCCGTGCATGCAGAACAGCATTTTCTTGGCCGTGCATGTTCTATACAGCTCACTACAAACCACCTTTGCTTGAGGCCGGTTACTCAGTACAGCATTGATCGAGCCACATGATTTATTTATCATAACCTGATTATATATAAAGGGAGCTACCAGCTACCCGCTTATACCATCGATCGGCTACACATACACAACAATTGCACCACCCTTCCGCTCAGTTCCCCATGGCCACTTCTTTTTCTTGCTTTCTTGCCATCTCAATTCTAGTAGTGTTCTTCTCACTCCCCCCACCTACGGGTGCAAGGCTCCTGTATGCGGACAAGAACACCCTCAATGACAGCAAGTCTTTCTCCATCGGAGGTGGGAGAGGCAAGGGTGGTGGCCGAGGTTTTGGTGTGAGTATCGGCCATGGCGGGCACGGCACCTCCATCGCTATAGGCGGCGGACTTGGAGGTGGAGCTGCTACTAACCATGGTGGTGGCGCAAGCGTAGGTGGTGGAGCAGGTGCGGGCATTGGCATTGATATAGGGCATGGTGGCGTGGATGTTGGGATAGGCGGGGGTGGAGGTGGAGCGGCTAGCACCGGCGGGGCGCATGCAGGTGGTAGTGGTGGAGGTGGCATTGGAGTTCATGTAGGCCATGGTGGCGTGGATGTAGGGATAGGTGGAGGTGGAGGCGGGGCAGCTAGCACCGGCAATGCGCATGCAGGTGGTAGCGGTAGAGGTGGCATCGGATTTCACATAGGCCATCGTGGGGTTACTGTAAGCGCCGGTGGTGGGGGCGGTGGTGGCGCCGGTGTAGGTGGAAGTGGGGGAGGCGAAGGCGGTGGTAGCGGTGTTGGTCACGCCGGCAATGTTGTGGGTGGTGGGGGAGGGTATGGCAGTGCAAACGGCGGTAACGGAAGCGGGGGAGGTACCGGAGTTGGGTCAGCTGGTGGAAGTGTAGGTGGTGGCTCTGGAAATGGTGGTGTAGTACATGGTTGATTGGTTTGTTAATTTGAGAACTACATATGCATACAACATATTTTAGTTTGCTAATGAAATACTCCCTCTGTAACTTTTTATAAGATGTTTAATATAATATGGGTATGTATGGGAAACGATAAATATGCTAGTATTTTTATCTTTATTGTATGTCTAATACTATTGGTGTCACCTTCTAAATGAGCGGGAGTGCCTTGACTACGATGGTATTGTACTATGTGGTATCTTTTACCAATGGAACATGTAACAGGTCCACACTAATCAGATGGTGCCTTTGTAAAGTTACATGAGTTTTATATATTACCAAAGACATGGTTTTTTTTTTCAAGAGTACGCCAACAACGTATCATATTTTTACAGAAGGCTGAAAGATTTCTAGAACATAGCGTAACTTTATGAGAAAGATTCTCCAAACTTTATGGACATGTCTGGTTCGTGCTTCTGTAGCGTCACTTGATTAAATCGTTAACACATATCTTTAAATCATTAACTTGATTACATCATTAACTGATACCTAAATCATGTTTACTTCGGTTGCTCTACAATCCATAACATGGTGTCAAGTCCCAGCAGCATAAAAAATTGTTTCCACTGAAAATCCTCCGTATTATAAAACGCTACGGTATCATCTGGCACATATCATTTCATTTCACTTGATGGGAATGAAATGAAATGAAATCTATAATGGGATTTCATTAAGTTGAATCTCAATTTGAAATCCAAAAATCATGTTTGGGTGACACTAGAGTTTATCAATTGAAATGATATCTACATCCTGTTTGGCTGCCGTTTGGCAAATTCAGAAAGCAAGCCCAAGCTTGACTTAGAAAATGAGACAAACATAGTCATTCCAAAATTTAAAATTCATAATCACATAAAACAGGTTGCACCACAGAATCAGGAGCAGCTGTATAAAGCAAAATCTACATAATCAAATTACAACTGACATGGACAAATTGTAGCACACAATCATAAACATCTCCATTATATTTACTAGCCTCCAAACCGCCTCCTGTCGGAAATCGCCATTCCTGAGCCGGGTCAGGATTGTGAGATGAAGTGGAAGGTAGTGGGGAGGAGAGGCAATGATAAGCCTTGCTGGCGGCGAGAGGGACAGGTGACCTTGGCGTCGGGGTGTCCTTGCGACTTGCCTTGCAAACTTGCCTGAAGTGAGCGACCGGGACGGGGCCACCTGGGCGGTGGAGAGGTACCGGGACACCCTCACTTGCTCTTGTCAGGTTGATGCTCCTCACTTGTTCTCGTCATGTTGCCCCCGACTTCGGATTCATTTCAAATCAACTGATGTAAGCGCAATTTTCAAGCACCACAAGTTTAGGAAATTTAATCTGTAAAAATCGTATGTAGTTTATATTGTAATCTCTAAAAAGATTTATATTTAGGAATGGAGGGAGTAGAAGAGAAAAGGGTATTTAAAAAAAATTCCTCCGTTTCGTAAATTTTGTCATGGTTTTAGTTCAAAATAGAAGAGAAAAGGGTGCCAGGCAGCTGTAATGTGGACTTTGACCAGGTCCCAAACCAAAACCAACGCATCAGACTTCACTTCACTGACCCTCTCTCCAGTCTCCCAGAACACCCAAACCGACCCACCGGCCACGGAGCCGGCTCCTCTGCCGTACTGCACCCTGCCGTTGGCTCACTGATGCATGGAGCCGGGCCCACGTGTCAGTGGGCTGACGGCACGTCAGAGGAGCTGCGTCCACCGGCCACCGTCTCCCTCTCCGTCCGCTGGATCCCCACCCGCCGCCGTAACCGATTCCCGATGGCTCAGAAGCGTGCCGCCCGGCGCGGCCGCAAAACCGCCGCTGGATCTGAGGATTCGGTGGAGTTAGGGCGCAACGGGGAGCCGGTGGGGGGGCGACCTGCGAAGAAACCCTCGCCGGAAGAGGCCGATGGCTCCCAGTCCGTCCAAGTCCAGAATGGAGGGGAAGCGACGGATGAGGAGGCCGCCGCTCGAGCGTTAGCGGCAATGGCGGCAGCAGGAGACGGGCCCACAAAGGCGGCCAAGCCATCGGCGCCACCAAGGCCCACCGCCGCTGAACCCAGCGAAGAAGAAGAAGACAACGGAGTTACCTCCCACCGCCAGGTGGAGGTGGCCAAGAATCTGCCTCCATCAGCCAAAAATCCTGCTTCTCAGAAGGGAAACGAAGAGGAATCGACGAAGGCGCCGGGTCCAAATCCCCTGCGCAAGAGGAAAAGGGTGCCGGGCAGCACCAGTAGGTCGCAGCAGCCAAAGGTCCCGGCACCCGCACCCGCACAGCAAAGAGGCAAGGACAGTGCGCAGCTTATGGTTTCTGACAAGCCCAAATCAAAGAAAATCAAGCGAGCAACGGCACAGGAAGGGGCAAAGAAACAGGCCGAGGGGGAGCTCAACATGTCCCAGACTGAGAAGTGCAATGTTCAGACTATGCACAAGGACAAGCCCAAGTCAAAGAAAATCAAGCCAGCACCGGCGCAGGAAGGGGCAAAGAAACACCAGATTCTTGCGGCGGTCGCTGATGATGGCGACAAACAGGCAGAGGGAGAACTCAACATGTCCCAGGCGGAGAAGTGCGACGGCCAGGACAGGAGCTTTGAGGAAAAGTGTGCAATTATGTACCCCCTAGTCGGGCAGGAGGTGAAGCGGCTCGCTGGAGAGCATCCTGCCCTCAAAAGCTCGTTCACTGAATTAGATGCCAAGATTGCGCTCTCCATGGAGAAGGAACTGAATAAAGTTGCATGGAAGGAGCTGAAGATTCAGATTGAGATGGTTACCAAGGTACAAGCACCGAAGGCAAGGGTGAGGAAGGAGCTTGTCAGTTTGCTGGCATTGGTTTCCAAGAAAGCATGAAGGTATGGGATATGGTGTTTATTATTTTCTCCCTGTTTTATTGTTTGGTTGATATAGTATATGTGGCCCATGTGGGCATCTGCCCTTGCCCCTCAAATATGGAAACCGATAGCGCTCAAATGAAAAAGAAAAATGCAATGGTGATCTTAAATAAATGCACGACATGTTTTGCATCGCATCGTGGAAGGAGTGTCGGCCGCTCATGAACAACTGAACATACCTGTTGATCATATTACAAAGATCCAACCGTTTTAGTTTTTGACTTAAAGAGAAGCGCCTAGGCACGCGCTTAAGCGCGCCTAGGCTCTAGGGTCTACGCGATAGCAAAACGCCTAGCGTTAATTGTGCTTTAGCGTGCTCCTTGGTTAGAAAAGCACTAGGTGGTGTGGCGAAACACACAATTAATGTATTTTTAACCTTGGTTTTGGTTCCATCAGATCAACTGCCAGATGCTACTACTCCGAGGAGTTAATTTGGGAGAATGAAAGGGGCCTCTAATCAACATATGTAGGATTTAACCCGTTTATTAAAGTTTGTTCATGTTTCTTATTACATTATAAATAAGATTAATGTAAAGCTAGTATAATCTTTCTGAGGATATCTTAGGACTTGATTCGTATCAGAAACTTGTCATTTTTTCCTGCTGATTCTATGTTAACATTGCATGGTCAAGTGGCATTTTAGAGGGACTAAAGTTTTTCTCCATCTCTTCTTATTTCTCTCACCGACAGGCTGACACAATTATACAGGGTCTATTTTCATAGTCTATCTCCTTGTTATGTTGGCATAGTCTATTGCTCACAGCTTTGCACTCTGTTTCCTTTGTCTAACAGCAGGTCATCAAGTTAGTATTTTGGTTCTCCAGAGTTTGACGTGGGTTATGGTGAAAGGGTCATGGAGTACTCAGCAGAATCATTAGTGTTCACTGTTTGAATAGACTAGATTAGTGGGCAAGGTAATTATGATGGAGTAGTAAAATCCTTTGGCGTTGGGATGCGTAGAGCAGAAACTGCGACACGGGAAGTCATGCATTGATGGAGTGTTTTGCAGTAATTGTCTTTTGTAAGCTGGTAATTTTCTGGTGGCAGCGGTTGGTTGGTGAAAATGAAGTGGAAGGTAATGCCGTATCTGGTAGTGTCATGTGCCCGTAGTGATCTGATAACACTAGCAGCCAGAGTTCTGTCATGTGCCTGTCAGAAAATTTGACTAATAGACTAGTGGTTAATGCAGGATCATATACCTGCATACCTACAACATGTCTTATGTGTCATGTGTCTGATCTTTTTATTTGTTGACCACATGTGCCTAATCTGATAGCACCATGTCTTATGGAAGATGATCCACCGAAGCATGCATCTTTCTCCTCTCTGGGTGAGTAATCCCAAGAAAATAGCATACCTAAAACATTGTAATGCAATAGAAATAAAGTTAAGGAGCAATGCCAGTCATTTAAAAGCGGTGAACTGTACACTTGAAATATCGATGAAACATGCATGTGAAATGTTTCTTAGAAAAAAAGCTGAACCAAGATTTCATCCTAGCTGGCTCAGGTACAAAACAACTTATGTAATTAGATGAAAACTTTGTAATATAAGAGATAACTAAATGTATGCATTCATATAGACAAATAGCTCTCTCTAATTGATCAACAATCCTATACCTTTTTAGTGGCAGGAGAGTTTTATAAATTTCCAGAATGAGTGTTACAACCACCACCGCTGCACAATCAGAGCTGAACCTTCCCCGACCATGTGCCGGTTATCAAGATTTTCAGCTCACAGTCGAGGCGCCCAAGCTTCAGATTCCTCAGTGGTGATACAGTTTGGTATTCTACATGCCATAGAAACGATCGTCATTCCGTCAGAGCCCCGGACTAGCGCGTCAGAGCCCTTGGTTATTTTGCATGCCAAATGATTCCGCAGCTAAATTTTCTGTGGTACATTTGGTTTCCGGATCATGTCCCAGATTTCTTGCTAGCCAGTCAGTTTCTGCATCCGCGAAGACCCCAGTTTTCTCGTAGTGCCAATCTATAAAGTCATCTATGTCCCACGACGGCAATCTATGGTTGCAAATCGGCTCCGCGTCGTAAGGATGGAAAATCTGCCGTATCAGATCAGCATTCCATTGTTTGTCATCTGGATTTATCAGCTGTACCCATTGTAATCTGGTCCTTCGGGCTAATTGAAGAGGTGGCTTTCATACCTTGTTGGCATGGAATCCATTGATCAGGAGAGATTTGGAGATCTGCCCATTTCCAATCCTCCATACAATCACTTTCTTCAACAATTCAAGCCCGAACTCTTATCCCTTGCCACACAAGGTGCTGCATTCGAAGCCAAAATAGTACTCCCTCCGTAAAGAAATATAAGAGCATTTAGATCACTAAAATAGTGTTCTAAACGCTCTTATATTTGTTTACAGAGGGAGTATCAAGGAGCGGCCCATTGGGAAAATATTTTGACTTCAAAACCCTGGCAGGCTGGCACACAAACTATCCGGTTTAGGGAAAAGCCCCCAAGCTTGCGTGGCCAAAAGTACTTGATTGAAGAGGTCCATGTGCCTATAGCCAATTCTTCCTGCGCCTTTTGCCTTGATCATGTTATTCCAGGCCATCAAGTGGACCTTTCACTGCCCAAATTCATCACCCCATCCCCACGAGAAGTCCCTAACTAGTGTTCATTCTTGACGAAGATTTCTTTGCAACTTGCGACATGTATTTATCCAACCACTTTGTGAGCCTCTTCTCAAACCTTTGCATTATCGGTTGGAACTGGTTTTCCTTCAGTCTCCCTTCAGGTGCTGGTAGTCCCAGGTATTTGTGTTCAACAGTAGCCTTTGCCACACCCGGCACATGTTTAAGTACTACCGTTCTAGACCTCCCCTGGACAGTGGTCATTGAAGAGGATCGAACATTTGTTCGCTAAGGAGCTGACCAGTACGACGCTGAAACAAAGTGGTAGCCCGACACAATGGCTGTTTGCTCGACTCACCAGTCCCAATAATTTGTACACGAAAAATACAAATCCAACAACTTCACACGGCATGACCTTCCCCTTAGTTGCTGCTACTATATTTATGATTTAATTAGCATTAGTTGTTGTCGTTTTTTCGACAAAGATTGGATTTTATTGACTCAAAATGAAGCATCAAGGGGATACAAACACATTAAGCACACACCCGGCCTCTGCATAACCAGGATGCACACAGCCAACACCAACACACACACAAACAAAAGAAAAAAAAAACAAGAAGGATTTATCATGAAGTTCATGTTCTTGGGAAGAACACTAGCTAGTCCCCGTTGGAGAGGTGGAGGCCAATAAAACTCCTCAACGACAACAGATATCTCACGCTTGTTCTCCAAGAGCATCAACCAACGTATGTTCGAGCTTCCTTCACTAGTGGTAGTTCTTGGGGCGAACTCCAAAACCTCATAAATTTGCCCGAATCACATATCTACAATTTTGAAGTTCACCGGTGATGCTAAATTGCCTAGGGTTTCCACACCAAGAGTAACAAGTAGCATAGGAATCTTGGGAGGATTCAAGATTGGCTTGGTGGAATTACAAATCTAGGGTCCTCTTTCTTTTCGAAAATCCTACATCTACGAAGAGTTACGTACAGCTTTACGTAAACTTCCTAACAACTAAACCTCTCCCCCTGATTTTCAGGGGGTGGGGCCCGTCCTCCCCCTTACCTCCAATCAGATTCATCCACTTGGTTGGTTACGTTAATTACGTAGAAGCTTTTACGTAGCTCTAGCATTGCTCCTTTCTTTTTCTCTCTAAAAATCAAACTTTGGTTGGCTAGAGAGGAAATGGTGGATATCTCAGATCTGGTCAGAATGTGGAGGCTTCGCATAGGGTAGTCCCTCGACTGGGCAGTGCCCAGGAAGGCAGCGACCAATGTAAAAATGAACAATTAATGCAGCGCTTCACCTAGGATTCGAAATGCGACCGCGAGCCTGCAGACAAGTGTAGCTAGCCACTACGCCTGACTGGGTTTGATGGTCAAACTGCAATGCGAGTCCTTTAGACCTAGTCACACCGGTATTTTTTTCCTTTTTCCTATCTTTAATTGTAAATTTCAAATATATTATTTGAAAAGTACGAACGTTCTTTACAGAACACACACGAGTTTCAAAAAAATGTTAGCAATTTTTCATATTAGTAACCAAATTTGAAAAACAGGAACAATTTTGAAGTTGTGGACAAATATTGAAAAATAGGATCATTTTTATAAAATTACGATCAATTTTTGATAAAAACGAAAAAGTTTTTAGAAAATGTGAACAATTTACTGAATAGTGATTTGTTTTGAAAACATGAACATTATTTGAAATTGTGAACAAATCTTGAAAAACAGAAGCATTTTCTAAATTCCGAACAATTTTTGACAAAATGCTAACAAATTTTGAATGTTTGATCACTTTTCAAAAAGTGAACATCTTTGAATTTGTGAACAAAATTTTGAGCACAGGAACAATTTTGAATTGTTGACTTTTTGTTTAAAATGGGAACATTTTTTTATAGTCATGAACAAGTTTTAAAAGGTGTGAACAATTTTCAATCTGCGAACAAATTTAAAATAGGAACTTTTTCGGATTTATGAACAAATGTCCGAAAAATGAACAATTTTAAAATGAGAACATTTTGAATAAAAGGAAACACTTTTTGATCTGTGAACAAAAATTGAAACTCTGAACAAAATTTAGGAAAAGCAAACATTATGATCATTAATGGAATTTGTGAACATAAATTGAAAAGTAGAACATTTTTGAAGTTATGAACATATTTTGAAATAGAAACAGCTTTTGAATGGATGAACATTTTTGAAAGATGAACATTTTTCAATTTTGTTAGAATCACTAATTTTTTGGAACTTCTGAACAAAATGAAAAACAGGAACAAATTTTAACTTCAGAATTTTTTGAAATTCTGAATAAATTTTGGAGTTCTGAAAAATAAAATAGAAAGAAAAACGAGTAGATTAAGAATTACAAAAGAAATGGAGAAAAGAAAAAAAGAAAGAGAAATACAAAAAAGAAATAAATGAAAACAGAAAAAAAACAAAAAAGAGAAAAGAAAAAAGAAACAGAAGAGGAAAAAAAAGGAAAAATTAAAAGGAAAAATAGAAAATAAAAATAAAAATCAATTCAGGAACTTCTAGAAGGTTCCTAAAACTAGTAAAAACCGGCTGGGAATCCTCTAGAAGTTTCCCAAAACTAGAACCTGTATGTACGCTATAGCTGGGCCGGCCCAAATCGCGTGCTAGGTCGCCCGCATGTGCGTTACGCTGACTGTTTGACGCAAAACGCGTCAAATAGGGTTTTGCTATATACATGTCTACAAGAATGTGCCTGTTACTCAGCTTTTCGCAAACCCGCTTCAATACAACCCCCTTACAAAAGGTATAAAGGATAATATGGACTTTTGACAATTTGTATCCACTTTTATATGTACGTATACTCCAGGAAACTCGCTTGGGCCGGCCCATTTGCGGTGGCATGCGATGACAAATATCAAAATAGGTTAGCTCAAGCTGGGAATCGAACCAGCAACCTCTTAAAACACAAACAATTGTTCACAACCACTACGACAGCACGCCTCTACTGACCATTGTAAAGCTAGACTCTTTAAGTAACGTATGGGCTGAGAAATTTAAAAAGATTTTAGGAAAACTTTGTGAACCGGTCCTTTTTTTCATCGTATCTTTTTATTTATTTATTTTCCTTTTTTCTGTTACGTTTCTTCTATCTTTTTCAAAAAATGGTCGCGCAAAATGCTGTTCAAAATTTCAAAATAAATTTATTTCCAATTTTGTTCATAAATTATAAAATATTTGCAATTTCGAAAATTGGAAGGTAACATTAAAAAAAATTGTGTCTTTAAAAAATTGTTCAGAATGTCAAAAATCGAATAGTTTTTCGAAAAGCACGAACAAAATTGTGAAAACAAAGATTTTTGGAGAACACGAATAAAATTTTAAATTTCCTTAATTTGTTAAAAATGCGAACAAAAAGTAATATCAAAAAAGTTTTCTAAATTTTCCTGAACATTTTTTCAATTTGTGAGCAATTCTTTTTGAAAATAGGATCATTTTTTAAATTCCGAACAAATTCAAATAGGCGCCCGACAGGAGCGATGGTGTCGCTTAGTTGGGCAAGGCCTAAGATTTTATTTTATTTTCCTTTTTTGTTTTTGTTTTTATTTAATTTACTTTTCTCCTTTTAAACTTTATTATTCTTTTGAAACCTGTTCAAAAATTGAAATGCCAAAATAACAGTCTCAAGTAACTATTTTAAATTATGATTTGAAATTCTTTTTTTAATATTTATTAAATGCTTTAAAAAGCATTTTCTGTTTTCAATTCTATCATACTGTATTTATTAGTTATGTTAAAAACTTAAAATGACAATTTTAAGTACTTATATAAATTATGATTTTAAATACCTTTTCCTTCAAACCTGGCATGGCTACCTACTCGGACACGCAACATAGAACATGGTGTTTTTTGGGACGTTGTGAAATGACCTCACTTTTGCCAGCAAGTGGCATGCCCATGGTAGGCATCCATGCCCCCAATATTTTTTCCAAGGCCTTGTATAACCAATTCAAGGCAGCAAGCCAAGTTCCTTGGGTTTTTGACAAGTTTTGCATTTTTATAGTTTTTTTAGACAAAAAAGGTCGATTAATGCCTAGACATGTAAACTTGCATACAATGTCTAAAGTCATTCAAACCTGCCATGGATGCCTACCATTGGCATGTCCACCTAGTAGCAAAAGTTGGGTTAATTTCAAGAATGTCCACAAAAAGACCATGTTCAACGGAGGGTGTTCAGGTTGGCCAGAAGGGTCCATCTTAGAGCACGTTGTTTTCTGACATTCTTGAAATGGCCCTAATTTTTTTCATGGCCTCATACGACCAATCCAAGCCACCATGACAAGTTTTTTTGGTTTTCGACAAGTTTTGTGTTTTTTCTTGAAATGGCCCCATTTTTTCGTGACCTTGTATGACCAATTCAAGGAACCATGCAAAATTGTTTGGGGTTTCGCCCAGTTTTGCATTTTTTTTATTTTTTTGGTTAACAGGGCGATAAATGGCCGGATGTGTCACCACTTCCATATAGTGTTGAAAATCGTCTGAACCAGGCATGTGCCTACCATGGGCATGCCTACCTTCTTACAAAAGTGGGGTTCATTTCAAAGATGTCCAAAAATAGACTATGTTCAACGGAGAGTGTTCGGATAGGCCAGAAGGGTCTATTTGAAAGCTTGTTGTTTTTCAACATTCGTCAAATGACACCAAATGTTTTCCACCAGCTTCTATGGCCAATTCAAGGCACCATGATGTTTTGATTTTTGAAAAGTTTTGCATTTTCTGGAGTTTTCTCGGTGAAATAGGCCGATAAATGGTCGGACGTGTCACAACATGTAAACAGTGTCAGAAGTTGTTCAAACCTGGCATGAATGCATCATATGTCCATGCCAAGCTGGTACAAGAAGCTGAGATCATTTATCCATAGCCTTACCAGTTTACATGAGTATATTTATAATTTCCGTCACTATCAATCAACATGAACATTTTTTTGTCTAGAAATTTCTTGAAATTTGTCAACAATTTTGGAATTTCAAAGTGTGTATGAAAAGTTTACAAACTTGAACACTTTTTTCAAAATTGTTAGAAAATTATGAAAAAATGTCGAAAATTTTGAATTTTTTTTACAAACCACGTTTTTTTAAAATAACATCTTTTTGAAACGCATACATTTATTAAATTTGTGATCAAAATATTTCAAAAACTGGAATGTTTTATGAAATTCCAGAATATTTTTAGAATTGTAAACAATATTTGAAAACAAGAACATTTAATGTTATGCCAAACAACTTTCCAAATTTTTGAACAAGTTTCACAAAGAATAATAAAGTTCAAAAGTAGAAACATGAATTAACAAAAGAGAAGTAAAACGAAAAAATTGAAAAGAAAAAATGCTTAGGCCCTAGAAAAGAAAAAATGTTTTCAAAAAATGTTAGTATATTTGAAAAAATATTCGTAAATTAGAAAAAATGTTTGCGTTTTTTAATATTGCTCGCAAATTTTAAAAAGTGTTTGCATATTGAAAAATGTTAGTTGCTACCGTGTCCGGCCAGGTTGTACAGCACCAATTTTGTTCTGTTACCGTATTTCTAAAGGAAAACTCCTACAGTACGTTCATTCTAGTTCATAATCAACTGCGCTCCATATGAATCACCAAATCGTGTTGGTTCTGGTGGTATTAGCAAGTTCACCGCCGCTGCAGGACCTGGGTTCCATGCCTAACAGGCACATAATTATTTTTGGATTTTCAAACCATGCTACAGTACATACTCACTAATGGGCCGGCCCAAGGCGGACTCAGAAACATGACAGATCTCCGCGAGTATATTCTATAAAGACCATCCTACCCTTTATTATAAAGAGATATGAATAGATCTTGTCCGTTGATGTATTTAAAGAGGTTGTACTGAAGAAGTACTCAGAAAATACTCCAGGTTATCCAGAGTCATTTTGGACAACCCTAGAGCCTAGCCCAGATCATGTCCAGAGGGTCTAGGCCAACAATGCTAGAAACAAGCAGGTTCTAGTGGACACTTACTTTTGGCTTTGCCACAGATTGGGTAGTTGGTATGATTATTTTTAAGCATGAATCCTCGCTCATTCCTCGTGCGACCCATCTTAATGTGCAATGGCCATATTTACTCAAATAATTCATAGGTAGAAGTATAAAACAAATAGACATCATCCCTTTTAACCCTTTTTACTATGGGTGGCCTCTCATTACTAGGGAAAGGCTTATACATGGAGGCTTATCAGTAGCGCGAGTTAAAAAGAGGCGCTAATGCTGTCGTGGGAACGATTCCGACAATAATAAGGTATAGGGTAACGGAGCATGATCTATAGAGATGCAAATAGGTGACACGGTGGTTTTAGCGAGTTCGGGCCTCTCACGATGGAGATAACAGCCGTACGTCTCGTGCTCCGGAGAGGCTTTTCTTTATCTGAGTATGTATCCGGAGATTACATGGTGTATTTGAGAGAGGGGGGGGGGGGGAGGGAATCTCCATGCCTCAAGCTAAATGGTGAGAAAGAAGAAGAGGTGGAAGAAAAAAGCCCCCTGTCATCCATTTGCATCTCGATAGATCATGCTTCGTTACCCTATACCTTATTATTGTCGGAGTTGTTCCCACGACAGTTGGCGCCCACCGTGGGGCATGGCGTCTATCAAACCATGGTGCAAATGGTTTTTTCTTCAATCTTCAATAGCGGATCAACTACCATCGCCAGAGAAATTGGCCGCTAGAGCTCTGGTCATCGCGGCCATTCGTACAAACAAATGGATCAGGGAGTTGCTCGTCTCAACTTGTCCTCTTTACAATCAAACATTGCAATGATCTAACTATGGTTTGTTCTTTTTCTGTATGCACACGAGCTCATAGGAAAGGATGCCTCCCTTTGTTCCGATTGGTGGCTCGGCTCCCGAACGATGAAGCGTCGTCGTCCACCCGTCATCATCTCGCGTACTCATTGGCGATGCCGTCGCCGAGCGCCCACACACGCGCAGCCGCTAACACTCGGCCTGGTTCCCCAGCCGGTTGAACACGTCGACCGGTGTTCTGATCGACCCGGCTCCTCGGGCGACAAGGCCCGGCTGACAGCGCTCGACCCAGCTCCACATGCGTCGAAGCACGACTCCGGCCTGTGCACAGCTTCGGCTCCCCGAGCAGTGAAACGCAACCGCCAGCGCTCGCGCCGGCCTCGCCCTTGGCTGCGTCGGCCCGCGACTGGACTGCGGACAGCTGCTCATCCTCCTCATCGCCACCTCTCGGCTGCCGTCCGGTTCCGGCCAGACCGGTCGTTTCCGCTGCAGCGGAGCTTTCCTCCGGCGTCCGCACCAGGTCGTAATTTTTATCTCCTCTAATTATTACTGATCCATACGCTCGGATGCATAGTTTTTTTTCTTGATCCGCTCAGCAGCAAGCTCACTGGATCGGTTCGGCACCCGTGCCATTAACTACGTATATAAGGCGGCAGCCGATGCATGCCGTAACTCCGGCTAGTGCTGAAGCATCCATGCATGCGTAGTTAGACTAGCCACAATGGGTAGTAACATAGAGTAGTAACATAGGCATGTTACTACTCTATGTTACTACCTCTATAGTGGGGAATAACATATGTGTGGTAACATGCAACACTTCATTTATTAGTCTATAGACTCATGTTGCCTTGATATGTGTGATGTTACTCATATTAGTAGTAACTAGCTATGTTATCACATACCTCTCTTTCTTCATTTATTACTTGCCACATCATCTATTCTATCTAGATATGTGTGATGTTACTACCTATGTTACTCCCACTGTGGGTAGTCTTACGACCCCCATGCCATTAACTGCACACATAACGCAGCAACCGTTGCATGCATGCCATAACTGCAGCCTGTGCTGAATGGGAGTTTAGGGCCAGTTTGGTTCCAAATAAGTCACCAACTTATAAGTCGAAAAGTGAAAAAAGTGACTTATTTTGCCAAACAGACCTAACTTATAAGTCACCCAAACTTATAAGTTATAAGTTGTTCCACCCAACTTAAAACTTATAAGTCACCCCTTTTTGCATGGGCCCCACCACCTTTACATAAAAAACCAAGGTGGGAAGGTGTAGTCAGGTGACTTATAAGTCAGGTGACAACCAAACAGACGTGACTTATAAGGCTGGTCATAGTGGGAGTAACATAGATAGTAACATACATGCCACATAAGCAAAAAAGATGTGTGTCAGGTAATTAATAACGAGAGAGACAAATGGAGTAACATAATATGTTACCATCACATAGCGGTTTCCAATGCAAAATGAGTCTATAAATTAATAAATAAGATGATGCATGACACTACACATATGTTATTACCCACTATAGAGGTAGTAACATAGACTAGTAACATGCAACAAGCTCAGATTATCAAGACCATCTTAACCGACATGCAACAAGCTCAGATTATCAAGACCATCTTAACCGACTATGCCTCCTCAGTTGGACTAAGAATAAACTTCCACAAGTCTACTCTTATCCCAATCAATTGTGGCGCAGAAAAAAGTCAGGAGATTGCCAACATCTTCAGATGTGTCGTGGGGAAAATGCCATTCACCTATCTTGGGCTGCCACTTGGTACTACTAGACCCTCTGTCCAAGAGCTTATGCCCCTTTTCTGCTCACTCGAGCGACGGTTGTCTGCCACCCTCAACATGGTTTCTTATGGCGGCAAACTTTCACTTCTTAACTCGGTCATTACATCGCTCATTATATTTTCCATATGTACTCTGAGACTGCCAAAAAAGATCATCGAGTTACTGGAAAAAATAAGAAGGAAATGCTTGTGGATAAAAAAAACGGACAATGGCGACAAATTTAACTCCCTTGCCTCCTGGGAAATGGTGTGTCGGCCCAAGACAAGTGGTGGTTTGGGAGTATTAAATCTGCGTGTTCAAGGCGATGCCCTACTGCTTAAATACCTTCACAAGTTCTACAATAAATGGGATACACCGTGGGTGCAACTGATTTGGGACACCTACTACATCGACCAAATCCCGCATGCGTCCGACCCATGCGGATCGTTTTGGTGGAGATATGTGATCAAGCTAATACCAACTTATCGGGGTATCTCTAAGGTGACTATGGGGAATGGTGAAAACGTCCTCTTTTGGAAGGACATGTGGAGAGAGGGCATCCTTGCTGACTCGTATCCTCGAGCACTCTCATATGCCAAAAATGAGGATCTGTCTGTCCAACAATTCTTGGGCGTCACCACCCTACAAGAGGCGTTTCATCTACCACTCTCACCACAAGCACATGCGAAGTGAGCGACTTGGATGGAAGTTTCAGAGGTTCAACTTTCCAATGAGATTGACAAATGGACATATGTCGGAATACCTATCTCTTCTCGCAAAACAATACTACACATTCTACTTCAGAGAAATTCAAGCACATGAATCTTTTGGATGGATTTGGAAATCTAAGTCAACCATGAAAATAAAAGTATTCGGGGTGGCTGCTACTTTCGACCGCCTCAACACCAGGAATATGCTGAAGCGAAGGCACTACAAAATTGGAGACAATCATGACTGCATTCTTTGTGGTTTACCAATTGAGGAGACGTTGGAACATCTCTTCTTCGAGTGCCACTTCAGCTCTGACTGCTGGTCCCATCTTGGCCTCTCCTGGCCTCAGGGAAGTACAAGACTGAACAACATTTCCAAAGCAAAACAAGACTGGGATAGACCGCTCTTTATGGAACTTTTTTTGTTGGCGGCCTGGAGTATATGGAAGGAGCGCAACAACAAGCACTTTCGAAAGATCCTACCATCCAAAACTGCTTGGTTAAGTAGAATTAAAGCTGATTTTTCACTGCTCACCACTACTAGGGAAAAGCCTAGCAGCAACGCGGGTTTTGGGCCTATTAGTAGCGCGGGGGCCGGCACTACTAATAAGGCGCTATAGCTAACGTATAGCAGTAGCGCGGGTGCCACCCGCGCTACTACTACGTCCTTTAGTAGTAGCGTGGGTAGAAACCCGCGCTACTACTACCAGCGCGGGTTTTTTTTGAATTTTTTTGAAAAAATATTTTGATTTTTCCCCCTAATTTTCAAATTTCTGAATTATTTTAACCTCAAATCTCTAATCACCCCTCATTGCTGCTCAATTTAATCTCTAATCACCCCTCGTCATTCCAAATCATCTAACTTCCCGGACGGTCGCCCATCCTCTCACTACTCCAGCCTGAGCACGCTTAACTTCCGGGTTCTATTCTCCCTCGTTTCCAAGTCTGCACTTGTTGTTTTCCTGACAATAGTAAGATGTCAATCCTATTAACCTCAGGAATTTAGCTTGAGCATGAAGTCACACATTTCACTATTTGAGTTTGAAACTATTGTTCTAAAAAATTAGTAACACTAATATTTCTTGAATAATTAGTCTGACCATAGTTTGACCACAGTTTGGCCATAGTTTGACCAGATTTGACCAAAATTCAAAAAAATAAAATAATTATTTAGTAACACTAATATTCTAGAATAATTAGTTTGACCATTGTTTGACCACAGTTTGACCACATAGTTTGAAATTTTTTCGATTTTTTCCACTCTAGATCTTAAAAGCCCCGTAACTTTTCGAGTAGATGATTTTTCATATAAAAAACATTTTCATCCGAGATAGTATGCAAAAGTTATGCCCATTTTTACAAATTCTCGAGAGATTTTGCAAATAAAGTCGAAATTCATATTTGCAAATTTTTCCAACAAGTAGACCACATATCACATGGGAAACTTATTTTCTTTTATTGTTTTGACATTTTCATCATTTTCTTTTATTTTTTTAAAACTGAAAAGGCGATCCACGGGGGTAGAGTTTGAAAATGGGACCTTTAGTAGTAGCGCGGTTTTTTACCCCCTCGCTACTACTATGACACCACTTAGTAGTAGCGAGGGCTAAAAACCAATGCTACTGCTATCAAACTTAGTAGTAGCGAGGTTTTAAAAACCCGCGCTACTACTATGGCATGTCCCGGGGGGCACGGTAGAGACCGCTTAGTAGTAGCGAGGGTTAAAAACCCGTGCTACTGCTATCAACTTAGTAGTAGCGAGGTTTAAAAACTTGCGCTACTGGTAAGTAGCAGTAGCGAGGGTTTTTAACCCTCGCTACTAGTAACTTTCTGTGTATAGGCTTTTCCCTAGTAGTGCACCCATAGGGTTAGAGAGGAACACAAACAACACATTTCAATAATACTTGCATCTCTGTAAAACTAGCACCTTCTACCCATCCACCAAAGGAGGATGGATTGTAATTACAATGTACAGTTTCACTAACCTTTATTAATATATAACACAGTGGGAGGTACTCCTACTATTTCTGGTCAAAAAAAAACATAGACTAGTAACATATGCATGTTACTAGTCTAAGTTACTCTTCAATATGGCCAGCCTAAGTCACTGGTTTTAAGTCACCTGACTTATAAGTCGACTGACTTATTGGAACCAACCATGCCCTTAATTTCTGGCATGCAAAACTGAAGCGTGCAGTCCGGTGCAGCCATAATTGCATGCTAATACCATTTTTTGTTACCACTCTTAAAAAACGCACATAATTATCATTAGTTTGTTGCCTTAATGTCTGAGTAACACACAGGATTCACTCAGAAGAGGCTGGCCATGCCTCCACATGCGGCGCATTTGTCCGGCGGAGCAGCCACGGTCAGGTTCATCATGCCTGCCACCACTGCCAAGTCCGTCGACGTGATGCACCACGCCGAGTGCGCCATCAAAGACCGTGATGTCTGCAAGATCAACATCCTGAGCTGCTCTCCGGCGCCGGCCGACGGTCTCGTTCACGTCAAGGCGTCAAGTCCATCGCCTACCAGGTTTACTCGGAAAACAATTGCACTTGGCAACAACCCCCTCCAGTCGGCATGGATACTGAGATGGGACTAGCTCATTCGGACCCAACCCGATCAAGCACTCGGCCGCCCGTGCGCCATCACTCGACTAGGCACGTCCTCAGCACTCGGCGGCCCTGCACGCGGTCACAAAGCTTCTCGCGTTATCATCAACTTCCCCGACTCGGACGCCTCGCGCGTCGCCACTTCGCAGGAAGCGTCTACTTCACTCAAACACCCCGCGCATCGTCACTCTGCGGGACGCGTCTACTTCACTCAGATGCCTCACGCGTCGCCACTTCGCGGGACGCCTCTACTTCACTCGAAGGGCCCGCACATTGTCACTCCATGGGACGCGACTACTTCACTCGGACGCCCCGCGCCTCGCCACTCGGCGGCACGCATCTTCATCAATTGGCCGCCCCATGCGTCGCCACTCTACGGGACGCGTCAACTTCACTCGGCCGCCCAGTGCGTCCCCACTTGGTTGGTCACCTCATCACCACTCGGCCGCCCCGCGCGTCGCCATTCGGTTGGTCACCTCATCATCACTCAGCCGCCCCACGCGTCGCCATCGGTTGGTCACCTCATCACCACTCGGCCGCCCCGCGCGTCGCCATCGGTTGGTCACCTCATCACCACTCCGCCGCCCCGCGCGTCGCCATCGCTTGGTCACCTCATCACCACTCGGCCGCCGCGCACGTCACCATCGGTTGGTCACCTCATCACCACTCAGCCACCCTGCGCGTCGCCACTCGGTTGGTCACCTCATAACCACTCGGTCGCCCAGCGCGTCGCCACTCGGTTGGTCACCTCATAACCACTCGGCCGCCCCGCGCGTCGCCACATGGTTGGTCACCTCATCACCACTCGGCCGCCCCGCGTGTCGCCACTTGGTTGGTCACCTCATAACCACTCGGCCGCCAAGCGTGTTGCCACTCGGTTGGTCACCTCATAACCACTCGACCTCCCCGCGCGTCGCCACTCAGTTGGTCACCTCATAACCACTCGGCCGCCCCGCGCGTCGCCATTTGGTTGGTCACCTCATCACCACTCGCCCGCCCAGCGCGTCGCCACTCGGTTGGTCACCTCATAACCACTCGGCCGCCCCGCGTGTCGCCACTTGGTTGGTCACCTCATCACCACTCGGCCGCCCCGCGCGTCGCCATCGGTTGGTCACCTCATCACCACTCGGCCGCCCCGCGCGTCGCCATCGGTTGGTCACCTCATCACCACTCGGCCGCCCCGCGCGTCGCCATCGGTTGGTCAACTCATCACCACTCAGCCGCCCCGCGCATCGCCACTTGGTTTGTCACCTCATCACCACTCGGCCGCCCCCACGCGTCGCCATCGGTTGGTCACCTCATCACCACTCGCCCGCCCCGCGCGTCGCCATCGGTTGGTCATCTCATCACCACTCGGCCGCCCCACGCGTCATGATCGGTTGGTCACCTCATCACCACTCGGCCTCCCCGTGCGTCGCCATCGGTTGGTCACCTCATCACCACTCGGCCGCCCCGCGCGTCGCCATTCGGTTGGTCACCTCATCACCACTCGGCTGCCCCACGCGTCACCACTCGGTTTGTCGCCTCATCACCACTCGGCCACTCGCGCGCCTTCAGACAGCTAAGTCATTTTACATTTTGTTATTTCCATCTTCCCGAGTATCCCGTAATTCACACATCACGTTCACTCGGAGGCCACGCCACCGAGTGTACCTCTACGCTCGGCTGCTTATTTTCACATACTTGCTTTGTACTGGTTATGTGACTCCTGAGTCCAACTTCCATTTTTTTCGCATACATCATTCACGAACACCATGTATCGTTCTTCATTTCGAGTTTGCACCGGTCCTCCAGGGCTGCAATTCAGTCGAAACACTAAACTTCCGTTTTATTTGAGCCAGTATTCCAATGAGTTCAGTCAGATCCGTCGCTTCGACAAGTTCGAACGGATCCTTCGCTCTTTCAGACTCTTATTGGTCAACCAGCAAGCCCCTTGCACTCCCAGCGGGTGTCTATGGGTGTTATTCACACAAATCATTTTAGCACACATCAAATTTACTCGAGAAATTATTTCGTTGGCTTGTGCCATTTTTTACACAAGTTACGCGATCACTCGACGGCCCTATGTGCCAACTTCATCGCTGCTCGGACTCGGTCACCGTACCTGTCCTAGCGCACCACAACACCGACCTTGTCGCTCTGTTGACTTCAAACACATCCGGCCGACCCCTCTGTGGAATCCTCTTCATCGTATCAATGATATAGACCTCATCATGCATGAGACAGATAAGTCCCTTTTATAATTAAACTTCACACTTCACTCTTTTGCGAGTTTGTCTCTTTCGAGCATCACTCGGAAGCTTCTCCTCATCTTTACCCGAGTCTGACTCGATGAATTGCAAATCATCCATTCAAAACTATATTTATCATACTCCGACATGTCCGTTGTCAAATCCTATAGTACGCTCGGGGGCTACGCCGCACTCGGGGGCTGCATCTCATTTGGAATAACACTTCAACAAGTGCATTCGATCCGTCACTTTGACAAGTTTTATAATCACCCAGACGCTCTGCGCGCCATCTTTATTCCTACTCAGACTCAGTTGTCATGCCGGTCTTGTTGCGTCGCAACCACACTACATCAACCTCGTCGCTACATTACCTGCGAAAACATCTGGTTAACTCTTTCGAATACAATTTCAGCCACTTGGCTGGACACGCAATCTTTCACTCGGCTTCCCCGCGTGTCGTCACTTGGCCATGCCACGCGTCATCACTTGGCCACCCCGCGCATCACCACTTGGCTGGACATGTAGTCCTTCACTAGGCCACCTCGCGGATCCTCACTCGGCCGTCCCGCATGCACTACAAGAAATATGTCAACTTGTGACCTTGACTATTGGTCACTGAAAGGTCATGGTTTTTCATTTGCGACCTTTTTGTGACCAAAAAGAGAAGGTCAAAAGCTGGCGGTCGTTAACTGACTATAGCGACCTTTCTTCTGGAATGGTCGAAGACGTTTATGACCAAAATATGTCCACTGTGGCGTTTTGATCACTAGCAACCTCCCCAGGCCACGTAGGCATCCAGCGTGGCAAGCTGATGTGGCACAAGATTCAGCCGGTCCGATTCGGCGTTTTACATGGGCCGAGCCCATTAATTCAGCCCATTTAATTTATTTTTTCCCTGTGCTTTGATTAGCTAAATAGGCCTAGCCCAACAACTAGGACTTTTTTTTTCTGAGATGCAGTCTTTTACAATCCATTTTTTTGGGCCTCAACCTTTTTAAAATCTGGAATTTATGTTGCTCTTTTTATAAACAAGTCCAACATAGTTTGGGCCATGGCCTTTTTAGAGCCCAGGTATTGAGTGCAATATAAATTCTGGATAGGGCCTTTTTACAATCCAATAGTGGGCCAAGCCCTCTTTTATTTACAGCCAATATTCTCAAATCAGTATAGTAACAGTACTTCTTTCCCACAGTAATAACACAAGTATAGAAAACTTTCTCACACAACTTTATCTCGCATAACATTAGACAGGCCAACACATGTCAATAACTTATGTCCTATGTTCACAACTTTTATCTCACACAACATTATACAGAACTGTATCTTGCAGGTTGAGATCACATAAACTTTATCTAACAGGTTCCCGCAACAAAAGATGATCACCATCATCTCCTAATCAAGATGCAAATAACCTGCACATTCAAAAGAAAAAGCAATATGTCAAAGAGAGACAAACAAAAAATAGAGACTTGCATCAAGTAGACCTGATGATGTACAGATAGTAATCAAACTAGCATCTACTTTGCCCGAGAGATAGCATGAAGCAGTTTTGATGCCATTCATGCATTATTTCTGAGACTAGCAGCAAAAAATACATAGGATGCCAAACAACCGGCAGCAGCTAAGATCGGTTAGTTGTTGGCTACCACATACTACTAGTACTAGATAACCAAGCGCATAACCAAAAGTTGGAACGCGCAAGTGCAGCAGGCTGGCGGGCTGGCTCAACAGAAGAACATGCTGCTACGGACCTCTAATGGAGGCGAGGCAGCTCCTGCACTGGGGCACTACCGGCAGTGGTGTGGCCACCACCCTGGCTCGACGACGTCTCTGTCATCTCATCAAACTTTATGAACTGCGCCACCTGAGCTGCCGCAAGATGTGCATAGAAGATTGGAGAAACTGCAAGGAAGCACAACAAGGTTGCAAAATCAGCACAGGATTCACAAAACTAACAACAGTCAAAAGCTTTGCAGATGCAAAAACAAACATAGAAATGCAAAACTCACCAACTGATATGGCTGTTGTGCTCCTTTGGTACACATACAAGAGCGAGTGCACAAGATCCTGCAGGTCATCCGCGACAAAGTGTATCTCATCATGTAGGATATGGTAGTGCGTTGGCCTTGTAGTCCCCTGCAACACACAAATAAGATGAGCTTTATCAAGTCAAAACATCAACAAACTGGAAATTGTCACAATGGTACAAGCAACAACACTACAACTGAAAGATAGGCCTAACCAAAACAACCGCAAGTCATTCAAGCTTCATTTGGCATGCCCAGGATGCAAAAAGAGCTGGATAAAATGCACATGATCCAATACCAACTTACACAAATAAGATATTAAAATGCCCACTAAGCAGAGTTTTTCCTCATACTGTACCGTACTTATTATATGCTAGATGCATCAACCACAGTTCGATGGCGAGAACTATACGAGCAGATTAGATTCATTGGGCTGGACTGGATTGGATTGATGCTGACAAAGTGACAACAGGAAGGTAATGAGCACATACAACTAGCTCTAGTATACCGGCTTGCATGAGCACTTGTTAATATTTATATTCATCACATCAACCTATAACCACCTACGCATACAAATCAGAAAGCACACATATATACTGAACAAAAGCAACAGCCATGAATAGATGACTTAACAGTTCATGTTTGTTAACAAAACAAGAGTGGACATCTCATAGTGAGTCTAATACAGCTACACTAAGCAGGCAGAGACCATCATAAGCAGCAGGATCGCACGAAGAAACCAGCATATGCAAGCTCGATCCACACATATGCAAGCTGCGAGACTACAGTGTTGGGACGAATCTAACTAAAAGTAGCACGATCCACACATATGCAAGGTGAATCAATTGATCTGGAGCAGTGAAGAGGATGGGTGGGGTGGGGTGCTCACTTGGGGCCGGTGCAGCCCATGGTGGTGCCGAGACCTCCGTTGAGCTTGAGCACCACGAGCTTTTCAAGCAGGGCCTTCATGGCGTCGAGATCTGCAGCACACACACGATCCAGCGCTCAGCGTTCACACAAACAGAGACAATGCGAGGGTATTGGCTCTGAGAGAAACATGTGTCAGTTAATTGACACCGCAAATAGTGGGTATAATGTGATACAATTAAATATAACAGATGAAGTACTACTAATGTCATACCTGGTTGAAAGTGTGAATTTCAATGTTGGAGTTGGAGTACTTCTCAACAATCTACAAAACAGAGGTCATTATGCAAGTATGTAAGTCCAAATTTAGAAAGTTGTCTTTTCAATAGAAAATAAACAGGGCAGGTGGTATATCAACCTTCTGTGTGTCATCATGAGTGTTGAAAGAGTTCATTAGAAGCAAAGGAACACTGCATCCATACTTCTTGTTCAGGGACTGCATACAGGTGAAACTTGTCAGACACAAACCATTACACACTACATCAAGTCAGTGCACAGAAAATATCAGTAGAAACTAAGAATACCTCAATCTGAATCACAATAAGGTCAAGAAATGTAAACCCATTGCAAACTTCAATGAAAGACCTGCATGCAGTGAGCTATGTTATTACCTGCTGAAGGTGGTAGAACTTAAAAATGAAGCGGAAATATACAAGTCCCAATATTGGCATGCGGCATCAAACATACACCTAAATAAATACCTAAGTAAATCATGTTCTGTACATAGTCTACCACAACGCCATGTTCAAATGATCAATGTTTCACCGGCCAACAGAGTCTAGAAAATAAGTGGATGGTCATATTCAGCAGTGCAGGCTGGCAGCAGTCATTTATGTCAAATTGCAGCAAATATACGTAAACAGAAAGATAAAGAGCACTGATAACCTTAATGTTTGATAACATTGATCAGAGCACCAGATTAATCGAACTATTTTTTTGGACCAAAGGAGCTACCACTCACAATTTCATTTCTCCATGAAACTGGTACTAGTTTAACTGGACTACGTCAGAGTAATAAAGATGTCACAACATTGAGCCTATCTTGCTAAGCATATTGGTACATTCCCTTACAAATTATCAGTGATCACATTGCCACGAGAAAATGAACACGCGCTGGTTCAATTCCGATTAGTCGGGAAGCTCAGATTGTAATTGGCAGCTCGGAGCAGAGCTCGGCGGGGGCGACTACTGAGGGAGAGAGAGGGGGGACAGGGAGCGCGCATACCCGAAGCGGCCGGTCTTCCAGGCCTGGGAGGCCTTCTTGGTGCCGCCGATGCGGGAGATGCTGGCGAAGTCGTCGTCGGTGAAGGCGGCGTCGTTGTGGGCGAGCAGGGCGGGGCCCTGCCACTGCGCAGGGGCCGGGGCGAGCAGCGAGCGGGCCCCGTGGGTGCGGCGGTCGAGGCAGAGGCGGACCCGCGAGGCCCCGGCGTCGTCCGCGATCTGGATGAGCTCCCGCAGCGCGGTGGTGCCCTCCGGGTAGTTGGCCAGCACCTCGCGGATGCGGCGCGTCAGGTCCACCCGCTGCCCGAAGTCCTCCAGCAGCATCGTCCCGCCCGGATCCATGGCCGCCCCGGCGATCGGGTCGGGTGGGAGGGGGCTGGCTAGCAGGGCATTGGCGCGCTAGGGTTTGGGGGGCGGGGTGGGGGTGGGAGGATTTGGTCGCTACAGCGGGAGGGGGGAGGGAGGTGGTTGGTGCCGCGATGGATCTGGAAGGGAGGCGGCGATGGATTGGGTTGCGGGGCTCGCGGTGAGGTGAGACGAGGGAGAGATGGTGAGGGGAGGGAGGGACGAGGTCGGCAGCGGTGGGTGAGGAGGACGGCAAGGTCGGCGGTGAGTGATGAGGACGACGAGGTCGGCGGTGGATCGGGAGGCGGCGGGGTGAGATTGGATCGGGAGGTGGCGACGGCGGCGAGCAGATGGGGGGAGAAGGGTGCGATGGGGGAAGGGGTATGATGTGAGCTAGGGTTTGTGCTGCGGTGGGGTGGATGGACGGATGGATGGACGGATGGATGTGGGATGGTGAGATGGATGGATGGATGGATGAGTGCCATGTCATCGATCCGTGGGAATGGTTCTGATTGGTTCGGAAAATCAGTGATTTAAAAGAGTTTCCAAGTACAAAAACTAGAGGGATTTTGTGAAGTAGCTATCAAAAACATTTTGCAAAAGGGTACCACACAAATTTTCACTAGAGTTAGACCACATTTTATGGATAAGGACCAATTTGTACGCATTTCTCATCTTTCTAGCTATTTTTAATCATTTTTCGAGTGCCCCAAATGATGTTTTTTGTGAAGAACCTACCAAATAATTATTGCAAAATTGCACCAAATCATTTTTATAAAATACTAGGTCATATTTAATGCATAATTGACCAAATGGTTGGGTGTAAAAAGTTTTGATCCACCTCTGGTGAAAAAGACAAATTTCCGCCGATTCAGCTGGAAGTGGGTTAAATCTGAACTGCAGCTACCTCATATTTTGCTCTTTATTTTTTCAAAAAATCATTTCTAGGTACATAAGTATCTATTTAATCAGAGAAACACCAAAAAAATTATAAGATTCAACCACTAGCTAGGAACGGTCATTCCCGTCGTTTTGACCGCATTTTGAAACGGGCATAAAAAATTAAAAAAAAATCAAAAAATTGGAAAACCTTCGCATTGTGTCATTATATGTGACCAAGTTTCCAGGAAAAATAATAAACTTGTAATACGGTAATTATTTTAAAAAAGTGTTCTCAGAAATGAGCTATGAAGTGTGAAGATTCATGGCTTTCAAGCCAAATGATTAATCTTATGGCCACATTCATGGCATAGTTTATTCAAATGATCTCATATTATGCACAAGGGTGCATATTGGAATGGCAAACAATGTTGCCTAAGGAAGTTTTCATTTTCTTTGGACGAAAAAACATTTTTCATTTTCCGAGTGCCCAAAAGGAGGTTTTTTTTGTGAAGGACCTACCATATATTTGTTGCAAAATTGGACCTAATCAATTTTATAAAATACTAGGACATATTTAATGCACAATTGACAAAATGGTTGGGTACAAAAAGTTTTGATCCACCTCTCGTGAAAAAGACAAATTTCCGCCGATTCAGCTGGAAGCGGGTCAAATTTGAACTGCAGCTGCCTCATAGTTTGCTATTTATTTTTTCCAAAAATCATATCTAGTTACATAAGTACCTATTTAATGAGAGAAAAACCAAAAAAATTCCAAGATTCGCCCACTAGCTAGGAACGGTCATTCCCGCCGTTTTGACCGCATTTTGAAACGGGCATAAAAATTTAAAAAAAAAATCAAAAATTTGGGAAACCTTCGCATTGTGTCATTATATGTGGCCAAGTTCCCAGGAAAAATAACAAACTTATGTCGGCAATTATTTTAAAAAGTGTTCTCAAAAATGAGCTATCATCTCTACGAAGATTCATGGCTTTCAAGCCAAATGATCAATCTTATGGCCACATTCGTGGCATAGTTTGTTCAAATGATCTCATATTGTGCACAAGGGTGCATATTGGAATGGCAAACAATGTTGCCTAAGGAAGTTTTCATTTTCTTTGGACGAAAAAACCATTTTTCATTTTCCTAGTGCCCAAAAGGAGGTTTTTTGTGAAGGAACTACCAAATAATTGTTGCAAAATTGGACCAAATCGATTTTCTAAAATACTAGGACATATTTAATGCACAATTGACAAAATGGTTGGGTGCAAAAAGTTTTGATCCACCTCTTGTGAAAAAGACAAATTTCATGGATTAATTTGGAGCGGGTCAAATTTGAACTGCAGCTGCCTCATAGTTTGCTATTTATCTTTTCCAAAAATTATTTCTAGTTACATAAGTACCTATTTAATCATAAATACATGGTTTGGTGGCGATACGTCGAGGTTTGGGCGGTGGCCGAGGGCCCCAACTCTAGAGCGCGTAAACTCGCATGCCCGCCGCGTGGTCACCGCGTGACCGTGGCGTTGCCATGTGTTCTGGGCGGCCTAGGTATGTCAAGTATGTTGGGCACTCTCCAGGTAGGTGCTAGGAAGAAAATCACAACATAAGATTCTCACGAGGAGACCGATCGATGCTCAAACATGGCTAATGGGCATGAGTTTTGGCTGAGGATGATCAGTTACTAAGAAGACCGTCTTCACAAATTTTCAGCTCAAAAGGAGGAGCCTATGTGGTACTTGCTTTGCAAACTACCACACTAGACATAAATACGAATGTTGAAGCTCGGCTCAAAATAATGAATGGATTGAGCTGGCATTTGGTGGAGGATGGTTATTTGGGCATAGAAAAGCACTGTAGAAAATGGATACTATTTGGACATGCCAAAGTGGTACTTCCTTCACAAACTGTTGTTCTGAACAGAATAGGAAAATGAATATTTTTGAATTATTTTTGAACTAGGCAAGGAAGGTTTTTACATATTTGTCGAAGATATGACCCAAAGAATTTATGATTTTTTTGGGAATTTTGTGAATGACAGAAATATAGGTTGCTTCACAACCTAGGGCAAAAACCGCCACATGGACATGACACATAGGCAAAACTGATGAGGTGGCGCCTAGTCATAGCAACCCACCACAACTTACAAGGCTATGACCATCTATATTGGTCGTTAACAACTAGAAATAAGGCAGCGGACTAGCGCTGTTTGCTTTATGACCTTTTCGTGTAAGGAAATTACGACCTTTCTGACCAAAATGGTCGCAATGGTTTAGGGTTTGGAGCCCCTCGGACAGCTTTTGACCAATTGGTCTGAAATGGTCATAGATCTATGACCAATTCTTCCAGGGTCACTGACAGAAGGTCACTAGTTGACATATTTCTTATAGTGATGTCGCCACTCGGTTGTACACGTCTTCACTGCTTGGCCGCTCCGCGCGTCGCCTCTCGGTTGTGCATGCCTTCACCACACGGCCGCCCCGCGCGTCACCACTTGGCTGGACACGTAGTCCTTCACTCGGCCACCTCGCGCATCCAGCATCCTCACTTGGCCGTCCCGCACGTCGCCACTCGGTTGTGCACGTCTTCATCATTCGACCACCTCGCACATCATGACTCGGCCACCCCGTGCGCTGCCACTCGGTTGTGCATGCCTTCACCACTTGGCTGCCCCGCGCGTCGCCACTCGGTTGTACGCATCATCGCCCCTCGGCCGCCTCGCGCATCACTATCAGTTGGACATGTCTTTACCTCTACACTCCCAACACGGGAATGACTAAGTTACTCATATAATCAAACCTCATATCACACTCTGAGCAAGCTTACCTCTTTCGAGCATCACTCGGGGGCTACGCACAGCCGTTGGACATGCCGCCCTCAGGGGTTACGCCCATTCAATCAACTCATTGATCATATCAGGAATATCTTTCTGACCATACATGCTCGGTCTGCCGAAAATCTATAAGGGTAGTACTGTCTGATGAAGCCATGTACCTAGGATAGGGTCATAGGCCTGACCTAGACACCCTCCCCTAGGACATCACCCTAAAGTCAGAAGCATTCAAGGGATACCATCATCCACTCGACCAGAAGCATTCCACTCGAAAGATTCAAGTTCATTCGACCAGGAGATAGTTCTCACTCGACCATAACAAGGATCACTCGATAGTCAGAAGATTTAAAGCCACTCTGTATGGCAATGGTCAGACATTACTCTATGGACTTAATGATCATTCATGTATCTTTATTGCTGGCGTTATCAGTAACACCCCATCTTTATGTACCTTAAACCCTGTGTAACTGAGGGTGGGAGGGGACTGGCGAACTCTATATAAGCCACCCCCTCCTCAGGGACAAGGGTACGCACCCCCTGTAACTCCACACACATATCCAATCGACCGCCTCCGGGCACTGAGACGTAAGGCTATTACTTCCACCGTGAAGGGCTTGAACTCGTAAATCTTGTGTGTACGACTTCACTATAGCTGGGATCTTGCCTCCTCATACCTACCCCCATTCTACTGTCAGCCTTAGAACAACGACAGTTGGCGCCCACCGTGGGGCAGGTGTCTTAGCGACTTTTTGGTGAGGTTGCGATTTTTCTGATTCCCGTCATCATGGTTTCCGGCGGTGGATTGGCCGAGGTCCGCGAGATCCATCTCGGCGCGCTCGTCTTCGTCGCCGACGACTCTGCCTGGCTTCAGGAAGATCCCCTTGACGTCGAGACGCTCCCCGTCCGCGGGGTGACGCACTTTCGTGCGTGCGTTCGCGGCGTCCTTCTCCGACAGCCATCGACCCAGTATCGGTCGGCTCCCGTGCTGTCCTCGCTCCCCGCTGTTTGCCGACGCAAGTGATTTGGCCGGTCGCGGCTTCAGCGATGGGTGAAACACACGGTGGCTCATTAGTCGGCCACCCCACAAGTCGCGGCAGTCGAGCCCGACGAAACTCTCTACGGCCTGTTCGACCTGTCGACTGGCTCCGTCGAGACCGCATCCGAGTGCGATAGCAGCGACCCTGCGGCTGAAGTCTTGATGGTCGACGGACCACGTAGTCCGTCTGGCTTCCGCCGCGACGACAGCGGTGATGGTGGCGGCAATCCGTCGCGCGTTCACGAGGAGTACCGCCTCGAGCCCCTTTCTTTGCAGCAGAGGGAAGAGCTTCGCCGCCGCAACATGGATGTGCTCCACATGCCCATCATTGGGGAAACCCCCGAGGCTCGGGCCTTAGAGGAGGTGCGCCTGGCCAATTTGGCTGGGCGCACTCGACTGGAGAACCTCAGCATGCACTCGACGAGCGTGCTCGGCAGCGGACCCCTGAGTCCAGTTGACTACAGCTTTTTCCGCCTCAACCTCAGGTATACCGCACTCCGATTCAAAATCTCACAGCTGCGGCCCGTATAGCAGAGTCAATTCAGCCTTCCCAGTCGAAGGCTGGCAGAGATTTGATGCAGATCCGGGCCTTACTCCGGGCAGCAGGAGAGCAGAACACATCAGTGTCTCAGTCGCGGAATAGGATTCATAGCAGGTCTGTGATGGCAGATACAGTTCAGTCGGCCCACAGCCCAAGATCGCCTCCGCGGCGTGAGGGACGTGGACATCAGCAGGATCAGTACAGGAACCATGAACAGTATGATCACCGACTCTGCCATGATGACCGTCATCGAGTGCCCACACCCCCTCCGAGGAGTGGATCATATGTGCCTCGATAATATGATGACAGACGCCCTCACAGTGGCGAGCGTAGAATACCAGTCGATCCAAGGGAGCCAGGCTTTGATGCGAGATCTATTCTCGTTCATGGTCTAGTTGACAGGAACCGAGCACACAGAGAGGGCCTTGACAGAGATCACCTGACTGGCAACGGAGTTCATGTTTCAGGTCCAGAATGTTTCAGCAGAGCCATCAGGGCTGTGGTGATTCCTCCCAACTTCAGGTTGGCGACTGGAGTCAACAAGTTCACTGGTGAGTCCAAACCTGGCACCTGGCTTGAGGATTACCGAGTGGCTATGCAGATTGGTGGCGGCAATGATGAAGTGGCCATGAAGCATATTCCTCTGATGTTGGAAGGTTCAGCCAGAGCATGGTTGACTCAGTTAACACCAGGTAGTATATTCAGTTGGGAGGAACTTGCCCGAGTGTTTGTCAGAACTTTTGAGGGTACTTGCAAGCGACCAGCAGGATTAGCAGAATTGCAGCATTGCATGCAAAAGACGAATGAGACTCTGAGAGATTACATTCAGAGGTGGACCACTTTGCATCACACAGTGGAAAATGTATCTCAGCATCAAGCAGTTTGTGCCTTCAAGGAAGGCGTTCAGTATCGAGAACTGGTCCTAAAATTCGGTTGGACGGGGGATATGTCTCTGACTCGGATGATGGAAATAGCCACTCGGTATGCTAACGGAGAAGAAGAGGATGGACTCCGCAGTGGTAAGAGTAGACCAGTCGGCCAGGACACCGGTGGTGGCAATTCCAATCGGAAATAGAACCGTAAAGCTGAACCTGCAGGGCCTGGAGAAACTGCGACAGTGATTCAAGGAAAGTTTAATGGGAAACCTAAGGGGCCCTGGACCCCTAAGAAGGTAAAAGATCAAGCAGGAAATGATGTGTTGGATTTACCATGTCACATTCACACCAAGAAGGATGAAGAGGGTAATTTTATTTATCCTAAGCACACCACTCGACAATGTCGACTCCTGATCCAGCAATTCCGAGAGAAACAACCCAGTGAAAAGGATAAGGAGTCGGACAAGGATGAAGACAAAGTGGAAGATGAATGTTTTCCTAATGTCAATTCCACCCTAGTGTTTTTTGCTAATGTCGAGAGCAAAAGTCGACTGAAAGTGATAAACCGAGAAGTGACTATGGTTGCTCCAGCAATGACAACATACCTGAAGTGGTCACAAACAACTATCACATTTGACCAGTCTGATCATCCTGCTCGCTGGTACATCTCCAACGTATCTATAATTTATGAAGTATTCATGCTATTATATTATCCATCTTGGATGTTTAATGGGCTTTACTATGCACTTTTATATTATTTTTGGGACTAACTTATTAACCTAGAGCCCAGTGCCACTTTCTGTTTTTCCCTTGTCTCAGTTGTTGGGGATACAACTACTGAGTGTGAACCGCCCCGGAAGGGCCGGTTTACCCTCGTCCATGATCCAGGCCCACGGTGGAGGCCTGGAGCCCAGAGGCGAATTAAGGTCCGTGTATGTAAACCGCCTTAGTATTGTAACTTGTGTTGTAAGACAAGAAAGAAGAGACCGAGCCGGACGCTTGTATGAGCCGGATTGGGACTCAGAGACCGCCAAGCGTCAACCCGTGTATATAAGGGGCGACCCGCGGCGAGTTAGGGACAGAGAATTGAGGCTAAGGCAAAGCTATTGCTCCCTAGTCGCGAAACCATATCAATCACATCACAACCGGGCGTAGGTTTTACCTTCATCGAAGGGCGAACGATATAATTCCGTGTCTTGTGTCGCTTTAACCCCTCTAGGTTAACCCGCACGATGGCCCTACGACTAAGTCCTTTCATGAGGACATCTGCCGTGACAATTCCACGACGGTTGGCGCCCACCGTGGGGCTATCGCACGATGGTTTGATGATCTTAGAGGGCAAGTTCGAAGGACTCGAAGGCTATCTGATGGGCGGATGACTAAGAGTCGTCGCGGCAAGCTCTACATCGACGATGCGGATTGGGGCCCGAGGCGGCTCGGTTAGTCTGGTCTTGGGTCCCCTTTGGCGGCATACGTGTTCATCGGCAAGATCGGCGAGTCAGGGCTGGGTCGACGTTTACTCGACCTCGTCGAGGCGGCTCGTGGCGAAGAAGAGTCCTGCCTCGCTAAACCGGCGGTCGGGCATGTTTTCGTGGGAGTCGTCCACGGAGGCTACGAGGACGGATCAGCATCTGGTGACGAAACTGTTGTCTACTCGGCAGCGAATCGTCGGCGGGAAACCGAGTCTCTATACCAGCTGCAGGATGGCGGATCGGGGCTGTTCCGACGGTGAGAGTATTCCGGACCCTTGATCTACCCAACCGGGTTGGGATCTTCATGGCGATACGCAGCGGCGCTTCACTCTTCGACCATGGCGCCCTTGGTCGCCGGTTCAACAGCGGTGATGGCAGCCGGGCGGAGGCCTGTCGCCCGCCGCTCAAGTTTTGTCGAGCTTTTGGCGCATTGGCTGTGCTCATGGCGGAAGCTAATCCGCGGATCAGGACTGCACAACGCGGAGATTGCAAAGGTGAGGGAACAGATCACTAAAGCTAAAGCGGACTGGCGGCGCGGACGAGCGGATGGCGGCGGAGCAGGCGCTTTGGATCGTGAGCTTATAGGCTCAGCTGGACGAGCGCGTCACAGAAGTCATGAAAAGGAAGTACAGGTCCGTTTACCTTCAGTTTTTGAGGGTAAGGAGCTTTTCAATACCCCAGGGGCAGGGACCAGAATCCGCCGCCGTTGGTAAACCGGCCGGAAGCACCTGGGACGGCCGCACCGGTTCAGCCCCGTGTGATAGATCTACCTCGCCATCATACCGGTGCGCCCCAGACCATGCAGACACCTCCGGGTCACTACTCCAACCCGATGGATAACCTCGTGGCGGCTGCGGCACGGTTGAGGCGATTCAATCGGCGATTCACCACGGCGGTAGAGACACGCCGGGTTAAGGAGCTCCTCGGGGCGGCCTGGCGCGGCAGAAGAAGCGTATTCATACGATCGGGATCGGATCCACTCCACCCCGCCCAAGCGGAGCTATAGCCGACGCGCGTCGGCGAACCGGCCGTGTCAAGCAATGCGCGGCGTGGTCCGCCTCTCGGCAACAATCCGGCGGGCGGCTTGGAGGATGCTCAAGTGGTAGTGGACCGTGCCAGGGCACGTAGGGAGGCGAGTTAGCAGCACAAGCAGAGGATCATCCGCCGCGCGCCGGTTCGTCCGACCATCTTGAACCGGGGTCACGTCGGCTCTTTGGGGTGCCTTGCCTCGTCCCGCTTTACATAGCGGCGTTTGCCCAAGGACTTCAAGGGGCGCGCAAGGTGCCAAATTATCTTGCCGATTTGGCTCGAAGCATGGATAGAAAGCTATGAGATGGCCATGGAGATGCTAGATGTGGATGAAGCCGCATGTGCGAAGTACTTCACAATGATCTTTGGAAGGTGCGGCCCGGACTTGGTTGAAAAATTTGCCGCCCAACTCTATCAGCTCGTGGACCCGATTGCGAACCCGATTCATTCAAAATTTCAAAGACACCTGTAAACAGCCCATGTGCGTGGTGGATTTAGCAGCTTGTGTCAGCGGAGGAGAATCCACAACCCATTGGGTGCGCGCGTTTGGAAGTTTACATTCTTGAGACGGATCAACCCGATTCCGCGATCTTGACCTTGGAAGCCAATTGCGGTTCGAGCCATTGAAATTGAAGCTGGGCGCATGAAGCGTTTTGCCATGACATGGGCACTCTAATGGGCGTTTTGGTAAAATACGCTGATTACGATAGTACCAAGGATCCCGAATCTGAGAATGATGAAGTGGGAAGGAAAAGCGAGCGGCAACTCTAGGGCCAGCAGCATCATTCGGCGAGCAATGGAGGAACAAGCGTAAGTTTAACGGCAACATGGGCTTTGTGGTTAACACCAACGCGCAGGACAAGGGTCAGTGGCGCAGGGTAGGCAATCAAACCGGGCGGTCACAATCCGGATCGTTTGAATTTCATATTGAATCAACCTTGTCCGAAGCATGGGACGAAGGAGGCACCGCGAACCACCTTTGGAAGGATTGTTATATTATGCAGGAGTTCAAAACTCCAACTCTTTCCGGTATGATCAAGGGCCGGTGGCGGTTCGTGGTCCGCCCGGTTCTGTGGAGAAATTCGGCCCAGATTCGGTGGTAATCCGGCGGGCAAGGCAATCGAGAATAATCAAGGTAATCGAGCGATCGAGAACCAAGGGGCTACAATCAACAACAGCAGCGATCGGGTTATCAAAGTAACCCAAAGCAGTTGAGCAGTGGGCGATACCACGTCTTTACCACCAGCTTGGACAGACGAGACCGAAAACTTCAGAAGCGGGCGGTCAGTGTTGTTGAACCGGCTGCGCCGCATTACCTACGCTGGTCCGAGCAACCGATCGTGTGGAGCAGAGAGGACCATCCTCCCCGGGTTTACAATCCGGGTCAGTTAGCCCTGGTGGTGGCACCCCAGGTAGGAGGGTACAAGTTTACCAAGGTTCTTATGGATGGAGGAAGCAGCATCAACATCCTGTACTACGAGACCTTCCGGCGTATGGGGTTGACGGATAGGCATCTTAGGCCATCCAACACAGTGTTTCACGGAGTGGTGCCTGGCAAGTCGGCGTACCCGGTCGGTAAGATAGCTCTGGAGGTGACCTTTGGGGACGAACATGACTCCAGATCAGAAACATTGACATTTGAGGTGGTGAAAATTCAAAGCCCTTACCACGCCCTCTTTGGGCGGCCGACTTATGCTAAGTTTATGGCACGGCCTGTTATGTTTACTTACAGCTGAAAATGCGGGTCACAAAGGAGCGATAACGGTTCATGGGAGCCGCCGGATCGCTTTGGAGTGCGAGGAAGGTGATGCGGCTTCGCAGAGTCGGTTTGTGCCACGGAAGAGCTAAAGTATTATAAAGACAATGTTGATCCGCGGATATGACCCTTTGAAGAAGCCAACTACTGAGCATGATCCGGACTTGAAGTTCAAATCGGTGGCTGAGGCGAAGCTTGTTGATTTTGTGCGGCGATTCGTCCAAGCAGTTCACCATCGGTGCCAACTTGGATCCTAAATAGGAAAGCGCGCTCATCGAGTTCATCCGTGAGAATCGGGACATTTTGCATGGAAGCCTTCCGACATGCCGGTGTACCGAGGGAACTCTGAGCACACTCTTAATGTTGACCGAAATACAAACCGGTAAAGCGGTTTCTTCACGGTTTAATGAGGAAAAGCGCAAGGCCATCGGAGAAGAAGTTGCTAGGCTCTTGGTAGCAGGGTTTATCGTCGAAGTCTTTCATCGAGTGGCTTGCTAATCCGGTGTTGGTCCTTAAGAAGAATGGCACTTGGCGCATGTGCGTGGATTACACAGATCTTAACAAAGCTTGTCCAAGAGATCCTTTCGCCCTCCCGCATTGACCGGATCATTGATGCTACGGCGGGTTGTGGCGTTTGAGTTTTTGGATGCGTATTCTGGTTATCACCAGATTAAGATGGCGGTTAAGGACCAGGAGAAGGCGGCGTTTATCACCTTTTGGAGCCTTCGCTATGTATCTATGGCCTTTGGGCTCAAGAGCGCCCAAGCAACTTATCAGCGTTGCGTACAGAATTGTTTGCACGAACAGATCGGCCGTAATGTGCACGCTTATGTGGATGATATCGTGGTGAAATCAAGGCAGAAGGAAACATTGATTGAGGATTTAAAGGAAACTTTTGACAACTTGCGGGTGTACAAGATGATGCTCAACCCGGCCAAGTGCGTCTTTGGTGTTCCGGCAGGCAAGTTGTTGGGTTTCCTTGTGTCCAACCGGGGGATTGAGGCTAATCCGGAGAAGATTACAGCTATCACCTCCTTGGCTAAGCCAAAGTGTATCAACGATGTCCAACGTTTGACAGGCCGGATTGCTGCGCTAAGCCGGTTTATCGATCGCTTAGAGAGAAGGCTATCCCTTTGTACCAGATCTTTGAAGAAGGCGGATCAATTAAATGCGGAGCTCATTCTTGATGAGGCATTGGAGGATTTAAAGCAGCGGTGGCCAACCCTTTGTTCTTGCCGCCCCTATTGACAAGGAGCCGCTCTGTTATATGTTCTTTGCTAATGCCGAGGCAGTGAGTGTAGCCATTGTGGTGGGCGCAAGGAGGCGGGGAAAGGTATATCGGTTCGTGACGATTTATTACATCGGCGAGGTTCTCATCGAGTCCAAACAAAGATATCCGCATTGGCGTAAGCTGGTATATGGAGTTTTATGGCAAGCGGAAGCTAAAGCAATATTTCCAAGGGCACCCCATCACGGTGGTCGATTCGGCTCCCTTGGGCGATATCATCTGTAACCGGAAGCGGCGGCGGATTGCTAAGTGGGCTATAGAACTTGGGCGCGACGGTTTAAGGTATGTGCCTCGGACGGCCGTAAAATCTCGAGCACTTGTGGATTTCATTAATGATTGGACGGAGTTGCAAGCGCGTAAGAGAAGCGGATCATACCTATTGGACCATCCACTTTGATGGGTCCGAGCAATTGGAGGGCTCGGGGCTGGAGTCGTATTAACTTCCCCGCGAGGTGACAAGTTACATTACGTTCTCCGCCTAATGTTCCCTTGTACTAACAATGCAGCTGAGTATGAAGCTTTGCTCCATGGTCTCCGGATGGCTAAGGAAATGAATCTCAGCCGGGTTAAATGCTTTGGTGACTCGGACTTGGTGGCCCAGCAAGTATCAGGTACTTGGGACTCCAAAGATCCACTCATGGCTGCATATCGTCGGGAGGTGGATGTTGTTGCAGGACATTTTAAAGGATATCGTGGATCATGTGGATCGTCGGAAGAACGAAGCGGCTGATGCTTTAAGCCGGCTGGGCTCTCAACGTAAACCGGTCCCGCCCAACGTCTTCCTTGATGTCTTGCACAATCCGTCGATTAAGCTTCTGATGAAACTGATTTGGCTATCCCCGATCCGGAGGCTCAATTGGTGGCGGCCCCTGCATGTCATTCGGATTGGGCGCTCCCTTATTTGGCATACATGAACCGGGCGAGTTACGGAAGATGAGGCGTTGGCCCGGCAGATAGTTCGGCGGTCTAAGTCTATGACCATTGTTAATGGCGAGTTGCACCGTTGCAGTTTGTCGAGGCGTTTCAGCGTTGTGTGTCCCTGAAGAGGGCTGTGAGATATTGCGAGAGATCCATGAAGGGATTGTGGTCACCACGCCGGTTCAAAATCCTTGGTGGCCAAAGCGTTCCGCCATGGTTTCTATTAGTTGATTGCCCATCTTGATGCGGAGGATCTGGTCGACGATGTGATGGTTGCCAAAAGTTCTCGAGCGTGCTCATGTGCCAGCCAAGAATTGAGGATGATTCCAATTACTTGGCGTTTGCTACTTGGGGCTGGATATGGTTGGACCTTTCAAAGGTCCAAGGACAAAAAGACCCACTGTTGGTGGCGGTTGATAAATTTACCAAGTGGGTTGAGGCGAGCACTGTTAGCAAGTGTGATGCGCCACGGCGGTTCAGTTCATCAAAAGGTGATTTTCGGTTTGGGTTTCACACAAGTATCATCACGGACAATGGCACCAATTTGTCCAAAGGAGCTATGAAGGAATTTTGTGAGCGAGAGCACATCCGCTTGATGTTTCTTCCGTAGCCCACCCGCAATCCAATGGTCAAGCGGAACGAGCTAATCGGGAGATCTTGAAAGGTATCAAACCCGACTTATGGTCCCTTTAGAGAGGACGCCGGGTTGTTGGGTGGAAGAGCTACCATCGGTGATATGGAGTATAAATACTACCCCAACCGATCCATCTGGATACACGCCGTTCTTTATGGTCTATGGGCGAGGCGGTCCTTCCAGCGATATCCGTCACGACTCGCCTTGAGTGGCAGCTTATGTTGAGGCAGATAGCGAGGCAGCACGGCAAGACGATTTGGATCATTTGGACGAAGAAGCGCGATATGGCAGCTGCTCGTTCGGCGGTCTACCGGCAGGATCTTCGTCGGTATCACAGCCGGTGGTTAAAACCAGAACCTTCGGGAAGGAGACTTAGTGCTGCGGCTCATTCAAGACCGAAAGATATGCACAAGCTATCCCCACCTTGGGAGGGGCCTTTTGTGGTCAGCAAGAATCTATACAACGGGTCCTACTATCGATTGATGTTCGAGAGCGAAAGGACTCACGCACGTCGAGGAGGAGACCAACAGCCGTGGAACATAGCTCATCTTGACCTTATTATACGAGCCATTGGCTCCACTTATGTACATATTAAGACAATGTATATATTATGAATAAAGGCAATAAACCGGATCCTCGGCTAAGCGGGGTATCATTACGTATAAAGGACGGTTTGGGTACATGGAGATCTTTGTCGTGAAGCGGCCTCGGTTTAACCCTTGGCCTTGCTTTTCAGAAATTTTTGTCACTTGGGGGCTTGGTGGTGTCCGAACCAATGCAACACCTCTTGGCGGCGAAATCCACCAGATCATTTGGGGACATGGTCACGTCTGAACCGATCACGCCTCTTGGTCGGCCTAAGGCCATAGAATCACTTTGGGGCTTTGGTGAACCCGAACCATTGCAATGCCACTTGATCGGCATCATGCCACGAGTTCGATTGGGGACTGGCTGACTTGAACCATCGCTACACCTTATAGGGGCTTGGTCTGTCCGACCATGGTAACACCATCGATCCGCTCAAGACAACCTTTTCTTGCAAGCGATTTTTATCATTGTTTTTCTTCCATGTGGTCTTTATACCAATCATTTGGTTTTGTTGGCCTTCTTAAACCGACAAACCTCTTTAAACCGGATTTACGTTGTCGAATTCGGTACATTTTAATCCGCGATTTTGTTTCGGTTTGATTTTTGTTAACATCCTATTATGGAGTAACAGGGGCTTATCATGCCGACCACGATTTACACGGTAAATCGGTATTATACACACGAGGATTGTTCTCCTTTGATGGTGATGGTTTATAAAGCCTCCGCTTGGATTGGCTAAAGCCAACTGTGTGCCCGACACTGGCAGGTATGTTTGTATCACACAATTTTGATCGTATACCTCGATATTTTCTTATATAAATATATGGGCATCACAGTCCGGCTAGAGGCACAAGCCGCCATGGCGGTTTAAGAATTTGTGATTGCAGGCAAAATATGTTGAAGGATTCACTACTTCAAAACCAAAGTATCCAGCACCGCCATGCAAAAGTTCTGATCGAGGTTGTAACGGCATTGTTCAATATAAAATCGACTATCCTATTACAAAGCCTTTGGAGGACCGGCGTTTCATGTGGGTTTATGCCTTGAAGCTTCGGATGCGTCACCCGGCTTGACGAATTACGCTGCTTCGCCGGGTTGACGCGAGGTAGAGGGGGCGCCTGACGTTGGTTCAACTTCTTCTTCTTCCTCACCCAAAGCCGGAAGTCATTGGTAGACCAGTCAATCCGGGTTAAGGCACGAAGATAGCTTCTTCACTTATCAGCTCAGCCGGATCAACGTCGGGGCATAAGTGTGCTTACGGATTGGAGGAACAAGGCTCGCACTTGAGGATGGCAAACTCCACCCGCTTGTTGTTTGCGTCATAAAAAGCGGTGAACCGCCAGTTGGCTTCAGCTGCCGATTGACTTCGCCAACGGACGCATCTCGCCGTTATCCGTTTGAGCGTCGTTATCAAAGGCCTCACCGTTTTCTTGGCGCCGGGAAACCTTTAGCTATGTCCGCCGGATCAAGATCTCGCTATCCACGCCTTGGCGCGAGTCGAGCTAGTAGGGTACCAGCCGGCCGCGGATCGCTTCAACTCTTCAAGCTGCCCGGAACCATGGACAGCCGGTCCGGTGTCTCTTTGATCGAGGGGATGGCGCCGTGTTGTCATATGATGTGGCACATATGACTCATTGGGCGCCGTATACAGCTGCTCAATCGTGTATAAGCGGCCTTGAGCTTCTTCCGCACATCGAGCCCATATGTGCAATACGCTTGCTGCACGGTTTGAGATAGCTCGAGTTAAACCGGCGGAAATATCAAAATTGAGATAATCGGTGCAAAATTTTCTTACCAAAGATAGCGAAGTCATAGCATGTATTTGGCGCTTGAGTCCGGTAAGTTCTTGATCACGGTTTAAGGGCTGCTTGACTTCTTCCGCCCGCTTTATTAAACCGGCTTTCTCGGTGTCCCGATTGACCCTTCGGATTTATACCACTCCTTCAGCTGTTCCATGGTGGTCGGGACAGTTTTAACTCATCCTTGGCTTTGGTGGCTTCGCCATTTGAGTTTCAGATTGGCTCGAAGGTCCTTGAGTTGCACAGTTTCTTTGGTATATTTCATTACGATGACAAAGGGAGCATGTTAGTTGTTTCATTATACAAGTCCCAAGCTCAATACAAGTATTCAACTTGGCACTTGGGGGCTAATGGCTAGTTGATCTCAGTTTGCTATGAGGAGACACACCTTAAGTCGGTTTAACTTTACAAAGTTAAACCGACCCTTTGGGGCTACTATGCAGTTAAAATACAAGAAAGGTCAACTCATTACCTCATAGCGGTCCTTCATGCGATTTACTAGACCGGCTTCAAAGTCACGGCTTGTGTAAAGCGGGTTGTAAAGCCGGAATGAAGTTCTTGGGCGAGAAATTGTCGTAGCCGACATATCAGTCTTCCCTTGTCTTTGCTCATAGTAGTGGAACCTTCCTTGATCTTTGTGCTTTGCTAAAGCGACCGGTTAGCTAGGAGCAGTGTAGCCAGTACTGTCACAATAACATCGTCATTTTCAGCGGTCTTCTTTGGGCTTGATGTCGTCTTGCTCTGGCTCGGCGGTTCAACAATCACGACCCGCTCCGTGGACGGGTTTGATGGAGCAGGCTGCGAGGTTTCCACTTGGACCTCGGTTCAACTTCGCGCGGTCGTGAGTATCGTCTTTGTACAACTCGCCGAGCTATCTTTGGCGGCTTCGGATTGTCGTGGGTTTGTTCGGGGTCTTTTCCGGATCAGCATCATGAGAGGGTCAAGGGTTTTCGCTTTCTTACTCAAGCGAGCCTTGGTGCTGCAATATTTAGAATGGAATTAAGACAAATTGGACAAAGCAATTGTAAACCGAATTGACGGGATAGCGGTTGCGTACCCTGCAGCAACTTTAAGCGGAGGCAGTTGCGTGGTTGATGAACCGCCGGACGAACCGGAAGAGGCACGATAATTTGGGTCGATGGATTGAGAGGACATCGGAAGAAACCCTTTAAGGGATAACGCTTTTCGGAGAGCAAGTCACCTCACGGACGACGCTTCCGGGTTGGTGTGTCCGTAAACCGGATGAGGTAATCCGTTGGCCACTATGCCGGTCGTGCGGCACTCTTCACTTGTTGTGTCTTCAAAGAAAGGTTTGGATTTAAGTAAGCACAGGAATGATATTTTTCACTTTCGGACGGGCGCGAATTCTTTTAACCGCACAAGGTCGGATTCGAAGAAAGAAAGATTACCTCAACAGGGTCGGCATGGCTGGCTTCAGCATCATCCTGGGAAGTAAAATTGTCAGTAAAAGGAATACAAAGGGACAAATCATAAGCAAGAATGAACACAAAGCGGGAAGCCGGTTTACGGCGGCTCCCTCGTAAGAATGTCAAGTTTTACCTCAGCTTCTGATTCTTCGTCCTCTGGCGGATCAGAGGACTCGAGGCTTTCTTCTTGCCTGCCTTCTTGGTGGCCTTGGACTTTACACGCGGCGCCCGAACCGGTTTAGTACGTTTCCAGAAGGAGCTGTCAGCCTGAGAAGTAACAAGGATTAATACATATCAACAAAGTTTTAAGGACCCAAGAACGGAGATCGGTTCATCAAGCTTTACCGCCGGCGGTTTGTTGGCTACACAGAATGGAGCCAACCCGGTTAGGCTGCAAACGGAGATCGGTTCATCAAGCATCTTCTTTACAATCTCTGTAACTTCAAGTTCAGTTATGGGCAGCTCGTGACGTCTTTGAGGGTCTTTGAGGCTGCCGGTGTACTCATGCATCAATCCGGGCCGGCGGCTTAGTGGCAAGACGCCCCAAGAAACCCAACACCGCACAAGGTCCACGCCGGTTAAGCCATTGGCCATTAGAGCCCGGAGCTTGATTATTTGAGGCGCGAAGTTCTTCCGTTCATGGCGGTTAAGCGTCTGAGCAGCGGATCTTTGGTTCTTGAGCCGATGAGGGCGATAACCCGGCAAGGGGTTCTCATTGGCAGGAGCAGTGTTCCGGCAGTAGAACCAGGTTTGGTTCCAATCCTTTGGATGACTGTGGTGTTTTGCGTGAGGAAAATCCACCTCCTTCCTCTTTTGGATTGAAACGCCGCCCAACTCTGTGTTCGGACCATCAGAAAATTCGGTACGGCGGTTCAAGTGGAAAAAATCCCGGAACAGCTCCACGATGGTTCTTCACGAAGATAGACTTCACGAAGACTTGGAAGTTGCATATGTTTGACACGAGTTCGGGCCGATATCCTGCGGATGGAGTTTCAAACTTGCGAGGACGCCCGGAAAATTTTTGAACCGGCGGCAGAATCCCGGTCTAAGTGCTGCATAAACACGATTACTTCTCCCTCTTGTGGTTCGGGAGGAAACTTCGCCGTCCGGAACACGCTAGTGGAGGACATTTTTGGAGCCAAACCGCCGGTGGTGACATAGCCGTTGAGTTGTGTTTGGTGATTTTGGACGGACCCGATTGCAAGCTGAGAATTGAGGAGCCATTAGGAAGACTAAGCTGCGAGAGAAAGGAAGAGACGGTTTACCATTAAATGGTTCAGGCATTTCAGATATTGTTAAACCGGCGATTCAGCAGCCGGCTTCCCATTCCGGTTTAACTGAGGACTAATGGAGTGACGGGTTAGCTATCAAAAGTTAAACCGCCGAATAAGGCAGAACTGAAAAATCTACTAAGCATGGGCGAAACAGTTTTAGCATGCAGTGGAAATGTCGAGATCAAGCTCTAGTAAGAAAAGTTTTACGACCTATGTGAACCTCATGAAGAGCATGAGGGTTGGGTATTATACACTCGAGGGTGCGAACAAAGGAAGCGGTGCATAAAGAATTAATTGGGTGGCGGGGCAGCCACTTGCACGAGATGTGCGATGCGGCTGAGCCCGACGGCCATGGCGAGAGCAAGTATGAAGAACTGGTATGAAGAACTGGTATGAACACCTACGAGCTATGAGACGAATAGAGTTTTCAGATGAGATCTAGGGTTTGAAAGAAACCTTACCTGACGAGCGGAAACCGCGGAGGAGCACTGAAACTCTGGTATGATCAGGTTGAGGCAGCGGCCCGGCGTGAAGCGTCGGTCGAATGTCGGGGGCGATGGCGGAGCTTCAGGGTCGGAGCGTCGCGAGGAAGGAGAAGAGCGGAAGAAGAAGAAGAGAAAGGCCCGACCGGTCTATTTATAAGGGGCCGGAGCAATCAACGGGCGCGAGAATCGAGGAGTCAAAAGCGGCGGACGGTGCAGCGGCCGCCTCGATTTCCGGGATAGCATTAATGAAGGGAATCTTACCGTTTGGATTTCTTTGTTAAATATGACGTCGGGTGCCCTGACACGAAGATCGAAGGATGATGTCACGGCGGTTCAAGCGGATGGCGGTTTACAAAATATGAAAGGAGATCAAGAGTTTCCTGAAGATGTTGAAGATTAACTTGAACCGGTTCAAGTCAATCTGGGGCCTAATGTTGGGGATACAACTACTGAGTGTGAACCGCCCCGGAAGGGCCGGTTTACCTAAATCCATGATCCAGCCCACGGTGGAGGCACGGAGCCCAGAGGCGAATTAAGGTCCGTGTATGTAAACCGCCTTAGTATTGTAACTTGTGTTGTAAGACAAGAAAGAAGAGACCGAGCGGACGCTTGTATGAGCGGATTGGGACTCAGAGACCGGCCAAGCGTCAACCCGTGTATATAAGGGGACGACCGGCGGCGAAGTTAGGGACAGAGAATTGAGGCTAAGGCAAAGCTATTGCTCCCTAGTCGCCAAAACCATATCAATCACATCACAACCGGACGAGGTTTTACCTTCATCGAAGGGGCCGAACCAGTATAATTCCCGTGTCTTGTGTCCGCTTTAACCCCTCTAGGTTAACCCGTACGATGGCCCTACGACTAAGTCCTTTCATGAGGACATCTGCCGTGACAATTCCACGACATCAGTGTTTCACAGAAAAGGAATATCAAACGGAGTCCAAACGGAATGAAACCTTCTGGAGAGTTATTTTTGGAACGGAAGCAATCTAGGGGACTTGGAGTGCACGTAAGGGAAGCAATGATGGAGGCACGAGGCAGGGGCGCGCCCACCCCCTTGGGCGCGCCCTCCACCCTCGTGGGCCCCTCGTGGCTCCCTTGACCGACTTCTTTCACCTATATATATATATATATATATATATATATATATATATATATATATATATATATATATATATATATATATATATATCAATATACCCTAAAACCATCAGAGAACAGAATAGATCGGGAGTTCCGCCGCCTCAAGCCTCTCAGAGCCACCAAAACCAATCGGGACCTGTTCAAGCACTCACGGGAGGGATCCTCACCGTGGCCATCTTCATCATCCGTCGCTCTCCATGACGAGGAGGGAGTAGTTCACCCTCGGGGCTGAGGGTATGTACCAGTAGCTATGTGTTTGATCTCTCTCTCTCGTGTTCTTGAGGTGATACGATCTTGAAGTATTGCGAGCTTTGCTATTATAGTTGGATCTTATGATGTTTCTCCCCCTCTACTCTCTTGTAATGGATTGAGTTTTCCCTTTGAAGTTATCTTATCGGATTGAGTCTTTAAGGATTTGAGAACACTTGATGTATGTCTTGCATGTGCGTATCTGTGGTGACAATGGGACATCACGTGATCCACTTGATGTATGTTTTGGTGATCAACTTGCGGGTTCCGCCCATGAACCTATGCATAGGGGTTGGCACACGTTTTCGTCTTGACTCTCCGGTAGAAACTTTGGGGCACTCTTTGAAGTTCTTTGTGTTGGTTGAATAGATGAATCTGAGATTGTGTGATGCATATCGTATAATCATACCCACAGATACTTGAGGTGACATTGGAGTATCTAGGTGACATTAGGGTTTTCGTTGATTTGTGTCTTAAGGTGTTATTCTAGTACGAACTCTATGATAGATTGAACGGAAAGAATAGCTTCGTGTTATTTTACTACGGACTCTTGAATAGATTGAGCAGAAAGAATAACTTTGAGGTGGTTTCGTACCCTACCATAATCTCTTAATTTGTTCTCCGCTATTAGTGACTTTGGAGTGACTCTTTGTTGCATGTTGAGGGATAATTATGTGATCCAATTATGTTATTATTGTTGAGAGAACTTGGACTAGTGAAAGTATGAACCCTAGGCCTTGTTTCCTAGCATCGCAATACCTTTTACGCTCACTTTTATCATTAGTTACCTTGCTGTTTTTATAATTTCAGATTACAAAAATCTTTATCTACCATCCATATTGCACTTGTATCACCATCTCTTCGTCGAACTAGTGCACCTATACAATTTACCATTGTGTTGGGTGTGTTGGGGACACAAGAGACTCTTTGTTATTTGGTTGCAGGGTTGCTTGAGAGAGACCATCTTCATCCTATGCCTCCCACGGATTGATAAACCTTAGGTCATCCACTTGAGGGAAATTTGCTACTGTCCTACAAACATCTGCACTTGGAGGCCCAACAACGTCTACAATAAGAAGGTTGTGTAGTAGACATCAAGATCTTTTCTGGCGCCGTTGCCGGGGAGGTGAGTGCTTGAAGGTATATCTTTAGATCTTGCAATCGAATCTTTTTGTTTCTTTTTTTAGCACTACTTTAGTCTATAAAAGAAACTAAAAACATGGAATTGAGTTTGTCTCATACGCTTCATCTTTTTAATATCTTTCGTGAGTATGATGGAAAGGAAAATTGTGCCAAAGTGTTAGAAGAAGAATGCATTAAAATGTTTGGCACTAAATCTTTGAATGATGAGCATGATTGCAATGTTGTTAGTATGAACTCCTTGAATATCCATGGTACTAATGATGATTGCACTAGTCATGATGAAAATGTCTCCCAAATGATGTGAAGAAGAAAAAGAAAAAACGGAGAAGCAAAGGTAAAAAGGTATCCCTCCCAAATGATGTTGCTCCTACTACTCATGGTGATGATGATAATTGCTATACTATTGGTGCTATCCATACTATTAATGATGAGAATGATTATGCTTATGATATGAAAAGGCCCAAGCTTGGGTAAGCTATGTTTGATGAGGATGACATATTTGAGAATATATTTGCTGAAATTAATGTTTGTCCCGAGCTTGGGGATGCTATTTTTAATGAAGATGATGTTATTAGCCTCCCAAGTTTTGATATGCAAATTTATAATGATGATAGCATGCCTCCTACTTATGATGATTATATTGATGAAAGTGGGTTTGGAAGAGTGTCAACTTTAGGAAGTAATGATCCCACTATTTTGGAGGATGTTGAATCTTATAATATTTATGAAAGTGGATTTGGAGAGGTCATGACTTTATTTAGTGATGAGTCCACTATCTTGAAGAGGTTTCAATCAATTATGATGAGAACAAAGTTGCTACCTATGATGATTATTGTGATGAAACTTATGCTATAAAAAGTAGTGATGATTATATTTATAAAACTTGTCATTATTATGATTACCCTTTTTCTGAACATTACTCTTTTAATGTGGAAACAATTTATAGTATTCAAGTCTGTTATGATACTCCTACTATTCCGAATGAGAAGAATTTTGCTTATGTGGAGAGTAGTAAAATTTCTATGCAAGTAGATCATGAAAATAATGCTTTAGGTGCTGATTATATTGTTGAATTAATTCATGATGCTACTGAAAGTTATTATGAGGGAGGAATGTATGCTTGTAGGAATTTCAATAATATCAAGTTTCCTCTCTATGTGCTTAAAATCTTGAAGTTATGCTTGTTTTACCTTCCTATGCAAGTTGATTCTTGTTCCCATAAGTTGTTTGCTCACAAAATCCCTATGAATAGGAAGTGGGTTAGACTTAAATGTGCTAGTCATATTCTTCATGATGCTCTCTTTATGTTTCAATTCTTATCTTTTATGTGAGCATCATTGAAATCATCATGCCTAGCTAGGGGCGTTAAACGTTAGCGCTTGTTGGGAGGCAACCCAATTTTATTTTAGTTTCTTGCTTTTTGGTTATGTTTAGGAATAAATAATACATCTAGCTTCTATTTAGATGTGGTTTTGTGTTTTAGTTAGTGTTTGTGCCAAGTAGAACCTTTGGGAAGACTTGGGTGAATTCTTTATGATCATGCTGTAAAAAACAGAAACTTTAGCACTAACGAGATTAGCCTAAAACTTTTTACTAGAGAGTGATATTTAGTTGATTATTTTTGCAGATGATTACTAGAAAAATTCCTCAGGTCCACCAATTTATTTTAGAAATTTTGGAGTTCAAGAAATATGCGTTAGTTACAGATTACTACAGACTGTTCTATTTTTGACAGGTTCTGTTTTTCGTGTGTTGTTTGCTTATTTTGATGACTCTATGGCTAGTAATATAGTTTATAAACCATAGAGAAGTTGGAATACAGTAGGTTTAACACCAATATAAGTAAAGAATGAGTTCATTACAGTACCTTGAAGTGGTGTTTTGTTTTCTTTCGCTAACGGAGCTTACGAGTTTTCTGTTAAGTTTTGTGTTGTGAAGTTTTCAAGTTTTGGGTAAAGATTCGATGGACTACGGAATAAGGAGTGGCAAGAGCCTAAGCTTGGGGATTCCCAAGGCACCCCAAGGTAATATTCAAGGACAACCAAAATTCTAAGCTTGTGGATGCCCCGGATGGCATCCCCTCCGTCGTCTTCGCTCATCGGTAACTTTACTTGGAGCTATATTTTTATTCACCACATGATATGTGTTTTGCTTGGAGCGTCATTTTATTTTTATTTAGATTTGCTTGCTGTTTGAATAAAATACCAAGATCTGAAATTCTTAAATGAGAGAGAGTCTTCACATAGCTACATAATTATTTAACTACTCATTGATCTTCACTTATATCTTTTTGGAGTAGTTTGTCATTTACTCTTGTGCTTCACTTCTATACCTACTAATAAAGCAAGGTGCGTTTCTCCGATTTTTTCATCCGTTCACCAATATGAAATTTTTTGAGTTTCCTTTACTATCCAAGGTGGTACTAATACTTTACGTTCATCTATCCTGGACCGAGCGAGTAGGAAAAAGTGAAGTTGCGCTCCAATGGGCCAAGCTAGGCCTGCTACGCTGCCCTTTTTTTATGTCAATCGGAATAACCGATCTCAGCGAAAAATAGTAGATAGCAGAGTTCGAACCCTTGACCTACGATCCGGCAGAGAGGCACCTTCCAACTAAGATACGTTTTCTCAAAAAACAAAAATTGAGATACGTATTCAGCCGGGTTTGCTTTCTAATAGTCCCACACCGATTCTGCAAACCAAATTCAACCTATTTATATAGGTCTAAAAATTGCCTCTCAACAAGCCTTGAGAAAAAATTAACTCCACAAAACTTGTTGATCAATGCATGTGACATTTAAATCGATAAAAGGAGGAAGGACATCCACGGATGTGCATTCGGAAGGATGTAGCAATTAACTCCATCAGTCACGCTCGACGAGGATGGCAATTAATCAGGGAGAAAAATGGAAAATGGAGCCCAGGCGAGGCTGAGGGAGGACGCACGACTACCGATGAGCAAAGGAAAATAAGCAACATGGTTGATCTCGGCCGCCCACGTCCCCTCCCCAAGCCTCCTTGCTACTGCGCTGCCTCAAACCAAAAATCAAAACGCTGCCCTCACCACCGTGCGTCGGCGCCTCCCGGACCTCACCTCTCGGCTACATGGCCTAGCGCGACACTGTCGGTGCTGTTGTTGCGCTCGCCCTGGCAAATCCTGCGGCGACAGTGGGAGAGTTCCGTGGCAGGGGGAGGGAGGACGTAGAGGAAGAAGATCGAGGAAGAAGGGAGAGGAGTGGTGAAGGAGGTAAGGCAGTGAAGGATGCTGCAGGCTGCGTGCTTGTCCAAAGTTGTGCATGTGGCGTTATGCGTCTCCGGCATGGCGTCCGTTCTACGTGTGTGATTGCATATGAGGACAGAAATCACTGGGCCGTAACTTTGAATATCTCTTATCCAAAGAAGCATATATTACAGATTCATTGGAAACCAAAGAAGCATAAACACGTTGATATGGAAAATTCAAAATTGAATCATAAGCCCACTGGTCAGCGCCCGTCATCGACTTCTCGGCGCCGGCCGCTGGGTAGAAGCCCGTCTCGCTCGACCCGCTGGTGCTTATCGGCACCACATCTAACCATGTCCTGCCTGTCATCTATATCTTTCCCTCTCACTTTGTGCTGATTCCTCGACCAAATTCATGGGAATAGGCTACATAGCGACGTGTTTAAACAGGTAGGGAGTAGCTCGCCGAGGGCGGTCCTTACATCCCAAAGGCCCCAACCAGCTGACCTAGCATGTGATTACGCTAAAAAGGTTCAATTAAACAGTCCACCTTGATTCTTTGCTCAAGAATATATTAATTTATATATGTTTGTAAATTGCGTTGAAATCGGGAAACCACATCAAGAACAAGGAACATATGGAGCGAAGTAATTAAACAGATTTGGACTATCATGTGTGATTGGATTAGATAAAATTGTTGGCTTTGCATGTATGGCCGCTTCAATATAAATTTAGCAGCATTGTGAGCAATACAAAATTTCAAGATTGTCGCTAAGGGCGAGAGACCGTATAATTAATGAATAATCCTTTCGAAGACCACCAATCTTGCATTAGTAGTCCATTTTTAAGACTTCGTGAGATAACCCAATCAAAGGAGGGAGTAGATTTCAACATCGGGGGGTGTCTCCCTACTACCGTCAGGTGGCACTGTTTGGATGTTGTCGTGTCGCATTGATATACATTTTGTTGGATATATAAATTACATCTCCGTCCGGATGTTGTCGTGTTGCATTGATATACATTTTGAAGGACATGTCAACAACTTCTCCCGTTGCAACGCACGAGCATATGTGCTAGTATATCCTATGAGTAAATGGTTGAATGATTTGAATGTCATAAATCTGAAATTATATATGTTTCATATGCTTATCCCATGGGGATTAATGACTTTACATATAAGAAGTAGAGGTGGTAAATTTATTGAAGGTTAGCAAACATTGTATTGGTCACTTGAACAATTCATGAAAGAATATTGAAGGAAGAGAGATTTCACATACAAATATACTATCTTGGACATCTTTTGCAATTGTGAGCACTCATTAAAATTTGACATGCTAAAAGGTTGATATTGGACAAGGAAGACAACGTAATGGGTTATGTTTTCTTATATCCGAAATAAAGTATATTGTTATGGATCGCCCAACACGTTGAGCTTGCCTTTCCCCCTCATGCTAGCCAAATTCCTTGCACTAAGTAGAGATACTACTTGTGCGTCCAAAAATCCCTTAAACCAGTATTGCCATGAGAGTCCACCATACCTACCTATGGATTGAGTAAGATCCTTCAAGTAAGTTGTCATCGGTGCATGCAATAAAAATTGCTCTCTAAATATGTATGATCTTTTAGTGTGGAGAAAATAAGCTTTATACGATCTTGTGATATGGAAGAAATAAAAGTGACAGACTGCATAATAAAGGTCCCTATCACAAGTGGCAATATAAAGTGACGTTCCCTCGCATTAAGATTTTGTGCATCCAACTAAAAAGCGCATGGCAACCTCTGCTTCCCTCTGCGAAGGGCCTATCTTTTACTTTTATGCAAGAGTCATGGTGATCTTCACATTTCCTTTTTTCATCTTATCCTTTGGCAAGCACCTCGTGTTGGAAAGAGATATATATATATATATATATATATATATATATATATATATATATATATATATATATCCAATTGGATGTAAGGCATCATGAACTATTATTGTTGACATTACCCTTGAGGTAAAAGGTTGGGAGGCGAATCTATAAGCCCCTATCTTTCTCTGTGTCTGATTAAAACTTTGAACCCATAAATATCGCGTGAGTGTTAGCAATTGTGAAAGACTAAATGATAGTTGAGTATGTGGAGTTTGCTAAATCGAAGCTCTGACATAGACTCTTCCTGAAAATAAGATGAATTGTAATTGTTTGATGACTAATAACACGGTTTGTTAGTTTTCAAGAAAGTTTACGATCTATACTTTAACATGTGAATCGTTTGTTACTTGATCATGCAAAGTTCTATGAGTTGAGCTACTGTTATGACATATAATGATGCTAGAAAAGGTGATTGAAATTATCATTGATCAAACTTATGCACCTGCTAGCATTCACACTTCATAAATTCTTTCTTTTATCATTTACCTACTCGAGGACGAGCAGGAATTAAGCTTGGGGATGTTGATACGTCTCCAACGTATCTATAATTTATGAAGTACTCATGCTATTATATTATCCATCTTGGATGTTTAATGGGCTTTACTATGCACTTTTATATTATTCTAGGGACTAACTTATTAACCCAGAGCCCAGTGCCAGTTTCTGTTTTTCCCCTTGTTTCAGTGTTTCGCAGAAAAGGAATATCAAATGGAGTCCAAACGGAATGAAAGCTTCGGGAGAGTTATTTTTGGAACAAAAGCAATCCAAGGGACTTGGAGTGCACGTAAGGGAAGCAATGAGGGAGGCACGAGGTAGGGGGCGTGCCCACCCCCTGGGCGCGCCCTCCACCCTCGTGGGCCCCTCGTGGCTCCCCTGACCGACTTCTTTCGCCTATATATATATCAATATACCCTAAAACCATCAGAGAACAGAATAGATCGGGAGTTCCGCCACCGCAAGCCTCTGTAGCCACCAAAAACCAATAGGGGCCCTGTTCCTGCACCCTGCCGGAGGGGGGATCCCTCACCGGTGGCCATCTTCATCATCCCGGCGCTCTCCATGACAAGGAGGGAGTAGTTCACCCTCGGGGCTGAGGGTATGTACCAGTAGCTCTGTGTTTGATCTCTCTCTCTCTCTCTCTCTCTCTCTCGTGTTCTTGAGGTGATACGATATGATGTATTGCGAGCTTTGCTATTATAGTTGGATCTTATGATGTTTCTCCCCCTCTACTCTCTTGTAATGGATTGAGTTTTCCCTTTGAAGTTATCTTATCGGATTGAGTCTTTAAGGATTTGAGAACACTTGATGTATGTCTTGCATGTGCGTATCTGTGGTGACAATGGGATATCACGTGATCCACTTTATGTATGTTTTGGTGATCAACTTGCGGGTTCCGCCCATGAACCTATGCATAGGGGTTGGCACACGTTTTCGTCTTGACTCTCCGGTAGAAACTTTGGGGCACTCTTTGAAGTTCTTTGTGTTGGTTGAATAGATGAATCTGAGATTGTGTGATGCATATCGTATAATCATACCCACGGATACTTGAGGTGACATTGGAGTATCTAGGTGACATTAGCGTTTTGGTTGATTTGTGTCTTAAGGTGTTATTCTAGTATGAACTCTATGATAGATTGAACGGAAAGAATAGCTTCGTGTTATTTTACTACGGACTCTTGAATAGATTGAGCAGAAAGAATAACTTTGAGGTGGTTTCGTACCCTACCATAATCTCTTTGTTTGTTCTCCGCTATTAGTGACTTTGGAGTGACTCTTTGTTGCATGTTGAGGGATATTTATGTGATCCAACTATGTTATTATTGTTGAGAGAACTTGCACTAGTGAAAGTATGAACCCTAGGCCTTGTTTCCTAGCATCGCAATACCATTTACGCTCACTTTTATCATTAGTTACCTTGCTGTTTTTATAATTTCAGATTACAAAAACCTTTATCTACCATCGATATTGCACTTGTATCACCATCTCTTCGTCATACTAGTGCACCTATACAATTTACCATTGTATTGGGTGTGTTGGGGACACAAGAGACTCTTTGTTATTTGGTTGCAGGGTTGCTTGAGAGAGACCATCTTCATCCTACGCCTCCCACGGATTGATAAACCTTAGGTCATCCACTTGAGGGAAATTTGCTACTGTCCTACAAACCTCTGCACTTGGAGGCCCAACAACGTCTACAAGAAGAAGGTTGCGTAGTAGACATCAAGCTCTTTTCTGGCGCCGTTGCCGGGGAGGTGAGTGCTTGAAGGTATATCTTTAGATCTTGCAATCGAATCTTTTTGTTTCTTGTTTTAGCACTAGTTTAGTCTATAAAAGAAACTAAAAAATGGAATTGAGTTTGTCTCATACGCTTCATATTTTTAGTATCTTTCGTGAGTATGATGGAAAGGGAAATTGTGCCAAAGTGTTAGAAGAAGAATGCATTAAAATGTTTGGCACTAAATCTTTGAATTATGAGCATGATTGCAATGTTGTTAGTATGAACTCCTTGAATATCCATGGTACTAATGATGATTGCACTAGTCATGATGAAAATGTCTCCTATAAACATGTAAATTTTTGTGGAGTGCATTGGGTTTGCAAGTAAACACCAAATAGGGAAGATAGATATTGCAAGAGGCATAAGCATTTAGAAACTAAATTGTTACAAGAAAGGCTAAATGTTAGTGCTGAAAATTTAATATTTCTTAGCCTTACTTGTGAACTTTGCAATGAACATGGTCATTTAAATATCAAATGCAAATTGTTTCATGATCGAATCGTGTCCAAAAATTGTGATTACTTGATTTCCCTTGCACATTATAGTGAACTTAGTTTTCTTTTGGGTTATGAAGAAATGAAACGTCAAACTAAGGTTATTCCAGAATATAACCTCGAGAAATTCCTTGATATTGATTTAGAAGAAATTTATATGTATTGTGCGGTGAATTGCATTGAAAACCCTTATATTGCCAATTACATAAAGAAAAGAAAACAAATAGAAGGTGAAGAAAATACTAATGAAAGGGAAGAGACTTCCCAATATCATCCTATTATTTCTTATGATGAATCAGGTAATGAGGTGGAGCTTTCTATTCAACCAATCTCATCAATAAGGAGCTCAAAAAGAGGGATAAACCCGCACATGATTTGAAGAAGAAAAAGAAAAAACGGAGAAGCAAAGGTAAAAAGGTATCCCTCCCAAATGATGTTTCTCCTACTACTCATGGTGATGATGATAATTGCTATACTTTTGGTGCTATCCATACTATTAATGATGAGAATGATTATGCTTATGATATGAAAAGGCCCAAGCTTGGGGAAGCTATGTTTGATGAGGATGACATATTTGAGAATATATTTGCTGAAATTAATGTTTGTCCCGAGCTTGGGGATGCTATGTTTAATGAAGATGATGTTATTAGCCTCCCAAGTTTTGATATGCAAATTTATAATGATGATAGCATGCCTCCTACTTATGATGATTATATTGATGAAAGTGGGTTTGGAAGAGTGTCAACTTTAGGAAGTAATGATCCCACTATTTTGGAGGATGTTGAATCTTATAATATTTATGAAATAGGATTTGGAGAGGTCATGACTTTATTTAGTGATGAGTCCACTATCTTGGAAGAGGTTTCAATCAATTATGATGAGAACAAAGTTGCTACTTATGATGATTATTGTGATGAAACTTATGCTATAAAAAGTAGTGATGATTATATTTATAAAACTTGTCATTATTATGATTACCCTTTTTCTGAACATTACTCTTTTAATGTGGAAACAATTTATAGTATTCAAGTCTCTTATTTACTCCCACTATTCCGAATGAGAAGAATTTTGCTTATGTGGAGAGTAGTAAAATTTCTATGCAAGTAGATCATGAAAATAATGCTTTAGGTGCTGGTTATATTGTTGAATTCATTCATGATGCTACTGAAAGTTATTATGAGGGAGGAATGTATGCTTGTAGGAATTTCAATAATATCAAGTTTCCTCTCTATGTGCTTAAAATCTTGAAGTTATGCTTGTTTTACCTTCCTATGCAAGTTGATTCTTGTTCCCATAAGTTGTTTGCTCACAAAATCCCTATGCATAGGAAGTGGGTTAGACTTAAATGTGCTAGTCATATTCTTCATGATGCTCTCTTTATGTTTCAATTCTTATCTTTTATGTGAGCATCATTGAAATCATCATGCCTAGCTAGGGGCGTTAAACGTTAGCGCTTGTTGGGAGGGAACCCAATTTTATTTTAGTTTCTTGCTTTTTGGTTATGTTTAGGAATAAAAAATCCATCTAGATTCTGTTTAGATGTGGTTTTGTGTTTTAATTAGTGTTTGTGCCAAGTATAACCTTTGGGAAGACTTGGGTGAAGTCTTTATGATCATGCTGTAAAAAACAGAAACTTTAGCGCTAACGAGATTAGCTAAAACCTTTTACTAGAGAGTGATATTTAGTTGATTATTTTTGCAGATGATTACCAGAAAAATTCCTCAGGTCCACCAATTTATTTTAAATTTTTTGGAGTTCAAGAAGTATGTGTTAGTTACAGATTACTACAGACTGTTCTGTTTTTGACAGGTTCTGTTTTTCGTGGTGTAGTTTGCTTATTTTGATGACTCTATGGCTAGTAAAATAGTTTATAAACTATAGAGAAGTTGGAATACAGTAGGTTTAACACCAATATAAATAAAGAATGAGTTCATTACAGTACCTTGAAGTGGTGTTTTGTTTTCTTTCGCTAACGGAGCTTACGAGTTTTCTGTTAAGTTTTGTGTTGTGAAGTTTTCAAGTTTTGGGTAAATATTCGATGGACTACGGAATAAGGAGCGGAAAGAGACTAAGCTTGGGGATGCCCAAGGCACCCCAAGGTAATATTCAAGGACAACCAAAATCCTAAGCTTGGGGATGCCCCGGATGGCATTCCTCCTTCGTCTTCTATAGCGACCCGACCCGAATGGATCAAGTCTCTGTGCTTTCGTGTCATCCCTGGATCGGTATGCTGACACACACAGTACTCGAAGGATTTATAACAGAGGTAAATCACATGTATAAAGTAACGTAAATACTATTACCTCGATCCATAACATAGCGGAAGCAACAAGGTTGTGGATTCCCATCAACACCAACGGCAAAGTTGAGTATAGGAAATCGTAACCCTAACGTATCACTTACTCGTCGTCTGAAAAGTCTGCAACATGAAAAGTTGCAGCCGGAAAACGGGTCAGCACATGGAATATGCTGGCAAAGTAACACATAGAGAATACTGAAGGAATAAGCCTATACTACATGCATATATGGCTGGTGGAAAAGCTCTATGGTTATAAGGTTTTGCGAAAAGCCAATTTTTCCCTACTGCAAAGGAATAAATTTATTTAACTATCATGGTGGTTGTTGAACATTGAGAATGGTTGACAGCATCCTCAATCCCAATTAAAAGTACTCATTAACAACCCAACAATATTTATTAGAAGTAACATGATGATTCGCACTCAAAACTCTTGATAGTTCTACTCGTCACACTCCGGTCAATCTATCGTAAGCAATCAATAGTAACCACACATAAGCAATCACTCAAAAGGTCGGGAAGAACGAGGAAAACAATTCGGAAAACATCAAAACCAAGCAAATAGCTCTTGCAACATAAAACAATTTCTAAAAGTAGCAAAATTATGTGAATTTGGCCTTATCAGAAAGTTTAGGTCAAGAGCTTCGATTTGCAAAAGAATCAACTCAAACGGAGTTATAAAACTCAAGTTATGATCGAACGAAGTTTGAATACAAATCTGTTTGAATTCAAATTTTAAAACTTTCAAAAACATGTTTGAGTTGGATTACTGGATAGAGGAGATCGTAACGAAGAAGTGGGCGTTGGTTTCATCTAATTTGGATGAACGAGTAAAAAGTTATGGCTATTTGAAAAATCAGGGCCAAGTTGTTTTACGGAAGAAAAATAGTTACGGCTAAGGTCTAATGTATAGATACGTAGACTAATTGATAATCTAATCTATCGTATTAGTCTAAAAATAATAAACTACGGAAGTATAAGAAGGAAAAAAAAACAAAGAAAGATACCTTTATAAGGCAGAGAAAAGACGACTTTGAAGAGAAGAGACAATTTCCAAAAGTCGCGCCGGAGAGGAAAAAAATATTTTTCTTTAAGGAATCTAGTCAAACCAAAATATTGATTTAACCCGAATCGGATGATTTTTTTGAAGGCTCTATGGGTCTATATTTATAGGTGGAAAAGAGGTTTAGGGGTCAAAAAGCTAGGCAATGTGGGACTAAACGTAGACGAAAATATACGAAACAGAGAAGAAAACGAGAGTCGCGTGGCATGGGCCAAAAGGCTTTCGGCCGGCCACACGCGTACACTGTAATTTTTTTTTTGAGCAATAGAAAAGAAAAAGAAGAACTATGAAAAAAAATATGGGGAAGGAATATGGCCCGCTGGGCCTGGCCCATGTATTATATAGAAAAAGAAAAGAAGGGGCGCCCGCTGGTACTATGATGCGCACGTCGGCGACAGTTAGTTTTAGACGCGCGTGCAGTTTGTTATTTGTTTTTTTAATAAGAAAGTGATAAACTGAAAAACGAAAATAAAACTAAAACTTTATATAGGCATATTATATATCAAAATTTTCAGAAAAAGATTTTCTACAGCATGAACATTATTCTAGCATTAAATAAGGTACACACAAATTCAAATAAAGCAAAGAGTGCTTCAGCTCTAACAAAATCCAATAAAAATCATTTTAAAAATACCAAAATGAATTCAAATTTATTCCTCTCCAATTTTATGTTGTAGGGAATCATGTTACCCTATTTTCCATGTATTTTATTTTTGGAGAAAAATAATTTGAAAAAAACTCAAATAACTCCAAATTGAAAATAAATTCAAAAGAATGTTGAATTTATTTCTTTGAAACTCCCTACTCATATTTCATATGTTTTGAAGAAGTCATTTTATCTTCGCTCGTGAAAATTATTGAGTTGCATAAAGTTTCAGAATTGGAAATATTTTCCAAATGAAATTCAAATATTTTCAACACCCCTTGTCATTTAAATAAATGGAAGAAGTCATGTCTTCTTCTCTCGAGGGTTTCGTGATGAAAAGAATTTGAATTCCCGGAGAGCATAAAAGCAAAATGAAAGTTTGGGAAAGTCCTTTTATTCCCTCTCATTTAACTTTAAAAAGTTTCGAATTCACCCACTTTCAGTCAATCAATCAAACAATCAATCAAAACTATCTATGAGTTTATAACATTCCAAAATTTAGAATTTTGGGATGTTACAAACTACCACCCTTAAAACGGATCTCGTCCTCAAGATTCGGAGAGGCTAGAAAGAAATAGGTTAGGGTTTGGGGGTCTTCTCAAAAATCCATCGATCGTCTCCGGGGTCTCGGGTGCTACCACCCTTAGAAGCATTGTTAAGGTTCCATCAAAACTCATATACTCCATCCATCGTTGACAGTGTCGGTCTTCTCAGATCGTAAGGATAATTCCTTCTCGGGGCTCTTTTTGTAACGGCATAACCTTTTCCTCAATCCTTTTGTCCTTTAATCTTGGTAAGGTTATTCCGAGATTGGGTCTTCATAGTCGACGGTGCGGCGCCAATTCTAAACAACTATCGATATCTCATGGTGGTCAACAATTTATGGTTTCTCCTGCAGAAAACGGGTCTAGGTTGAACCTCACCGTATTTCCTACGGTTGGCAACAACTGCCTTGTACAAGGGAAAAGAAATACCTATACCATTCTAAGGTTTAAACAAGGTTTAATATAAATCGTCTCTCGCTATAGGTAAGTCACTCAGATTTACCATCCCATATAGCAAAGCGAATAATAAGAGTAAGTCGGTATGGTGATCAATACATCCCGCACCCAAATCATTACCTTGTACATGGTTTAGCGAATCTCGCATTCTAACACTCGGTCATCCTCACAAGCATTGCAGGATTTCTCTTGTCGATGAACCAAGTTCGGAAAATCCATTGATTTCTGCAAGCCAAACAACATCTATCGTTTCTTCAAAACCCTCAGGTTTTGCATAAACTCCTATAGAATCGTCGGTCGATAAAATCGTAACTCTTCCCAGGGTTTCTCCTTCAGCAAGAGTGTGCTAGCTTCTTGGCAGGTCCTGGGGCCTGTGGGTTATGGCCCATCTCATCACTTAAAATCCTTGAACACATCATCTGGGCAACTGATCATTATCCCAACATCCAACTTCCTGCCATACTTAAAATCCATCCAATTGCACTATCTCTTTTCCTTATATTTGCACCAAACGGGGACATGATTACTCAGACTCTTCATGGAATTTCCACTGATCCATATTTCCAACATCATACCCCCTTTATATCCAATAGTAATTCATCTCTTCATCCTCGTGGGATATCCCACATACCGAGATAAAACTTATACTTACGAAGTCCATACTCCACTTCGTGGAACATCATTATCCTTTCCAGGGTTAATCGTCCTTACAGGGGAATATTGGCCATCTCTGCATGACATTTCTTCAACTGGGAAACGTAAAACACATTATGAACTCCTGACAGTCCTTTGGGCGACTCCAACTTGTTGGCCACTTCTCCCATATGCTCCAAAACTCGGTATGGTCCTCCAAATCTCGGGGATAAATTTCCCTTAACTCCAAATCGTTTAACTCCTCGCAGAGGTGGCACACAAAGATATGCTCTTTCTCCAATTTCATAGACTACCTCCTTGCGTTTTTGAGTATGCATAACTATTCTGCCTGGACTGAGCTACCTTCAGTCTATCTCGAATCAACTTAACATTCTCTTCCAAATCCTTGATCACATTTGGTCCAAACAACTGACGGTCTCCAACGTCATCCCACACTCTCTTGGGGTATCAAACATATCGAGAAAAAACTCATATTCATTTTGTCTGAAATCCATTCAGTGGGTATCCTTATCTTTCCAGGGTCAACGGTTCTTACAGGGTACTACCACCCTTAAAATGTTCCAATATTCCATAGACCATATTTCTCATATCCTCAAAATTGGTCAACATCTTTCCTCATAGGGTAACTCATAAAATCCAAAGCAGTACCAACACTGCTAACTTTATTGATTCTTAAATTATTATAATCATCTCGCTTTTCCATTACATGTCTCAACTTAACACCTCAATATAAAGAAAAAGCTCTCACTTCTACTACTCCATTTATTCTATTACAAATTCAACTATATATCACCAGTCTCCTTCTCCTTCGGACAATCTCTGGCAAAGTGCCTGCTACATTACAATGAAACATATTACTTCGACAGGTTTGAGGTTTCCTCATGATCACATAGCCTCTTTGGGTCCTCGGCTTCCATTTTGGGCAAGTGTTGATGTAGTGCCCCGACTCCTTGCATTTTTAACGGTGACATGACTCAGTCCTTCCCGGAATCCAATCTATTCCTCTTACTGGACTTTTCCATTCCAATCAGGGCTTCTATTTCCTGTGGGTCATACTCTACTTCCTCTATCGGGAATTCTACTAGATCTCCATTCAGACAATCTTGGGAGATGTGTCCTTCTTCTCCACATGAATAGCATGACTTGGTGCGGGCTTTAATTTTGTTTCCTTTGTGTGTGTCCTCAACCTCTCCCTTCGTCACAGGTTCTTCTAACATCTCCATGAGGGCTCCTTCCATTGCTTCTTTCTTCTGCTGGATGGTTCTTTGTACCATGGGGTAAATGTGGCACCGAGCAGCGTAGTGGGTAGTGCCTTCACACAAGAAACAAGTGATCTGCCTAGTTGGGCATTCTTCAGCTGGATGACTTCCTTCACAATTTGGGCATTCATCCTTGTGTTCGTTATGGGTGTGTCCTATTTCTCCACAGAGCTTGCATGCACAAGGTTTCTTCATAATATGTTCACAAGGCTCCAATTTCTGGGACACAAACCGAGACTTTGGCAAAGTCAACTTAATTTCTACCCAAGTGGTTACTCCTTGCCATCTGTTGATGGTTTGGTACATCCTCCACTAGGTAGCAGCACTTCTTTCAAAGAATGGAAGAGCATGCTGGGTCATATCCTTTTCGGTTATAGGGTTATTCTCCATATGATCCTCCATGTTCTTAATCCATCGGTCCATCTCCAATTGACTCATCGGTCCAGAGAATATAGGCTCATCTCCATTCATCCTCTATTGGGTCCATGGGTTATGGGGTGAGATAAGAGGGATCGAGAGGGATGCACACAGAGCAAACAAAAGTTTTGAAAGACAGGTTTTATTGTGGCTGTCGGAAAAACATCAAACAAATGACAGCTCACAATCGTCGCATCTAACGCAGGTATATAATAGGGTTGGGTATTCTAAAGGTGAACGTCGCCAAACTCTTCCAGTCTTGTTCATGTCTTCGATGGGCTTCTTCTGATCATGCTGTCCTTCTCAAGTTCTTTTTGCCAAATCAACTCTGTTGTCGCGAAGTCTCTCGCGATGTCCTTTAATATTTCCGGAGTTGCATTCCAAACTTCTGGTTTCATCAACCTTGATATGAACCATGATCCTACTGTCTTTCAGTCCTGACGAATCTCCGGTATCTCGAGGTTTTGTTCCTCCGGGTTGGTTACTTCAGCTTTCGGTTCCTGAGTTCTTCACCAATTGCCTTCTTGTCTAATATTGCTTCTTGTAGGTCCATCTTAACTTCCTGATGTAATACTCCAGATCCTGGTGATACACCAGCTAAGATTTAAAACTGCGTCTTTTGCTGACAGATGCTCCATCAGCCTTCTACCATCCATCCTTCCATGTATATGCATGCTTAACTCCGCACGGTGACAATAGCATAGGCGAATGATAACATCATGGATGGCCATCTTTCTGCTCTTGTCATTTCCATGAGCTATCTCTCCATAGTTGATATCTCCTGCCTTAGGGTTTTCCTTGACAGAACTTTGAGTTTCTAACTCTCCATGTTCCGTTCTTACTCCAATACACCTTGATCTCGGGTATTGACAACTTCCCTAGTCTGTCAAGTTCCATAAGTGGTGCCTTTATAGTTCATACAAATCCGGGAATTCTTCAGAGCCTTCAAAATCTCATAGTCTTCGGAGTCTTCAACAGTTGTAGTTTCCATTTACACGGTAGAATCCTCTTCATTTCAAATGGTCTTAGTTGTCCAATATCTTGTCTCCTTGGAGTGGTCTCATCAGTCGAATCTTCGAGTGGTCAAAAGGGAAAAGGGTATAGTCTCACTAAAAGGGAATATTTGAATAAGCTCAGAAGAGAGGAGAGGTAAAAGATCTTTTTGAAAAGAAAGTTGTAGAGAAAAATCTTTCCTATGGGCTTGTCAGTTTCTAGTGTCACGTCCTACAGTCAACATGTGCTCTGATACCATCTTGTAGCGACCCGACCCGAATGGATCAAGTCTCTGTGCTTTCGTGTCATCCCTGGATCGGTATGCTGACACACACAGTACTCGAAGGATTTATAACAGAGGTAAATCACATGTATAAAGTAACGTAAATACTATTACCTCGATCCATAACATAGCGGAAGCAACAAGGTTGTGGATTTCCATCAACACCAACGGCAAAGTTGAGTATAGGAAATTGTAACCCTAACGTATCACTTACTCGTCGTCTGAAAAGTCTGCAACATGAAAAGTTGCAGCCCGAAAACGGGTCAACACATGGAATATGCTGGCAAAGTAACACATAGAGAATACTGAAGGAATAAGCCTATACTACATGCATATATGGCTGGTGGAAAAGCTCTATGGTTATAAGGTTTTGCGAAAAGCCAATTTTTCCCTACTGCAAAGGAATAAATTTATTTAACTATCATGGTGGTTGTTGAACATTGAGAATGGTTGACAGCATCCTCAATCCCAATTAAAAGTACTCATTAACAACCCAACAATATTTATTAGAAGTAACATGATGAGATTCACATGATATCCAAGTACTAGATACTCAAGATGTCCATAACCGGGGACACGGCTAATCATGATTAGTTTGTACACTCTGCAGTGGTTTGCGCACTTTTCCCCACAAGACTCGATCGCCTCCGTTTGGTTTCTCGCACTACATGGTGTTTGAGAGACGGATGACCGAGACATAGTCTTTCAGAAGCGTTTGCACCTTACGATGGGTAGACCGTACCACCTACAACCCCTACATCTGCTAGTCTACCACTTTAAGAGTTCACACGACTTAATCAACTATGCCAGAGCCCATAATGGCTTGTGGCTGCACACGGAAGTTACTAGCATGAATGATCTTATGATCCCTTTGAGCCTAGGTGGCGGTCCGAAGAAAAACAGGCAAGTCCTGATGGAAACCAGGTGCCTCAATCCACCCAGATGTGTGTTTAAGTTGCCACCTTAAATAAACCATTAATTTAACAATCTCACATCTGTCATGGAATACACTCACCCAATCCACGTCTACTAGCATAGCATGGCATAATAAGCAAACGTAGAAGTAACTCCCAAAGGTTTCATAAGTAAAACAGGTAATAGGTACTACCTCAATCTACTTCCCATCCCATAATTTAATTAGGTCCTAATCATGCAAGTGTTTGAGGATTGATCTAATGCATAAAAACTGGGTAGTAGAAAAGATATGATCAAGTGTTACTTGCCTGCAATGTTGATGAAGATGATTCGCACTCAAAACTTTTGATAGTTCTACTCGTCACACTCCGGTCAATCTATCGTAAGCAATCAATAGTAACCACACATAAGCAATCACTCAAAAGGTCGGGAAGAACGAGGAAAACAATTCGGAAAACATCAAAACCAAGCAAATAGCTCTTGCAACATAAAACAATTTCTAACAGTAGCAAAATTATGTGAATTTGGCCTTATCAGAAAGTTTAGGTCAAGAGCTTCGATTTGCAAAAGAATCAACTCAAACGGAGTTATAAAACTCAAGTTACGATCGAACGAAGTTTGAATACAAATCTGTTTGAATTCAAATTTTAAAACTTTCAAAAACATGTTTGAGTTGGATTACTGTATAGAGGAGATCGTAACGAAGAAGTGGGCGTTGGTTTCATCTAATTTGGATGAAGGAGTAAAAAGTTATGGCTATTTGAAAAATCAGGGCCAAGTTGTTTTACGGAAGAAAAATAGTTACGGCTAAGGTCTAATGTATAGAAACGTAGACTAATTGATAATCTAATCTATCGTATTAGTCTAAAAATAATAAACTACGGAAGTATAAGAAGGAAAAAAAAACAAAGAAAGATACCTTTATAAGGCAGAGAAAAGACGACTTTGAAGAGAAGAGACAATTTCCAGAAGTTGCACCGGAGAGGAAAAAAAATATTTTTCTTTAAGGAATCTAGTCAAACCAAAATATTGATTTAACCCGAATCGGATGATTTTTTTGAAGGTTCTATGAGTCTATATTTATAGGTGGAAAAGAGGTTTAAGGGTTAAAAGCTAGGCAATGTGGGACTAAACATAGACGAAAATATACGAAAGAGAGAAGAAAACGAGAGTCGCGTGGCATGGGCCAAAAGGCTTTCGGCCGGCCGCGCGCGTACACTGTAATTTTTTTTTGAGCAATAGAAAAGAAATAGAAAAACTATGAAAAAAATATGGAAAAGGATATGGCCCGCTGGGCCTGGCCCATATATTATATAGAAAAAGAAAAGAAGGGGCGCCCCCTGGTACTATGATGCGCACGTCGGCGACAGTTAGTTTCAGACGCGCGTGCAGTTTGTTATTTGTTTTTCTTAATAAGAAAGCGATAAACTGAAAAACGAAAATAAAACTAAAACTTTATATAGGCATATTATATATGAAAATTTTCAGAAAAAGATTTTCTACAGCATAAACATTATTCTAGCATTAAATAAGGTACACACAAATTCAAATAAAGCAAAGAGTGCTTCAGCTCTAATAAAATCCAATAAAAATCATTTTAAAAATACCAAAATGAATTCAAATTTATTCCTCTCCAATTTTATGTTGTAGGAATCATGTTACCCTATTTTCCATGTATTTTATTTTTGGAGAAAATAATTTGAAAAAACTCAAATAACTCCAAATTGAAAATAAATTCAAAAGAATGTTGAATTTATTTCTTTGAAACTCCCTACTCATATTTCATATGTTTTGAAGAAGTCATTTTATCTTCGCTCGTGAAAATTATTGAGTTGCATAAAGTTTCAGAATTGGAAATATTTTCCAAATGAAATTCAAATATTTTCAACACCCCTTGTCATTTAAATAAATGGAAGAAGTCATGTCATCTTCTCTCGAGGGTTTCGTGATGAAAAGAATTTGAATTTCCGGAGAGCATAAAAGCAAAATGAAAGTTTGGGAAAGTCCTTTTATTCCCTCTCATTTAACTTTAGAAAGTTTTGAATTCACCCACTTTCAGTCAATCAATCAAACAATCAATCAAAACTATCTATGTGTTTATAACATTCCAAAATTTAGAATTTTGGAATGTTACATATTCGTTCATCGGTAACTTTACTTGAAGCTATATTTTTATTCACCACATGATATGTGTTTTACTTGGAGCATCATTTTATTTTATTTAGATTTGGTTGCTGTTTGAATAAAATACCAAGATCTGAAATTCTTAAATGAGAGAGAGTCTTCACATAGCTACATAATTATTTAACTATTCATTGATCTTCACTTATATCTTTTTGGAGTAGTTTGTCATTTACTCGTGTGCTTCACTTATATCCTATGAATAAATGGTTGAATGATTTGAATGTCATAAATCTGAAATTATATATGTTTCATATGCTTATCCCATGGGGATTAATGACTTTACATATAAGAAGTAGAGGTGGTAAATTTATTGACGGTTAGCAAACATTGTATTGGTCACTTGAACAATTCATCAATAAGGAGCTCAAAAAAGAGGGATAAACCCGCACATGATGTGAAGAAGAAAAAGAAAAAACGGAGAAGCAAAGGTAAAAAGGTATCCCTCCCAAATGATGTTGCTCCTACTACTCATGGTGATGATGATAATTGCTATACTATTGGTGCTATCCATACTATTAATGATGAGAATGATTATGCTTATGATATGAAAAGGCCCAAGCTTGGGGAAGCTATGTTTGATGAGGATGACATATTTGAGAATATGGGCCTGTTCTGAAGTCCTCTCACTCCAAGCTTCTCCAACTCCAGGCGTGGAGCCGGACAGAACGGTTTTAGCTCCGTGGAGCCAGCTTCATGAAGCTTTACAAGTCTGTAGTGTAAATTGTTGAAGTTGCTAAAGCCCAGCTTCACAAAACAAAGAAGCTAGGAGTTCCTACTAATTACAAAAGGATGCCACCGCGAAGTAGAAAAACGATTCGTGAAACAGATCACCGGCATACATGGGATGCTCGCTTCGCTACTACATGCGTGGCGCTCCACCACACAACGATACAAGCTAGAGCCATATGGGCTGCCTTCATCCGCCCAAACTGGCGCCTAACGGGCCAATAGCCTCCCAGCTGGGCCAAATCGTGGAGAGAAGCTACGAACGTTGTCGAACGAATCGAATCTCCAGGTGAAGTTCGAAGCTAGCTCCAGAAGCTGATTTTGTGGAGTTTGAGAAGCTCAGAGAGGTTCAGAACAGGCCCTATATTTGCTGAAATTAATGTTTGTCCCGAGCTTGGGGATGCTATGTTTAATGAATATGATGTTATTAGCCTCCCAAGTTTTGATATGCAAATTTATAATGATGATAGCATGCCTCCTACTTATGATGATTATATTGATGATAGTGGGTTTGGAAAAGTGTCAACTTTAGGAAGTAATGATCCCACTATTTTGGAGGATGTTGAATCTTATAATATTTATGAAATTGGTTTTGGAGAGGTCATGACTTTATTTAGTGATGAGTCCACTATCTTGGAAGAGGTTTCAATCAATTATGATGAGAACAAAGTTGCTACTTATGATGATTATTGTTATGAAACTTATGCTATAAAAAGTAGTGATGATTATATTTATAAAACTTGTCATGATTATGATTACCCTTTTTCTGAACATTACTCTTTTAATGTGGAAACAATTTATAGTATTCAAGTCTCTTATGATGCTCCCACTATTCGGAGTGCCAGGTGGAAAATTGCTCGGTTTCCTCGTTTCCGAACGAGAGATCGACGCAAACCCAGAAAAAGTTGGTGCCATCCTCCGAATGAAACGCCCTGTGTGTGTGCATGACGTTCAGAAGCTCACTGGTTGCTTGGCCGCTTTGAGTCGATTCATCTCTTGTCTCGGTGAAAAGGTGTTGCCTCTTTACCGATTGATGAAGAAGTCTGATAAGTTCGAGTGGACTCCAGAAGTTGACGCAGCGTTTGTAGAGCTCAAAGCTCTGCTTTCCACCCAACCGTTGCTTGATGCTCCAGTCAGCAAAGAGGCTTTGTTGCTTTATATTGCAGCCACTGGACATGTTGTCAGTACAGTACTCACGGTCGAGCGGGAAGAAGAAGGTAAAGCCTACAAAGTTCAGCGCCCAGTGTACTATATTTCTGAAGTCTTAACTCCATCCAAGCAGAGATATCCGCATTATCAGAAGCTTGTTTGTGGAATTTATCTGACCGCAAAGAAGGTTGCACATTATTTCTTTGATCATTCGATTACAGTCGTCAGTGACGCACCATTGTCAAAATTTTTGAACAACAGAGATGCAACTGGTCGAGTGGCAAAGTGGGCGATTGAACTCCTTCCATTGGATATCAAGTTAGCAGATTTCCTCGCCGAGTGGATTGAACAGTGAGGGAGTCCCGGATTAGGGGGTGTCCGGATTGCCGGACTACCATCATCCGCCGGACTATCATCGGCCGGACTATCATCATCAACCGGACTCCAAGACTACGAAGATACAAGATTGAAGACTTCACCCCGTGTCCGGATGGGACTTTCCTTGGCGTGGAAGGCAAGCTTGGCGATACGGATATGTAGATCTCCTACCATTGTAACCGACTCTATGTAACCCTAGCCCTCTCCGGTGTCTATATAAACCGGATGGCTTTAGTCCGTAGGACTACAATCACAACAACCCTTACAATCATACCATAGGCTAGCTTCTAGGGTTTAGCCTCCTTGATCTCGTGGTAGATCCACTCTTGTAAACATCCACAATATCAATATCAATCAAGCGGGGCGTAGGGTTTTACCTCCATCAAGAGGGCCCGAACACTGGGTAAAACATCGTGTCCCTTGTCTCCTGTTACCATCCGCCTAGGCGCACAGTTCGGGACCCCCTACCGAGATCCGCGGTTTGACACCGACATTGGTGCTTTCATTGAGAGTTCCTCGTGTCGTCACCGATAGGCGTGATGGCCTCTTCAATCGATAACGGCGCAATCCTGGGTGAGACCTTTCTCCCGGACGGATCTTCGATTGGCGGCTTCGCATTGCGGGCCAACTCGCAGCCATCTGGAGCAGATCGAAGCTTCGCCCTGGCCGTCGAGTCAGGTTTGAAGCTTAAACTTCACGTCCGATATCGCGGGACTTGATCCTCGATGGATCTGAGCCACAAGCCGGCGTGTGCGCTATCACGATGGGCATGACCTAACTCGCCGCGGACAGCACCTTGGAGGACGCACCGGATCCGCTCCGACTCATAGTCCGGCCGATCGCTCGAATCGAGGGCGGATGGCTGGACACCGCCTCGGGAGCCGCAATTTCTCTGGCGATGGAGCGAACACTTACCTTGTCCCACATAAAGCCCATGACTCGAGGTGCGGACTCCTGCCGGACTCCGAGCCTCCTGCGCCCGCCGATCGAATCCGATTGGCGCCGATCATGGAATTCACCGCTGCGGACATCTTTCAGACTCGCCCTTGGCGATATCATAAATCCATTGAAGCATCTCTCGCTATCCGGAGAGCCTGGCGAACTACGGCCGGGGCGGTTGGGACGCGGATGACGAAGAAATTCAGATCCCACCCACCACCCGCCGTAGCCACTATCGGCGATTTAACCGACATACTCGACTACGACTCCGAAGACATCGGCGGTATGGGCGGCGATGCGGAGACTCCAAGAACCGGTGCCTACAGACCTTTGGAAGACCACCTCGTCATCGACATATACATGGTGGACACCCGAAGGAAGCGATAACGAGGAACAACGGACGCGGCAGAGGATAATCTCGCCGATAAAGAACCAAAACGGCGGCATAAGCCGCCCTAAGTCCGCCTCGATCAAAGCAGCCTTCCTAACGACCAGCGATAGAGCAGGCAAGCCGGCAGACGACGAACAGGGCGAGCGGATAATCAACCCCTTCACGGAGCAATCAACAGTCCGGCCACAACACGAGCATAAGAACATCGCAAAAAACTAGTCGCCACCGCAAGAAGTTTGAAGAAGCGAAACGGAAGCTCAAAACAGCGAAGACACGCTCGAGAATGAAGTGGAGCAAAGTATTCAAGACCGCAGAACAAATATGGCAATGGCCATCAAACTAAGAACTACCGAGCGCAAGTTGCTGCCAGAATTTGACGAGGAAGCCATCGAGCCTTCACGGTCAAAAAATATAGAGGCGCTGGCGGATAGACGGCCGATAGCAGCCCAAAGCGACAAGCAGGGCTGCACACAAGCAATTATAATCTGGTAAAGCGGACGGCCCAACTAGGTCCATCTACGGGCCAAAAAGAGGACCCGAAGTAACACACCACGACAAGTGTTCAAGACAGCGGCACACCCAAATATGGGCGCCGACACCCGCTATGTTTCACCGATGAGGTCTTTGGATCATGAATTTCCAGCAGGTTTAAACCCATAAACATAGAGGCATCTGACGGCACAACAGACCCGGAGTGCGGATAGAAGACTACATACTACACATACACATGGCTAGAGGAGATGATCTCCACGCCATAAAATACCTACCCTCAAGCTCAAAGGGCCAGCTCGGCATTGGCTCAAAAGCCTCATGAAAACCTGTTGGAAGTTGGGAAGAGCTTGAGGATGCGTTTAGAACAAATTTTCAAGGGACTTATGTCCGCCCTCCGGATGCCGACGATCTGAGTCATATAACCCAACAGCCCGGAGAGTCGGCATAAATTCTGGAACAGGTTCCTTACCAAAAGAACCAAATAGTCGATTGTCCGGACGGAAGCCTTAGCAGCTTTTAAACACAACGTCAGAGACGAATGGCTCGCCAGACACCTCGCCAAGAGAAGCCAAGAACAATGGCCGCGCTAACAAGCCTCATGATGCGCTTTTGCGTAGGAGAAGACAGCTGGCTAGCAAGATGCAGCACCAGCGACCCGAGTACATCCGAGATCAGAGATGGAAACGGAAAGTCACGGCGCAGGAAAGATCAGCGCCGGAATAAAGAAAAAAGCCCACAGGGCACGGCGGTCAACGCCGGATTCAAAAGCTCGTGGCCAGACAATAAAACACGGCCTCTTAAGGACAACAGAGACGAGCTATCAAATCTAAACAAAATTTTAGATCGGATATGTCAAATCCACAGTACCCCCGGAAGGCCTGCAAAGCATACCAACCGAAATTGTTGGGTTTTTAAAAAGTCCGGCAGACTTAATGCCGGACACAAGGGGCTCGATACGCCAAGCGAGGAAAATGACGAGCCCCACCAGCAGAGCACCGGAAGTCAAAGGACTTTCCCTCGAGAAGTCAAAACAGTAAACTTGCTTCACGTGATAAACACGGAAAGCCAACACGGCACTCGCCAAGACAAGTGTCGGACGATCCACCCCAGTGGACCAAGGTTGGATGTCAAAACCAATCACTTTCGACCATCTGGATTAGTCCAGAAGTATCCGGCGCGTTGGATAGACTGCCCTGATATCGGATCCCATAATAGACGGACTGCAATTAACGCATGTGTTGACGGACAGCGGCAGTGACTTAAACCTGCTATATCCGGACACAATCCGCAAGTGGGGATAGACCCTATTACAATTCGGCATAGCCGCACTTCCTTCAAAGGAGTGGCGCCAGGCCCTTAAGCCAGCTATCAAGCACCACTGGACGGGAAGCTCTTGTCCGCTTCAATACAATACCACATTCCGCGTCTCTTACGCTTAAAATGCCCGGTCCACGTGGCATCGTTTCACCATAGGGTCGCCGGAGACCCCGGACACGGCTGGACGAGTCCGGAATAAATAAGCTAGGGGCTACCTAGCCGCACACCCCTTCACAAGGGTTTGCGCATATAAGCCATAATGAGCTAGCATAGGCTCAGCTTTCCTAATATATATTTCAATTTTTATGCACTTTCTCGCACGATTTCTTTTCCAACCAAGTTCTTCTCTTTTTACAGATGAACAGCGTGCACACCCGTCCAAGATGCGGCTGCGGAGAACACAGCGCAGAGGCGTGCAGTAGGGACCCGTTGCAAGGACTCTTTTCATACTAAGACCCTCGTAAACCTTTCTTCTGTCTCTTGTTGCTATAATCCCTGGTTTATCATTATAACCAGAGTGGAGATCTGGCGTTTTGGCATCGGCGCGCCTGGAAGAACCTGCCGTACACGGACACAAGGGGCTTAGGGCTTTGTTTTGCCGCTATTATAAAGACCGAACACCTTCGGGAGTGTTGGCGTCTCGAGTTAGGCCTTATATGCATCAGCTCGAATCATGTCTTGGGTCAAATGTTGGGTTTGCCCGGCTCCTGTGTTTTGCTGCCTTACGTTCCGTATCATCGGCTAACACGGCTCGGAGAACTCTGCGATTGTGCCCCAGTTAATTTGGCGAGCACCTCGATGAAAGCCAAAACTGATCTTTCATGATACAGCGAGAGACTGGTCAACCACTCGATCGACCTTGGGAATGTTTAGGATTCCTCGCTTTGACGAAGGGCGTTTCGGCCAGCACATCTGGCGCCCCAAATTCGGAGAGCACGGTGCCCCGGGGGCTATGTCGTAGCCCCACCCTCGAACTCCATGGCTAAGTGAAAGTGATAAAGCATTATAGTCCGGTTGCCTCGTTTGCTACGCTACCACCTCCTTTACAGGACCGAGACGTCGGATTAAGTGTGAAAACGCGCCATTTTTTGCGAACACCCCCGCACCTTGTGCGTGGGGGCTGAAGCCGACGGCTGCCATCTTTCAGGTTATACATACGTATACATGAACGGCCGCAAAGGAGATATTCTATTACTTGAACGCACAAGTATAAAAGGCGCTTACATCATAAATATCATTTTTACATCATATAAGCGTTCATTGAGCGAAACATTTTTGAGCACCGCGACTCTATTACACGAGCACCAGGCAGCACTTCGCCAAAATAGTGCTCGGCGGGTAGCCGGTTATTATCCGAACCCGGGGTCGCAATAGCGGTGGCATCCATCTCTGTCCAATGTGTCTTCACACAAGCGAGCGCCATCCGTGCACCCTCTATGCAGGCCGACCGCTTCATCGCCTTGATATGCGGCACCGCCCCAAGAAATTGCTGCAATAAGCCAAAGTAACTCTTCGGCCGAGGCCTAGCCGGCCGGATATGGGTCACTATATCCGCCATAGCAAGCCCGGACAACCTATTTAGCTCAGCCCACTCAGCCAAGCGATCGGTCAGCGGAAGTGAACGCTCCGGACTATGGAATTGAGACCAAAACAGCTCTTTAAATCGGTGATCCTCCGCCGGCGAAAATGCACTGCGGCATCCGCCGCTTTTCGCTGCTAAGTCCATATAAGGTCCTCCGGACACCACAGTTAGCCCAGCTGAGCATATTTTGGATCCGTGAACCTTGGCGCAGCGAAAAGGCTTACCGGCTACAATCTCCCGGCTGGCGCAGCTCTTCCTTCATAGCTCGCATTGCGAGCGGGCATTCTTAGTTTGGCGGTGGCCTTCCGCAGGTCTTCTTGCCCGCTAGGAGCTCCTTCCCAAGAGTATCATTGCGGTCGGTAGCCTCTTTTAACTTCACAGCCATTTGGCTATCTCTTCCTGCTCGCGCGTGTGCGCGCCCTTTCAGCCGCTAACTCCTCGGCCGCCTTCGAGGCTGCCGCATTACTCCTTCTGGCCTGCTCCTTGACTTGAGCAAGTTCGGCCCGAAGACTCTCCACGGCAGCGGCACTATCTGCATTTCACGCACATATTGTAAGGAGTTGGCTTGGCTCCTTACCGCGTGACGCGCGATAACACTCACCTTGCGACTCATCAAGTCGCCTGTTGATCAGCGCGATGTCTTCATCCGCCACATCGAGTTGCCGCTTTAGTTCAGCAACTCCATCAGTCCGGCTGGCCCCCGGACGACCCGCCACCTGCATCGGCACGACGGGAATTTAAACCTGCGATTTTGATCCTCGGCACGCTGTCGATATCGACAACCTACCGAGTCTCAAGGGCTACTATCTATCTGGCGCATTCTATATGCAAAACTGTTAAAAGGTGTGTCATTTTACGTACCTCAAACCCCTTGATAAACTCCGCGGCATCATGCAACCCGCTTTCGTGGACGAAATCCTTTCAATCACCATGCTCATCAATGCATGCTGATCTTACGAGATAAACGCCTTCTCAAGCAGATCCTTCACCGTACACCGTTGGCGCCGAACTATCCGGCTTTGCCACACCGGGGCTCCCTCGTGGCGACACTTCAGGCTCGTCCGCCCTATCCAACGGCGCCCGGACGGGCGTCTCGCTCTCTATCATCTCGGACGAAGGTCCCCGAAGACGAGCTCATCTGCGAAGGGCGGAGATCCGAACTACAAGGTAAAACTTTAGTTATCCTCGAAGCACAAATAGGGATGTCCCTTATTATAAAACTCCTTTCTTTCTACTTACGGCTCGTTGGAGGCTGGCTCATTAAGGGAGATTGTGCGGCGGGGCCTCCCGGACGCAGGACCCTCCGGCGAAGATTTCTTCCCCGTTTAGGGCTTTTTCCCAGGTCCTCGGAGGCAGTCCTCTTCTTCCCTTGGTAGGAGGGATTCTCGATCCCCCCTCGTTCAAGAGCCTCCTCAGGCGAGGCAGTAGCTTTCCTCCTTTCCCCTTCGCCTTCCTCCGAAGGCGCAACCTCAAGCATCCGGACCAGCACGGGATCCGCGCGGTCTCGGGGAGGGCGGACACGTATTAATTTTGCTTCCGCTATCCACTCCTGTGTAGAAGGAGATCGGTCATAAGGCGGATCATCGAAAGGCAAACAAGCGGTATGTCCGGACTTGGAACTACTTACTTGAGTATCAGGCGATTGCAGCTTAGTCCAGCATCCTCGGTCAATTCGGACGCACCTCTTGCGATCCGAAGAATAAGTTATACATCTCCGGGGTGTCATACCCATGAAGTGTTGAAGAATCCGTGGGCCCTCGGTTGAACTCCCATAGCCGGAGAGGGCGGCGTTTGCGAGGCAAGAGACGCCTAATTAGCATAACCTGCATCACCACCACCATATCGATCTCCCTCGTTAGGAGATCTCGAATCCGGCCCTGTAGTAGGGGCACGTCCTTTGACGGCCCCCAGTTGAGCCCTTGGTTGACCCACAATATCAATCGTCGTGGAGGTCCCGGGCGGAATAGGGGAGGCGGCTTTTGTCTGCGGCCCCTCGGAACGGTAATATAGAACCACTCTTGCTGCCACAGGCCGAGCTCCTCTTGGAAGGAGCCAGCGGACCCACGGGCATCGGCCCTCCTACTTATGGCCGCCCGCCACACTCCGCAGCGCCTCGATCATCTTGGCGCCACGTTGAAGGTCCTCACCACAGGCGAAGTGAGGGGTGACGCGGAGGAAGGCTTCATGAGCGACAATAAATGCGGAGATATGGAGGATGGACTCGGAGCTAAATCGTGGAATTCCAACCCATAGTAAAACATGAGCCCTCTCACAAAGGGATCCATCGGAAGCCTAAACCCCGGCGGAGGTGGGAAGCGAAGGCGACATACTCGCCGGGCTCGGGGTGGGGATGGCCTGCCCTTGGCGAGCAACCTGTGCGAAATCTCGTAAGGCGGTACTTGGCCTCCCGCAGCTTCAAGACGTCCTCCTCCGTAGCGGAGGAGGGCATCCACCGACCCGGAGGTCGGAACCGGACATCGTTGAAGGTCCAAAGCGCTCGAATCTGGTGCTCTAGGTGCTGGAACTTGGGCGTGGAGAGGATTCGATGGAAGATTGAAGAAAAAAGCGAGCCTTGGTCCCGTTATAAAGAGGAGGATACCAAGAGCCGTCTCCGTGGCCGTTGGGGACTCGTCTTCGATAGAGGCGTGGCGAGCAGGCGCGGTTGGGTTACCCACGCCCGTATTGATGAGAATCCGGATTAAGGGAAACACGATCTGCTTTGACAAGGCGTGCCAAAGAAACCGCCGCTAAATCGCTAAAGGTGGTAAAGTAAAAAACAATTTGAGTGATGGCTTGGTAGTGGTGTGACGTCATGCCACGGAAAGCGTCGGCAGATTGAACTTCGTGTATATATTATTATTCTCTCTACGGTGGAATGTGGAATTTATTTTGCGAGCGGACACTATCTGGTGTTCACAATCTTCTATCATTTGGAGGAGGAACCCGCCTTGCAATGCCAAGCAATATACACGCGGACTTATCGTCATTGAAGCCTGGTTCGGGGCTCTTGAGGTAGTCCCGGATTAGAAGTGTCCGGATTGCGGACTACCATCATCGGCGGACTATCATCGGCGGACTATCATCATCAACTGGACTCCAAGACTATGAAGATACAAGATTGAAGACTTCACCCGTGTCCGGATGGGACTTTCCTTGGCGTGGAAGGCAAGCTTGGCGATACGGATATGTAGATCTCCTACCATTGTAACCGACTCTATGTAACCCTAGCCCTCTCCGGTGTCTATATAAACCGGATGGCTTTAGTCCGTAGGACTACAATCACAACAACCCTTACAATCATACCATAGGCTACCTTCTAGGGTTTAGCCTCCTTGATCTCGTGGTAGATCCACTCTTGTAAACATCCACAATATCAATATCAATCAAGCAGGACGTAGGGTTTTACCTCCATCAAGAGGGCCCGAACCAGGGTAAAACATCGTGTCCATTGTCTCCTGTTACCATCCGCCTAGACGCACAGTTCGGGACCCCCTACCCGAGATCCGCCGGTTTTGACACCGACAAACAACAACAATCGACTCAGCTTCACTCGGAGCATTGGACCATGTTCTTTGACGGATCCAAGATGTTGAATGGTTTTGGTGCTGGGGTGGTATTGGTATCCCGCCGAGGAGACAGGCTCAACTATGTTTTTCAGATTCATTTTGATTCCTCCAACAATGAGCCTAAATACGAAGCACTTCTGTACGGGTTGCGAATGGCCATTTCACTCGGCGTCCGTCGCCTAGTGGTCTACGGCGACTCAGATTTGGTGGTTAATCAAGTAATGAAGGAGTGGGACGTCAGGAGTCCGGCTATGACTGTGTAATGCAGTAAGAAAATTAGAGAAGAAGTTAGAGGGGTTAGAGCTCCATCATATACCCCAACTGAAAAATCAAGCAGCTAATGATTTGGCAAAGATAGGCTCCAAGCGTGAGCCTATTCCCAGTAATGTGTTATTGGAGCATCTACACACGCCGTCTATCCAAGAAGATCCCTTCACGGAAGAGTCCCCACAACCTAAGAGCCCTACTGATCCGACTGAAGTTGAAATCCCAGCCATGGTCGACTTGGTCATGGAAGTTTTGGTCATCATACCCGATTGACCAGTGCCGTACGTTGCATATATTCTCAGGAAAGAACACCCAGAGGATGAAGAAGAGGCCCGTCAGATTGTCCATTGATCTAAAGCTTTCACAATAATGGGTGGACAGCTTTAGAGAGAAAGTGTTACCGGAGCCGCTTAGAAATGCATAACACCGGAAGAAGGTCGAGTGATCCTCAACGACATCCACTCGGGGACCTGGGGTCACCATGCGTCCTCTCGGACCATTGTGGCCAAAGCATACCGAGCGGGGGTTTATTGGCCACGGGCGAATAAATGGCAAAAGACATAGTCGATAAATGTGAAGGTTGCCAGTTCTATTCCAACATGTCTCACAAGCCTGCATCAGCTTTGAAGACTATTCCACTCGTCTGGCCTTTTGCTGTCTAGGGATTGGATATGGTTGGACCTCTGAGGACTGGTAGGAGTGGCTTCACCCATGTGCTCATAGCAGTCGACAAGTTCACCAAATGGATTGAAGCCAAGCCTATCAAAAACCTTGAAGTCAGTACTGCTGTTAGTTTCATCAGAGAGTTAACATTCAGATATGGTGTTCCACACAACATCATCACTGACAACGGGTCGAACTTCGATTCTGACGAGTTCAGAGCCTTCTGTGCTTCCCAAGGCACTCGGGTCGACTATGCTTCAGTCGCCCATCCTCAGTCGAATGGACAAGCTGAAAGAGCAAACTGATTGATTCTCAAAGGACTGAAACCCGGTTGATGCATGACCTCAAGCATGCAGCAGGCGCCTAGGTCGATGAACTTCCATCAGTACTTTGGGGATTGAGGACAACTCCTAATCGGTCGACTGGCCGAAATTCATTCTTCTTAGTCTATGGGGCTGAAGCTGTGCTTCCGAGTGACTTGCTTCGCAATGCACCCCGAGTTGAACTTTTCTCAAAAGATGAAGCAGAACAGGCTCGGCAAGATGCAATTGATCTCCTGGAAGAGGAAAGAGAGATGGCCTTGATCTGGTCGACCATTTATCAGCAAGACCTGCGTCGATTCCACGCCAGAAACATGAGGGGTCGAGCATTTCAAGAGGGAGACTTGGTTCTTCGAGTGGATCAGCAGAAACCACACAAGCTGGATCCTACTTGGGAAGGCCCTTTCATCATCACCAAGGTACTCCACAACGGAGCGTATCACCTCTACAATGTGGAGCACAATAAAGAAGAGCCACACGTCCGGAATGAGGAGCTGCTCCGCCCCTTTTATACTTAAGCATTCAAACTGTTGAGATGTAATAAGAAATACCTTCTAGTTTGATTATCAAAGACACAGTTTTACAGTCTCCTAAATGATTGTTGTTCTTTTTTATATATTCTAAATCCCCCAGTGGGTGTCTTAGCTGCGAATCCGCTTCGCCTAAGTTCCAAAAAAGAAAATCCTGTCGAGTGAAGAGCAAGCCTCTCACTCGGAGGCTTAGCTGCGAATCTGTTTCGCCTAAGTTTGAAAAATCCCACCGAGTGAAGATCAAGCCTCTCACTCGGGGGCTTAGCTGTGAATCCGCTTCGCCTAAGTTCCAAAAAAGAAAATCTTGCCGAGTGAAGAGCAAGCCTCTCACTCGGAGGCTTAGCTACGAATCCGTTTCGCCTAAGTTTGAAAAATCCCACCGAGTGAAGAGCAAGCCTCTCACTCGGGGGCTTAGCTGCAGTCCAATACTCGCCTAAGTTTAAAAAATCCTGCCGAGTGAAGAGCAAGCCTCTCACTCGGAGGCTTAGCTGCGAATCCGTTTCGCCTAAGTTTGAAACATCCCACTGAGTGAAGAGCAAGCCTCTCACTCGGGGGCTTAGCTGCAGTCCAGTACTCGCCTAAGTTTAAAAAATCCTGCCGAGTGAAGAGCAAGCCTCTCACTCGGAGGCTTAGTTGCGAACCCGTTTCACCTAAGTTTGAAAAATCCCACCAAGTGAAGAGCAAGCCTCTCACTCGGGGGCTTAGCTGCAGTCCAATACTCGCCTAAGTTTGAAAAATCCCACCGAGTGAAGAGCAAGCCTCTCACTCGGGGGCTTAGCTGCAGTCCAGTACTCGCCTAAATTAAAAAAATCCTACCGAGTGGTGAGCAACCCTCACACTCGGGGGCTTAGTTGCAGTCCAGTACTCGCCTAAGTTTAAAAAATCCTGCCGAGTGAAGGGCAAGCCTCTCACTCGGAGGCTTAGCTGCGAATCTGTTTCACCTAAGTTTGAAAAATCCCACCGAGTGAAGAGCAAGCCTCTCACTCGGGGGCTTAACTGCAGTCCAGTACTTGCCTAAGTTTAATAAATCCTACCGAGTGGTGAGCAACCCTCCCACTCGGGGGCTTAGCTGCAGTCCAGTACTCGCCTAAGTTTAAAAAAATCCCACCGAGTGGTGAGCAACCCTCTCACTCGGGGGCTTAGCTGCAGTCTAGTACTCGCCTAAGTTTAAAAAATCCCACCGAGTGGTGAGCAACCCTCTCACTCGGCGGCTTAGCTGCAGTCCAGCACTCGCCTAAGTTTAAAAATCCTACCGAGTGGTGAACAACCCTCTCACTCGGGGGCTTAGCTACAGTCTCGTACTCGCCTAAGTTTAAAAAATGCTACCAAGTGGTGAGCAAACCTCTCACTCGGGGGCTTAACTCCAACGCGATCCGCAAGGATGACGAGGTACAGGTCGTCTGCGACCCTCTCCTCGGAGCTGCGCCACAAATACAACGTACGCTCCATCCCGATCCGCAAGGATGACGAGGTACAGGTCGTCTGCGACCCTCTCCTCGGAGCTGCACCACAAATACAACATATGCTCCATGCCGATCCGCAAGGAGGACGAGGTACAGTTTGTATGTGACCCTCTCCTCGGAGCTGCGCCACAAGTACAACACACGCTCCATCTCGATCCACAAGGACGACGAGGTGCAGGTCGTCTGCGACCTTCTCTTCAGAGCTGCCCCTCGCATTCAAAAGTTTGTTCCGAGTGAAGAAAATAAGTACCACTCAGAGACAAGGGCAAGCATATTCAAAGAAAATCAAGTCTGGATAAATCTCATGAAGTTCGAGCCACAGATAAAGGTGCTTGGGCATCAGGCTCGAAGGAGTTTAACGGTTACAAAATCACTCGGCATACCGAGGCAAATTTAATCAGAGTATAAAGTTTGTTTCACTCCGCTGGAGGAGGCCTGGCAGGCTCGACGAACTCATCCAAGTCGATCCCGTCCGTGATACGAGTGGCGGCTTTGATAGAAGTCTCCATGAAGGACTGGAAGTCAAGCTTTTTAGTATTGGCCACCTTGATTGCTGCTAGCTTGTCCTCCCTGACGTCTTTGCAATGGACACGAACCAAGGAAAGAGCCACATTAGCGCCACATCATGCAGACGACTTCTTCCATTCCTGCACTCGACCAGGGATCTCATTAAGTCGAGTCATCAGAGACTCGAGATCATTCTGAAATGTCATCCCTGGCCAGAGCATCGAGTCAACTCGCGACACCGCCACCTTCAGTCGCGCAAGGTAGTCCATGACGTTGGAGATGCGAGATTCTAGTCGGAGCACGTTCATAGTAGCTTCGTCCTTAACAGGAGAGAGGATGGGGTCCAAGTTTGTCTCTATTCGTCCTATATCTTCCTCAAACTTTTGGCAGAATTCTGCGCACACAATGAAAGATGAGTCGACAGTTATATAATAAATCAACAACAGATCAGTCGGACACAGAAGAGCACCTTCAAGCATAAGGAAGAACTTCTTGGCGAGCCCTCCTAGATAAACCTCCAACTCATCTCTCTTCCAAGTGAGATATCCCACCTTGTTGGTCAGGGCTTCCTTGTCTTTCTTCAGCTGCACGACTTCCTTGTTGGCCTCATTGATGGCAGTCTTCAGTTTGGCGTTCTCATCTTCTAACTTGCTGACTGAAGTCAGCTTCTTCTCGGCAAGTTCGGTCTTCTCTCGCGCCGTCTTCTAAGCTGCAGCAAGGTCAAGGTCCTTCTTCTCCAGCGCCTGCTTCATTTTGTCTAAAGAAATAACATTCTTCAGACGAGCTTGGAGTTGTCTGTTTTCACTACACACATCTTCTCGAGTAGTGTCACTCGGTTTAACGAATGAAAAAGAAGGAAGACAAAACAGGCAGTCGAGAAATTATTACCTCCCATGGCAGTGGCTTCATCCTATGCTTTCTTCAAGTTCTCCTTGGCCAGTTTCAGATCAAGGTCGAGTTGGATCTGATGCTTCTGCAAATCAGCGAACTGACTCCCAAAGTCACAAGATTTCTGCATTCAAAGAGTAAGACATGCCAACCGACTGAGATGGAAATTCATCACTTCCGAGCGAAAGAGATTCAAGATCAAATTATTACAGCAAAAGAGCACTAAGACTACTGCCGAATCAAACATTCACCAGTAGTATCGGGGACTACACCCAGTGGGTGCACTTGGCGTGCCCCCACTGGTTTACTCCCCACTCGGCGTGGAGTAAAAAAAAGAAGTGTCTGACAATACTTGTTCTCAGACCACCGTCGAACGTGGTCTCGGGGACTACACCCAGTGGGTGCACTCTGCGTGCCCCCACTGGTCCGAATTCCACTCGGCACGATCAGTCTGCACCGAGTGGAAGAACTATATAGCTATATTTTTCGATGCAGACCCCCACCGAATCAAACATTCAACGGTGGTCTCGGGGACTACACCCAGTGGGTGCACTCTGCGTTCCCCCACTAATTCAAAGATACATTCGACACTACATGGTCGACCCAAGGGGAAATATATTCAGCAAAAGGTGAACACACCCAGTGGTAGTACAGATAACAAAGCAGCAGTTTCAGATAGCATATCCTGATAGAACAAGCGTCAAGTTAAAAACCAGGCGGAAGTCAACTAACCTGAACATTGGCCTGGAGAGCTGAGCTAGCATCATAAGCAGCCTAACTGGCGTCACGCACCACCTTCATCTGCTCCATCATAAGGCCCGCCTGGCGTATGGCTTCCTTTGCAGCGTTCACTGGGTCCTCTGGGGCAGGATGGACAGTAAAGAGTGAAGTTGATGGAGCAGTTGCAGCAGCTTGAGAATTTGAGGCGTGGAGTCGTATAGGCGAAGTAGAGACTGGGTCAGTCGACGCCAAAGGGCGCACACTCGACAATGGTGAAGCGAAGGTAACTGAAGCTCGGTTGGGGTCTCCAGATCACTGAGTCACTGGTTCCAGCACGGGCGCGGTCTGAAGCGACTGGCTGGCTGGCACCCTCCTTCCTGAGGTCCTGCTCCTCCTACCCGTGGGCTTCTGAACCATATCCTCATCATCGTCTGGAAGCTCAATAACGTTTTGAGAAACTACAAAGGAATCGACCATAAGAATTCAATCGACCGAGAAAATAGTTGGCAAAAAAGAAACAATATGACAATATGACAAGAGTCATACCCGCCTTGGATGTGACTGCGTCTTCCATTTCCTCATCTTTGCCCTGGTGAAGATCCATCGAAGTTCCAGAAGTAGCTGCGCTGCAAATTTCAAGGTTCACTCGGTTAAACTGGGAAGTGAGTCGACGGCAAAGATACTTGAGCAAAGTGTGAGAATGTGAAGGTTACGCAGAAGCGACAGGAACGTCGATCTTGATCCTGGGCAAGGCCTTCCGAGGCTTAGGCACTACAACTGTGGGCAGCTTTGGAGCTTTCTCAGTCGGCGTAGGGGAAGAGGTCCGAGTGCGCTTGGAAGTTTGCCCCGTCGGCACTGCCACTTTGCCATGGACACTTGCTGGGTCGTGCTTATTCTTGGAACGCCTTTCGTTGCGAGGTGGTGACTTGACCTCTTCACCACTGCTCGAGTCCTCGCTTTCCTCCTCCTCTTCACCTCCATCAGACTGATAATCCATGCTTTCGCCTCCGCTTTCTTCTCCTTCCTGGTACTGCTCTTGCTCCCTGTTTGGCATTGAATATCTATCCATATAGATCTACGAAGCAAAAGAAGTGAACAAAGGATGGTCGACTCAGTAAACCATTGCAAGTCAGAATGGAAAACACTCGGAAATAAAGAGTAGACTTGGTCTGGTTGGTTGTTGGCGTCAAATGGTAAAACCCTTCGGGATCCCCTGGGATTATCCTTATTTCTTGTGATGCCTTGCACCCAATGCGCCACCATCTTCTCTTCAACATCTTCCGGGTGGATCCGAGTGGAATCTTCAATCCCCGAGTACATCCACATGGGGTGGTCACGAGCCTGGAGAGGCTGGATGCGTTGACTGAGGAATACCTCGAGCAGATCCATACCAATCACACCCTCACGGATCCGCTGGACTACTCGCTCCATCAGCAGGTTCACCTACACCTTCTCTGCTAGAGTCACTCTCAAGGAAGTGGGTTTCTGGACTCGCTCCAAGGAAAAGGGGGGAAGACCAGACAAATGACTAGGATCGACTTGTCTTTGCAATAAAACCAAGTCGACTGCCAACCTCTAACTAAGTCGGGGAGAATCATCGCGAGAAAAGCACTTTCCCCCTCATCTGGATGCCTAAACCCCCACACATCTGGATCACCTGGGTTTTCTCATCTTTCGGGTTAGCTTTTTTCACAGTCTGCGAACGACACGTGAAGATGTGCTTAAACACACCCCAGTGTGGTCGACAGCCCAAGAAATTCTCACACAGAGAGACAAAGGCAGCAAGGTACGTGATTGTGTTGGGGGAGAAATGGTGGAGTTGAGCCCCAAAGAAGTTCAGAAAGGCACGGAAGAAGGGATGTGGGGGCAAAGAAAAACTGCGGTCGACGTGAGTGGCGGGTAAAACGCACTCACCCTCCCGAGGCTGCGGCTCAGTTTCCTCCCCCGGGAGCCTCCAGGAACCATGCTCAATCAGCCCGCTCTCAGCCAGATCTTGCATGTCGTCCAGCTCGACGGTGGACTGGATCCAGTCGCCTTGAACCCAGCCACGTGGCAAACTAGATCGCAACGACGACCCACTCCTGCTGGTCTTCTTCCCCTTCCCCTTCGCCGCTCCCTTCTTCGCGCGTTTCAGCGGCGCCGTCTTGTCATTCGCCATCGAAGCAGGAGGAGCACAGGCGAGAGGTGGCGTCGACAATGGAAGCGGCATCAGTGGAGAAGCAAAGGAGGAAGAAAGGGGAATTGGGGCGCACTGTGCAGAATCCCCCAATCCAATGCCTTATATGGAACCGTTTCCGACTGACTGACTACTGGGCCCGGGCGATCCTGTCAAATCCCGCAACTTGCGCATGCTCGGTATGTGGCGAAAAAGGTGGTGCAGACATCGAGGCATCCCTGCCTAATCCGTCCCGATTACAGCGGCCTCCTCCATCCCGCGCGCTTCCCAAAATTTTGAATCCCACAAGATCCGGGAGCCGCAGGGAAGTCTGTCAGACCGAAGATTTTTTCCATAATCAACACTCGAAGCTTAACAGCAAAGTTCATCCGACAAACTAAGAATGGATCAAGGCGACTGAAAAAGAAGTTGAAGTCATCACATTGCTCATTGATCCCAGCAAGATGCTTCCGAAGTGCAAGAACTGAGTCGGAATTACTTTCAAAAACTCTTCCACTCGGACCCTGAACCATTCGGGGGCTAATGATGAAGCCATGTACCTAGGGTAGGGTCATAGGCCTGACCTAGACACCCTCCCCTAGGACATCACCCTAAAGTTAGAAGAATTCAAGGGATACCATCATCCACTCGACTAGAAGCATTCCACTCGGAAGATTCAAGTTCATTCGACTAGGAGATAGTTCTCACTCGACTGTAACAAGAATCACTCGATAGTCAGAAGATCTAAAGCCACTCTGTATGGCAACGGTCAGGCGTTACTCTATAGACTTAATGATCATTCATGTATCTTTATTGCTGGCCTTATCAGTAATGCCCCATATTTATGTACCTTAAACCCTGTGTAACTGAGGGCGGGAGGGGACTGGCGAACTCTATATAAGCCACCCCCCTCCTCAGGGACAAGGGTTCGCACCCCCTGTAACTCCACACACATATAATCCAATCGACCGCCTCCGGGCACCGAGACGTAAGGCTATTACTTCCACCGCGAAGGGCCTGAACTCGTAAATCTTGTGTGTATGACTTCACTATAGCTGGGATCATGCCTCCTCATACCTATCCCCCATTCTACTGTCAGCCTTAGAACCACTCGGCCGCCCCGCGCGTCGCCATCGGTTGGTCACCTCAACACCACTCGGCCGCCCCGCGCGTCGCCACTTGGTTTGTCACCTCATCACCACTCGGCCGCCCCGCGCGTCGCCATCTGTTGGTCACCTCATCACCACTCGGCCGCCCCGCGCGTCATCGTCGGTTGGTCACCTCATCACCACTCGGCCGCCCCGCACGTCGCCATCGGTTGGTCACCTCATCACCTCTCGGCCTCCCCGCGCGTCGGCATCGGTTGGTCACCTCATTATCACTCGACCGCACCGCGCGTCGCCATTCGGTTGGTCACCTCATAACCACTCGGCTTCCCCACGCGTCGCCACTCGGTTGGTCGCCTCATCACCACTCGGCCACTCGCGCGCCTTCAGACAATTAAGTCATTTTACATTCTGTTATTTCCATCTTCCCGAGTATCCCGTAATTCACACATCACATTCACTCGGAGGCCACGCCACCGAGTGTACCTCTACGCTCGGATGCTTATTTTCACATACTTGATTTGTACTGGTTATGTGACTCCTGACTCCAACTTCCATTTTTTTCGCATACATCATTCACGAACACCATGTGTCGTTCTTCATTTTGAGTTTGCATTGGTCCTCCGGGGCTGCAACTCAGTCTAAACACTACACTTCCGTTTTATTTGAGCCATTATTCCAATGAGTTCAATCAGATCCGTCGCTTCGACAAGTTCGAACGGATCCTTCGCTCTTTCAGACTCTTGCTGGTCAACCAGTAAGCCCCTTGCACTCCCAGCGGGTGTCTATGGGTGTTATTCACACAAATCATTTCAGCACACATCAAATTTCCTCGAGAAATTATTTCGTTGGCTTGTGCCATTTTTTACACAAGTTACGCAATCACTCTACGACCCTATGCGCCAACTTCATCGCTGCTCGGACTCGGTCACCGTACCGGTCCTAGCGCACCACAACACCGACCTTGGGTAAGTGCATCTAGTGCCCCTTAGTGATTTTGGTGTATTGAAGACTTATAGGATAAGGGACTAATGTGTTTATGAGTGTACACAGGTCTATAAGTTTATGAGGAGTTTAATATTTACAGAGAAAGTCGACCGCTAAAAATGAAGTTCTTCGACTGAAGACTTTGGAATTCTGAAGACTTTCTGAAGACTTTGAAAGTGAAGAAATTGGTGTGACCTTGAAGACTTGGTATTCATACGAGGAACATGAAGCGTGAAGACTTTTGTTTTCGTAGTTTCATTTTCACTTTCTTGAGTCATAGGAAACACCGCACTGTTAACGGGGGTCGAGGAAATACTAAGGAAAATTTTCCATGTGATGCTCAACTCAAAATCCTACACCTACCAATCCCTTCGTGTGAAGCCTTTGGAAATCTCATACAGTTCAGTCATATTCTTCAGTGACAGAGACAAAGTTCTTCTAAGGAATTTGTTCTGACTAAGGGGTTAGGAATTCGCCAGTGCGGATTGCCTAGACAGTGGGGAACATGATAGCCCTGAGGAATTTGCTAGTCAACATTCCGACCGTTGCTGTGCTATGCGCAAGCTGTCCCAAAATATCTACCCACCTAACGGTCATATCATTGAAGGGCATTTATGTCTTATCATGTCGAGCTGCTCCCTAGGATATAAATAGCCGCCCCCTACAACCACTAGCTGGTTGGCTACTCCGAGAGAAACTGACACTTGTCATTTGAGAGCATCCCATCCTCCGAGGACTTTGAGCGAAAATCATCAAGTGAGGAAAACCCAAACCCAAACACCTACAAACCCAAAGTGATTGAGCATCACTGAAGAGATTGATCCTGCGTGGATCCGACGCTTGTTACCTTTGAAGACTGTGCTTCTTCCAGACGGTTAGGCGTCATGGTCTGAGCATCCAAGAGGTAATTGTGGATCACCGAGTGACCGAGTTTGTGAAGGTTCGGGAGTCACCTGAAGACTTACCACGAGTGATTGGATGAGGTCTGTGTGACCTTAGTTCAAGGAGAACACGGTGAGGACTGTGTGTCCGGGACTATGTGTCCTCAGGTTTAAATACCTAGCCGCTCCAACCAGATGTACAACTGAGACAGCAGTTGGAACTGGTCTACCAAATCATTGTCTTCACCAAGCCAACTGGTTCTATTTCCTCAACTCTTTCATTTCCTCATTACAGTTGTTGTGTGCTTGTTCATGTCTGTGTTTAAAGACTTTGACTGAAGACTTTCTCAATTTCCTCAGTTCAATTTCTTCAGTCTGTTTGTCTTCATCCTGTGTTATCTTGTGATTATGCTTTCTGTACTATGTGCTTGTCTTCATATCATCATGATGACAATGCTTGTGTTCTATTATGTTTACTTTTGAGTACTTATTCCGCTGCTAGTAGTTCTTTGGTAAGGAATTTCCTCACCCGCAAATTCCTCAGTTAAGAATTCATAAAAATCGCCTATTCACCCCCCTCTAGTCGATATAACGCACTTTCAATTGGTATCGGAGCAAGTTACTCCCTTGTTCTGTGTGATTTTAGTTTAACGGCCTGGAGTTTTAGTTATGTCGACTGCAGGTATGATCAAGGTCTCGGCTGGGTGTCCTACCTTCGATGGGACGGACTACCCTTACTGGAAGAATAAGATGCGAATGCATCTTGAGGCAATTGATAACGATCTCTGGTATGTTGTGGAAAATGGTGTTCCCTCTGTCTCACCCTCACTGAACGCTACCGATGTGAAGAGATTCAAGCAACTCGATTCTCAAGCGAAGAACATCAAATGTGGCCACCTGAGCAAAGGGAAGTATGGAAGAGTGAGTGCTTTGGAAACTGCTAAGCTTATCTGGGATAGGTTGTCCAAAGTGAATGAAGGAGTCTCAACTCAACGTGATTCTCGTGTTGACGTTCTTCGCAATCTCTTCAACCGCTTCAAAAGACTCGACAATGAAAATGTTCAGCAAACCTTCGATCGCCTCACTGACATCTCAAATGAGCTTCAAGCACTTGGTGCCACTGACATCACCGACCACGAGGTGGTGAAGAAATTGCTGAGATCACTAGATTCCTCATTTCATACTCTGGCACTGATGATACAAGAACATGCTGATTACAAGTCACTTGATCCCGCTGATATCCTCGAGAGGCTAAACACTCATGAGTTACAGCTTGCTGAGAAGAGAGATCTCTATGGTTCGAGCTATGGCAGATCACGTGCCTTGAAGGCCAAGGCGGTCTCTGAATCTGAAGGAGAGGATTCTGGTAGTAGCCTTGTGTCGGTGTACTAGAGTAGGGGTACCCTAGTATCCTGAACTCGTGCACGGGCAGTCGCAGCACCCCGCGGCAAGGCTTGCCAGATAACCGCCAAGGTCCTCCGTGGTTCCTTTGGAGCCATTCAAGAACAAAGTATTTAAGTCAAAGAGACAAGACCCCGGCAAGAGGAGCTTGCCGGGAAGGCCACTCAAGGCACCTAGAAGACAAGGCCCCGACAAGAGGAGCTTGCCGGGAAGGCCCGGTGAGCGACAAGCTTCCGAACGCGACGAGGCAACAACCGCGGCAAGGCGCTTGCCGCGGCAGACTACCACTCCGTTCTGCGCTCTAGCACATCCACCAGCGATGTCGCCATGGGACCTTTCGGTAGCGCGTGGCAAGAGGCTGTCTTGGCCAGCGGAGCGCGGTGGCAAGCGGTGCTGACAAGGTTGCCATCGTGGCAAGCGGTGGCGTCCCTGACGGTCCCTTTCCGCACTGTTTAGTCGACTTAGACGGGCAATTAATGCCTTTGTCCCCTGCCGTCAGGGTTAGGTAGGGTACACTGTACAAGTAGCTGTACCAACCACGACTCCTTTTACGTTTTTGCCCTTGTCTACGTTGCCACCTGTCGGAGACCCCTTGAGCATATAAAAGGAGGCCCATGTGCAACGTAGAAGGGGGTTCGGTTCATTCGAAACCAGAGAACACTCACGCTAGGTCTTGTAGCTCTCAGCGCTCCCTAGCAAGAACACAATAGAATTAGACAAGCAGCAATAGGAGTATTATCTCTCCGGAGAGCTCCGAAGCTGGGCAAACTGCTCGTGTGCTTCGCCTCGATCTGCTCTTCGTGCGACCTCCGCCCCCCACCGAACCGAAAGGGGCTTGGTCCGCCGGTCCCATAGGTGTTCGTGGGTACGATCAGCTTCCTCGACATCTTTGGCGCGCCAGGTAGGGGGCGTCGAGGCTGTATGAACCTGATCCGGCGTTCACACGAGCTACATCTTCATCATCTTCATCGACATGCCATCGAAGAAGAAGGCTTCGGCGGCAGCGGAGCCGTCCACGTCGATCCCACCACCACCGGAGCAAATGGGTGGTGGGGTAGACACCGGCGGAAGAACGGGCGCTGGCGAGGGAGCCCACGACGCTGCCAAGTCCAAGGACAAGGCTGCGCAGACCTCGGCGTCCGTACATGCACCGCATCCATCTCAGGAGGCGCGGGATCGACAGCGTCATGGTATTCACAGTACCATACGCTCGTTGGATCAAGATCGAGCTAGTGGATCACGGGACCCTCAAGACCAGCGCGCACGCCAACACGCTGGCACGAGCGAGGCACGGTCACCTGGACGGAATACTGCTCCTTCTAACATAGTTAGGAGTCCAAGCATATCCCGCTCCTCGCACCGTTCGCCTCTGCCGCCCACCACTCCAGCAGAAGCTTTGGCGAGAGCTCAAGCTGCTCCTAGATTACCCTCCAGCAGCCGACAAGGTCGATGAATGGAGGGCCACCATCCAGAGTCTCATCGGCTTTGCCAACGGCGACACTCCGCGGCAACCGACTACATCGCTGCCGCGGCAAGACGACAAGGCACGAGCCGGTGGTGACGAAACCTGTGGGGGTGCAACCACCATGCACTCTCCACCCCGAAGGCCAAGATCGCCAACTCGTCGAATCCACCTCGACAGCGACTCCACCGCGTCATCGGACCCACGAGCTCGTCACGATCAGCGCCAAGTTCTTCACGAACGACAGCAAGAAGACGCTCGAACTCGCATCGAGCGCCAAGAAGAAGCGGCGTCAATCCGACCAGCGCGCTGGGCCCTCTGTCGACATGCATGCGCCAGGGGAACCAGGCGACTTGCCGTACGCGGTAGGTTTCCCTGCGTTCACTCGTGAGCTGCGGCAATTCCAGTGGCCCAGCAAGAAGAATTTCAAGCCAGACGTGCCAGAGAAGTACGACGCACCATCGAGCTCCACCGGCAAGTGTAAGAAGACGATGGCAGCTCCACCAAAGACCAAGAAGGTGTCCGCCAAGGAGGACGGCACTGGTGGTACCTTCACCATCAGTGCCACTCTCGACCCTAAATAGGAAGCGGCGCTCGTTGCTTTCTGCGGCGAATGTCGGCGTGTTTGCATGGCAACCATCGACATCCCGGTGTTCCCGTGAAAGTAATTGAGCACCATCTCGCTGTCTGTCCTCGCGCGTGGCCCGTCAAGCGAAAGTCGAAAACAAGCGGTGGGCGCCAAGAGTTCATAGCGAAGAAATCAAGAAGTTGGAAGCAGCAGGCCTTGTCGAGGAGTGCTCCATCCTCGTGGTTGGCCAATCTGTAGTCGCATGCGCAAGGCAAGCGGAAATGGAGACTTTGTATCGACTTTACCGATGTTAATAAAGCTTGTCCCAAGGATCCATTTCCCTTGCGGCGCATCGATCAGATTATTGACTCCACGGCGGATGTGATTTGCTTTCATTTCTTGATGCATACTCGTGGTACCATCAGATCTTCATGGCGAAGAGGATGAGGAGAAAACCGCATTCATCACCCCATGTGGCACATCTTTGTTTCATACGGATGCCTTTCGGTTTAAAGAATGCTGGTTCAACATTTGCAAGAGTAGTCCATGACGCTTTTGAGCCACAAATGCACAGAAATGTGGAAGCCTACATGGATGACATAGTGGTCAAGAGCAAGGACAAGGCGACTCTGATTCAAGATTTGGATGAAACCTTTGCAAATCTGCGCAAGATCAACCTCAAGCTCAACCCCGAGAAGTGTGTGTTTGGAGTCCCTTACGGCAAGCTTCTCGGGTTCTTCGTGTCTCAGCGGGGAATTGAAGCCAATCCCGACAAGATCATGGCCATTGAGCAGATTGAAGCACCAAAGCACGTCAAGGATGTACGAAGACTTGCCGGTTGTGTAGCTGCTCTCAGCAGGTTTATCTCTATGTCTGCTGAGCGCGCCCTGCCATTTTTCAAAATATTGAAAAAGGCAGGTCCAATAAAATGGACTCCGGAAGCGGAGGCTGCGCTGCAGGACTTAAAGAGATACCTGTCCTCCACTCCAATACTTGTCGCACCTAAGCCACAAGAGAAGTTGCTGCTATATATAGCGGCAACCAATCAAGTGGTTAGTGCTGCGTTAGTAGCGGAGAGGGAGGCGGATGATGAGCTAGCAACCACGGCAGAGGCATCCAGCGACAAGCAGGGGGCTTCACCGGCAAGCTCTGGTCCCGACAAGGATAGATCCGCGCAGGAGCATGAGAAGACGCAGAAAAGGATGGTGCAGCGCCCAGTTTACTTTGTCAGTTCCCTTCTGCAGGGGCTAGGTCAAGGTACTCTGGTGTGCAGAAATTGCTTTTCGGCCTTCTCATGGCCTCGAGAAAGCTGCGCCATTACTTTCAAGCACATGAGATCACAGTCGTCACTCGCTTTCGCTGAAGAGGATCTTGCAAAATCCGAAGCAAGCTGGCGGGATTGTCGAGTGGGCACTGGAACTGTCAAGCTTTGGTCTCAAGTTTGAGAGCACTTCAACTATCCAAAGCAGAGCACTGGCAGAGTTCATAGCGGAATGGACGCCAACACAAGACGAAGAAATTCCAGAAACGAGCATCCCCGTCAACGAAGCAAGCAAAGAGTGGCTAATGTACTTTGATGGTGCCTTCTTGCTGCAAGGCACCGGTGCTGGCGTGCTGCTTGTAGCACCCACCGGAGAGCACCTCAGGTACATAGTCCAAATGCACTTTCCCAAGGAGCAAGCAACAAACAATACTGCAGAGTATGAAGGTTTTCTTGCCGGTCTCAGGATCGCAGTAGACCTTGGGATCAAGAAGCTCATTGTCAGGGGTGACTCACAGCTTGTCGTCCGCCAAGTGAACAAGGATTACCAGAGTCCGTTGATGGAAGCCTATGTTGATGAAGTGAGAAAGCTAGAAGAGCACTTTGACGGCCTGCAGATGGAACATGTTCCAAGAGCTCAGAACGATATTGCTGATGGCTTGTCAAAGTGCGCCGCACTCAAGTTACCTGTGGAACCAGGGATCTTTGTGCTCAAGCTGACTCAACCAACTGTAACGCCATCAACTAGACAGAACAAGAAGAGGAAGTTGATTTCTGGTGACTATTTTCCGGCAGAGCTCCCCGAAGCCGCCGCCAAGAAGGTCCCAAGATCAACGCCAAGAGTGTTGAGGAGCAATCTGCTCCGACAAGCCCTAGGGTTTGTTTCGTTGAAGCAGACGCTCCCGACAAGTTTTGCTCCGGCAAGCTTGCCGGGGAACATCAAGCTCCGGCTGAGCCACAGGTTCTCGCCGTAGAAGCGGATGTTCCCACAGCAGCAGATGTGCCTTTAGTCCTTGTTGTCGAGCCGCAAGCTCCGGCATGCGCACAGCAGATTGTCCATTTCCTTCAGACAGGAGAACTTCCCGAAGAGCAAGAAGAAGCGGAAAGAGTAGCCCGGCAGTCAAGTATGTACCAGTTTGTCGACAACACACTGTACAGAAGAAGACTCAAGGGTGTGAAATTGAAGTGTATTCACCGGGAAGACGGACAAAAGTTGTTGGCAGAGATACATGGAGGCATATGTGGTCACCACATTGGCGCAGGAGCACTTGCCGGCAAAGCATTCCGGCAAGGTTTCTTTTGGCCGACAGCCCTCCAGGATGCAACTGCACAAGTAACCAAGTGTGAAGCGTGCCAGTTCCATTCCAAGCAGATACACCAGCCAGCTCAAGCTCTCCAGACGATCCCTTTATCCTGGCCATTTTTGGTGCAGGGGCTCGACATCCTCGGCCCCTTCCCCGAGCTGTCGGGGCTTTGAGTACTTATGCGTTGCAATCGACAAGTTGACAAAGTGGCCGGAAGTGGAAGCAGTGAGGAAGGTGACAACACAATCAGCAGTCAAGTTCTTCAAGTCGATTGTTTGCCGTTTCGGGATTCCTAACAGGATCATCACCGACAACGGCACGCAATTCATGAGTCGCACCTTCATGCAGTACGTCCAAGATCTTGGCGCCAAGGTCTGCTTTGCTTCTGTTGCTCATCCGAGAAGTAACGGTCAAGCGGAGAGGGCAAATGCTGAAGTGCTGCGTGGGCTCAAGACCAGAACTTTCGACAGGCTGCGCAAGTGCGGAAGAAACTGGATTGAGGAGCTGCCGGTGGTTCTTTGGTCGATCAGGACGACGCCAAATCGAGCCACTGGCCAGACACCTTTCGCTCTAGTCTATGGAGCAGAGGCAGTTCTCCCCACGGAACTCGTATTTGGGTCACCTCGAGTGCTCGCTTATGATGAGCTTGAGCAAGAGCAGCTGCGACAAGATGACGCGCTGCTCCTTGAGGAGGACCATCTTCAGGCTGCTGTATGAGCTACTCGATATCAGCAAGCTTTGCGCCGCTACCATAGCCGCAAAGTTAATGCCAGAAGTCTCGAGGAAGGCGACCTTGTTCTTCGGCGCGTTCAGTCCGCCAAGAATTCCAACAAGTTGACGCCGATGTGGGAAGGCCCTTATCGGGTGAAACGAGTCACTAGGCCTGGCGCTGTCCGCCTTGAGACCGAAGATGGCATTCCGGTGAGCAACTCCTGGAACATCGAGCATCTTCGTAAGTTTTACCCATAGGGCGCGATTGCCGGAACCTGTTCCGGCAACCACCTTTTGTACAAGTCTTGCCGATGATGCATGTAATCCTTTGTACAAAGCCGGGCGCAGATCCCGTGCATAAGTAAAGCTCATGTGCTCCGCACAACTTGTCAATTTCATGCTTTCATCATTTTATTGCATGTGTTATCTGACACTTTGTGCAGCACCTACACCCGGTAAGCAATAACGAGCCGCGAGGCTCCATAACTTTATTTTCTCTTCTTTCTCTTTCTCAAAGAAAGGAAGGTTCCCTCGCCCACAAGTTAGCCGGGGGGAAGGAGAAGATAATGGTGTGGGCCACCAAGCGTCGCTCGAGGAAGTTTCGCCTTACCGGGAAGCAAACGACAGAAAAGCTAAGTTATCAAAATTTGAGCAACCAGCTTTTAAATTTTTAAGTTATCTTCCTCGAACGACCGTACTTTGTATGGAAAACCTGTGCGCGGAGGAACCAACTCGTAGCTAGTTGCGCCCTTACTTTGTTTCGAGTCCGCTCAACAACTTAAGTGAGCCGCAACTAGTTGCGACAAGGTTGCTTGTCGGAAGCGGCACTACCAAGCAGAAGCTCTTGACGTTCCAAGACTCAGCGCTTTCATGGCTAAGGTGCTGCTACCGCAAGTTCCCTAAAAAGCGTAGGGCAAAAACATACAAAGGAAGGAATCAAGTAAAGGAAATAACATTGCAATCATTGCCCGAGATAGAGTTATATTACAAGATGACTTGTCGCAGCTCTAATAGATTGTTCTCCTAACATGACCAGCAGCGACAAGGAAAAGATAAAATTGGCGGCCTAATCTACGCGGTCGCCATCAACCCTCTTGATCTTGCCCACCTTGTCCACAATGGGTGCCACAAGGGCCTTGAGTGCCTCCACATCAGCATCCGGCGGCAAGGACTTGAGGACGCCGGTGAGGTTGAGGCTTGGATTGCGGAAGGCCACCTTCATCAGCACCTTCTGGAGAGCTCCCGCGCAGATCTGGCGCGACTCCTCGGCAAGCTGCTTTGGGATCTCTTCCCGGAGTCGCTGGAGAGCCGTCACCACGCCCTTGAAGAACAAGCTGAGCTTGGCGCTGGGTTGGAGGCGCTCGTCGGAGGAGTACCCGAGATCCACCATCCCCAGCTCCGTCAGCTCCATGTCGATGGCGGCGGCAATATTCACGAGACCCTCGGTCCAGTGCTCCACATTCTCCCTGAAGGTGCTCTGGGCGGCAGTAGCACTCGCCAACAGCGCCTCGTCGGCCTTGATCTTCTCCAACAAGGCCACCTCCCGCTCCTTGGCGCCGTCCAGCGTCTGCATCAAGGTGGTCAGCTTCAGCTCAAGATCTGCCTTAGAGTCCTTGGCGGCGCTGAGCTCCTTGATCCTCTCGGCGAGACGGCCCTGCAACTCGCCAAGATTGTAGGCGTCCTTCTCGCGCTCGTGCTTGAGTGCAGCAAGCTCCTCGCCGCTCTTCTGGAAATTGGCCTCCAGCTGCGTCACCTTCGTCTCCAGCTCCTTCTTGGCGGCCTCGGCAGCTGCGGCAGCATCCTTTGCTTCCTTGAGAGCCCCGCCAAATGTTTGCTCGCGAGCGGCAAGCTCCTCCTCATGGCTGTCAAGATTTATCTTCCGCTGCGCCAGCTCGCCTTCCTGCGCAGATAGCTTCTCGGAGGCAAGCCGCTGCTGCTCCTCAACCTCAGCCTTCTCGAGGATGAAGGCTTTGCGCTCCTCGGCGAGTCGCTCCCGCTCCTCTGCTAGGGATCAGAGAGCTTCTTGGTTGATGCCCCGGATCTCCTCCGCGCGCTTCTCTATGTCTGCTCCCGCCTTCACGACAAGCGCTTCCCGGGATTCCAGCTTGGCTTGTCGGGTGCGGTAGAGCGACAGCAGCTTCCGCAACAGCTGCTCCTCCTCAGACTCGCCGCTGCTGCTGCTTGGCGCGTCGACCAGCGTCAACCCAGCGGAGGCGAGCAGCTCTTCGTCAAAGGTCTCTCCTTCGACCGGCGCCCTGGAGCTCGACGCCCAGGGGAGCTTGATGAAGACGCCATCGCCGGCCTTCAGATAGGCGCCGGGCTGAGGCTCTTCGGAGCCTGGCGCTGCGGCAGCGGCAGAGGGATCGGCGGTCTGTGTAGCGCCTGGCGCTCCTGCGGCCTCAGGGCCGTCAGTGCGATCGCCGGACCCCTCGCCAGCTTCTGCGGCGGCAGCTTTGGCGGCCTCTTCTCCGGCGGGCTCATCAGCGCCGGTCTCTTCTTCGACGGCGGCGGCGTCGTCAGTATTGCTGCGCATGTCCCCCTCGCCGGCGACCTCAGTCTCCATCGGCTCTGCGGAGGATGGATCTGACGACCAGAAAATAAAGAACAATCAAGCAAATGTTCAAAAAGAAAATCAGAAGAAGAAGAACACAAGGGAAGTTTTTAAGCAAGGGGGATACCTGTGCCAGGATCTGCAGCCGTGGTCTCAACCACCGGAGGATCGCTGGCGCTATCCCTTGCCGGAGAACTGCCCCTTGCCGGAGAAGCCTCCCTTGCCGGAGAACGCTCCCTTGCCGGGGGATCCTCCCTTGGCGGTGTAGTCGACGCAGATGGCGCGTCGGGAGCGGCTTCCGGGCACTCTTGGTGAGGCTGCTCTGCTCCTACACAAACCAACGGTCAGATATCAGTCAAGAAAGAGCACCCAGGTACGCTCAACATCAAAAAGTAAATCATATACTTACGCTGGGGGCTGCGCTGGGGGCTGCTTTGTGGAAGAGTTGCCGCGTCCGGCAAGGTGGTCTCGGACGCGCCTCCTGCTGCCGCGGTGGGATCGTCCTCGATGACAACCACCGGGACCTTGGCTCTCTTCGACGCTCTCTGGGCCAGCGTCCTGAAAAGGAAAGAGTTCAGAATGAAGCAAATCAGATACAAGACAAAGCAACAAAATTGAAGAAATACAAGTACAACAAAGAAGCTTACTCCTCTTCTTCATCATCGGAGCTGAGCGCGGAGAGATCAAATTCTGGCTCGCCTCCGGTGCGACGAGGCGGAGGAGTGGTTTCCCTTGACCGCTTGGCGGGAGTAGCAGCGGTGGCCTGGGAGGGCCCCGCTCCAGTTTCTGCAGCACCGTGAGGTGCTCCTGCAACTTGATGCTTGCCGCGGTGGGAGCGCGTCGTGCATGGTGTGGCTGTTGGCCCGTCTGCCGCCCCGTTTCGTCTCCAGCCTTGCGGAGACGCCTTCTTGGTGGAGCTGGGGGCTCCGCTCGCGGCAAGCTGCTAGATGGTGGGGAGGAGGCGCCCTCGGCGGGCTCGCTCGACTCGGCTTCAGGTTTGGCAAGCTCCTCCTCGCCGGCAAACTCCCTTCGCTCGACAAGGCTTGCCGCCTCTGCTGCCTCTGCCTCCTCCACGGTGAATCCAAACTCGCCATAGCAGCAGCTGCCGCCTCTTCAACCTGGTGGCGTCTGCTGCATCTCGTCATTAGTGGTGTCATGGTGAGACCTTTACGCTCATCGGGCGGATCAGCACTTCTTCCAAGCTGTTGAAGAACACCCGACGGCGTCATCTGCAGCTCTTGCCAGTTGGAACAATTCCATGCGAGTCGCTGGCGGCATCATTACGCGGATGCGGTCGAGCGAGGAATTGTTGCACAATGGAACGACTCCCCTCGGCAACCTGAACCATTCAGGATGATCAGGGTCGTGCTTGAACAGCTCCAGGAGCATCGCATCCAACTCCAAGACGGTGAAATTGAAGTTGAGGCCCGGGCGCAGCCTCATGATATCCGCCGCATTCTGGAACTCCCAAGCAGGTCTCCTCCTCTCCTGCAAGGGGGCGATGCGGCGGCGAAGGAAATCTGCGCCAACGCCGCCTACAGTGAGTCCGGCAAGCCTGAGGCGCAGGATCCGGGTGACAGCAATCTTCAATCTAGCATCTTCCGGCGCCAAGTTGCTCCAATCGTTGCCACGCACTATTGGGATTTGGCGCTGGGCGGTAAATGGCTGCGGGTTCTCTACAATCCAACACCAATCTGCCCTCCATTCCTCCCACTTGCTGTGGAGCTCTCCCTCCAGATAGGCTTCCTTCTTGCCGATCCTTGAGATCCAAGCGATTCCTTTGGAAAGAGGCTCTCCTCTCTCTACTTGAGGCATGAAGAAATGGCGGAAGAGGGCTACGTTTGGGTGGACTCCGACAAAGTTTTTGCAAAGATGTGCGAAAACTGCCATGGTCAGGACAACATTGGGGGTGAAATCAAGGAGGCGGAACCCGTAGGTGTTCATGATATCACAGAAAAATTCAGAGAAGGGCGGGCAGAGCCCGCAATAGAAGAACAGTGGGAAGAAAGGGTACCCAGTTGGGGCTAGTTCCGAAGCAGCGGCTGGAGTACCTTCGTCTTGTGGATCTTTCGCGTCTCCGTCGACGAAGAGGTAGTAGTTCTCCTCGGCTCCCTTGCGGCGAGCTGGGGGAGATGGCCGCTCCTTCCAGAAGCCCATGAGCCGCTGCACCTCGGCCGACTTCACGCCCTTCCCCTTGTCGGCTTTCGGAGCCATGGCGGAGGTGGTGGGGGAGGTCGACGGTGTTGGTGGTGCTGGTGGCGATGGGGGGCGGAGCGCTGCTCTCTTCAGACTTGGGAAGAAGGGGGGAGTAGCGGTGGTTTTCGAGATTGGACAGCAAATGGCGAGGTGGGCGAACTGCCCCTGTTTCCCCTGTTTATAAGGAGGGAGAGGGGGCGGACGTTCCGCTTTTCCGAATGAAGAAACCCCCCACGATCTCTCCCACGATGCCGCATTCGACGCGTGCCGTTCGTGGGGGGCGTGGTGGGTCCGGAGTGAGTTACGGCGTTCCCCAGACCGCGCGTGCCCGTGCCCTGTTTTGGGCCTGGCCCAACAGCGCTCGGCACCGTGTGTGGCCCAGGCCCGGGGGCTCCTGTCGTTGTACTAGAGTAGGGGTACCCTAGTATCCCGAACTTCGCACGGCGATCGCAGCACCCCGCGGCAAGGCTTGCCAGGTAACCGCCAAGGTCCTCCGTGGTTCCTTTGGAGCCATTCAAGAACAAAGTATTTAAGTCAAAGAGACAAGACCCCGGCAAGAGGAGCTTGCCGGGAAGGCCACTCAAGGCACCTAGAAGACAAGGCCCCGGCAAGAGGAGCTTGCGGGAAGCCCGATGGCGACAAGCTTCCGGACGCGACGAGGCAACAACGCAGCAAAGGCGCTTGCGGCAGACTACCACTCCGTTCTGCGCTCCAAAGACATCCACCAGCGTGTCGTCATGGGACCTTTCCGGTGCGCGTGGCAAGAGGCTGTCTTGCGGCCAGCGGAGCGTGGTGGCAAGGGTCTTGACAAGATTGCCATCGTGGCAAGCGGTGGCATCCCCGACGGTCCCTTTCCGCCTTTGTTTAGTCGACTTAGGCGGGCAATTAATGCCTTTGTCCCCTGCCGTCGGGGTTAGGTAGGATACCTGTACAAGTAGTTGTACCAACCACGACTCCTTTTATGTTTTGCCCTTGTCTCGTTGCCACCTGCCGGAGACCCCTTGAGCATATAAAAGGAGGCCCATGCGCAACGTAGAAGGGGTTCGGTTCATTCGAAACCAGAGAACACTCACGCTAGGTCTTGTAGCTCTCAGCGCTCCCTAGCAAGAACACAATAGAATCAGACAAGCAGCAGTAGGAGTATTATCTCTCCGGAGAGCTCCGAAGCTGGGTAAACTGCTCGTGTGCTTCACCTCGATCTGCTCTTCGTGCGACCTCCGCCCCCCACCGAACCGAAAGGGGCTCGGTCCGCCGGTCCCATAGGTGTTCGTGGGTACGATCAGCTTCCCCGACACCTTGGTGATCCTGAAGAACTGAGCCAGGAGCTAGCACTGCTCGTGAGGAAATTCCAGAAGTTCCCAAGACATGGTCGTTTTGGAAAATCCTCAAGGAGCAATGATTCCTCATCCAGTGACTACAAGAAGAGGCTTTGTCACAAGTGCAAAAACCTGGTCACTACATTCAAGATTGTCCTCAATGGGAAAAGGAATCAAAGAAGAAGAAATACAAGGATTACAGTTCTGATGACTAAAAGAAGAAGAAGAAATCTTCAAAGTCTTCATCATCAAAACCCTCCAAGTCTTCATCTCACAAGAAGAACAGCTCCAAGAAGGCTCGGGCATTCATTGACAAGGAAATGGACTCTGAGGCTGAGTCCGAGGAACACGAGGAAGAGGAGGCATCTGAGAATTCTGAGTCGGGGGTGTGGCGAGCCTAGCTCTCGCCACTACATTTGTCAGCAAGTCCATCTTCAACTCTGAGGAAAATGGCTTCGCAAACAAGGCTGATGAAGGCGATGATGACTACGCTCCCACCTATTGCTTCATGGCAAAAGGTGCCAAGGTACTGAAATATCCCTCCTCTGAATCTAGTGAGGATGAATCTGATGAAAACCTAAAGCCTAGTTATTCTAAACTTGCTAAGATTGCTGTGAAACAACAAAAGGCTCTTGAAAAGGTTCAAAACATGCTAGACAAAAGTGATGATATGTTGGGTGAAGAAATGGATCGCTGTAAAACTCTCACTGAAAATCTTCAGAGACTTCAGTCTAAGTTTGACAACCTTCAAAATCATCATAACACTCTCTTATCTGATCATGAGAAGCTTTCTTATGAATTTCTTCAAAGAAAGCAAGATCTTGAAAAGCTAAAAGTGAGTTATGAAGATCTTCAGAAGGAGCGCGATTCATTACTTGCTCAACAAATCAGCGCCTCTCAGGAAGAATTCATTCCTCCATGCTTAAAGTGCATTGAAAGTGAATCTGCTAATTCTTCACCTGAATGTTCAAATGCTTCACATGCTACAAATTCTTCAACTGCCTCTGCTATCTCTAATTCCTCATCTGAGGATATTGTTGATGACTCACAAGTATAGGGGATCTATCGTAGTCCTTTCGATAAGTAAGAGTGTCAAACCCAACGAGGAGCAGAAGGAAATGATAAGCGGTTTTCAGCAAGGTATTTTCTGCAAGCACTAAAATTATAGGTAATAGATAGTTTTGTGATAAGATAATTGGTAACGAGCAACAAGTAACAAAAGTAAATAAAGTGCAGTAAGGTGGCCCAATCCTTTTTGTAGCAAAGGACAGGCCTGGACAAACTCTTATATGGAGAAAAGCGCTCCCGAGGACACATGGGAATTATCCTCAAGCTAGTTTTCATCATGTTCATATGATTCACGTTCGGTACTTTGACAATTTGATATGTGGGTGGACCGGTGCTTGGGTGCTGTTCTTACTTGAACAAGCATCCAACTTATGATTAACCTCTATTGCAAGCATCCACAACTACAACAAAAGTATTAAGGTAAACCTAACCATAGCATGAAACATATGGATCCAAATCAGCCCCTTACGAAGCAACGCATAAACTAGGGTTTAAGCTTCTGTCACTCTAGCAACCCATCATCTACTTATTACTTCCCAATGCCTTCCCCTAGGCCCAAATAATGGTGAAGTGTTATGTAGTCGATGTTCACATAACACCACTAGAGGATAGACAACATACATCTCATCAAAATATCGAACGAATACCAAATTCACATGACTACTAATAGCAAGACTTCTCCCATGTCCTCGGGAACAAACGTAACTACTCACAAAGCATATTCATGTTCATAATCAGAGGGGTATTAATATGCATATAGGATCTGAACATATGATCTTCCACCAAATAAACCAACTAGCATCAACTACAAGGAGTAATCAACACTACTAGCAACCTATAGGTACCAATCCCGGACTTAGAGACAAGAATTGGATACAAGAGATGAACTAGGGTTTGGAGAGGAGATGGTGCTGGTGAAGATGTTAATGGAGATTGCCCTCTCCCGATGAGAGGAGCGTTGGTGATGACGATGGCGATGATTTCCCCCTCCCGGAGGGAAGTGTCCCCGGCAAAACAGCTCTGCCGGAGCCCGAGATTGGTTCCGCCTCGTGGCGGCGGAGTCTCGTCCCGAAAGGTTGCTTATGATTTTTCTTCGGACGAAAGACTTCATATACCAGAAGATGGGCACCGGAGGGCCAACATGGGGCCCACGAGGCAGGGGGGCGCGCCCCCACCCTCGTGGCCAGGTGGAGGCCCCCCTGATGTATTTCTTCCGCTCAATATTTTTTATTATTTCCAAAAATAACTTTCGTGGAGTTTCTGGACTTTTGGGTTGTGCAGAATAGGTCTCTAATATTTGCTCCTTTTCTAGCCCAAAATTCCAGCTGCCGGCATTCTCCCTCCTTATGTAAACCTTGTAAAATAAGAGAGAATAGACATAAGTATTGTGACATAATGTGTAATAACAGCCCATAATGCAATATATATATATATATGGATTTAAAAGCATGATGCAAAATGGTCGTATCAACTCCCCCAAGCTTAGACCTCGCTTGTCCTCAAGCGGAAGCCGATAACGACAAATATGTCCACATGTTTAGAGGTTGAGGTGTTGATAAAATAAAATACAGACATGAGGGCATCATGATTATTCTCATAACAGCAACATATATGGATATTGTCATATGATTTCTTATACTCAAGTAATAATCTATTCACAATGCAAAGTATGAATGCGAAACTTTATTGAGAACTAACAAACTATAATCTCAATCATTGAAGCAATTGCAATTTATCATAACATCAGAAAGAGTCTATGTCAGAGCTTTCTAGCAAGTCCACATACTCAACTATCATTTAGTCTTTCATAATTGCTAACACTCACGCAATACTTGTGGTTACGGAGTTTAATTCGGACACAGAGAAAGATAGGGGCTTATAGTTTTGCCTCCCAACCTTTTACCTCAAGGGTAATGTCAACAATAATAACTCATGCTGGCTTACATCCAATTAGATATATCTATCAGGATCTTTCCAACACCCTGTGCTTGCCAAAGGATAAAATAAAAAGGAAAGGTGAAGATCACCATGACTCTTGCATAAGGTAGAAGATAATAGTAACAGATAGGCCCTTCGCAGAGGGAAGCAAAGGTTGCCATGTGCTTTTATGGTTGGATGCACAAAATCTTAATGCGAAAGAACGTCACTTTATATTGCCACTTGTGATATGAACCTTTATTATGCAGTCCGTCGCTTTTATTTCTTCCACATACAAGATCGTACAAAGCTTATTTCCTCCACACCAATCAATCATACAAATTTAGAGAGCAATTTTTATTGCTTGCACCGATGACAACTTACTTGAAGGATCTGACTCAATCCATAGGTAGGTATGGTGGACTCTCATAGCAGAACTGGTTTAAGGATATTTGGAAGCACAAGTAGTATCTCTACTTGGTGCTAATAATTTGGTTAGCATGAGGGGGAAAGGCAAGCTCAACATGTTGGATGATCCATGACAATATACTTTATCTCAGATATAAGAAAACATAACCCATTACGTTGTCTTCCTTGTCCAACATCAACTCTTTAGCATGTCATATTTTAATGAGTGCTCCCGATCATAAAAGATGTCCAAGATAGTATATTTATATGTGAAACCTCTCTTTCTTTATTACTTCCTATTAATTGCAACGATGACCAAAGCTATGTTTGTCAACTCTCAACAACTTTTAATCATCATACTCTTTATGTGTGAAGTCATTACTCTCAATAAGATCAATATGATATTTTTATTTCTTTTATTCCTTTCTCTTTTCTTTTATTCACTCAAGATCATAGCAAGATAATCAAGCCCTTGACTCAACACTAATCTTTATTATAAGCTCACGGACTCGATTACATAGAGAGATCATAAAGCAAAACTCAAAACTAGATCATGCCATAAACTTTTATTCTACTAGATCAAGATACTACTAAATAGGATCGAACTAAGAAAAATGGTAAATATAGGAGATGTGGTTGTGATACGATACCGGGGCATCTCCCCCAAGCTTGGCAGCTGCCAAGGGGAGTGCCCATACCCATATGATTATGTCTCCTTCTTCGGGGATGGTGGAGACGATGGTTTGTTTGATGGCGTAGGCTTCATCCTTAGTTTGCGCTTGAGGACAGAATTTTGATCCCTCAGGTCATCAATCTCCCACTCCAGGCTTAATATATTTTTGCATAGTTCCTGCTTGTTTTCCTGCAAGAGACGAAAAGGGATAAACTCGATCTTAAGTTTCTTTGCCCTTTCAGGGAGGCTTGACTTTTTAAACTCCACATGCATGTCCCTAGGTTGAGGTAATGGGACTTCATCTTCATCTGAGATCGTCTCTTCCCTCCTTTGGGTTCATAGTCCTCTTCTTCTTCCGTAGTCCAACCACAATGCTCCACATCTCCATAGACCTTAGGATTTGCAAGGTAATCAGCCACATAGATTTCTCCTTCAGAATCCTGGGACGACATGTTGCTCTTATCTGCAGCGGGACAACTCAAAAAGAAAACAGAGGATATTTTTGTGATACGGGAGTCAAAACCTTCGGGAGAATATATAGTGAATTTTTACCGACCAAAATACGTATCGTGCAAGAAAACGAAGTCTGGAGAGCACACGAGGTGCCCATGAGGTATTGGGGCGCGCCCAGTAGGGTAGGGAGCGCCCTCCACCCTCGTGGAGGGCCTCGTGTCCTTCCCGGACTGCTTCTTATTTTTCTATTTTTCTAAATATTCCAAAACAGAGAAATATTGCCATAAAAACTGTTTTGGAGTCGGTTTACTTACCGTACCACATACCTATTCCTTTTCGGAGTCTGAAACGTTCTGAAAAGTGTATCTTATGTATTCCTCCGGGTTTACGGTTTCAATAACATTGGTTTCAACATTTATAGGATTACGTGAGATATAATGTTTGATTCTTTGACCATTCACCACCTTCGGATTTGTGCCTTCGCAGTTATTGATTTTTATGGCACCAGAACGATAGGCCTCCTCGATAATGTAAGGGCCTTCCCATTTAGAGAGAAGTTTCCCTGCAAAAATCTTAAACGAGAGTTGTATAGCAATACATAATCACGTACATTAAACTCACGCTTTTGTATTCTCTTGTCATGCCATATTTTAACTTTTTCTTTAAACAACTTGGCATTTTCATAAGCTTGTGTTCTCCATTCATCAAGTGATCTAATGTCAAATAACCTCTTCTCACCGGCAAGTTTGAAATCATAATTGAGCTCTTTAATAGCCCAATATGCCTTATGTTCTATTTCGAGAGGTAAGTGACATGCTTTTCCATAAACCATTTTATACAGAGACATACCCATAGGGTTTTTATATGCAGTTCTATATGCCCATAATGCATCATCAAGTTTCTTGGACCAATTCTTTCTAGATCTATTGACAGTCTTTTGCAAGATTAACTTGAGCTCTCTATTACTCAATTCTACTTGACCACTAGATTGTGGGTGATAAGGGATGCAATTCTATGATTAACATCATATTTAGCAAGCATTTTTCGGAAAGCACCATGAATAAAATGTGAACCACCATCAGTCATTAAATATCTAGGGACTCCAAACCTCGGAAAAATAACTTCTTTAAGCATTTTAATAGATGTGTTATGATCAGCACTACTAGTTGGAATAGCTTCTACCCACTTAGTAACGTAATCAACATCAACTAAAATATGTGTATATCCATTAGAGGCAGGAAAAGGTCCCATATAATCAAAACCCCAAACATCAAATGGTTCAATAACAAGTGAATAATTCATAGGCATTTCTTGACGTCTACTAATATTACCAATTCTCTGACATTCATCACAAGATAAGACAAACTTACGGGCATCCTTGAAGAGAGTAGGCCAATAAAACCTGGATTGCAATACCTTATGAGCAGTTTTATCTCCAGCGTGGTGTCCTCCATAAGCCTCGGAGTGACACTTGCGTAGGATCTGTTCCTGTTCATGCTCAGGTACACAACGTCTAATAACACCATCTACTCCTTCTTTATAAAGATGTGGGTCATCCCAAAAGTAATGTCTCAAGTCATAGAAGAACTTTTTCTTTTGATACCAGAACTAGGATGTGACAACTCGCCTCACTTGAAAGAATCTCGCCCCGAGATTCGTGGGTCGACGGAAAGAAAGCGGGTACTCAATCGAAGACGATCTTCTCGCTCCCGGTAGCTTCTCTCGGAATGATGAGACCATGAACCTTGAGAAACTTGATATTCGACGTCGAGTAACACGCCCGCTTGATCAAGAATGCGAACCGGTACTCTCGGTATGTGAGGTTATCTTGGAGATCAAGTGTTTCGTGGTCCACTCATGGATAGGATCCGAGAAGCAACGCTGAGTTGAGAGACGTGGAAGACATCATGAACTCGAGAAAGATGTGGGGTAGTTCCAAGCTGGTAGGCAACCTCTCCTCGCTTAGCGAGAATGCGAAAGGGCCAATGTAACGAGGAGCCAACTTGCCCTTGATATCAAAGCGATGGGTACCCTTTAGAGGAGTAACTCAAGGTAAGCCTTGTCGCCAACTTCATAAGCCACTTCCTTATGACGACGGTGTGGTATAAACTAGGTGGTATAAATTTAGCAACGATATAATTAGCATAATTAGCATACCATGGAGTAGTACGAGAAGCATTTATGACATTTAATTGCTCATCGGAAAGCTATCATCAATAGGTAGTGGGTCATCAAGAACATTTTCTAACCTAGACAAGTTGTTTGCGGGCTGTAGCGGACTACTATCGCTCGTAAGCACGAGACTACATTTCCCCATAAGAGAGGCTACTAAGGATAAACAACTAGGTTGTCGGATCCACACATAGCAATACAAGTTACACGTCGCATAACATGCAAGTATGTGCTGTACAACATGGCATCACAACATAACGCAAACTCATATAGATAAAGGCTCGGAAGAGCCACAAAGCAATAGGTACAAACAGGGTCACATGACCCATCATTCAAAGCATACAAACAACAAGCGGAAGCATTACATGTCCGAGTACGCACAACTACAAAAGAAAAGGCTGAGAAGCGACTATCTACAAGACCCTCCCAAGGGTACAAGATCGTAGCTGAGGTAACAAGCTACTCGTCAAGTCCAAGCGGAACTACTAGTAAGACCAAAGTCTCCGCTGCAAAAACATAAATAAAACAACGTGAGTACAAAGGTACTCAGCAAGACTTACATCAGATCCTATCATACATGCATTAGTGTCAAATAACGGGTTCTCAGCTCCCTTTCTATCAATAATATGCAAATCAAATTCTTGTAGCAAGAGAACCCATCTAATAAGTCTAGGCTTAGCATCTTTTTTTCCACAAGATATTTAATAGCAGCATGATCCGTGTGAATAGTTACTTTAGAATCAACAATATAAGGACTGAACTTATCACAAGCAAATACAACTGCTAAGAATTCTTTTTCAGTAGTAGCATAATTTCTTTGAGCATTGTCTAGAGTTTTACTAGCGTATTGAACAACATTTAATTTCTTATCAACTCGTTGCCCTAGAACATCACCTACAGCATAATCACTAGCATCACACATAATTTCAAAGGGTAAATTCCAATCAGGTGGCTGAACAATAGGTGCAGAGATCAATTCTTTCTTAAGTATTTCAAATGCTTCTACACAATCATCATCAAAGACAAATGGTATATCTTTTTGTAATAAATTAGTCATAGGCCGAGAAATTTTTGAGAAGTCCTTAATGAACCTCCTATAAAATCCGGCATGACCGAGGAAACTTCTTATACCTTTAATGTCCTTGGGACATGGCATCTTTTCAATAGCATCAACCTTGGCTTTATCAACTTCAATACCTCTTTCAGAAACTTTATGCCCCAAGACAATACCTTCATTAACCATAAAGTGGCACTTTTCCCAATTCAAGACAAGATAAGTCTCTTCACATCTCTGCAAAACTCGATCAAGGTTGCTCAAGCAATCGTCAAAAGAGGATCCATAGATGGAGAAGTCGTCCATGAAAACCTCACAAATCTTTTCGCAAAAGTCAAAGAATATAGCCATCATACATCTTTGAAAGGTAACAGGTGCATTACATAAACCAAAAGGCATACATCTATAAGCAAAAGTACTGAAAGGGCAAGTAAAAGTAGTCTTTGACTGATCATTGGCTGACACAGGTATTTGAGAGAAACCAGAATAACCATCTAGAAAGCAAAAATGTGTATGTTTAGATAATCTTTCTAGCATTTGATCGATAAAAGGTAAGGGGTAATGATACTTTTTAGTAGCTTTATTTAATTTGCGGAAATCAATTACCATCCTATATCCTGTAATAATTCTTTGCAGAATCAATTCATCTTTATCATTAGGAACTACGGTAATACCTCCCTTCTTAGGGAGACAATGGACAGGACTTACCCACTGACTATCACCAATGGGATAAATTATACCTGCCTCAAGGAGCTTCAGTATTTCCTTTCTTACCACTTCCTTCATCTTAGGATTCAACCGTCGTTGATGATCACGAACTGGTTTGGCATCTTCCTCCAAATTTATTTTGTGTTGACATAGAGTGGGACTAATGCCCTTAAGATCATCAAGAGTATATCCAATAGCAGCACGGTGCTTCTTCAGAGTTTTCAATAATCTCTCTTCTTCATGCTCTGAAAGGTTAGCACTAATAATAACAGGATATATCTTCTTTTCATCAAGATAAGCATATTTAAGAGTATCAGGAAACGGTTTAAGCTTAAACACGGGTGAGGGAGTTCCGGACTAGGGGGTGTCCGGATAGCCAAACTATCATCATCGGCCGGACTCCAAGTCTATGAAGATACAAGATTGAAGAATTCTTCCCGTGTCCGGATGGGACTTTCCTTGGCGTGGAAGGCAAGCTTGGCGATACGGATATGTAGATCTCCTACCTTTGTAACCGACTTTGTGTAACCCTAGCCCTCTCCGGTGCCTATATAAACCGGACGGCTGTAGTCCATAGGGAGAACAACAATCATACCATAGGCTAGCTTCTAGGGTTTAGCCTCTTTGATCTCGTGGTAGATCCACTCTTGTAACACACATCATCAATATTAACCAAGCAGGACGTAGGGTTTTACCTCCATCAAGAGGGCTCGAACCTGGGTAAAACATCGTGTCCCTTGTCTCCTGTTACCATCCACCTAGACGCACAGTTCGGGACCCCCTACCGAGATCCGCGGTTTGACACCGACATTGGTGCTTTCATTGAGAGTTCCTCTGTGCCGTCACCATCAGGAAGGATGCCTTTTCCCGTCTTTAAAGACGGCGCCGTCGTCAAGGGAGCTTTGGCCGCCGGCCAGACTATCTGGCTAGGCGGTTTTCTCATGACCGCCTGTTCGGCCACCGCCCCGACAATGACCTCTCAAGTCATTAAAAGCGATCTTAATGTCAGCTCGGAATTCGCCGAGCAGCTAGATCCGATTGAGCTCCCCTCCGTAAACGAGCTCTTGGATCGCATCGCCGCCCTGGGAGTCGCTACCGACTACGATCAGATTGGGCTTAAAACTGATCTGAGAGAAATTAACTCTCCCCAGGTTGCCCACCACGTTGTCGTGGTAGAGGAACAATGCAGCGACTCTTCTTCTATGTTAAAATCCAACTATGTCCGGATTCCGGATCCCTCCATGCCGGATTCCTGCGGAGGGACGGACGCTAATCAAATACTGAACCTAAAGTCAGGCATCGGACCAGATTTGTTGGAAAGCGCTCAGCAAACCAAGCTTCCGAATCCGGAAGCTTCTTGGCCTTTGAGCCTCAGACCGGGCGGGGTTCCGAACTTAATTCCACCCGCCCACCCAAACATAAGCGATCTATCTCAAATACGGCAAGAGCCCGATGAAACAGTACATCATTACTGGGCCAGATTCCTCCTGGTTATGAACAAGATAAAGGACTGCCGTGAAGAAAGCGCGATTTCAATCTTCTGCAACAATTGCATGGACAAGGGAATCATAAACGCCATCAGTCGTCGCGAAGTTTCACGCCTCGCTGACCTAGCGACCAACGTACAAAAATACTGCACGATGGAGAGTGCCTAGAAAACCGAAACTAGGTTTTGGGACAATCCGGCCCTGAATACAAACCCAGGCCGAAATAAAAGGGTGCTTCATACTCAAGCACCTGGGTTAAAACCAAAAGCAAAAACCCCTAAAGTGCGGAACCGTCTTGGAGGGATGGCTCAACGGACCTGCAAAATCCACAAGACGGAGGGCGCCACTCCAACACACAGCCTTGGCGTGTTGGATACTACGGCAGGTGGCCAAAAGTGGCGTAGGCTTTTTAGCCCCGGGCAACCAACCCAGCAGTACCAGTACGGAATTAACAGTCTTCGAGACTTTCGCATCAAATAACATGCGGAAACGAACAATCCGCAGCCTCGCCGAAGTCTACCAAGTAGCAACAACAAATCCATGGAGCGACACGGCTATCACCTTCAACGCCAGCGACGAACCTAAATTCCGAACAGCTAGAGCACCAGCCACATTGGTCCTCAGTCCGATAATGGACGGTTTTCGTCTTACTAAGGTACTCATGGATGGCGGCAGCGGATTAAACCTCATCTATGAGGAAACCCTTCAAAAAATGGAAATTGATTGGAGCCGCATTGAGCGAAGCAGCACAACCTTCAGAGGATAATCCCTAGTCGAGAAGTACGCTGCACAGGAAAAATCACACTAGATGTAGTGTTCGGCTCACCGGACAATTACAGGTCCGAGGAGGTCACGTTCCAAGTGGCCCCATTCGGCAGAGGATATCACGCTTTGTTAGGGCGAGAGGCATTCACAATCTTCCAAGCTATACCCCACTACGGGTACATGAAGCTCAAAATGCCCGGACCCAATGTGATAATCACTCTCGCCGGCGATCCAGATAAAGCACTCCGCGCTGAAAATAAGACAGCCGCACTGGCCCTAGAGGCATTGTCCGAAGCCCTAGCGGCAGAGGAACTAACTACGCTGCGCTCCACGGTGGATAGGGACGATGTAATACTCGATAAGAAGTCCAAGTCCACCTCTTTTAAACCAGCAGACGAAATAGTCAAATTTCAGGTCCATCCAACGGACCCCACAAAGACGACCTCCATCGGGGCACAATTAAGTCCTGATGTCGAAGCCGCACTACGAGAATTCCTTCAGGAAAATTGGGACATTTTTGCCTGGCACCCTTCAGACATGCCAGGAATCCCACGCAGGCTGGCAAAGCACAGCCTAAATATCCTAAAAGGATTCAAGCCAGTCAAACAAGCTCTTCGGCGATTTTCCGAACCCAAAAGACAGGCAATGGGAGAGGAGCTAGCCAAACTCTTAGAAACCGGATTCATCAGAGATATAAAACAGCCGGACTGGCTAGCCAATCTAGTAATGGTGCCAAAAAAGGACAAATCCTGGCGCCTCTGCGTCGATTTTAAAGACCTTAACAAGGCCTGTCCAAAGGACCCTTTCCCCCTCCCTCGCATCGACCAAATCATCGATGCTACCGCAGGGCACGATTCATTGTGCTTCCTCGACGCATACTCCGGATACCATCAAATCAAGATGGCGGAGAAATATCAGGCTGCAACGGCATTCATTACTCCATATGGGCCATTCTGCTTCAACACAATGCCCTTCGGACTCAAAAACGCCGGCGCAACATATCGGCGCATGATTCAAACATGTCTGGCTACCCAGATAGGCAAAACAGTAGAGCCATACGTAGACGATGTGGTCGTCAAGACCAAACACGTCGGAACTCTAGTAGAAGACTTGAGGGTGACATTCGACAACCTCCGAGCATATGACATTAAGCTCAATCCAGAAAAATGCGTCTTCGGCGTACCAGACGGAAAGCTCTTGGGCTTCATCGTATCCGGTAGAGGAATTGAAGCAAACCCAGCCAAAATCCGAGCTCTGTCACAATTGGATATTCCAAAAGACCTCAAGCAGATACAAAAACTAACCGGATGCGTAGCGGCCTTAAGTCGCTTCATCTCCCGTTTGGGAGAAAAGGCTCTGCCCCTCTACCGCCTCCTCCGGTGCACCGAACATTTCGAATGGACGGATGCTGCCACAGCCGGACTCGAAGAAATAAAGGCCATCGGCAACAGATCCGGTTCGGCGCGCCCAACCCGGGCGAACCTATGTTATTATATATCGCAGCAACACATCAAGTTGTCGGTAGCGGTACTCGTCGTTGAACGAGAAATGAAGGGCAAAGATTCCTCTTCAAAACCAGTGTACTACGATCCACTGTTCTAACTCCATGCAAATCCCGGTACCCACATTATCAAAAGATAGCGTATGCGGTGTTCATGGCATCCCGTAAGCTGCGACACTACTTTCAAGAGTGTTCAATAACGGTGGCCTCTGAAGTACCTCTCAACGATATTATAAACAATCGCAACGCAACGGGCAGGATTGCAAAATGGGCTATCGAGCTCTTACCATTTGACATAACCTACAAACCACGATGAGCTATAAAGTCGCAGGTTCTGGCTGACTTCGTCGCCGAATGGACCGAAGCCGAACTCCCTAAAGAGTACGGCGCGTACTCCAACTGGATCATGCATTTCGACGGATCCAAAATGTTGGCTGGCTTGGGCGCTGGTGTCGTCCTGACGTCCCCAACTGGAGACACAATCCAATACGTACTTCAAATAATGTACATGGACTCCAACAACGCAGCCGAATACGAGGCCCTTCTACATGGCCTCCGGATGGCAATCTCCATGGGCATTCAACACCTAGAGGTGCAAGGGGATTCAAACCTCGCAATATCCCAAGTAAATGGATACTTTGACGCCAAAGATCCAAAAATGGCAGCTTACCGCAACGCCGTCCTAAAAATGTCAGCTCGGTTCGAAGGACTCGAATTCCACCATGTAGCCCGGGATAATAACCAGGCAGCAGACGTGTTAGCACGCATCGGCGCTAAACGAGACGCCCCCCTCAAACATCTTCTGGAGCGACTCTTTAAGCCATCCGTATTATGGGAAGAGGAGTCCGGAAATAACAATCCGAGCCACTGCATCACCTAACTCAGACCATTACGACACAATCGGCGGCTCAGCCAATGAAATAACACCTTCACTCACGAAATAATGGCAGTAATTGCCCGTGGACAGAACCATTCCTAGCCTACTTAATGCGGCAGGAACTTCCGAAGACCAAAATGAGGCCCGCTGCATAGTTCGCGATCTAAAGCCTACAAGGTCCATGAGGAGAACTTTATAAGAAAAGCACAACCGAGTCCTTCAAAGGTGTATCTCCAAGAGGAAGGCGAAATCTCTGGCTGAAATTCACGCCCGACTCTCGGGCACCACGCTACAGCCCGGTCCCTTGTAGGCAAGGCCTTCCGTATAGGATTTTATTGGCCGACAGCCCGGGCAGATGCTCAGGACTTAGTCCAACGATGCGTCGGTTGCCAGCTCTTTGCTAATCAGAGCCACATGCCACCCACCGCCCTCAAAACTATACCCATTACCTGGCCGTTCGCGGTCTGGGGGCTTCACATGGTTGGACCCCTTAAAGGGGGAACCCACAAGCACAAATACTTATTGGTCATGGTGGACAAATTCACCAAATGGATTGAGGCCAAGCCGGTTAAAACGGCAGAATCCGGACCGGTGATAGACTTCATATCCGGGGTAGTACACCATTTTGGCGTCCCCCACAGCATCATCACTGATAACGGCACGAACTTCACGGCCGACGAGGTTAAACTCTGGTGCAAAAACATGGGCATCAAGCTCGATTACGCTTCAGTCTATCACCCCCAAACTAACGGTCAAGTCGAGCGAGCAAATGGTCTAATCATGAGCGGCATCAAACCCAGACTAGTGCGGTCCCTCAAGGAATCTAACACGCACTGGGTAGAGGAGCTCGACTCCGTACTCTGGGGGCTGCGGACCACGCCAAACCAAACTACTGGATTCACACCATTTTTCATGGTATACGGCGCAGAGGCAGTTCTGCCCTGCGATATAATTCATGACTCACCTCGTGTGCGCATGTACGAAGAAAGAGAAGCCGAGTTGGATCGGCAGGACAGTTTGGACGCCTTAGAGGAGGAGCGGGACGTGGCAAAGGCTCGTTCCGCATTTTATCAGCAGCAGGCTCGAAGATATCAAAGCAGAGAAGTACGGGCCAGAACTTACAATGTTGGCAAACTTGTTCTGCGCCTGCCGGACAAGAAAAAGGACAAACTTAAGCCCAAGTGGGAAGGTCCCTTCATCATCGACCAAGTCATGACCGGCGGAGCATACCGTCTACGTAACGCATCTGACAACCGACTCGAGCCGAACCCATGGAACGCAGCCCGTCTCCAAAGATTCTACGCCTAACGCCGGACTCCGAGTTCGTCTCACTCCCCCGTCCACCTTTTTATATTTTTTACTGTCTCTTGTCCCCCTCCTTCTTCCCACTTTTTTTCAATACCTTTTATAGGCTGATTTGCACTTCATTCGCACACACTTGATGTGCTCCTGGCACTCATTATACCTGGGGGCTTCTTCAACAGAAGCTTATTCATACGGGCTTCATGCCCAATACATGTGTCATACTTCCGCATGTACCTTTTATTCACCATTGTATGCATCGATATGACTTAAGTTTTGGCCAAGCTGGGTTGCCTGGCTCCTGTGCTTACCCCTACGTTCCCGATTGTTCGGCTAGGAGGTAAAGGAGCACCTCTGCGATTACTCTTGCCGGGTCAGCGGATGTGTACCTCGGTGGGTGAAGCCGAAAACTAGCGTTCTTAAGAGAATATTGATCGGTGACTTGAAAGATGATTTAGTACTTACTTATTTATCTGCCCCCAGATGCTTTTTCTGCTATTTTCGCAGTCCGGCATTGCACTTTAGGGCATGCCTCCCAGGGAAAGGAACCCTTAACGGAACTATTCTCCCTGGAAGATGTTTCTTACTAACCATGTAATATAACATAACTAGTTGGGCACTTGTCTGATAAAGCAATTATGACCCCGACGCCTTGTCTCCATGCATGCCCCGGTTCTTTTATAACCGTAAGGGTATTCGGAAACACTCCGGACTGTTGGGTCCCGAGGTTGAAGCGAAACGGTCCGCAAAGACAAATGATCTACAATCCGCCTAGAAGGCATTTTACATGTCATTTCATATTACATCATCAAACCGACTGATTGTACTCCTCCTCAATCCCATCTAACATGCTGTCTAATTTACAGTCCTGTTGGGAATATTTCGTGGCCAGTTCTACTTGGCCGTACATCAAGCTCACAGGGATCTCCTTCCCATCAGGCCCTGCAGGTCCGACCTCGGCCATGTGGTTTGGGTCAGCCTTCGGGTAACGTGTCTTCACCATGGCCCAGGCCTCCCTGGCGCCCTGACGGCAGGCTGATATCTTCCACAAACGGAGGCGTTGCCATGCTCCCTGAAGCTTCTCAGCAAGCTCACCAAGGCCCTCGGGTAGGGAGACGGATGGCCATAAAGCATGAACGACGCCACTCATCGCCTGCCGAACACGTTCGAGCAATTGCACCAGCTCGGGAAGTTGGTCACACGTTGACCCAGGCATTTCCTCCGCAGGGCAACCTGTGAGCACACCTAAAGACATATTTCTGTCAATCGACTTCCTCGCCGAATTCTTCTTTTCAAAGGAATTTGTTCAAGCACTTACTATAAATGCCGCGACGAAGCCGCTGATTCTCCTTCACGGAGCCAGACAGCTGGGCCCAAACACCTTTCAGCTCTTCTCCTTGCTGGGTGTGGGCATCTTGGAGCTTGTTTCTCTCCTGCTGCACCTTCATAAGCACCCTCTCGCCGGCCTTTAGCTGACGCAGTAGCTGTTGCTTGTCCGGATCTAGTCCGGCGCCCTCTGCAATATTATTGTCAGATTCACGCTGCACTTTGTTAAATAATTATCTTTTCAAAGTACGTCTTACCAGTGGGGGTCTCTGTGGCTCCCCCTGTGGCGGCCGATCTTGACCTCAAGTTGGGCCTTGCACTCTTGGAGCTCCCGGGACAGATGGGTATTCTTCTCCGTAAGATCCTGCATAATAATTGATCCTTAAATCAATTATTTCAACTATTTTAAGTCTCGGGGGCTACTGGCATATATAACTATTAAAATTACTTACCAGTATGTCTTTCACATACTGCTCCGTGGCTCTGGTTAACCCATCTTGAGCGGCATGGAGGTGCGCGTTTCCCGCATCAAAGGCATTTAACGCCTCCGGGGAGAAACACACGTCACGAAGAACTGTCCGGCGACGCCTGTGATTCATGGCGCTCTCCACCTCAGACCGGGTGGCGGACAGCCTGTCGGCATCCTCCGTCGGAGGAGCGTCCGACTCATGCCTTGTATTCGCCTCCCCTCCCGGACCATGCGTTGGAGCATGGCTGGTGGAGGCTTGATTGGCAACCTCTCCGGACACTGTCCGGCGAGCGCTCTTTCTGGAAAAGTTATGAGCATTAATATACCTCCTGGGGATCCTTCCCTTAAAAATAGCGGTGCTCCGTACCGTTGCGGCGACGTTTCGGTTCGCGTCGCACTCCTCTTCCGCCTGCTGGGCCGAACTGACCCTTGTTGGTCGGCCGCCGCGGGTTCGTCTTCCCGCCTTAAAGGCACCTCCTGCGATGCACCATCAGTATGGGATGGTCAGAATTGAGCGCAGATCAAATGATGGTGTCAAGACCTCGGTCGTAGTCACCTGGGAGGCCGGAAACAAACCGGGGTAGTCAGCCGTAATGGCGACTAGGGCATTGTCCATGCTATGTTGGTGGAACACCCCGTCAATCAGCTCCACCTTTATGTCCGGATCCTCTTCGGAGGTCGGATCAAGGGATCGTTCCGGATCCTCGGGCTGTGGAGTTAGGCTTCGTATGCCCTCCACGTCCCGGCGCAGCTCCTACGTCGAAATCACAAAGTAAGATACTTGACTTTAAAAGTATGGATCGGGTAGATGAACATCCGCTTACCCAGCTCCGAGGGTTATCCATAGAAAATCCATTCAATGGATTCGTGCGGAGGAAGTCCTCCTCCTCTCCCTTGTACAAGCCGGACAGGATCTTTGCCAGATCGGCTGCCGAGCCTGGCCCTTTACGGCCATGACGGGTGGCGTCATCTTCCCCGTTGAAATCCCACATAGGGTGGCCCCTATATTGGAGTGGCTGCACCCCTCGCATAATGCACGTGGCCATGACTCCAATCATGGTCTATCCGGAGTGGGCCAGTAACCTAATCCTGCCCATCAGATAATGGACACTCCTATCATCTTCCCGTTGAGGGCTCCGCGGGCGCCAACTCAGGCGTTTCTTCAAGGGAGCATTGTTGAACTCCGGGAGGCCGATCCGAACTGGATCCGGCAGAGGGGCGTCCTCCATGTAGAACCATTCCGAAGGCCAGTCTTCACACGCCTTCTTCGGGTTGCCGGATAGATATCCGGTCCCGGCGATGCGCCATATTTCGGCTCCGCCCACTTGATATATCGACCCCTCATGAGAACGGGGTACGAGACAAAACAATCTCTTCCACAGCGCAAAATGGGGCTCGATGCCCAAGAACAGCTCGCAAAGAGCTACGAAGCCCGCGATGTGCAAAATGGAGGCGGGCGTGAGGTGGTGAAGCTGGAGTCCGTAGAACTCTAGGAGCCCCCGGAGAAACGGATGTATGGGAAATCCGAGTCCCCTTATTAGATAGGGGACAAAGCATACCCGCTCCCCTTTGGAAGGGTTGGGGACGCTCTCCGCCTGCTTTCCACCCTTGTAGGTGGCTAGTCCGACTCGAACCGGAACCATGAAAGCTGGGGGAAGATATCCCTCGGCTTAGAGTGCCACTAGCTCGCTGTGTGGAACTGAGCATCTCCCCCAATCTCCTGGCTTAGGGCTGGGAGCGCGAGAGGAGGAGCCGCGTCGGCTATCCATGATGGAATGGATTTTTGTCAGAGGCGCTTCGATGAGAACTTGCGGATGGAGGATGGTGTGAGCTGGATCTAGATCCTCGCCTCTCTTATAGGCGGCTCGTTCGCACGGCTAGGGGGTAAAATGTAAAAATACCCCAGCCTTTCGCATTAAATGACGACACGTGGAAGAAGGCCATTATTGGGCGTAGAAGCCAAGGAGCACAACATTTATAAGGAAGCCGGACACTATTCGACGGGAACATGAAGTTTGAAGGAGAACCCGCCTTGCAACGCCGAAGACAATATATGCGCCGGACTCGTCGTCGCTGAAGCCCGGTTCAGGGGCTCTTGAGGAGTTCGGACTAGGGGTGTCCGGATAGCGAACTATCATCATCGGCCGGACTCCAAGTCTATGAAGATACAAGATTGAAGACTTCGTCCCGTGTCCGGATGGGACTTTCCTTGGCGTGGAAGGCAAGCTTGGTGATACGGATATGTAGATCTCCTACCTTTGTAACCGACTTTGTGTAACCCTAGCCCTCTCCGGTGCCTATATAAACCGGACGACTGTAGTCCATAGGGAGAACAACAATCATACCATAGGCTAGCTTCTAGGGTTTAGCCTCTTTGATCTCGTGGTAGATCCACTCTTGTAACACACATCATCAATATTAACCAAGCAGGACGTAGGGTTTTACCTCCATCAAGAGGGCCCGAACCTGGGTAAAACATCGTGTCCCTTGTCTCCTGTTACCATCCGCCTAGACTCACAGTTCGGGACGCCCTACCCGAGATCCGCCGGTTTTGACACCGACAACGGGATCACCCTTGGGTGGAGGAGGATCCCCTAGGATTTCAACAGGCAAATTGTGTTTCAGGATGGGTTCCTGTTTAAAGAATACTTCATCTATTTCCCTTCTTTCATTCATAAACATATCATTTTCATGGTCTAGCAAATATTGTTCTAATGGATCACTAGGAGGTACCGCAATAGAAGCAAGACCAATAATTTCATCCTTACTAGGTAATTCCTCTTCACGGTGTTGTCTACTAAATTTAGAGAAATTAAACTCATGAGACATATCACCCAAACCAATAGTAACTACATTCTTTTCGCAGTCTATCCTAGCATTAACAGTGTTCAAGAAGGGTCTACCAAATATAATGGGACAAGAGCTATCTTGTGGGGAACCAAGAACAAGAAAATCAGCAGGATATTTAGTTTTCCCACACAAGACTTCAACATCTCTAACAATTCCCGTTGGTGATATAGTATCTCTATTGGCAAGTTTAATTGTGTCATCAATATCTTCTATCTCAGCAGGTGCAATATCATGCATAATTTCTTTGTATAAGTCATAAGGTATTGCACTAGCACTAGCACCCATATCACACAAGCCATGATAACAATGATCTCCTATTTTAACAGAAATAACAGGCACGCCTACCACAGGTCTATGTTTATCTTTAGCACAAGGTTTGGCAATTCTAGCGATTTCACCACAAAAATAAATAACATGCCCATCAATATTATCAGCCAAGAGATCTTTAACAATAGAAATATTAGGTTCAACTTTAATTTGCTCAGGAGGTGTATAAGTCCTAACATTGCTTTTACGAACAATAGTTGAAGCTTTAGCATGATCCTTTATCCTAACAGGGAAAGGTGGTTTCTCAACATAAGAAGTAGGGACAATAGGATCATTATAAGTGATAGTCTTTTCTTCAACTTTAACAGGTGCAACTACTTTTACTTCTATGGGAGGATGATATTTAAACCACTTCTCCTTGGGGAGATCAACATAAGAAGCAAAAGATTCATAGAAAGAGGCTGCTATCTCAGAGTCAAGTCCATATTTAATGCTAAACTTACGGAAAACATAGGTATCCATAAAAGATTTAACACAATCAAACTTGGGTGTCATACTTAACTCCTTACCTTCGTCGAGATCCCAATCTTCAGAGTTGCGTTTAATTCTATCTAATAAGTTCCATTTGATTTCAATAGTCTTCATCATAAAAGAGCCAGCACAAGAAGTATCAAGCATGGTGCGATTTTTATCAGAAAGCCGAGCATAAATTTTTTGAATAATTATTTCTTTTGAGAGCTCGTGATTGGGGCATGAATATAACATTGATTTAAGCCTCCCCCAAGCTTGAGAGATGCTTTCTCCTTCGTGAGGCCAAAAATTATATATATAATTGCGATCACAATGAACAAGATGCATAGGGTAAAATTTCTGATGAAATTTCAATTTCAATCGTTTGTAGTTCCATGATCCCGTATCATCACATAGCCTATACCATGTCGATGCATCTCCCTTCAAAGATAAAGGGAAGACCTTCTTCTTAATAACATCATCGGGTATACCTGCAAGCTTAAATAATCCACAAACTTCATCCACATAGATTAGGTGCTCATCAAGATGCTTTGTTCCATCTCCTGCAAAAGGATTAGCTAGCAGTTTTTCTAACATACCCGAAGGAACTTCAAAGGGAACATTTTCATTTTCATTTTCATTTGCAATAGGTTTAGTAGGTTGAGGAGAAACTCTTTGCTCTACTGGTCGGGGTGAAGATACCCCGAACAAGCCCCTCAGAGGATTACTTTCCATAGTAACAAGTGACAGTAAATTTCAGCACACTATATAATTTTTTCCTTACCAAATTCCACCTACCAAAGGCGCTTCACTCCCCGGCAACGGCGCCAGAAAAGAGTCCTGATGACCCACAAGTATAGGGAATCTATCGTAGTCTTTTCGAAAAGTAAGAGTGTCAAACCCAACGAGGAGCAGAAGGAAATGATAAGCGGTTTTCAGCAAGGTATTTTCTGCAAGCACTGAAATTATAGTTAACAGATAGTTTTGTGATAAGAAATTGGTAACGAGCAACAAGTAACAAAAGTAAATAAAGTGCAGCAAGGTGGCCCAATACTTTTTGTAGCGAAGGACAAGCCTGGACAAACTCTTATATGGAGAAAAGCGCTCCCGAGGACACATGGGAATTATCATCAAGCTAGTTTTCATCACGTTCATATGATTCGCGTTCGGTACTTTGACAATTTGATATGTGGGTGGACCGGTGCTTGGGTGCTGTTCTTACTTGAACAAGCATCCCACTTATGATTAACCTCTATTGCACGCATCCGCAACTACAACAAAAGTATTAAGGTAAACCTAACCATAGCATGAAACATATGGATCCAAATCAGCCCTTACGAAAGCAACGCATAAACTAGGGTTTAAGCTTCTGTCACTCTAGCAACCCATCATCTACTTATTACTTCCCAATGCCTTCCTCTAGGCCCAAATAATGGTGGAGTGTTATGTAGTCGACGTTCACATAACACCACTAGAGGATAGACAACATACATCTCATCAAAATATCGAACGAATACCAAATTCACATGACTACTAATAGCAAGACTTCTCCCATGTCTTCAGGAACAAACGTAACTACTCACAAAGCATATTCATGTTCATAATCAGAGGGGTATTAATATGCATATAGGATCTGAACATATGATCTTCCACCAAATAAACCAACTAGCATCAACTACAAGGAGTAATCAACACTACTAGCAACCTACAGGTACCAATCTCGGACTTAGAGACAAGAATTGGATACAAGAGATGAACTAGGGTTTGGAGAGGAGATGGTGCTGGTGCGATGTAGATGGAGATTGCCCTCTCCCGATGAGAGGAGCATTGGTGATGACGTTGGCGATGATTTCCCCCTCCCGGAGGGAAGTGTCCCCGGCAAAACAGCTCTACCGGAGCCCTAGATTGGTTCCGCCAAGGTTCCGCCTCGTGGCGGCGGAGTCTCGTCCCGAAAGGTTGCTTATGATTTTTCTTTGGACTAAAGACTTCATATACCAGAAGATGGGCACGGAGGGCCAACAGAGGGCCCATGAGGAAGGGTGGCGCGCCCCCCACCCTCATGGCCAGGTGGAGGCCCCCCTAATGTATTTCTTCCGCTCAATATTTTCTATTATTTCCAAAAATAACTTTCGTGGAGATTCAGGACTTCTGGAGTTGTGCAGAATAGGTCTCTAATATTTGCTCCTTTTCCAGCCCAGCATTCCAGCTGCCGGCATTCTCCCTCCTTATGTAAACCTTGTAAAATAAGACAGAATAGACATAAGTATTGTGACATAATGTGTAATAAAAGCCCATAATGCAATATATATCGATATAAAAGCATGATGCAAAATGGACGTATCAATTGCTAGTATCACTGACAATGCAGGGCTGAAGGAATTGTACATGACAGGCATGTACAAAAGCCTCAAAGGGCATCAGACTCTTTGTGATGTGCTTAAAAAGCAGATCCTCAACAGGAACCCTAGGAAAGAGGGTATTGCCTTTGAGAGGAAACTCAATGCTGATGGTACATATTGGAAGCCAAAGCAGTACCCCAAACCTCATGGGTTGCTGCAAAGGGACCTCCAGTTGATCCATCCAATTTATCTGGCTTTACATGTGAATCTCTTCATTCTTCTGATGAGGCATTTGACTCCAACTATAAATTGTTCAAAAATGAGAATGGTGAAGTATTTGCTAGATATGTTGGCAATAACTGCAGGAACGGTTCCCCTATGAAGAAAATCTGGGTTCCCAAAAGGTGCCTTGAAAATCTTCAGGTGGATGTCATCATGACACCACCAGTGAAGAATAGGAACCCTAGATCAAACTCTTCATATGGACCAAATTATTCATATGGATCCAAGTCCTCATACGGACCAAATTCCTCACGTGGATCAAATTCCTCAAAAGGATCAAAGTCCTCATATGAATATCATCGTGCTAACAACTCTGTTTCGCAGGGAAGAGCTAAGGGCTATGAATATGAGCATTATTCTTCTAACCATTATGTTCATAAGTCCTCGAAGAATTTATCTGCTTATTCATATGCTTATCCTAACTCCTCTTATGTGAAATGAAATGGGCTGAATTCTATGCCACCTTTCTCGTATGGAGCTCGCAGAGTGATGAACTCTTTGCCACCCCTTCAGATGTGGGTGGTGAAGAAAAAGAACTAATCTCTTCTGCAGGGTCAGGTCTCCAGACATGCTCAAACGTCTGAAGAATTTGCTGGAGACCTGAAAAGTGCCTGAAAGGACGCATGCTAATCATGAAGAAATGAACTCTCATTTCTCACGTCCTCACATTGCTTTATCTATTCTATTGCTTGATGAAATTGATCTGATCGATGAATTGATGTCATATTCTTCACTGATGAAGTATATGAGTTCGTAAGTTGCACTAATTCATCTACAGGATGATCAACCCAAAGCCACTGAGTGGGTCCTCGATAGTGGATGTACAAATCACATGACTGGTGACAAGAATCTATTGATGGATGCTCCCTTATCTCCATATCATCTGAAGCATATCATCTTCCCTGACAAAGGCAAAGGGAAAACTTTGTTTTTGCCACTCTAGTTTTTGCCAAGTTTGCTTATGCCACTCTAGAATTTGACATTTCACTTTTGCCACTCTTAGTTTTTGACAATACATCACAATTGCCATTTCGTGGCAAAAGCAATAATTTTTAGAGTGGCAATTGTGATACATTGTCAAAATCTAAGAGTGGAAAAAGTGAAATGAAAAGTTATTGCTTTTGCCACGGAATGGCATATGTGATGTATTGTCAAAAACTAGAAGTGTCAAAAGTGATATGTCAAATTCTAGAGTAGCATAAGAAAAATAGGCAAAAACTAGAGTGGCAAAAACAAAGTTTTCCCAAAGGAAAAAGTCAGGTATTGGGTCTAGGTAAGGTTGCGATCTCAAAGGATCGACACATGGACAAAGTCATGCTTGTCGAGTCCTTAGGATACAAGCTCATGTCTGTCTCAATGCTTTGTGATCTTGATATGGTTGTTGTCTTTGGCAAGTATCGTTGTGTTGTGGTCATGGAAGCTGACAATTCCAAAGTCTTCGAAGGCTGTAGGAGAGGAGACATGTATATTGTTGATTTCTCTACAGGACCACAACTAGCTGTGTGCCTACTTGTAAAAGCTTTAGAAGGCTGGCTATGGCATCGACGACTTGGTCATGCAGGCATGAGGAATTTGCACACGCTTGCGAAGAAGCATGTCAGTGGCATTAATAATGTCAAATTCCTCAAGGATCACTTATGCGGAGCCTGCGAAGCTGGAAAGATGACCAAGGCTAACCATCCAACAAAGACTATCATGACCACTACTCGACCATTCGAATTGCTTCACATGGACATCTTTGGTCCTAATCATTACTCAACAGCCACAAATGATGCGTCTCTCTATGGCTTTATTATTGTTGATGATTATTCTCGTTACACTTGGGTACATATTTTCACTTACAAACATGAAGTGCAGGAAGTCTTCAAATGATTTTCCTTGAGGGCTTCAACCAACTTTGGTGTGAAGATCAAGCACATCAGGAGTGATAATGGAACTAAGTTCAAGAACTCCGGTCTTGATGACTATCTTGATGAACTTGGTATTACTCCTGAGTTATCTGCTCCTTATACTCCTCAGCAGAATGGCGTCGTGGAGCACAAGAACAGAACTCTTGTTGAGATGGCTCGTACTATGCTTGATGTGTACAAAACGCCACGTCGTTTCTAGATTGATGCAATTGATACTGCTTGCCACATCATCAACAGAGTATATCTTCGAAAATTCTTCAAGAAGACTGCCTATGAACTCCTCACTGACAAGAAACCCAATGTGAGTTATTTCAAAGTCTTCGGTGCTAAATGCTGGATTAGAGATCCTCATCACAACTCTAAATTTGCACCGAAAGCACATGAAGGTTTCATGCTTGGTTACGGAAAGGACTCGCACACCTACAGAGTCTTCACAACGTTCTTCACAAGGTTGTTGAAACTGTAGATGTGCGTTTCAATGAAACTAATGGATCACAAAGAGAGCACCTACCGTCTGTAATAGATGAACCAGCACCTGAGGAATTTATCAAGTTCAAGGCTATTGAGGATGTCATTCCTACCGAAGAATCTGCTGAAGAATTCATTCCAGAACGTCAAGCTAATGCACCTGAAGAAAATGCTGAAGAAAATGGTGCTGAAGAAAATGCTGATCAAATTCCTCAACGACAACCAGCTCATCCTCGCGTTGCAAAAGAAGTGCAAGTTGAAAAGATCACCGATGACATTGCAGCACCAGGTCCTCTCACACGCTCAAGAGCTTCACATTTATCTAACTTTTGTGGGCACTATGCTTTTGTCTCTATTACCGAGCCCACTAAGGTAGATGAAGCATTTATGGAGCCTGAGTGGATTCAGGCCATGCAAGAAGAATTACATCAATTCGAGCTCAACAACGTCTGGGAACTGGTCAAACGTCCAGATCCTCGCAAGCACAATATCATTGGCACAAAGTGGATCTATCGCAACAAGCAAGATGAAAATGGCCTTGTGGTGAGGAATAAGGCACGGCTAGTAGCTCAAGGCTACACACAGGTTGAAGGAATTGATTTCGATGAAACTTTTGCACCTGTAGCTAGACTTGAGGCTATTCGCATATTACTTGCTTATGCTAACCATCATGATATCACTTTATATCAAATGGATGTGAAAAGTGCATTCCTCAATGGTAAGCTTGAGGAAGAAGTATATGTTGCTCAACCCCCAGGTTTTGAAGATCCAAAGAATCCTGACAGAGTCTTCAGACTCAATAAGGCCCTCTATGGCCTCAAGCAGGCCCCTCGGGCGTGGTATGATACTTTGAAGGAATTCCTCATGAAGAAAGGCTTCAAACCCGGTTCACTCGACCCTACTCTTTTCAATAAATCTTATGATGGTGAATTGTTTGTGTGCCAAATATATGTTGATGATATTATCTTTGGTGTACTGAACAACGTTATAGTGATGAATTTGCCTATATGATGAGTGAAGAATATCAAATGCCTATGATGGGAGAATTGAAATTCTTCTTAGGTCTTCAAATTCGTCAACAGCGCAATGGCATATTCATATCTCAGAAGAAATACCTCAATGATGTATTGAGGAAATTCGGCATGCAAGGTTGCAAAGGCGTCAAAATTCCAATGCCCACAAATGGCCATCTATGCACTGATGAAAATGGTATTGACTTTGATCAAAAGGTATACCGCTCCATGATTGGTTCTTTATTGTACTTATGTGCATCTAGGCTAGATATTATGCTTAGTGTTTGCATGTGTGCCCGATTTCAAGCTACACCGAAGGAATCACACCATAAGGCTGTGAAGCATATTCTTCGATATCTAGCTCACACACCAACACTTGGATTATGGTACCCCAAGGGCTCGGCTTTTGATCTCATCGGATATTCTGACTCTGACTATGCTGGTGATCGTGTGGACCGCAAGTCAACATCTGGTACATGTCATTTCCTCAGACGATCTTTTGTTTGTTGGTCCTCGAAGAAACAGAACTACGTATCACTGTCTACTGCTGAAGCTGAGTAAATTGCTGCTGGTTCTTGCTGTGCTCAATTGCTGTGGATGAAGAAAACTCTCAAGGACTACGGCGTCAACGTGAAGAATGTGCCTCTCTTCTGTGACCATGAGAGTGCCATCAAGATTGCTCACAACACAGTTTAGCACTCGAAGACAAAGCGCATTCAGATTCGTCATCATGTTTTGAAGGGTGATACGCCTCCAACGTTTCTATAATTTTTGATTGCTCCATGCTATATTATCTTCTATTTTGGACATTATTGGGCTTTATTATTCACTTTTATATTATTTTTGGGACTAACCTATTAACCGGAGGCCAAGCCCAGAATTGATGTTTTTTTGCCTATTTCAGAGTTTTGCAGAAAAAGAATATCAAACGGAGTCCAAACGGAATGAAACCTTCGGGAACGTGATTTTCAGAATGAACATGATCCAGGAGACTTGGACTCTAAGTCAAGGAAGCTTCCAGGAAGCCATGAGGTAGGGAGGCGCGCCTACGCCCCCCAGGCGCGCCCTCCACCCTCGTGGCCCCCATGTTTCTCCACCGACGTACTCCTTCCTCCTATATATACCTACGTACCCCCAAACGTTCAGATACAGAGCCAAAAACCTAATTCCACCGCCGCAACCTTCTGTACCCACGAGATCCCATCTTGGGGCCTGTTCCGGAGCTCCGCCGGAAGGGGCATCGATCACGGAGGGCCTCTACATCAACACCATAACCTCTCCGATGAAGTGTGAGTAGTTTACCTCAGACCTTCGGGTCCATAGTTATTAGCTAGATGGCTTTCTCTCTCTTTTTGGATCTCAATAGAATGTTCTCCCCCTCTCTCCTGGAGGTCTATTCGATGTAATCTTCTTTTGCGGTGTGTTTGTTGAGACCGATGAATTGTGGGTTTATGATCAAGTTTATCTATGAACAATATTTGAATCTTCTGAATTCTTTTATGTATGATTGGTTATCTTTGCAAGTCTCTTGAAATTATCAGTTTGGTTTGGCCTACTAGATTGATCTTTCTTGCAATGGGAGAAGTGCTTAGCTTTGGGTTCAATCTTGCGGTGTCCTTTCCCAGTGACAGTAGGGGCAGCAAGGCACGTATTATATTGTTGCCATCGAGGATAACAAGATGGGGTTTTTATCATATTGCATGAATTTATCCCTCTACATCATGTCATCTTGCTTAAGGCATTACTCTGTTCTTATGAACTTAATACTCTAGATGCATGCTGGATAGCGGTCGATGTGTGGAGTAATAGTAGTAGATGTAGGCAGGAGTCGGTCTACTTTTCTCGGACGTGATGCCTATATACATGATCATACCTAGATATTCTCATAACTATGCTCAATTCTGTCAATTGCTCAACAGTAATTTGTTCACCCACCGTAAAATACTTATGCTCTTGAGAGAAGCCACTAGTGAAACCTATGGCTTCCGGGTCTATCTTCATCATATTAATCTTCCAACACTTAGTTATTTCCGTTGCTTTTTACTTTGCTTTTATTTTACTTTGCATCTTTATCATAAAAATACCATAAATATTATCTTATCATATCTATCAGATCTCACTCTCGTAAGTGACCGTGTAGGAATTGACAACCCCTTATCGCGTTGGTTGCGAGGATTTATTTGTTTGTATAGGTGCGAGGGACTCGCGCGTAGCCTCCTACTGGATTGATACCTTAGTTCTCAAGAACTGAGGGAAATACTTATGCTACTTTGCTGCATCACCCTTTCCTCTTCAAGGGAAAACCAACGCAGTGCTCAAGAGGTAGCAAGAAGGATTTCTGGCGTCGTTGCCAGGGAGGTCTACGCAAAAGTCAACATACCAAGTACCCATCACAAACCCTTATCTCCCGCATTACATTATTTGAAATTTGCCTCTCGTTTTCCTCTCCCCCACTTCACCCTTGCCGTTTTATTCGCCCTTTTTCCGTTCATCTTTTTGTTTGCCTTGATGTCTTACTAGGCTCGTTTTCTCGTTTGGTTGAAATATTTGAGTATTTATTCCTAAACATAAAAGCTAATATCTATGGATCCTCATCCACTTGCCAATCTTTTTAAGAGATCCAATTATGATGAACCAATTCCTAGTGATTTGGATGCACTAGATTATCTTTATAAGGTTTTGCTTGAAATCCGTGAATCTGAAAATTGTGATGAAGTGCTTTATGAAGTGATTCACGATAGATCTTTGAATAAAAAGCATGATTGCAATGACTTTATTATAAATTCTATTGATGTAAATTATGCTAATAATATGCAAAACCCTAAGCTTGGGGATGCTAGTTTTGCTATGTCCACTACCTGTTGCAATAATCATGATTGGGGAGATTCTTCTTATGATCTTTAAAATTTATTTAAGCCCCATGATGAACATAAGATTGATAATAGTGTTTACAATAATATTGAAAGTGGGTTTGGAAGAGTGTCAACTTTAGATCCCACATATTTGGATAATATTCAATCTTATGAATTTTTGGATAAAAGTGGGCTTGGAGAAATCATGACTTTAGTTAATGATAATCCCATTATTTTGGAAGAGTGTCAACTTCGCATGCATGTGGATCGTGTTGAGAATATGTTATGTGATAGCTATATTGTTGAATTTTCTTATGATCCTACATGTAATTATTATGAGAGAGGAAAATATGGTTATAGAAATTTTCATGTTACTAAATTACCTCTTGCTATGTTGAGATTGCTATTGTTCCTTTCCGCTTCCTTGCATATGCTAGTTTTTTCTTGCTATGATAATTTGTTTTTCTATAAGATGCCTATGCATATGAAGTATGTTAGACTTAGATGTGTTTGTCACGTGTTTTATGATGCTCTCTTTGTGCTTCAATTCTTGTCTTTCATGTGAGCATTATTAAAATTATCAATGCCTAGCTAAAAGGCTTTAAAGAAAAGCGCTTGTTGGGAGACAACCCAATATTCTTCCTTGCTGTTATTCAATAAATATTTGTTCTAGCCTCTGGTTAGATGGGTTTTTATGTTTTAATTAGTGTTTGTGCCAAGTTAAACCTATAGGATCTTCTTGGATGATAGTTATTTGGTCTTGCAGAAAATTTCAGAAACTTTCTGTTCACGAAAACAATTGTTAAAAATCACCAGAACGTTATAAAATATTGATTCCAATTGCTGCTGATCAATAAATAAATTTTCTAGGTCGTCATATTTTGGCTGATTTTTTGGAGTTCCAGAAGTTTGCGTTAGTTACAGATTACTACAAACTGTTCTGTTTTTGACAGATTCTGTTTCTCGTGTGTTGTTTGCTTATTTTGATGAATCTATGGCTAATTAAATAGTTTATAAACCATAGAGAAGTTGGAATACAGTAGGTTTAACACCAATATAAATAAAGAATGAGTTCATTACAGTACCTTGAAGTAGTCTTTTGCTTTCTTTCGCTAACGGATCTCATGAGATTTTCTGCTGAGTTTTGTGTTGTGAAGTTTTCAAGTTTTGGGTGAAAGATTTGATGGATTATGGAACAAGGAGTGGCAAGAGCCTAAGCTTGGGGATGCCCATGGCACCCCCAAGATAATCTAAGGACACCAAAAATCCAAAGCTTGGGGATGCCCCGGAAGGCATCTCCTCTTTCGTCTACTTCCATCGGTAACTTTACTTGGAGCTATATTTTTATTCACCACATGATATGTGTTTTGCTTGGAGCGTCTTGTATGATTTGAGTCTTTGTTTTTAGTTTACCACAATAATCCTTGCTGTACACACCTTTTTAGAGAGACACACATGATTCGGAAATTATTAGAATACTCTACGTGCTTCACTTATATCTTCTGAGTTATATAGTTTTGCTCTAGTACTTCACTTATATCTTTTAGAGCACGGTGGTGGATTTGTTTTATAGAAACTTTTGATATCTCATGATTCACTTAGATTATTTTGAGAGTCTTAAATAGCATGGTAATTTGCTTAAATAATCCTAATATGCTAGGTATTCAAGATTAGTAAAAACTTTCTTATGAGTGTTTTGAATACTAAGAGAAGTTTGATGCTTGATGATTGTTTTGAGACATGTCGGTAGTGATATTAAAGTCGTGCTAGTTGAGTTGTTGTGAATTTTAGAAATACTTGTGTTGAAGTTTGCAAGTCCCGTAGCATGCACGTATGGTAAACGTTATGTAACAAATTTGAAACATGAGGTGTTCTTTGATTGTCCTCCTTATGAGTGGCGGTCAGGGATGAGCGATGGTCTTTTCCTACCAATCTATCCCCCTAGGAGCATGCGCGTAGTGCTTGGTTTTTGATGACTTGTAGATTTTTGCAATAAGTATGTGAGTTCTTTATGACTGTTGAGTCCATGGATTATACGCGCTCTCACCTTTCCATCATTGCTAGCCTCTTCGGTACCGTGCATTGCCCTTTCTCACATTGAGAGCTGGTGCAAACTTCGCCGGTGCATCCAAATCCCGTGATATGATACGCTCTTTCACACATAAACCTCCTTATATCTTCCTCAAAACAGCCACCATACCTACCTATTATGGCATTTCCATAGCCATTCCGAGATATATTGTCATGCAACTTTCCACCATTCCGTTTATCATGCACGTTCATCATTGTCATATTCCTTAGCATGATCATGTAGTTGACATAGTATTTGTGGCAAAGCCACCGTTCATAATTCTTTCATACATGTCACTCTTGGTTCATTGCATATCCCGGTACACTGCCGGAGGCATTCATATAGAGTCATACTTTGTTCTAGTATCGAGTTGTAATCATTGAGTTGTAAATAAATAGAAGTGTGATGATCATCATTTTTCTAGAGCATTGTCCCAAGTGAGGAATAAACAAAAAGAGAAAGGCCATAAAAAATAGAAGGCCCAAAAAAATGAGAGAAAAAGAGAGAAGGGACAATGTTACTATCCTTTACCACACTTGTGCTTCAAAGTAGCACCATAATCTTCATGATAGAGAGTCTCTTGTTTTGTCACTTTCATATACTAGTGGGAATTTTTCATTATAGAACTTAACTTGTATATTCCAACAATGGGCCTCCTCAAGTGCCCTAGGTCTTCGTGAGCAAGCAAGTTGTATGCACACTCACTTAGTTTCTTTTGTTTAGCTTTCATACATTTATAGCTCTAGTACATCCGTTGCATGGCAATCCCTACTCCTTGCATTAACATCAATCGATGGGCATCTCCATAGCTCATTGATTAGCCTCGTTGATGTGCGACTTTATCCTTTTTTGTCTTCTCCACATAACCCCCATCATCATATTCTATTCCACCCATAGTGCTATATCCATGGCTCACGCTCATGTATTGCGTGAGGGTTTATAAGTTTGAGATTACTAAAGTATGAAACAATTGCTTGGCTTGTCATCGAGGTTGTGCATGATGAGAGCATTCTTGTGTGACGAAAATGGAGCATGACTAAACTATATGATTTTGTAGGGATGAACTTTCTTTGGCCATGTTATTTTGAGAGGACATAATTTCTTAGTTAGTATGCTTGAAGTATTATTATTTTTATGTCAATATTGAACTTTTATCTTGAATCTTTCGGATCTGAATATTCATACCACAATTAAGAAGAATTACATTGAAATTATGCCAAGTAGCACTCCGCATCAAAAATTCTGTTTTTATCATTTACCTACTCGAGGACGAGCAAGAATTAAGCTTGGGGATGCTTGATGCGTCTCCAACGTATCTGTAATTTTTGATTCCTCCATGCTATATTATCTTCTGTTTTGGACATTATTGGGCTTTATTATTCACTTTTATATTATTTTTGGGACTAACCTATTAACCGGAGGCCCGACCCAGAATTGTTGTTTTTTGCCTATTTCAGAGTTTCGCAGAAAAAGATTATCAAACGGAGTCCAAACAGAATGAAACCTTCGGGAACGTGATTTTCGGAACGAACATGATCCAGGAGACTTGGACCCTAAGTCAAGGAAGCTTCCAGGAAGCCACGAGGTAGGGGGCACGCCTACCCCCCCCCCCCCCAGGCGCGCCCTCCACTCTTGTGGGCCCCATGTTGCTCCACCTACGTACTCCTTCCTCCTATATATACCTACGTACCCCCAAACAATCAGATACGGAGCCAAAAACCTAATTCCACCGCCGCAACCTTCTGTACCCACGAGATCCCATCTTGGGGCCTGTTCCGGAGCTCCGCCGGAAGGGGCATCGATCACGGAGGGCTTCTACATCAACACCATAGCCTCTCCAATGAAGTGTGAGTAGTTTACCTCAGACCTTCGGGTCCATAGTTATTAGCTAGATGGCTTCTTCTCTCTTTTTGGATCTCAATACAATGTTCTCCCCCTCTCTCGTGGAGATCTATTCGATGTAATCTTCTTTTGCGGTGTGTTTGTTGAGATCGATGTATTGTGGGTTTATGATCAAGTTTATCTATGAACAATATTTGAATCTTCTGAATTCTTTTATGTATGATTGGTTATCTTTGCAAGTCTTTTCGAATTATCAGTTTGGTTTGGCCTACTAGATTGATCTTTCTTGCAATGGGAGAAGTGCTTAGCTTTGGGTTCAATCTTGCGGTGTCCTTTCCCAATGATAGTAGGGGCAGCAAGGCACGTATTGTATTGTTGGCATCGAGGATAACAAGATGGGGTTTTTATCATATTGCATGAATTTATCCCTCTACATCATGTCATCTTGCTTAAGGCGTTACTCTGTTCTTATGAACTTAATACTCTAGATGCATGCTGGATAGTGGTCGATGTGTGGAGTAATAGTAGTAGATGCAGGCAGGAGTCGGTCTACTTGTCTCGGACGTGATGCCTATATACATGATCATGCCTAGATATTCTCATAACTACGCTCAATTCTGTCAATTGCTCAACTGTAATTTGTTCACCCACCGTAAAATACTTATGCTCTTGAGAGAAGCCACTAGTGAAACCTATGGCCCCCGGGTCTATCTTCATCATATTAATCTTCCAACACTTAGTTATTTCCGTTGCTTTTTTACTTTGCTTTTATTTTACTTTGCATCTTTATCATAAAAATACCAAAAATATTATCTTATCATATCTATCAGATCTCACTCTCGTAAGTGACCGTGTAGGGATTGACAACCCCTTATCGCGTTGGTTGTGAGGATTTATTTGTTTGTGTAGGTGCGAGGGACTCACACGTAGCCTCCTACTGGATTGATACCTTGGTTCTCAAAAACTGAGGGAAATACTTACGCTACTTTGCTGCATCACCCTTTCCTCTTCAAGGGAAAACCAATACTAAGTGAATGTGATTGGACCCTTCCCCCTCTATGCTAAACTCAACCCAATCTATTCACAAATTCTTCATGTGCGTTCTATTTGAAACTCGTTCAAAATCTTCACTGTGTCCTTGTCAGCTGAAGAATTTGCGAACAGAACTTTTAACTTATCTTATCCAAAATTTTCGGCTTTGCCGCTCAAACCGTCCGCATCCCACAAAATACTTATCTATTCATCCACGATCTCACATGATCTCCACTTCTCAGTACGTGGGTGACACATGTCAAGCGAATGAGAAGGGTCAGGGGCACGTTCGTCCAAATTCTTCGGGCGAACAGTTTTTCATAGTGGCTCTAAATACCCCTCCCCTTCCTCACTTCTCTTTTACTCCACTCGATCTCACTCCCGCTCAAGCTTCTCAAACCCTAGCGCCGCCGCTACTTCATCACACCGATGAGGAAGAGCTTCATTGCCTCGACCTCGTCGCCATCATACTCGCGCCGGCTGCAGATTTCTTCACTCCGCTACCGCCGTAGCTGTCTTCCTCTGCCGAGTTAGGGCATGGAAGATCTGCACTGACGAACTTCACATCTCCACATCCCAGTTCGTTGTGTTCTTCGTCCAGGGTAATTAAAAGTTACTTTTACTGCCCTCTTTGATTCAAATGATTTCTACAAAATCCTCAAAGGTGTTTTTCTTCAAATCTTCACACACTAAACACTTCACATGTCATCTGGTCTTGATTCATTTCTCTAAGCTATATTTTTCTTCAAGATTCCTCAATTGTGTGGATTTTTTGATCTATACAACTCTGGAACCTAAGACAAAGAATGCTTAGTGAAATTCTTCAAGACTCATCTGGTCAAATTCCTCAAACTTGTTCATTTTACAAAACCTTCTGAGAACGCATATGACCTCTCCAAATTCCTCATAGCGTACTCTGTTCACGGTACTCATGTCATTCTTGAATCACTAGGTTCTCATCAACTTAACTCATTTGCAGCGTTCCTCGAAGAAAAGTTGAATACATCTTCAGAGAATTCCATTGTTCAAATTCCTCATCTGAAGAAAATGGCTGACGGAAAGAAGCCACAAAAGGGAGGAAAGAGGCCTGAGATTAATACTGCATTTGAAATCCCTGATGACATATATAAGGATTACTGCACTCCTGATGAGGCCAAGTTTGGCAAGGAGGACAAAATCAGCGCAAGGTGCGCATACAGAGGATAGAGAGGAGATGGGCAAGAGAGTGGAGGGAGTACATATATGTTACTCCCAAATACATGAAGAAATTCGCACTCAATCCTCCATGCCCAAGACCTCCATTGGCACCTGGCTAAGAAGCAGATCCCACCAGCCTCAAGCGCGGTGAGGATTATCCTGATGAATGGGTCAAGCGCCAGGCCAAGTTGGCTAGACAAGCCAAAGCAGTGAGGAAATTCAACGAAGACTCTGCTACTGCTGCTGCTGCTGAGGCCTCTGTAAAACCGAAGAAGGCCATGTCAAAGAAGTCTTCTCATAAGCCAAGTGCTTCTTCTTCAATGCCCTCACGGCCGAGTTCCTCAGCTATGCCCTCACGGCCAGAATCCTCAAAGCTCTCATGGCCAATTCCTCACGCTGCTCCTGCTCCTCCAAAATCCTCAGCTCCTCCGCTCAAGTCCTCAGCTGCTCCGACCAAATCCTCTGCACCTGTGCATCTTGCCACGTGCCAAAGGACTACATGCATCTTTATTGCCTCAGGAGCTTCTGCTAGTTCCTCAGATGCACCAAATTCTTCAACTGGCCCCTCTCTGCTGAAGACAAAGGCCACTGCTGGACGAGGTTCTCACCCAAGTCCTCACAAGAAGCAAGTCACCTTCCAAGTGTCGTCTGATGAAGACGAAGCTGATGATGAGGAACTTGACGAAATCATCAGAGACAGGCTGGTCAGGGCCGCTAGAGCCAAGGGCACAAATGTGCCTCTGCTTTTGGATCCAAAGTTGATCCTCGACTACATTGATCTCTCACACAAGGACCCAAACACTCCTATGCCTGATTTCAAGTTGACTCCTGGCCAAAGTCATATGCTGACTACCTTCATACAAGAAGAGAAATGGAAATTTGAAAAGGCCAGGCAGATCAAGAAAGCGCGGTACAAGAAGGAGCGTTTTCTGAAGAAACGCGTTGTCTCTATGACAATTGAAGAACTTGTCAATATTCAATCTGAGATCAAGAAACTCAGTGCTGAATTTGACGTATACCATGCTGACTGGCTTGGAGCCAATGTCCGTTTTGTGAAGTTGACCGAAAAGTTCACTCCAACTGTTGCAGCTCCATCGCAACCACAAATTCCTCAGGCTGAAGCATCTGCTCAGCCGACTCAAGAACATGCCAGCACCGCTGATGACATTCAGGCTACTGAAGAAAATGTGAGTTCCAGGGCTGATGACTGCATTCCATCCGCTGATGAAATTGCCAAGGCATCCACTAGTGGTGTGCCTGAAGAAAATGAAGAGGTCAGGACAACTGCATCAGTTGTGCCTGAAGAAACTCAACCAAATTCCTCTGCTCCTCCTGCGCCTACCCCAACTCCGATCCTTCCATCTTCTTCACATGTGAAGAAGACTAAGGCTGCAGAACGTGCAGCTGTGAAGAAAAGGAAGGCATCAACTTCATCAGATTCTTAAGCCTCGAAGAAGATGAAGTCTTTGACTAGCTCATGTGCAAACCCTATTGATGTTGTTCCTATCTCAACCATGCCGTCAAAGGACCTTGTTCCTTATGATGAAGAATATGTGATTCCTAGCGAATCCGATGAAGAAAATCCTTCTGCTGCTTCGTCAGAGCAGTTGGATGAAGAAATTGAAGTGGATGCAATCCCTTCAAGTCCAGTTGTTTCCTCGCCTATGCCTCAGTTTACTGCTGAAGAGCCGGCGTCGAAGAAATGGAAGATGAGGATGTGGACTGATACGTCTCCAACGTATCTATAATTATTTATTGCTCCATGCTATATTATCTACTGTTTTGGACATTATTGGGATTTATTTTCCACTTTTATATTATTTTTTGGGACTAACCTATTAACCGGAGGCCCAGCCCAGAATTGCTGTTTTTTTGCCTATTTCAGAGTTCCGAAGAAACGGAAAATCTGACGGAGTCCAAACAGAATGAAACCTTCGGGAACGTGATTTTCTCACCGAACATGATCCAGGAGTCTTGGACCCTACGTCAAGGAAGTTTCGAGGAGGGCACGAGGTAGGGGGGCGCGCCCACCCCCCCAGGGCGCGCCCTCCACCCTCGTGGGCCCCATGATGCTCCACCGACGTACTTCTTCCTCCTATATATACCTACGTACCCCCAAACGATCAGATACGGAGCCAAAAACCTAATTCCACCGCCGCAACCTTCTGTACCCACGAGATCCCATCTTGGGGCCTGTTAGGAGCTCCATGGGAGGGGCATCCACCACGGAGGGCTTCTACATCATCACCATAGCCCCTCCGATGAACTGTGAGTAGTTTACCTCAGACCTTCGGGTTCATAGTTAGTAGCTAGATGGCTTCTTCTCTCTTTTTGGATCTCAATACAATGTTCTCCCCCTCTCTCGGGGAGAACTATTCGATGTAATCTTCATTTTGCAGCGTGTTTGTTGAGACCGATGAATTGTGGGTTTATGATCAAGATTATCTATGAACAATATTTGAATCTTCTCTGAATTCTTTTAAGTATGATTGGTTATCTTTGCAAGTCTCTTTGAATTATCAGTTTGGTTTGGCCTACTAGATTGATCTTTCTTGCAATGGGAGAAGTGCTTAGCTTTGGGTTCAATCTTGCGGTGTCCTTTCCTAGTGACAGTAGGGGCAGCAAGGCACGTAGTGTATTGTTGCCATTGAGGATAACAAGATGGGGTTTTTATCATATTGCATGAATTTATCCCTCTACATCATGTCATCTTGCTTAAGTCGTTACTCTATTTTCATAAACTTAATACTCTAGATGCATGTTGGATAGCGGTCGATGAGTGGAGTAATAGTAGTAGATGCAGGCATGAGTCGGTCTACTTGTCTCGGACGTGATGCCTATATACATGATCATACCTAGATATTCTCATAACTATGCTCAATTCTGTCAATTGCTCAACAGTAATTCGTTCACCCACCATAAAATACTTATGCTCTTGAGAGAAGCCACTAGTGAAATCTATGGCCCCCGGGTCTATCTTCATCATATTCTTCCATCACTTTATTATTGCCTTTGCTCTTTACTTTGCTTTTTTATTTTACTTTGCATCTTTATCACAAAAATACCAAAAATATTATCTATCATCTCTATCAGATCTCACTCTCGTAAGTGATCGTGAAGGGATTGCCAACCCCTTATCGCGTTGGTTGCGAGGAGTTATTTGCTTTGTGCAGGTACGAGGGAATCGCGCGTAGCCTCCTACTGGATTGATTCCTTGGTTCTCAAAAACTGAGGGAAATACTTACGCTACTTTGCTGCATCATCCTTTCCTCTTCAAGGAAATCCAACGCAGTGCTCAAGAGGTAGCATGGACATTGGCTGTACCACACCTGTGCTGAATGATGACTTTTGGGAAAGTCAGCACCCCAACTCTCCACTGTTCACACCGTTGCAACAGATTCCTCAGTCCCCAGTAACTACAGTTCAAATGGGATCTGATAAACCACATGCCACACCGTCTGTCCATGAAGAAATTCCAGCCACTAGTGCCGAAGAAAATGTAAATGAAGAATAGAAGACCCAGGCTGTCACTGAAGAAGCTGAAATTCCTCAGCCTGTGGAGCCTGATATTGCAATTCCTAAGGTAATAATGCAATTGACTGACACTCCTCAGCCCAAACCAAAGGATCCATTCTCAAAGAAGCAGAAATTCAAGGCTGATGATTTCTTCGGCGAGTGTCGGAGTAATGGGCCACGGGTAGGCAAACCCGAGCCCCGGGACCTTTCAAGACATCGGGGCAGGCTGTGCCCCTCAAGACCCCAAGACGAAGAGCCGCCTTCTGAGAGTCGGCGGCAGAGCCGCTGACAGTCCCTCAAGGCCGAGTCCCAGAGACGACTTCGAGATAAGCCGACTCCCAACTGGCGGCTTCCAGAGAAGCCGACTATGGGGAGTCGGCCCGCGACTCCAACCACCTCCTGCCTACGCAACTACGGATGGGACGGGGTACGGCCGCCGTGCGGCCCATCCTTGCCCCGTTCACTAAGGCGAGGCATAGCCCGCAGTGGCGACGTCTTGACGGAGATCTCCGTCCGGCGCGGCACTGTTGCCACGCCGGCCCTGACATCAGCCCCGTGGGCGGCGCCCTGACCCCACGACGGCCTGTCTGTACGACCCGAAGACAGCGGGACCCGCCCGTCGGTGGGAGTGCAGAAGACGGCGAGAGCGCCACAAGACGGACCCGTTGGGAGTCGGCCCCCAAGAGTCGGCCGGCCCCTCCCATGGGCTCCGCACACCATTAACTAGGCAAGACAGGGAATGGCAACAGTGATCACCCATTAGGCGGCGGCACTGTTGCCATGACCCCATGACCAAGCCCGCGTCATTAGAGGCGCGGCTACAGTAATCCGCAGCCGGCAAGACCCGCCCGCGGTGGACAAGGCTTGTCGGCCCCATGCTGGACCGTCGGCGGGGCCCACTAGTCGGCAGGCCCCAGCAGTCGGCAGAGAAGACGGCGACCAGAGAGACAGATGGCTGGGACCCGCGCCCAGCCGGATTACCATTGTACCCCTGGGGGCTAGGCCTATATAAACCCCCCAGGGCACCCATGCAAGAGGTTGGACCCTAATAGTTTTAGACACACATAGAGGGGAGAGAAGAGCTAGCTGAGCCCTTCTCCTTCCTCACCTCGAACAGCTCAAGGAGCAACCTTGTACCCACTTTGCCATAGTGATCATGCGGAGACCCCGCAGAGCAGCAGTAGGGGTATTATCTCCACGGAGAGCCCTGAAGCTGGGTAAGATCCGCCGGCGTGCATGCCTTCGCATCATCCCGTTTCCAGGCACCGGCGACGTTCTACTCGCCCCACCATGATAAGCTATCCTTTGGCATATGTCGCACCCAACCCCCGACATTTGGCGCCCACCGTGGGGCTAGGTGCACCGTCGTCCGGAGACCTGCTCTGGATGGGAACCCTTTTCCTCCCTGGCGAGCGCAGCCAGCCCGGCACGCCAGACGGAGTCTGCGCCGACGCGCTGCACGACGCTGAGATCGCCTGCGCGGCGAGCTGCCTCGCCGAACTTGTCGGCGAGGTTCGCCTCTCCGACGAGCCTGCATCCGACGCAGGCACGGGCGGCCCCGAGAGCCTCCTCGCGGGCCTCCTCGAGCAACTCCACGTCGCCGGCGAGCCTGCCACGGACTTGGAGTCCGTAGGCTCCACCGACCCGATGCTGGTCGACTCCGACACCGCGTCGCTCGACGCGTTCCCCACCAACGTGGTGGTCTACGACGAGCCGCTCCCTCACGCGGGGAGCGGCGGAAGCACCGTCACAGAGGTGCTCGTCATCAGTCATGGCGAGCATTCCAGCGAAGGAGCTCATGACCCTCTCGACGCGGCTCTGCGAGACCTGACCGCGCCTATTCCGGAGGACGCTGACACCGAGATGTTGGAGGCACGCCGCCTTCAGCTAATCGAAGGCGCGAGGAAGCTGGCAAGCATGAGACGCCTGTCATAAGCCTACCAGCGTGAGATGGATCGCGCTGTGGGCGGCTCGCCGGCCCCGACTGGGCCTAGCCGCCTAGGCGCGGTCCAGCAGCGCGGCGTGGCCATCGCCAACCTGTTCGGGGCCAATCGCCCTGTGTACGCCACGCCTGCGGAGAACATCCGCGCCGCCCAGGCGGCGGCTGACGAGCTGGACAACTTCGAAGGTGAAGAGCGCCGCCTGATGACGGAGCGTGTCCAGCAGCTCTCGACGCGGCTGCTGCACAGAACGAAGCCGGCTGCCGCACAGAGGCACCGCAACGACAGAACGATGACCTACCTCCCCGCCGAGACCAAGGTGCGACGTCTCGGACACCGACTAGCGGTGTCCGCGGAAGAAAAAACAAGGATCCGGCTGTCAGTAACAGTCGGACTCATATCTCCATCGAGCGCGACCAAGACGGCCGTCCGAGAGCAGTGGAACAACGGGACGACTACCTGCCTCCTCCCCCTCGCAGAGAAAGGCGAGTCTCCCCGACACCCGTCGAGCATCCGACTCTCGGCGACCGCCTTGGCCGCCGAGAGGGAGTCGGAGAAAACGACGCCCGCCACCGGATCGACCGACTCCATAGATCCCTGGCGCTGGAAGAAGAAGACGAGTTGGGTCCTCCCTATTTTGGACCTCGCATCCGGGACGAACCCTTTCCCAGAGGGTTCACGCTCCCCCGAGATACGCCCAAGTACACCGGCTCCGTGAAGCCGAAAGACTGGCTGATCGACTACTCCACAGCCGTCAACATAGCGAACGCAACAAGCGTGTTGCCATAAAGTATGTTCCGCTCATGCTCCAGGGCACGGCCGGACATGGTTGAACAGCCTGAAGCCCCGCAGCATCAACAGCTGGGTCGACTTCCCCGAAGCCTTCGTCCGCAACTTCACAAGCACGTACAAGCGTCCTCCCAAGCCTCGCCAGCTTTCCTTGTGCGTGCAAGGCCCCAACGAGTCGACTCGCGACTACCTCACGCGCTGGGCCGAGCTTAGGAACTCCTGCGAGGGCGTACACGAGGTGCAAGCTATCGAGTACTTCACCGCCGGGGGCAGAGAAGGCACCCTCCTCAAGCACAAGCTCCTTTGCGACGAGCCGGAGACCCTCGACGAGCTGCTGATCATAGCGCAGACAAACGCCACAGCCGACTCCTCCATGAAGGCGGAGATTGAAGTCAGTGCGACTAGCAAAGTGGCCCCTCAGGCTCCCAGAACTCCGGCTGGAGACACCAGTCGGCGACAGCAACAGAACAATCACAAGCGCAAGGCCCCACAGCCGGCTTCCAGCAGCCGGCAGGTTGCGACAGTCGACGACCAGCAGCCAGAGGGGAAGCCTCCGGCCAAGTGACAAAAAGGCGGCAAGTCCAACTGGTTGCCGGCCTTCTCTTACGAACAGACTCTAGATGGTCCCTGCAAGTTCCATAGCGGCGCGAAGCTGTCAAACCACACCATCCGGAAGTGTCACTGGCTCACCAGGATCGCCAAGGGAGACGGCCTCCTGCCTACCCCGCCTGCTAGGCCGCCGCCTCCACCGCCGCCCCAGCAGTCGGCTGTCAGGCTAGTCGGCGCCATGCAAGACGAGTACCCAGAAGAGCATGGAGCTTATGTAGTGTTCACCAGTGTGGCCGACGACCAACGCAGAAGGCGGCTGCAACAGCAAGAAGTGAATGCAGTAGCATCAGATACTCCAGAGTTCATGCACTGGTCCGAGAAGGCTATCAGTTGGAGCAGAGCTGATCACCCAGAGGCGATGCCGAATTCGGGCTCCTACGCCCTGGTCTTTGGAGCCACCCTTGCCACGGATAGGCGGGCCGCTCGCTTCTTGCGAGTGCTGATAGACGGAGGCAGCAGCATCAACATCCTGTACAAGGACACGATGGAGAAGTTAGGAATCAAGCAAAGACAGCTTCAGAGCAGCCGGACTGTGTTCCACGGCATTGTACCTGGCCTTTGCTGCTCACCGATCGGCAAGATCCTGATAGACGTCCTCTTTGGGGACAAAGATCATTTCCGCCGAGAGCCCGTTTGGTTTGAAGTGGTGGACCTCGAAAGTCCGTACCACGCTCTGCTTGGCCGACCTGCTTTGGCCAAATTCATGGCGGTCCCCCACTACGCCTACCTCAAGATGAAGATGCCGAGTTCCAAGGGGATTCTGACCGTAGCCGGCGACTACAGAAAGTCGTCCGCTTGTGCGGCTGAAAGCAGTCGGCTAGCGAGTCCCTGGTGATCGCAGCTGAGAAGCGACTTCTTGATCGGGTTGTGGCGATGGCCGGCAAGCAGCCCGAGATATCGCCCAACCCCAAGGAGTCGGAAGCTGAGGGCTCGTTCAAGCCGGCTAAAGAAACAAAGAAGATACCCTTGGACCCGGAGCACCCGGAGAGGTACGCTGTCATAGGTGCAAACCTTGACAGCAAATAGGAAGGCGAGCTCGTCGATTTCCTCCGTGAGAATCGGGACATTTTCGCATGGTCCCCTAAAGACATGCCAGGTGTACCGACGGAATTCGCCGAGCACAAGTTACATGTCCGATCTGATGTGAAGCCCGTTAGGTAGCCCTTGCGCCGCCTGTCAGAAGAGAAGAGAAGAGTTGTTGGAGAAGAAATAGCCCGGCTCCTAGCAGCCGGTTTCATTATGGAAGTGTTCTTTCCAGAATGGTTAGCAAACCCGGTCCTGGTTCTGAAGAAGAACAAGCAGTGGCGGATGTGTATTGACTACACAAGCCTCAACAAAGCTTGCCCCAAGGACCCGTTCGCTCTGCCAAGAATTGATCAGGTGATAGACTCCACAGCCGGATGCGAGCTGTTGAGCTTCTTAGATGCATATTCAGGATATCACCAGATCAAGCTGAACCCAGCTGACAGACTGAAGACCTCCTTCATCACGCCGTTTGGAGCCTTCTTCTACCTGACCATGACGTTCGGCTTAAGGAATGCCGGCGCCACCTTTCAGCGTTGCATGCAGAAGTGCCTCCTCAAGCAGCTCGGCAGAAACGCCCACGTCTACGTGGACGATGTGGTGGTGAAGACAGAAAAGCGAGGAACACTGCTGGAAGACCTCAAGCAGACCTTTGAGAACCTGCGCCGATTCTAGATCAAGCTCAACCCCGAGAAGTGCGTCTTCGGAGTACCAGCTGGCCAGCTCCTTGGTTTCCTGGTCTCCGAACGCGGCATAGAGTGCAACCCTGTGAAGATCAAGGCCATCGAGAGGATGGAAGTACCTCGTCGACTGCTAGATGTGCAAAAGTTCACCGGCTGCTTGACGTCCATCAGCCGATTCATCTGTCGGTTGGGCGAGAAAGCTCTCCCTTTATACCAGCTCATGAAGAAGACCACCTTCTTCGAATGGAACCACAAGGCGGACGAAGCTTTTCTCCAGTTGAAGAAAATGCTGACTACTCCCCCCCATCTTGGCGGCCCGACTCCCAAAGAGCCCATGCTCCTGTACATTGCCGCCACCAGCCGGGTAGGTAGCAAAGTCCTTTTAGTTGAGTGCAAGGAGGAAGGCAAGGCGCTACCTATCCAGAGACCAGTATATTACCTGAGCGAAGTACTGTCAACCTCCAAGCAGAACTACCCCCACTACTAGAAGATGTGCTATGGCGTGCACTTTGCCGCCAAGAAGTTGAAGCCTTACTTTCAAGAGCATCCGATCACTGTGGTTTGCACAGCCCCACTAGCCGAGATCACCGGAAGCCGAGGCGCTTCGGCGAGTGGCCAAATGGGCCATAGAGCTGGCCCCTACACCATCTATTACCAGCCCCGACCGCCATCAAGTCGCAAGCACCGGCCGACTTCCTCGTCGTGGGCGAGACCCGATACTGCCGCCTTGACACCGACTCCACCCATTGGCGGATGCATTTCGATGACTCAAGATGCGCACCGGCTTGGGAGCCGGCGTTGTCCTCACTTCCCCAAAAGCGACAAGCTCAAGTATCGCTGCAGATCCATTTCGCCGCCTCCAACAACGTCGCCCGAATCTGGCGCTCATTCACGGCTCCGGCTTGCCAAAGAACTTGGCATTCGCGGATCCTATGTTATGGCGACTCCGACTTGGTGGTCCAGCGATCATCTGGCGATTGGGGCGCCAAAGATGCAAACATGGCGAGCTACCGTTTCTGGTACAACAACTCGATGGATATTTTGAGGGTGCGAGTTCCTTCACGTGCCAAGAAATGACAACGACCAAGCAGACACCCTAGCACGAATCGGCTCCACCCGCCAGGCAATACCATCCGGCGTCGCCCTTCAGCGCCTCCTCAAGCCATCTGTCAGGCCTTCACCAGAATCAGATTCCATTTTTGTGCCGGCTCCCCCTAAAGAAGTCGGGTCCGACTCCAAAGCCTCAGCACACGGCACAAGAATTCTTACAGATTGCTCCAAGAATGCCGCAGTCGAAGCCGGCCCGGGGACTTCAGAACCCGGCCCGGGGACTGCGGCAACCATTGCGAAGACTCCAGAGCTCAGCCCGGGGACTGCACCAGTCGGCCCGGGGACTTCATCAACCCAGCAAGCGGCCGCGGACTCCAGCCCGCCGCCTCCCAGCCCAGCCGCCCTCGTCCAAGTAGCAGTACTGGCAGTTGAAGAAATAGCAGCACCCTCATGGGCCCAGCCCATCCTGAAGTTCCTAGTGAGCAGAGAGCTACCAACCGATGAAATCTTGGCTCGGCAAGTACAACACCGAGCGGCAGCCTACACCATAGTCAACAGAGAGCTGGTAAGGCGTAGCGTTACTAGTGTCTACCAGCGTTGCGTCGATTCAGAGCAAGGCCAAGAAATTCTCGAAGACATTCATCAAGGCGAGCGCGGTCACCATGCGGCCTCAAGAGCACTCGTCGGCAAAGCCTTCTGACACGGTTTCTTCTGGCCAACTGCCCTAGAAGAGGCCAAGGAATTAGTCCAAAAAATGCAAGGGGTGCCAGATGTTCCGCTCCAAGCCATTTCAGCCGGCTTTCACGCTCAAGACTATCCCCATCGCCTGGCCCTTTGCTGTTTGGGGCCTGGACATGGTAGGACCATTCAAAGAGGCACGAGGTGGCCTGACTCACTTACTTGTCGCGGTGGACAAGTTCACCAAGTGGATAGAAGTAAAGCCCATCAAGAAGTTGAATGGTCCAACTGCAGTGACTTTCATCGCCGACATCACGACTCGGTACGGCGTACCACACAGCATCATCACCGACAATGGCACAAATTTTGCCAAAAGCGCATTGTTAACGAGGACAGCCCGACTTCAACTGCTTCACACCCTTCTTCCTCGACGGTGCGCCATCCCAACAAGGCATCCGAGTCACCATTAACACCGAGGAGGAAGCGGAAGAAGCACGTCAAGGCGGCGTCGATCTTAGCGCGGTCATCTTGCCCATCCACGAAGGTCAAACAGCCTTGTGTGGAGCGAGCAAGCGGCCTTAAAGCACCAAGACTTTGGGCCCCGAGATGACCTCGGGGACTGCCCTTCATTATCTGTATGATAAGAATTATGCCTTCGAGTATGTTACTCTTTGTTATGCCGCTTGGTACCGGGTTCGACTAGTCGGCCCGGGGACTCACCACCTTGTGCTATGAAATGCTTCCTGCAGTCGGACAAGTAGTGTGCGGTGCCTAAGCCGTCTCCTGTCAAAAGCCGCAGCTCATGAGAGCGGCTATTAGTGGGCAGGAGTAAGGAAGAATGGGCGCCCACATGAAAAATGGCTAAGGACCCAAAGCATAAACATAGCCTAAGCCGGTTTCCAGCCCCTCTTCGCAAAACCGACTCTTGAGTAGTCGGCTTGCTGCTTTCTATCCAACTTGTTAAAAAGACTCTAAAAATGTCCAAGTACTTGCCTTTCCAAGAGTAGCCAAGCACTTGATCCAAACGGCAGTCCGCAGAGCGGTTGTCCGACTGGCAAGGCGGCAACTAAAGGAAGGCGGCAAAGGAAAAAACCATAGGATCAATGTGCAAGGAAAGATAGAATTAGGATAATATTTACACAGCATAGGCCCTCGGCCGAATCTTCGAGCAGAAGTTCAAAATACACCCCGCGGGTGGAATTGTCTTAATTAACAAGTTTTCAAAGACTATCAAGGCAGATAAAATAAAGGCAAGGCGGCAGCCTAGGAAGCGGCAGGCAGGTTCGGAGGGCGGAGGAGGACGGCGGTGTCGAGCGCCGGGCGGCCGGCTGGACAGTCTCGGCTTGATCATCTCCGGCGGCAGCCGGCCCAGACGGGCGCGGCTCGTTGCTGGAGGCGCGGTCGAGCTGAGGCTGGTCGCCCACTCCGTCTTCTGGTGCCTCCGTCTCATCTTCGTCCTCCGCCTCGCCTTCCTCCTCGGCGCTGGAGCCGATCACCTCCGCTGAGTCCTCGTCATAATCCGGGTTCATCCCGAACCACTCCGGCGGCGCCTCCCCACCGTCCTCAGCCCGCTCAGGGACAAAGATGCTGGTGTCCGTGTAGTCGGCGATCGCCGCCGCACGCTCGACAAGGGCGTCTTCCGCAGCCAGCAACTCTGCTTGGGCCTCTGACCGGAACGCAGCCAGCCGGTCCAGATCCAGCCCTGGATACCACGCCTTGACGAATTCCAAGGCCCGGCGCGCTCCAGCCCGGGCTGCGGAACCCTTCCAGGCCTCAAGACGGCCAGCCGCGACCTCCAGCCAGTCGGCAGTCCGGCTGGGAGTGCGCAGAACCGGCATGTCTGGCCATAAGGCAGCGATCGCCTGGGCGCAGACACGTTGAAGCCGGCGCAGCATCCGATGGGCCGGCCGCAGACGAGCCTCAATGCTCAGAAGCTGCTCGTCAAGGGTCCGGGGGGCGTTGGCAGCGATCTCCGCACCATTTGCCCTCCGCGCCTCGCGATCAGCCTCGATGGCTTGATTGGCCGCCTGCGTGTGGCCGGGGAAGAAGTCTGCCAAGATGAAAAAGAAGCAAGTCAAAAAACCAGGAGTCAGCCCGACCTATAGTCAGCGGCTCAACGAAAGAAAGTAAAGAAACTCACCGTCGACGATGTCCTCAATTTCATGGAAGCCGGAGGTCAGCTGCTCCTCCTTGTCGGTCCAGGAGGAGCGCTCACTTTCGAACTCGGCCAGGAGAGCAGCCTCTCTCTTCTCCGCCTCGTCCTGCGCCTTCTTAAGCAGCTCCCTTTGCTCTGCCAGCTGCGTAGCCAGCAGGTCGTGCTCTGCGGCGAGCTTGCTGCACTCCTCCCCTTTGGCACGCAAGGCGGTGTCGGCTGCGCCCAGCTGTCGTCGGAGAGTGGCATTGGCCTCTGAAGAATAAAAAGAAAAAGGACGTTAAGTCATCATCTAAGAAGGTCGCTGGGAAGATCCGGCCCGACTGCTCAGCAGTCGGCTCGAATCTCGGGGACTACAGCCCGCGGGTGCACCAGCGCGCCCCCGCGAAGAAGAAAGAAGACTCACCTCGGCTCCTCGACAAATCGGCAGTCCGCTTGCCCAGCTCCTCAAAATTGCGGTTGAAGGCAGTGGCGTGGAGGTTGTGATACTCCTGTGATAAGCATTTAAGACAAAGGTAAATGTTTGGAACTCGCCAGATAGAGTTCCGAGCCGCCTGCTCAGCATCCGGCCCGAAACTTGGGGACTACACCCAGTGGGTGCGCTGGAGCGCCCCCACAGAGAAGAACAAGAAAAAACTCAAAGAAGTAACATACCCGAACGGCGGTTCGCGACGCCAGGTGCGCCTTGGTGCAATTCTGGATGGCGTCGCCCTCGGCTCGCAGCTTAGCCTGGACGTCCAGAAGCGCCTGGTTCAGCGGACCTGTGCCGCCTCCTCGCACCCACCCAACGGGCGCGGCGCTTGTCGCCTTGGTGTCTGGATGGCGGTGGCGCGCCGGTCTCAAGGCGTGGTGCCAAGTCGCCTTCAAGAAGGCGGGCGGCTGGCGAGGCGACTTGAAGGAGCAGCTTCGCCACGGCCTCGTCTTCAGTCGGCGGCACCGGCGGGTCCGCCTGCTGTTTACCTTGCGCGCTCTCAGACGGCGGTGGAGGCGGCGGGGGTGGCACGGCCGTGCCTGACATGGAGGTCTCGCTGCCTTTCCTCTCCATGACGGGGAACCCACTTCCGGCTCCCTCCGTCTGCCCCGTGAACTCCGGCGACGGCTGCGCGGAGCTTAGCAGGGTGACGAGCAACACCGATTGGAGGCGCGCGGCCTCCTCGGCCCGCCGCTTAGCCGCGACGGCGGCTTCGGCCTCTTCCAGCTTCTTCTGGGCGGAAGCCGCCGCCTTCTCGGCCTCCGCCTTCTCCAGGCGGGCGGCTTCTTCCTCGTCGCGCTTCTCCTGCGCGTTCCGCTCCGTCGCCTCCCGGAGGTCGGCGGCAGGGTCAATCCGCCGAGTATTGGCGGACGTCTCTGCCGACCCCATGATGGAGGCGGCGGCGACCCTCTCTAAAGTAAGGGGAGCCCTGATGCAAAGAAGACATGTAAAAGATTTGGACAAGATTTACCAGAAGAAAACAAGACAAAGCAGAAGCACTTACGCGGAGACCAGCGGCGGCTTTTTCACTTCCTTGCGGAAGCGGTTAGCCCTTGCGACCGCCTCTTCCCGCTGGGTCACGGCGGCCGTCCCCTTAAACTTCTTCGACCGGCCGCCTGGCAAGCTCGGCCCATCCTAGCTCTTCTTCGCGCCGCCTCGACCACCCAAGCCGGCGGAGGAACTCGTGCCCGGCTGGCCGACCTTTGGATGGCGGCGGGGGACGACTTCCCCCTCGTCGTCATCCTCAGGCCAGTCGGCGAAGGTAGCCGAGGGCCTAAAGTCGTCAGCCCCTCCTCCTCCTCCTCCTTCGGCGTCGGCCTCCATCGCCGCCGCCCCCAAGTCAGGGTCATCGACGTCGCTCTCTGCCCGGTCGGGGACGAACTCACGGGCCGGCCCCGTGGTGCCGGCTGAGGGATGCATGAGGGAGTTCTGACTTGAAAAAACCAAAGAAAATCAGACTCGGATTCGGCTGAAAAAGAAAACAGAAGAGGAAGAGAGATGACTTACCACAGGCGGGGGGTTGGCGCGCGAGTATGGCTCCTTGCCGAACTGCCAATCCGCCGTAAGATTGCAGTTCGCTAGGAAGTTCACCGTGTCCGCCACCTCCGCGTGGGGCATGTCCTTCGAGCACATCCGACTGGGGTCCCGGTGGCCGCTCATCTGACAGATCATATGAGGTCGGCCTTGGAGCAGGAGGACTCAGCGCCACGAAGGCGGCCAGCAGGTCGGCCCCGGTCAAGCCCTCCGACTGCGTCAGCACTCAGAGTCGCGCGACGGCGGCGGCGCCGCCAGGAGTCAGCGTCCTGGCCCGGTGGGACCAGCTGGGGAGCCTCCCCGCCAGCACACCGGCTCCGTAAGGCGGCAGATTGACCCAATCGCCTTCTAGAGCGATGTTCTTCACGTAGAAGTAGGATCGCGGCCACATCTTCACCGACTTGATCAGCGGAATGGCAGGGAAAGGATTGTCGGCCACCGGCCTCCGCATCGCGATGAAGGTGCCGCACAGAGCCGGCACGCCGGCGACGTGCGTGCCGAGCTTGGATTGGAAGAATTCCCCCCACAGCTCGATGGTGGGGAGAACGCCGAGGAAGCCCTCGCACAAGGCGGCGAAGGCAGCCAGCAGCACCACCGTATTCAGAGTGAGGTGGTGCGGCTGAGCCCGTGGAACTCCAAGAAGGCGTGGAAGACGCCGCTCGCCGGCAGCCCTAGGCCGCGCATGAGGTGCGAGCGGAATACGACCCGCTCGCCCTCATCCGGCGCCGGTGTTATTTCACCCGCCGGCGCGGCGCGGGTCCGCACTAGGCTCTTGCCGGGGATGCGGCGCGTCTGGCGCAGGAACTAGATGTGGTTGTCGTCCACCTCGGAGCCGTCCCACACGCCGGAGCACGCAGCGGGAGGTGCGGCGGCGGAGGAAGAGCTCATCTCCGCGGCGTGGCGTGGTTCGGTGTGACGGCGGAAGAAGAAGAAGCGAGAGGAGGAAGGAGCAAGAGGAAGCGGGGGAAGCGCGGGGATGGGTGCACGTGCTTCGCCGCCCCCCTCCTCCGGCCTACTTATAGGCTCACGAGCTGAGAAGCCGATGGGGCGGGCGTGGGATTAATCGCGCTCGTACCCCGCCCCACGATTTAACCACCACGGGTTCTGCGGCGCAGTAACAACGTGGGAACCCCAACCGCCCGCGCGACCGCGACGGATCCGTTCGCGTCCCGAGGCACGGTAGTGGCGGGTCCCGCCTGACGGCCTGTCTCGTCAGGCACGTGGGTGGGCAGACTGACCTTGCTGCGTGGCGTCGTGCGATGGGCCTGCAACGGGCCGCCACCGGGAAGCTTATCAGGCACGCTGCCTGGTTCCCGCTGCGACTTTCAGACCCTTTTGAGGAGCAAGACGGCCTCCTGCGAGTCCGACTCCAGCTAGTCGGCCTAGGGGAGACTGCGAGCAAGGCCCAGATCCTTCCTCCAGCGGGATGAAACTGTTGAGGCTCCTCGACGTGTTGCCCTCGGCGCCTCACCAGCTTCGGGGACTACTGTCGGAGTAATGGGCCACGGGTAGGCAAACCCGAGCCCCCGGACCTTTCAAGACATCGGGGCAGGCTGCGCCCCTCAAGACCCATGGACGAAGAGCCGCCTTCTCAGAGTCGGCGGCAGAGCCGCTGACAGCCCCTCACGGCCGAGTCCCAGAGACGACTTCGAGATAAGCCGACTCCCAACTGGCGGCTTCCAGAGAAGCCGACTATGGGGAGTCGGCCCACGACTCCAACCACCTCCTGCCTACGCAACTACGGATGGGACGGGGTACGGCCGCCGCGCGGCCCATCCTTGCCCTGTTCACTAAGGGCAGGCATGGCCACAGTGCGACGTACTGACGGAGATCTCCGTCCGGCGCGGAACTGTTCCCACGCCGGCCCTGACATCAGCCCCGTGGGCGGCGCCCTGAGCCCACGACGGCCTGTCTGTACGACCCGAAGACAGCGGGACCCGCCCGTCGGCGGGAGTGCAGAAGACGGCGAGAGCGCCACAAGACGGACCCGTTGGGAGTCGGCCCCCAAGAGTCAGCCGGCCCCTCCCATGGGCTCCGCGCCATTAACTGAGACAAGGCGAGGAATAGCAGCGATGATCGCCCGTCAGGCGGCGGGACTGTTGCCATGACCCCATGACCAAGCCCGCGTCATTAGAGGCGAGGCTACAGTAATCCGCAGCCGGCAAGACCTGCCCGCGGCGGACAAGGCTTGTCGGCCCCATGCTGGACCGTCGGCAGGGCCCACTAGTTGGCGGGCCCCAGCAGTCGGCGGAGAAGACGTCGACCAGAGAGACAGACGGCTCGGACCCGCGCCCGGCGGATTACCATTGTACCCCGGGGTAGGACTATAAACTTCTGGGCACCCATGCAAGAGGTTGGACCCTAATAGTTTTAGACACACATAGAGGGGAGAGAAGCTTTGCCGAGCCCTTCTCCTTCCTCACCTCGAACAGCTCAAGGAGCAACCTTGTACCCACTTTGCCATAGTGATCATGCGGAGACCCCGCAGAGCAGCAGTAGGGGTATTATCTCCACGGAGAGCCCTGAAGCTGGGTAAGATCCGCCGGCGTGCATGCCTTCGCCTCATCCCGTTTCCAGGCACCGGTGACGTTCTAGTCACCCCCACCATGATAAGCCATCCTTTGGCATATGTCGCACCCAACCCCCGACAGCGAGCACATGTTCTTCACTGACTACAATCCCTACGATTCTGCTCGTCTTAGAAGGAAGCGATTCTGGACCGCCAGCCAGGCCAACTTCTATCCTTCACTACTCTTCAACAAGGACAAAGTCTTCGACCACGAGCATATTCCTCATGTGGACATGGAATCACTGCCATGCTTCACACCTGTCCTCAGTGTGCTTCATGACACATGCCTCCTCAACTTTTGCACAGACATAGTTGATTGGAATGCAGAGCTCATTCTTCAATTCTACGCAACACTGCACATCACAGGAGATGCTGACGATGTGAACTCTTGGGTTTTGGACTGGATGACCGAAAACACTCACTACAAAGCACCGGCCTCTGAATTACTTCACGCCCTGCCCATCAGTCCTCCACCTGAAGGAGCTCGTTGCATGTACCAAGACCCTAAGCTTACAGATCACTATATGCAAGTGCTGATGAAGCCATTGAAACCTAGTCAAGCCTCAAGGACAAAATTCCTCGTGAAGGAATTACAATATGTACCAAGGACAGTCTATCACATTCTGACGAAGACTATGAGTCCAATCAAAGGCCACGACTCATCTGATGAGGAAATTGTTGGCATCATGAAGAATATGGTATTCAACATCATTCATGTCATACCCGTCAACTATCATTATTTCTTCATGAGGACTCTGGAAAATGTTGCACTTTCTCCATTTGAGCTGAAGCCTTATGCACCTTGGATTATGAGATTCCTCGGGACAAGGTCTTCACTCAACTACAAGGCCGATTTTCAAAATCACCTCAGCTACTTGCCCACGATTGAAGTCCTCAAGCGGTCCTATTCCTCAGCTGATGAAAAGGGCAAGACACCAGCTATTATTGATGAAGGCATTCGTCCATTGGATGGTCAGTTTCACAAAGCTACATCTTATTCCACCAATGATGACTCTGCCACTCATGATTCTGCTGCCCATGCCTCCAAGCCAAATCCTCAAGCCACTGCTCCTCGTGTGATGACTGACCGTGAGCTTCTGCTAAGTCTTCACCAGAAGTTCGATCGAAACCATAAATGGGTTAAGCGTCAGCTTGGTTCAATTATTCACAACATGACTGCTACACATAATGCAGCGAAGAAAATTCATTACTACCTCCATGAAGTCTTCGGTCGCACCTGGGCTATTCTCTCACATGTATATGGTGAAGAAGATCTGAATCAAATGGGTCTCAAGGAGGACTTTGACTGGTCTGCACCTCCACCGAAGAAATACAAGAAGGTCAAGGTTCCTTCCTTGGTGGCCAGCTCCTATTCTTCATCACGCGACACCGATGAGCATGAAGACTTGGATGACACTACGGCATGCCCTACATCAACAAACGACCCCAACAACGCTGGCGCTCCTTCATCAGCTTGATATTCTTCAAGGGCGTTAGTCCTCATTTTCGATCCTTTTGGTCATTCGATGACAAAGGGGGAGAAATTTGAGTTAGTCTTCAAGCGGGTCTATCCTATATGGGTGTTTTTTTCTTAAGTTACAACTCTCGTTCTTCTGATGACTTTGCTGGATCGAGTTGTAAACTTAAACTCTATGGTGACCTGATACTTTTGTTGTAGTTTTTATGCATGCTTATTCCTCATTAATGTTTATGCACGCATGCTAAATTACACCAGTCACCATATTTCATCATGCATTTCAAATTCTTCATATACTATGTCAAATGCGTGTATGAATTACAAGATATAGGGGGAAATCTCCATGATTCAACTCTTCAAGTGTGCATTGCTTCAAAAGCAAATTCCTCACTATGCACATCTTCAGGGGAGTTCTTCTATATCTTGCAATCAAATTCCTCAATATCAGTATTTACACTTCATATGTTTATCCCCGTTGAAAACTTAACCTATATTGTCATCAATCACCAAAAAGGGGGAGATTGTAAGTGCATCTAGTGCCCCTTAGTGATTTTGGTGTATTGAAGACTTATAGGTTAAGAGACTAATGTGTTTATGAGTGTACACATGTCTATAAGTCTATGAGGAGTTTGATATTTACAGAGAAAGTCGACCCCTAAAAATGAAGTTCTTCGACTGAAGACTTTGGAATTCTGAAGACTTTGAAAGTGAAGAAATTGGTGTGACCTTGAAGACTTGGTATTCATACGAGGAACATGAAGCGTGAAGACTTTTGTTTTCGTAGTTTCATTTTCTCTTTCTTGAGTCATAGGAAACACCGTACTGTTAAAGGGGGTCGAGGAAATACTAAGGAAAAATTTCCATGTGATGCTCAACTCAAAATCCTACACCTACCAATCCCTTCGAGTGAAGCCTTTGGAAATCTCATACAGTTCAGTCATATTCTTTAATGACAGAGACAAAGTTCTTCTGGTCTCTAAGGAATTTGTTCTGACTGAGGAGTTAGGAATTCGCCAGTGCGGATTGCCTACACAGTGAGGAACATGATAGCCCTCAGGAATTTGCTAGTCAACATTCCATTGCTTTGCTTTATGCTATCTTGACTGTCCCAAAATATCTACCCACCTAACGGTCATATCATTGAAGGGAATTTATGTCTTATCATGTCGGGATGCTCCCTAGGCTATAAATAGCCGCCCCTACAACCACTAGCTGGTTGGCTGCTCCGAGAGAAACTGACACGTGTCATTTGAGAGCATCCCATCCTCCGAGGACTTTGAGCGAAAATCATCAAGTGAGGAAAACCTAAACCCAAACACCTACAAACCCAACATGATTGAGAATCACTGAAGAGATTGATCCTGCGTGGATCCGACGCTTGTTACCTTTGAAGACTGTGCTTCTTACAGACGGTTAGGCGTCATGGTCTTAGCATCCAAGAGGAAATTGTGGATCACCGAGTGACCGAGTTTGTGAAGGTTCGGAAGTCACCTGAAGACTTACCACGAGTGATTGGACGAGGTCTATGTGACCTTAGTTCAAGGAGAACACGGTGAGGACTGTGTGTCGTCAGGTTTAAATACCTAGCCGCTCCAACCAGATGTACAACTGAGACAACAGTTGGAACTGGTCTGCCAAATCATTGTCTTCACCAAGCCAACTGGTTCTATTTCCTCAACTCTTTCATTTCCTCATTACAGTTGTTGTGTGCTTGTTCATGTCTGTGTTTGAAGACTTCGACTGAAGACTTTATCAATTTCCTCAGTTCAATTTCTTCAGTCTGTTTGTCTTCATCCTGTGTTATCCTATGATTACGCTTTCTGTACTCTGTGCTTGTCTTCATTTCATCATGATGACCATGCTTGTGTTCTGTTATGTTTACTTTTGAGTACTTATTCCGCTGCTAGTAGTTCTTTGCTAAGGAATTTCCTCACCCGCAAATTCCTCAATTAAGAATTCATAAAAATCTCCTATTCACCCCCCTCTAGTCGATATAACGCACTTTCACCTTGTCGCTCTGTTGACTTCAAACACATCCGGCCAACCCCTCTGTGGAATCCTCTTCATCGTATCAATGATATAGACCTCATCAGGCATGAGACAGATAAGTCCCTTTTATAATTAAACTTCACACTTCACTCTTTTGCGAGTTTGTCTCTTTCGAGCATCACTCGGAAGCTTCTCCTCATCTTTACCCGAGTCTGACTCGATGAATTGCAAATCATCCATTGAAAACTATATTTCTCATATTCCGACATGTCCATTGTCGAAGCCTGTAGTACGCTCGGGGGCTATGCCGCACTCGGGGGCTGCATCTCATTTGGAATAAGACTCTCGTGAGTAGTCGAGTACTTCATGAAGGAAATATGCCCTAGAGGCAATAATAAAGTTATTATTTATTTCCTTATTTCATGATAAATGTTTATTATTCATGCTAGAATTGTATTAACCGGAAACATAATACACGTGTGAATACATAGACAAACATAGTGTCACTAGTATGCCTCTACCTGACTAGCTCATGAATCAAAGATGGTTAAGTTTCCTAGTCATAGGCATGAGTTTTCATTTGATTAATGGGATCACATCATTAGGAGAATGATGTGATTGACTTGACCCATTCCGTTAGCTTAGCACTTGATCGTTTAGTATGTTGCTATTGCTTCTTCATGACTTATACATGTTCCTATGACTATGAGATTATGCAACTCCCGTTTACCGGAGGAACACTTTGTGTGCTACCAAACGTCATAACGTAACTGGGTGATTGTAAAGGAGCTCTACAGGTGTCTCCGATGGTACTTGTTGAGTTGGTGTATTTCGAGATTAGGATTTGTCACTCCGATTGTCGGAGAGGTATCTCTGGGCCCTCTCGGTAATGCACATCACTATAAGCCTTGCAAGCAATGTAGCTAATGAGTTAGTTGTAGGATGATGCATTACATAACGAGTAAAGAGACTTGCCGGTAACGAGATTGAACTAGGTATTGAGATACCGACGATCGCATCTCGGGCAAGTAACATACCGATGACAAAGGGAACAACGTATGTTGTTATGCGGTTTGACCGATAAAGATCTTCGTAGAATATGTAGGAGCCAATATGAGCATCCAGGTTCCGCTATTGGTTATTGACCAGAAACGTGTTTCGGTCATGTCTACATAGTTCTCGAACCCGTAGGGTCCGCACGCTTAAGGTTTTGATGACAGTTTTATTATGAGTTTATGAGTTTTGATGTACCGAAGGAGTTCGAAGTCCCGGATGAGATCGGGGACATGACGAGGAGTCTTGAAATGGTCGAGACATAAAGATCGATATATTGGACGACTATATTCGGACATCGGAAAGGTTCCGAGTGATTCGGTATTTTTGGAGTACTGGGAGAGTTACGGAATTCGTATTGGGCCTTAATGGGCCATACGGGAAAAGAGAGAAAGGCCCCAAAGGGTGGCCGCACCCCTCCCCATGGACTAGTCCGAATTGGACTATGGGGGGGGGGGGCGCCCCCTTCCTTCCTTCTCCTTCTCCCTTCCCTTTCCTTTTCTCCTACTCCTTCTACTTGGAAGGGCTCCTAGTTCTACTAGGAAAGGGGGAATCCTACTCCCAGTGGGAGTAGGACTCCCCTAGGGCACGCCATAGAGAGAGGGCTGGCCCTCCCCCTCCTCCACTCCTATATATACAGGGAGGGGGCCACCCCTTGGAAACACAACAATTGATCCCTTGGATCTCTTAGCCGTGTGCGGTGCCCCCTTCCACCATAATCCACCTCGATAATACCGTAGCAGTGCTTAGACGAAGCTCTGCGTCGGTAGAACATCAACATCGTCATCACGCTGTCGTGCTGACGGAACTCTTCCCCGACACTTTGCTGGATCGGAGTCCGGGGAACGTCATCGAGCTGAACGTGTGCTAGAACTCGGAGGTGCCGTAGTTTCGGTGCTTGATCGGTCGGCCGTGAAGGCGTCGACTACATCAACAGCGTTGTTATAACGCTTCGCTTTCGGTATATGAGGGTGCGTGGACAACACTCTCCCTCCGTTGCTATGCATCACCATGATCTTGCATGTGCGTAGGAATTTTTTTGAAATTACTCGTTCCCCAATGATGGCATCGAGCCAGGTTTTATGCGTAGATATTATATGCACGAGTAGAACACAAGTGAGTTGTGGGCGATACAAGCCATCTTGCTTACCGGCATGTCATACTTTGGTTGGCGGTATTGTTGGATGAAGCGGCCCGGACCGACATTACGCGTACGCTTACGCGAGACTGGTTCTACCGACGTGCTTTGCACACAGGTGGCTAGCGGGTGTCAGTTTCTCCAACTTTAGTTGAACCGAGTGTGGCTACGCCCGGTCCTTGAGAAGGTTAAAACAGCACTAACTTGACGAACTATCGTTGTGGTTTTGATGCGTAGGTAAGAACGGTTCTTGGTCAGCCCGTAGCAGCCACGTAAAACTCGCAAAAACAAAGTAGAGGACGTCTAACTTGTTTTTGCAGGGCATGTTGTGATGTGATATGGTCAAGACGTGATGCTATATTTTATTGTATGAGATGATCATGTTTTGTAACCGAAGTTATCGGCAACTGGCAGGAGCCATATGGTTGTTGCTTTATTGTATGAAATGCAAACGCCCTGTAATTTCTTTACTTTATCACTAAGTGGTAGCGGTAGTCGTAGAAGCAATAGACGGCGTAAACGACGACGATGCTACGATGAAGAGCAAGGTGTCGCGCCGATGACGATGGTGATCACGACGGTGCTTCGGAGATGGAGATCACAAGCACAAGATGATGATGGCCATATCATATCACTTATATTGATTGCATGTGATGTTTATCCTTTATGCATCTTATCTTGCTTTGATTGACGGTAGCATTTTAAGATGATCTCTCACTAATTATCAAGAAGTGTTCTCCCTGAGTATGCACCGTTGCCAAAGTTCGTCGTGCCCAGACACCACATGATGATCGGGTGTGACAGGCTCTACGTCCATCTACAACGGGTGCAAGCCAGTTTTGCACACGCGGAATACTCAGGTTAAACTTGACGAGCCTAGCATATGCAGATATGGCCTCGGAACACGGAGACCGAAAGGTCGGCGTGAATCATATAGTAGATATGATCAACATAGTGATGTTCACCATTGAAAACTACTCCATCTCACGTGATGATCGGACATGCTTTAGTTGATTTGGATCACATGATCACTTAGATGACTAGAGAGATGTCTATCTAAGTGGGAGTTCTTAAGTAATATGATTAATTGAACTTAAATTTATCATGAACTTAGTCCTGGTAGTATTTTGCAAATTATGTTGTAGATCAATAGCTTGCGTTGTTGCTTTCATATGTTTATTTTGATATGTTCCTAGAGAAAACTGTGTTGAAAAATATTAGTAGCAATGATGCGGATTGGATCTGTGATCTGAGGATTGTCCTCATTGCTGCACAGAAGAATTATGTCCTTGATGCACCGCTAGGTGATGGACCTATTGCAGGAGCAGATGCAGATGTTATGAACGTTTGGCTAGCTCAAAATGATGACTACTTGATAGTTTAGTGCACCATGCTTAACGGCTTAGAATCGGCACTTCAAAGACGTTTTGAACGTCATGGATCATATGAGATGTTCCAGGAGTTGAAGTTAAAATTTCAAGCAAATACTCGAGTTAAGAGATATGAAATCTCCAACAAGTTCCATAGCTAAAAGATGGAAGAGAATCGCTCAACTAGTGAGCATGTGCTCAGATTGTCTGGGTACTACAATCGCTTGAATCAAGTGGGAGTTAATCTTCGAGATAAGATAGTGATTGACAGAGTTCTCTAGTCACCATCACCAAGTTAGTAGAACTTCATGATGAACTATAGTATGCAAAGGATGACGAAAACGATTCCCGAGCTCTTCGCGATGTTGAAATCAACGAAGGTAGAAATCAAGAAAAGAGCATCAAGTGTTCATGATTGACAAGACCACTAGTTTCAAGAAAAGGGCAAAGGGAAAGAAAGGGAACTTCAAATAGAATGGCAAGTAAGTTGTCACTCCCGCGAAGAAGCTCAAAGCTGGACCAAAGCCTGAAACTGAGTGCTTACACTGCAAAGGAAATGGTCACTGGAAGCGGAAATGCCCTGAATATTTGGTGGATAATAAGGATGGCAAAGTGAACAAGGGTATATTTGATATACAGGTTATTGATATGTGCCTTACTAGTGTTTATAGTAGCCCCTGAGTATTTGATACTTGTTCGGTTGCTAAGATTAGTAACTCGAAACAGGAGTTATATAAACAGAGACTAGTTGACGGGAAGTGACGATGAGTGTTGGAAATAGTTCCAAGATTGATATGATCATCATCACACACTCCCTATACTTTCGGGATTAGTGTTAAACCTAAATAAATGTTATTTGGCATTTGCGTTGAGCATGAATATGATTTGATCATGTCTATTGCAATACAGTTATTCATTTAAAGTCAGAGAATAATTGTTGTTCTGTTTACATGAATAAAACCTTCAATGGTCATACACCCAATGAAAATAGTTTGTTGGATCTCGATCGTAGTGATACACATATTCATAATATTGATGCCAAAAGATGCAAAGTTAATAATGATAGTGCAACTTATTTGTGGCACTGCCGTTTGGGTCATATCGGTGTAAAGCGCATGAAGAAACTCCATGAAAGATGGATTTTCGGAATCACTTGCTTATGGATCATTTGATGCTTGCGAACCATGCCTTTTGGGCAAGATGACTAAAACTCCGTTCTCCAGAACAATGGAACGAGCTACTGACTTGTTGGAAATAATACATACTGATGTATGCAGACCAATGAGTATTAAGGCTCGTGGCGGGTATCGTTATTTTCTCATCTTCACAGATGATTTGAGCAGATATGGGTATATCTACTTGATGAAACATAAGTCTGAAATAGATGAAAGGTTCAAATAATTTCAGAGTGAAGTGGAAAATCATCATAACAAGAAAATAAAGTTTCTGCGATCTGATCGTGGAGATGAATATTTGAGTTACGAGTTTGGCCTTCAGTTAAAATAATGTGGAATAGTTTCACAAACTCATGCCACCTGGAACACCACAGCGTAACGGTGTGTTCGAACGTCATAACCGCACTTTATTGGATATGGTGCGATCTATGATGTATCTTACCAATTTACCACTATCGTTTTGGGATTATGCATTAGAGATAGCTGCATTCACTTTAAATAGGGCACCATCAAAATCCGTTAAGACGACACCGTATGAATTATGGTTTAGCAATAAACCAAAGCTGTCGTTTCTTAAAGTTTGGAGTTGCGATGCTTATGTGAAAAAAGGTTTTAACCTGATAAGCTCGAACCCAAATCGGAGAAGTGCGTCTTCATAGAATACCCAAAGGAAACAGTCGGGTACACCTTCTATCATAGATCCGAAGGCAAGAACGTTCGTTGCTAAGAATGGATCCTTTCTACAGAAGGAGTTTCTCTCGAAAGAAGTGAGTGGGAGGAAAGTAGAGCTTGATAAGGTAATTAGTACCTTCTCCTGAATTGGAAAGTAGTTCATCACAGAAATAAGTTCCAGTGATTCCTACACCAATTAGTGAGGAAGCTAATGATGATGATCATGAAACTTCAGATTAAGTTACTAGAAAACCTCGTAGGTCTTCCAAAGTACAGTCCACACCAGAGTGGTACGGTAATCCTGTTCTGGAATTCATGTTACTAGACCATGATGAACCTATGAACTATGAGGAAGCGATGATGAGCCCAGATTCAGCGAAATGGCTCGAGGCCATGAAATCTGAGATGGGATCCATGTATGAGAAAAAAGTGTGGACTTTGGTGGAGTTGCCCGATGATCGGCAAGCCATATTGTATAAATGGATCCTCAAGAGGAAGAGACGCGGATAGTAGTGTTACTATCTACAAAGATCGACTTGTCGCAAATTTTTTTTCGACAAGTTCAAGGTGTTGACTACAATGAGATTTTCTCAACTGTAGCGATGTTTAAGTCTATCTGAATCATGTTAGCAATTGCCACATTTTATGAAATCTGGCAAATGGATGTCAAAACTGCATTCCTTAATGGTTTTCTTAAAGAAGAGTTGTATATGATGCAACCAGAAGGTTTTGTCAATCCTAAAGGTGCTAACAAAATGTGCAAGTTCCAACGATCTATCTATGGACTGGTGCAAGCATCTCAGAGTTGGAATATATGCTTTGATGAGTTGATCAAATCATATAGTTTTATACAGACTTGCGGTGAAGCCTGTATTTACAATAAAGTGAGTGGGAGCACTACCGCCTTTCTGATAAATATATGTGAGTAACATATTGTTGATCAGAAATGATGTAGAATTTTTTTGGAAAGCATAAAGGAGTATTTGAAAGGAGTTCTTTAAAAGAAATACCTCAGTAAAGCTACTTACATATTGAGCATCAAGATCTATTGAGATAGATCAAGATGCTTGATAAGATTTTCAATGAGTACATACCTTGACAAGATTTTGAAATAGTTTAAAATGGAACAGTCAAAGAAAGAGTTCTTGCATGTGTTGCAAAGGTGTGAAATTGAGTAAGACTCAAATCCCGACCACGGCAGAAAACAGAAAAGAGAATGAAAGTCATCCCTATGCCTCAGTCATAGGTTCTATAAAGTATGCTATGCTATGTACTGTACCAGACCTATTGTATACCTTGCTCTGTACAATAGTGATCTAGGAGTAGATCACTGGACATTGGTCAAGAATATCCTTAGTGAGGACTAAGGAAATATTTCTCGATTATGGAGGTGATAAAAGAGCCCGTCTTAAAGAGTTACATCGGTGCAAGCTTTCACACCGATCTAGATGAATCTAAGTCTCAATCTGGATACATATTGAAAGTGGGAGCAATTAGCTAGAGTAGCTCCGGGCAGAGCATTGTAGACATAGAATATTAGCAAAATACATACGTCTCTGAATATGACAGACCCGTTGACTAAACTTCTCTCACGAGCAAAACATGATCACATCTTAGTACTCTTTGGGTGTTAATCACATAGCGATGTGAACTAGATTATTGACTCTAGTAAACCCTTTGGGTGTTCGTCACATGACGATGTGAACTATGGGTGTTAATCATATACAGATATGAATATTGGTGTTATATCACATAGCGATGTGAACTAGATTATTGACTCTAGTGCAAGTGGGGGACTGAAGGAAATATGCCTTAGAGGCAATCATAAAGTTATTATTTATTTCCTTATTTCATGATAAATGTTTATTATTCATGCTATAATTGTATTAACCGAAAACATAATACATGTGTGAATACATAGACAAACATAGTGTCACTAGTATGCCTCTACTTGACTAGCTCGTGAATCAAAGATGGTTAAGTTTCCTAGCCATAGACATGAGTTGTCATTTGATTAACGGGATCACATCATTAGGAGAATGATGCGATTGACTTGACCCATTCCGTTAGCTTAGCACTTGATCGTTTAGTATGTTGCTATTGCTTCTTCATGACTTATACATGTTCCTATGACTATGAGATTATGCAACTCCCGTTTACCGGAGGAACACTTTGTGTGCTACCAAACGTCACAACGTAACTGGGTGATTATAAAGGAGCTCTACAGGTGTCTCCGATGGTACTTGTTGAGTTGGCGTATTTCGAGATTAGGATTTTTCACTCTGATTGTCGGAGAGGTATCTCTGGGCCCTCTCGGTAATGCACATCACTATAAGCCTTGCAAGCAATGTAGCTAATGAGTTAGTTGCGGGATGATGCATTACGTAACGAGTAAAGAGACTTTTCGGTAACGAGATTGAACTAGGTATTGAGATACCACGATCGAATCTCGGGCAAGTAACATACCGATGACAAAGGGAACAACGTATGTTGTTATGCGGTTTGACCGATAAAGATCTTCGTAGAATATGTAGAAGCCAATATGAGCATCCAGGTTCCGCTATAGTTTATTGACCGGAAACGTGTTTCGGTCATGTCTACATAGTTCTCGAACCCGTAGGGTCCGCACGCTTAAGGTTTCGCTGACAGTTTTATTATGAGTTTATGAGTTTTGATGTACCGAAGGAGTTCAGAGTCCCGGATGAGATCGGGGACATGACGAGGAGTCTCGAAATGGTCGAGACGTAAAGATCGATATATTGGACGACTATATTCGGACATCGGAAAGGTTCAGTGATTGGGTATTTTTGGAGTCTGGGAGAGTTACGGGAATTCCTATTGGGCCTTAATGGGCCATACGGGAAAGGAGAGAAAGGCCGCAAAGGGTGGCCGCACCCCTCCCCATGGACTAGTCCGAATTCGACTAGGGAGGGGGTGGGGGCCTTCCTTCCTTCTCCTTCTCCCTTCCCTTTCCTTCTCTCCTACTCCTTCTACTTGGAAGGGCTCCTAGTTCTACTAGGAAAGGGGGAATCCTACTCCCGGTAGGAGTAGGACTCCCCTAGGGCGCGCCATAGACAGAGGGCCGGCCCTCCCCCTCCTCCACTCCTTTATATACGGGGAGGGGGGCACCCCTTGGAAACACAACAATTGATCCCTTGGATCTCTTAGCCGTGTGCGGTGCCCCCCTTCCACCATAATCCACCTCGATAATACCGTAGCGGTGCTTAGGCGAAGCTCTGCGTCGGTAGAACATCAACATCGTCACTACGCCATCGTGCTGACGGAACTCTTTCCCGATACTTTGCTGGATCGGAGTCCGGGGAACGTCATCGAGCTGAACGTGTGCTAGAACTCGGAGGTGCCGTAGTTTCGGTGCTTGATCGGTCGGGCCTTGAAGACGTATGACTACATCAACCACGTTGTTATAACGCTTCCGCTTTCGTTCTACAAGGGTACATGGACAACACTCTCCCCTCTCGTTGCTATGCATCACCATGATCTTGCATGTGCGTACAATTTTTTTTTTGAAATTACTACGTTCCCCAACACTTCATCACTATTCAGATCCTTCACTTCAACAAGTGCATTAGATCCGCCACTTTGAAAAGTTCTATAATCACCCAGACGCTCTGCGCGCCATCTTTATTCCTACCCAGACTCGGTTGTCATGCCGGTCTTGTTGCGTCACAACCACACTACATCAGCCTCGTCGCTACATTAGCTGCGAAAGCATCTGGTTAACTCCTTCGAATACAATTTCAGCCACTTGGCTGGACATGCAATCTTTCACTCGGCTGCCCCGTGCGTCGTCACTTGGCCACGCCGCGCGTCGTCACTCAGCCACCCTGCGCATCACCACTTGGCTGGACACGTAGTCCTTCACTTGGCCACCTCGCGGATCCTCACTCGGCCGTCCCGCACGTCGCCACTCGGTTGTACACGTCTTCACCGCTTGGTCGCTCCGCGCGTCGCCTCTCGGTTGTGCATGCCTTCACCACATGGCCGCCCCGCGCATCACCACTTGGCTAGACACATAGTCCTTCACTCGGCCACCTCGCGCATCCTCACTCGGCCGTCCCGCACATCGCCACTCGGTTGTGCACGTCTTCATCATTCGACCACCTCACACATCCTGACTCGGCCACCCCGCGCGTTGCCACTCGGTTGTGCATGTCTTCACCACTTGGCCGCCCCGCGCGTGGCCACTCGGTTGTACACATGATCACCTCTCAGCCGCCTCGCGCATCACCAGCAGTTGGACATGTCTTTACCTCTACACTCCCAACACGGGAATGACTAAGTTACTCATATAATCAAACCTCATATCACACTCTGTAGCAAGCTTGCCTCTTTCGAGCATCACTCGGGGGCTACGCACAGCCGTTGGACATGCCGCCCTCAGGGATTACGCCCATTCAATCAACTCATTGATCATATCAGGAATATCTTTCTGACCATACATGCTTGGTCTGTCGAAAATCTATAAGGGTAGTACTGTCCACTCGGACGATCGCCCAAATCATTACCTAATGTCATCTTCAGGACTTTAAAAGGGTGAAAATGATGCTCCTCTATGGATACACTTGGCCCTTATCCTAGGCTCCAAGGCGTCAGTTTCACAAACTTGGATTCAGAGATGGCATGTGCTGGTGTTCCCCCGGATAATGAGTGGCCTCTCTTCGGAGAGTCAGCCCACACACTAGCCTCGCCACTCGGGTTTCATTGCACGTCCATGTCAGACCACTAGTCTATCTCCTCCGGGAGACATACGAGTGCCACCAAGTTTTTCCTTGCAGTCAACATACCCCGATCAGTCGAGAAGCACGTCCACTTGGACAAATACCCCTTTCATGCAAAAGGGTAAAAACGAAGCTCCTCTACTGATACAATGTACTCTTACAAATACCCCTTTCACACAAAATGTAATGGTCAATATAAGAAGTACTACTGGAACGATTACTCCCTGGAGTGTCCAGCTTTTTTCTACAGTCGGCAGTTTCAAAGCCGAATTCATTCACCATGCCGAGAGGATGAAGATTCACTTGCTTGAACGAGTTCCAGGTTGAATTTATTCCATGCCGAGTGCACGAAGATCAGTCCGACTGACTCAGTTCCATGTTGATCTTATTTACCATGTCAAGCGCCTGAGGATGCATCCGATTTACTCAATTCCAGACTAAAAGATATTTACCGTGTCGACTGCGTAGAGGTTTACCGGGAGACTTAAACCCTCTGCCCGACTCATCTTCTCCGACAGAGGCTCGGGGACTACACCCAGTGGGTGCACTCAGTGTGCCCCCACTGGAAGAGAACTCAGAAAGAAACATTTTGCTCGATGCAAGACCATCTCTGGATCATTCAAGTGCTACTCGACTTTCGAGTTGAGGAAGGTCAAGCTAGACCAGTACCAGATCCTCAAGTACTACTCGACCTCCGAGTCAGAGAGGAACAAGTTCTATCAGTACCAGCTAAGAATATTTTTAGTTCTCTCAGACCCCCGCCGACTGCCCGCAGTCGATGGCGGTCTCGGGGCCAACACGCAGTGGGTGTAGTAATCTCCACTTGGTACAGCCTGACCGGTCCAAGTGGCGAACAACGAACAAACAAGTTCTAAGGCTCCCGTCGGCTACCAAAAAAATTGCTATAAGGTGAGTTAAACGCTCCTCCGTGGACCTGTTTTGAGCCTTCTTCTAGGACTCAAAGTGTGAAACTCATAAGTTTGTATCTAGAACCGACTCATATTGACGTTCCTTCGGGATAAGAATGGCATCTCTCCGAGAGAGCAGTCCATGCGTCAATCTTGTTGCCCGGATTTAATGACACATCCATACTCTGATCACAAGTTAACCTCTTCCGAGAGATGATCGAATGTCACCAAGTTGCTCCTCGTGGGCACTTACCCCAGATCACTCGAGAAGCACAGTACCAGAATCCATTGAGATTTTGTTCAAACCTTGGTTGTCTGAAAGCACGATGACGGGTACCGAGTATTTCCGTAATCACTTGGGCCAAATTGTGTCTTTCACAAACTCATTCTGCAAAACCGCAATCGATTCGGGGGCTAATGTTGGGGATACACATAACAGGTAGGCCCACGAAGGGTCAGAATATCATAAAGCATGGGGTCCACACAGCATGTGGGTCTAGATAAATTTCATACATACATACTATCCACTCGGATGACCATCAAGTCACTCCGACGACAACAACCACTCGGAGCATAGCACTCCACTCAACCAACTCATTCCACTCGGAGCACATGATCTCACTCGGATATGCGAAGATAAGCAGTCGACAAGGCACTCAAAGCATCATCTTAGTAGTAGGCTGAGTTATGCCATTAACGCCCCCACTTTGTAACATAGGAGGTGAGGGGGTGGCGTACTCTATATAAGCCACCCCCACCACTAGACTAGGGGTTTTTTTCTTCCACCTCGCCCTCTTTCTCACCATTTAGCTTGAGGCATGGAGATCCGTTCTCCCCTCTCTCTCTCTCTCTCTCAAATATGCCATGTAATCTCCGGATACATACTTAGATAAAGAAAAGCCTCTCCGGAGCACGAGACATAGGGCTGTTATCTCCACCGTGAGAGGCCCAAACTCGATAAAACCACCGTGTCACCCATTTGCATCTCGATAGATCATGCTCTGTTACGCTATACCTTATTATTGTCGGAATCGTTCCCACGACAACTGCTACTTAGCAGTAGCGTGTTATCACTAGGAGCGCTACTGACAATATCAATGCCTATGACGACGGAGGATTAATGGCTCAACAGTATGAGTACTCAGGGTTTGAGCGTGATGAGTTGGTGCCTGGATTGCCGGAGTATGAACATATGATAGGCTCACTTCTATGAGCCAGCCGCCACTACAAGAGATATGTCAACTTCTGACCATCACTATTGGTCGCTGAAAGGTCATTGTTTTTCATTTACGACCTTTTTGTGACAAAAAATAGATGGTCAAAAGCTGACGGTCGTGTCGTGGGATTGTGTCGGGGAAGCTGATCGTGACCCACGAACACCTATGGGACCTGGCGGACCGAGTCCCTTGTGGTTCGATGGGGGGCGGAGAATGCACAAAGAGCGGATCGAGGCGATTCACACGAGCAGATTTACCCAACGGAGCTCTCCGAGAGATAATACTCCTCTGCTGCTTGGTTGATTGTATTGTGTTCTTGCTAGGGAGCAATGAGAGCTACAAAACCTAGCCTTGAGTGAGTGTGGTCTCGAATGAGTCGAATGAACTCAAGCGGGCGAACCCTTTCTCGTTGCCCTTGGGCCTCCTTTTATAGGTTCAAGGGGTCACCACAGTGGCAAGTAGACAAGGGTAAAACAGGAAAAACAGTGGTTGGTACACGCTTTATGCAAAGTGTCTGATGATCTATACCTAACTCTGATGGCAAGGGACAAGGGTGATAAATGCCCGTCCCTGTCGCCTGAACAGTGCAATAAGCACCGTCAAGTGCGCCTACGTTTGCCACGATGGTGGCTTGTCAGAATGCTTATCGCTGCTCCCCGCTGGCTGCACAGCTCCTTGACACGCGTGCCTGGAGTAGCCCCACGACGACACGTTGGCAGATGAGCTGGAGCGGAGATGAAGAGAGGTTGCCTGCCGTGGCAAGCGCCTCGCCGCGGCAAAACCCTTGTCGCACTCGGAAGCTTGTCGCTCACCGAGCCTTCCCGGCAAGCTCCTCTTGCCGGGGCCTTGTTTCCTTTACGCCTTGAGTGGCCTTCCCGGCAAGCTCCTCTTGCCGGGGCCTTGAGTACTTTGTTCTTGAATGGCTCCAAAGGAGCCGCTGAGGACCTTGGCGGTCACCAGGCCAGCCCTGCGCTGGTGCTGCTGTTGCCCGTGCGAAGTTCGGGATACTAGGGTACCCTACTCTAGTACACCGGCAGAGCCCCCGGGCTGGGCCACACGGCGCCGAGCTCTGTTGGGCGGGCCCAAAAGCGAGTGCACGGGCACGCTGCGCCTAGATTGCGCAGTTATTCGCCTCGGACCCACCACGTCCCCCACGAACGGCACGTTCCGGACGTGGCGTCGTGGGAGAGATCGTGGGGGCTTTCTTTAATGGGAAAAGCGGAACGCCCGCCCCCTCTCCCTCCCTATAAGAAGGGGGAACAGGGGCATAACGCCCACTTGCCATTGCTGTCACATCAAAAACCACCGCCGCTCCCCCTTCTTCTCAAGTCCAAAGAGAGCGACGCTCCGCCCCCTCCCCATTGCCACCGGCGCCACCAACGCCGTCGGATTCCTCCACCACCTCCGCCATGGCTCCGAAAGCCGACAAGGGCAAAGGGGTGAAGTCGGCCGAGGCGCAGCGGCTCGCGGCGCTGCGGAAGGAGCGGGCCCTCTTCGATCCCCTGCTCGACGCGAAGGAGATGCGAGAGCTGTATTACCTCTTTCAGTCGGCGGAGACGCGGCGCATCCGCGCACGAGGGTGATCTCCGCCGCCACATCCGAGAAGGTTTCCGTCGGGTACCCTTTCTTCGCGCTTCTCTTCCACTGCGTGCTCTGCCCGCCCTTTTCCGAATTCTTTTGCGACGTCATGAACACATATGGCCTCCGCCTCCTTGATTTCACCCCAGCGCCGTCCTCACCATGGCGTTTCGCACACCTCTGCGAGAACTTTGTCGGGTCCACCCAAATGTAGCACTTTTCGCCATTACTTCATGCCCAGCGTAGAGAGGAGAGCCGCTGTCGGAGGGATTGCATGGATCTCGGGATCGGCAAGAAGGAAGCATATCTTGACGGAGAGCTGCGTAGCAAGTGGGAGGAGTGGAGAGCCGATTGGTGTTGGATTATAGAGGAGGACCCACAGCCTTTCACTGCCTGTGCCAAACTCCCATAGTCTTGGCAGCGATTGCAGCAACTTGGCGCCGGAGGATGCCAAGTTGAAGATTGCCGTGACCCGGATCTTGCGCCTCAGGCATGCCGGGCTTACCGTAGGAGCTGTTGGCGCGGACTTTCTTTGCCGCCGCATCGCGCCCTTGCAGGAGAGGGGGAGGCCTGCTTGGGAATTCCAAAACGCGGCGGACATCATGAGGCTGCGTCCGGGACTCAATTGGAACTTCACCGTCTTGGAGCTGGATGCCATGCTGCGGGAGCTGTTCAAGCCTGATGCAGATCACCCCGAGTGGTTCATGTTGCCGAGGGGAGTCGTGCCTTTGTGCAACAACTCGTCGCTTGACCGCATCCGCGCGATGATGCCGCCAGCGATTCCCATGGAATCGTTCCAACAGCATGAGCCCACCGATGACGTCGTGCAGCGGTTCTTCGACAACTTGGAAGAAGTGCCGATCCGTGCCGACGAGCGAAGTGGCTCACCCGCGACACCACCGAGCAAGAGATGGCGCGCAACGCCACAAGGTTGGAGGAGGCGGCAGAAGCTGCTGCCGCCGGCGTGTTTGGGTTTACTGTCGAGGAGGCAGAGGCAGCCGAGGCGGCAAGCCTTGCCGATCGAGAAGAGTTCGCCGGTGAGGAGGAGCAGGCCGAGCCCGACGCTGAGCCGAACGAGCCTGCCGGGGGCGCCTCCCCTCCGCCGTCAAGTAGCTTGCCGCGGGAGGAGCCTGCGGCCCCGCCAAGAAGACGCCTCCGCAAGACCGGAGAAGTGCCGGGGCGGCAAACGGGCCAACAGCCACCTCGCCGCCCGACGCGCTCCACCGCGGCAAGCACTGTTGCCGCGGGAGCGCCTCATGCCGCCACAACAACGGGAGCGGGGCCTTCTGGAGCCACGGCCCCCGCACCCGCCAAGCGTCCGAGGGAGCCTACTCCTCCAGCTTGTCGCACCGGAGCGGAATTTGACTTCTCCGCTCTCAGCTCCGAGGAAGAAGAGGAAGAGTAAGATCTTGTCGCTGCTACTTGTAATTCTTCAATTTACTGCTTTGTCTTGTATTTGACTTGCTTCATTCTGAGCTCTTTCATTTTTCAGGACGCTGGCTCAGAGGGCGTCGAAGAGGGCCAAGACTCCGGTGGTTGTCGTTGAAGACGATTCCCCTGTGGCGACAGGAGGTGCGTCTGAGACTCCCTTGCCGGATCCGGCGACCCTTCATCAGAGCAGCCCCCATCACAGCCCCCAGCGTAAGTATTTGATTCATTTCTTACGGTTAGGTTTGCTTGGGTACTCCTTCTTTACTGATTTCTGGCTTGTTGATTTGTGTAGGAGCAGAGCAGCCCCACCAGGAGGCCCCGGAAGTCACTCCCGAAGTTCTGCTTGCTTCAACTACGCCGCCGAGGGAGAAATCTCTGGCGAGGGAGCGCTCTCCGGCAAGGGAGGCTTCTCCAACAAGGGGAGCTTCTCCGACAAGGGGCAGCGCCGACGACCCTCCGGTGGTGGAGACCGCGGCTACAGATCCCATTACAGGTAATCTTCTTGACTGAAAATTTCCCTTGGGTTCCTTTTCTTTTGTTCTTCTTTTCGAACATTTGCTTGACTTGTTCTTTCTTTCTCTGATCATCAGATCCATCCGCCGGAGAGCCGATGGAGACAGAGGTTGCCAGCGAGGAGGACGCTCGCGGCAACAATGACGACGCCGCCAACATGGAGGAGGATGCCGGCGCCGACAGGTCTGCTGGCGAGGAGGCCGCCAAGGCTGCTGGTGCAGAGGCTGGTGAGGGTCAGTGGTCGTCTTGGCAACCTCGAGGCCCGCAGGGCGCCAGCGCCACGCCGACCGCCGATCCCTCCGCCATCGATGCAGCACCAGGCTCCGAAGAGCCCCAACCCGGCGCCTATCTGAAGGCCGGCGACGGTGTCTTCATCAAGCTTCCATGGGCGTCGAGCTCCAGGGCGCCGGTCGAGGGAGAGACCTTCGACGTGGAGCTGCTCGCCTCCGCTGGGCTGTCACTGGTTAACGTGCCAAGCAGCAGCAGTGGCGAGTCTGAGGAGGAGCAGCTGCTGAAGAAGCTGCTGTAGCTCTACCGCGCCCGACAAGCCAAGCTGGAGTCGCGGGAAGCACTTGTCGTGAGGGCGGGAGCCGACATGGAGAAGCGCGCAGAAGAGCTTCGGCGCGCCAACAAAGAGACTCTCCGGGACATAGCAGAAGCGCGGGAGCAACTTTCCGAAGAGCGCACGGCCTTCATCTTGGAGAAGGCCGAGGTCGAGGAGCAACAAAGGCTCGCCGGTGAGAAGCTCTCTGCGCAAGAAGGCGAGTTGGCGCAGCGGAAGATCAACCTCGACAGCTACGAGGAAGACCTTGCCGCGCGCGAGCAATCAATTGGCGGGGCACTCCAGGAGGCAAAGGACGCCGACCGCGGCTGCCGAGGCCGCCAAGAAGGAATTAGAAACGAGGGTGGCGCAGCTGGAGGCCACCCTCCAGAAGAGCGGCGAGGAGGTCATGGGCTGAAGCCTTGGCCGAGAAGGACGCCTACACTCTTGGTGAGTTGCAGGTCGTTTTTTGAGAAGATCAAAGAGCTCGGCGCCGCCAAGGACTCCAAGGCAGATCTGGGCTGAAGCCGACCACCTTGGCGGAGGCGCTGGGCGACGCCAAGGAGGCGAAGCGGGCCTGTTGAGAAGATCAAAGCCAGCGAGGAGCTGCTGGCGAACGCTGTGACCGCCCAGAATACTCTCAGGGATAGCGTGATGCACCGGACGGAGGGTCTTGTGGATACTGCCGCCGCCATCCATAATGAGCTGATGGAGCTGGGGATGGTGGACCTCGGGTACTCCACCGACGAGCGCCTTCAACCCAGCGCCAAACTCAGCCTGTTCTTCAAGGGCGTGTTGACGGGTCTCCAGCGGCTCCGGGAGGAGATCCCAAAGCAGCTGGCCGACGAGTCGCGCCAAATCTGTGCCGGAGCCCTTCAGAAGGTGCTGATGAAGGTGGCCTTCCGCAATCCAGGCGTCAACTTCACCAACGTCCTCAAGTCCCTGCCGCCGACTGCTGACGTCGAAGCACTCAAGGCCCTTGTCGCACCCATCGTGGACAGGGTGAGCGGAGTCAAGAGGCTTGACGGCGACCGCGTGGACTAGGCCGCCAAGTTTATCTTTCCCTTGTCGCTGCAGATCATGTTTAGGAGAACAATCTATTAGATCTGCGACAAGTTATTTTGTAATATACTCTATCTTAGGCAACGATTGCAATGTTATTCCCTTTACTTGATTTCTTCCTTTGTATGTTTGTGCCCTGCGCTTTTAGGGAGCTTGTCGGTGCGAGCACCTTTGCCGCGAGCGCTGAGTGCGGGACGTCAGCAGCCTGCTGGCGATGCTGCCTCCGACAAGCAACCTTGTCGCAACTAGTTGCAGCGCACTTAAGTTGTTGAGCGGACTCGAAACAAAGTAAGGGTGCGACTAGCTACGAGTTGGTCCCTACGCGCACAGGTTTTCCATACAAAGTACTATCATTCGAGGAAGATAACTTAAGAATTTTAAAAACTGATTGCTCAAATTTTGGCAACTTAGCTTTTCTGTCGTTTGCTTCCCGGCAAGGCGATACTTCCTCGAGCGACACTTGGTGGCCCACACCATTATCTTCTCCTTCCCCGGTTTAACTTGTGGGTGGATGAACCTTCCTTTCTTATGAGAAGAAAGAAGAGAAAATAAAGTTATGGAGCCTAGTGGCTCGTTATTGCTTACCGGGTGTGGATGCTACACAAAATGTCAGATGATACATGCAAAATAATGATGAAAGCATGAAATTGACAAGTTGTGCGCAACACATAAGCTTTACTGATGCACGGGGTCTGCGCCCAGCTTTGTACAAAGGATTACATGCAACAGCGGCAAGACTTGTACAAAAGGGTGGTTGCGGAACAGGTTCCGGCATCGCGCTCTATGGGTAAAACTTACGGAGATGCTCTATATTCCGGAGTTGCTCATCGAACGCCATCTTCGGTCTCAAAGGCGGACAGCGCCGAGCCTAGTGACTCGTTTCACCCGATAAGGGCCTTCCCACTTCAAGCGTCAACTTGTTGGAATTCTTGGCGGATTGAGCGCGCCGAAGAACAAGGTCGCCTTCCTCGAAGCTTCGGCACTAACTGCGGCTATGGTAGCGGCGCAAAGCTTGTTGGTAACAAGCAGCTCGACAAAGCAACTGAAGGCGATCCTCCTCAAGGAGCAGCGTGTCATCTTGTCGCAGCTACTCTTGCTCAAGCTCATCATAGCGAGTACTCGAGGTGATCCATTATCTGAGTTCCGTGGGGAGAACTGCCTCTGCTCCATAGACTAGAGCGAAAGGTGTCTGGCCAGTGGCTCGATTTGGTGTCGTCCTGATCGACCAAAGAACCACCGGCAGCTCCTCAATCCAGTTTCTTCCGCACTTGCGCAGCCTGTCAAAAGTTCTGGTCTTGAGTCCCCGCAGCACTTCAGCGTTTTCCCTCTCTGCTTGACCGTTGCTCCTCGGATGAGCAATGTAAAAGCAGACCTTGGCGCCAAGATCTTGGGCGTCTTGCATGAAGGTGCGACTTCGTGAATTGGGTGCCGTTGTCGGTGATGATCCGGTTAGGTATCCCAAAGCGGCAAACAATTGACTGAAGAACTTGATCGCCGACCGTGCTGTCACCTTCCTCACTGCTTCCACTTCCGCCACTTTGTGAACTTGTCGATTGCGACGTACAAGTACTCAAAGCCCCGACAGCTTCGGGGAAGGGGCCAGGATGTCGAGCCCTCGGACGAAAATGGCGGGATAAAGGGATCGTCGGAGAGCTTGGGCTGGCTGGTGTATCTGTGTTGAATGGGCCGCACGCTTCACACTTGGTTACTTGTGCGATTGCATCTGGAGGGCTTTCGGCCGAAGAAACCTTGCCGGAAAGCTTTGCGGCAAGTGCTCTTGCGCCAATGTGGTGACCACATATGCCTCCGTGTATCTCTCGCCAACAGCTTCATCCATCTTCGGCAAATACACTTCAATTTCACACCGTTGAGTCTTCTTACATGCAGGATGTTGTCAACAAACTGGTACATACTTGACTGCCGGGCTACTCTTTCGCTTCTTCTTGCTCTTGGGAAGTTCCCTGTCTCAAGAAAATGGATGATCTGCTGCGCCCATGTTGGAGCTTGCGGCTCGACAACAAGGACTAAAGGCACATCTGCCGCTGCTTGAAGCGTCGACTTCTCACGGCAAGAACCTGCGGTTCGGCCGAGCTAGATGATCCCGGCAAGCTTGCCGAACAAGACTTTTCGGAGCGTCTGCTTTGAAGCAAACCCTAGGGCTTGTCGGAGCAGACTGCTCCTCGGCGATATCTGTGTTGATTTTGAGGACCCTCTTGGCGGCGGCTTCGAGGGAGCTCTGCCGGAAAGTAGTCACCAGAAACCAAGTTCCTCTTCTTGCTTTGTCCGGTCGATGGTGTTACAGTTGGTTGAGTCAGCTTGAGCACAAAATTCCTGGTTCCATTGAGTAACTTGAGTGCAGCACACTTTGTGAGCCATCAGCAATATCATTACGAGCTCTTGGAACATGTTCCATTTGCAGGCCTTCAAAGTGTTCTTCTAGCTTTCTCACTTCATCAATGTAGGCTTCCATCAACGGACTCTGATAATCTTTGTTTACTTGGCGGACGACAAGCTGCGAGTCACCCCTGACGATAAGCCTCTTGATCCCAAGGTCCATTGCAATCCTGAGACCGGCAAGCAAACCTTCATACTCTGCAATATTATTCGTTGCTTGCTCCTTGGGAAAGTGCATTTGGACTATGTATTTAAGGTGCTCTTCGGTGGGTGCGATAAGCAGCACGCCGGCACCGGCGCCTTGCAGCGAGAAGGCACCGTCAAAATACATAAGCCACTCCTTATTTGCTTCCTTGACGGGGATGCTCGTCTCTGGAATTTCTTCATCTTGCGTTGGCGTCCATTCTGCTATAAACTCTGCCAATGCTCTGCTTTGGATAGTTGAAGTGCTTTCAAACTTGAGGCCAAAGCTTGACAGTTCCAGTGCCCACTCGACAATCCTGCCTGTTGCTTCTGGATTTTGCAATATCCTCTTCAGGGGAAAGCGAGTGACAACTGTTATCTCATGTGCTTGGAAGTAATGGCGCAGCTTTCTCGAGGCCATGAGGAGGCAAAAGCAGCTTCGCACACCTGAGTACCTTAACCTAGCCCTGCGAGAAGGCCCGACAAAGTAGACGGGCGCTGCACCATCCTTTTCTATATCTTGTCGCAATCTGCATGCAGATCCGTCCTTATCGGGACGAGCTTGGCGGCGAAGCCCCCTGCTTGTCGCTGGATGTACCTGCCTCGGTTGCCGGCTCATCATCTGCCTCCCTTTCCGCTACTAACGCAGCACTAACCACTTGATTGGTTGCCGCTATGTACAGCAGCAACTTCTCTTGTGGCCTAGGTGCGACAAGTATTGGAGTGGAGGACAGGTACCTCTTTAAGTCCTGTAGTGCAGCCTCCGCTTCGGGAGTCCATTCCATTGGACCTGCCTGTTTCAAAATCTTGAAAAATGGCAGGGCGCGCTCAGCTGACTTAGAGATAAACCTGCTGAGAGCAGCCACGCAACCGGCAAGCCTTCTTACATCCTTGACGCGCTTTGGTGCTTCAATCTGCTCAATGGCCTTAATCTTGTCGGGGTTGGCTTCAATTCCCCTACGAGACACGAAGAACCGAGAAGCTTGCGGAAGGGACTCCAAACACACACTTCTCGGGGTTGAGCTTGAGGTTGATCTTGCGCAGATTTGCAAAAGTCTCATCCAAATCTTGAACCAGAGTTGCTTTGTCCTTGCTCTTGACCACTATGTCATCCATGTAGGCTTCTACATTTCTATGCATTTGGGGCTCAAAAGCATCGTGGACCACTCTTGCAAACGTTGAACCAGCATTCTTCAAACCGAAGGGCATCCGTATAAAACAGTATGTGCCACATGGTGTAATGAATGCGGTTTTTTCATCATCCTCTTCTGCCATGAAGATCTGATGATATCCGGAGTATGCATCAAGAAATGAAAGCAAATCACATCCAGCTGTGGAGTCAACAATCTGGTCGATACGTGGCAAGGGAAATGGGTCTTTGGGACAAGCTTTATTAACATCGGTGAAGTCAATACAAAGTCTCCATTTCCCGTTTGCCTCGCGTACAACTACCGGATTGGCCAACCACGTGGGATGGAGAACTCCTCTGACAAGGCATGCTGCTTCCAGCTTCTTGATCTCTTCTGCTATGAATTCTTGGAGCTCCACTGCCTGCTTCCTGACTTTTTGCTTGACGGGCCGCGCATGAGGACAGACAGCTAGGTGGTGCTAAATCACTTTCCTGGGAACGCCGGGGATGTCAGACGGTTGCCATGCAAACACGTCGACATTCGCCCGCAGAAAGCAACGAAGCGCTTCCGTATTTAGGGTCAAGCGTGGGCGATGGTGAAAGTACCACCAGTGCCGTCCTCCTTGGCGGGCACCTTCTTGGTCTTGGTGGAGCTGCCATCATTTTCTTGCACTTGCGGTGGAGCTCGATGGTGCGTCCTCGGCGGTAGCGCAGCACTCGAAGAGGTGCGCTTGCCGAGTGGGCATCGAGCTCTTGCGGACTTGGTCTTCTTCTTCCCCAGGAGCTTCGGTGGCGGGTGATTTGCTATCTGTCGCATCTGCTGCATCCCGGTAAATCTTGTCGGTGCAGATAAGTGCATCTTTCTTGTTGCCATGTACAGAAATGACACTTATCGGGCCGGGCATCTTGAGTAGGTTGTATGCATAATGAGAGGCTGCCATGAACTTGGCAAGTGCTGGACGGCCAAGTATTCCATTGTAGGGCAATGGGAAATCGGCAACGTCGAATGTGACCCTCTCAGTCCTGAAGTTTAGCTCACTGCCAAATGTTACCGGCAATGTGACCTTCCCTTTCAGCTTGCTCCTTCCTTGGTTGATTCCTTGGAAAGTTCCAGTCTCTTCGAGCTCGCTGTCAGGGATCTGAAGCTTCTGGAGCACTGCAGAGGAAATCAGATTCAAGCCGGCCCCACCGTCAACCAACATCTTAGTGACCTTGAGGTTGCGGATGGTTGGTGAGACCAACATCGGCAAGCACCCGACCGCAGTTATGCGATCAGGGTGGTCCTCAATGTCAAAGATGATGGGCGTGCTGGACCACTTCAGAGGCCTACGTGACTCTATGGATGGTTCTGCTGCATTAACCTCACGCATCCATTGCTTGAGTTGGCGGTGCGAGGTATGCAGAGAAGCACCACCGTCAACGCAGAGGACCTCCGTTGCTTTCTGAAACTCCTGCTCATTAGCTTCATCGTCTTCCATGTCTTCGTCGTCATCATCGTCTTCATCCTTGTCGCGGCCGTGGGGAGGTATGTCTCCTTGCCGCTGCTTGGCCTTGCCGCGGCGTCCTCCCCGGCCGGGTCTCTTCTTGCTAGCTGCCACAGCACCTTCTTGGGCCTTCTCCTTGTCTCGCCGCTCGTACTCGGCCTTCTGTAGTTCAACGAGCTGCTCGACTTTCTTGCAGCTCTGGAGATCGTGGCCCTTGGTGCGGTGAATCTTCTGATCTTGTTTGTTGAGCTGTATGCGGCTTGTCGGCGGCCGCCACAGCTTGGCGGTCGGTGTCAGCGGCAACCTCCTTGCCGGAGCCGCCGACCTTGGCCTTCTTGGCGCCACCTCCATTGCCGGACTGCTCGACAACTAGTACCTCTTTGCTCTTCTTCTTTCTGTTCTTCCGCCGCCGGCTCTTCTTTACCAGGGCGGTCTCTTCACTGTCAGATCCTGCTCCAACGTTCTCTCCTGGGAGCCTTCTTCCTTCTTCAGCACGTGCACACTTGTCGGCCAAGGCATACAACTCACTGACGTCCTTGACTTTACACATCGCCATCTCCTCCCTCATCCTGCGGTTCCGCGCGTTCGATGAACGCGCTGATCACATGGCGGGGTGGACATACGGGATGTTATAGTGCACACGGTTGAATCTCTGGATGAACTTGCGGGGACTCTCCTTCCTTCAGGCGCAGCAGGTGAAGGTCACTCTCTTGGTCATGAGGCTTGTGGCCGGCTGTGAAGGCGCCAACAAACTGATGGCACAAATCTGCCCAAGAAGATATGGAGCTGTCCGGCAAGTGCATGAGCCAAGATCGGCGTTTGGCTTGAGCACCGAGGAAGTAGTTGGCAGGATCTTGTCATCTCGTCCCCGCAGCTGCACCGCAATGGTGTAGATCTTTGAGGAACTCCGATGGGTGTGTCCTGCCATCGTACTTCTCTGGCACATCTGGCTTGAAGTTTTTCTTGTCGGGCCACTGGACTTGCCGCAGCTCACGAGTGAACGCAGGGCAACCTACCCTGGCGCATGCATGTCAACAGCGGGCCTGGCGCACTAGTCGGATTGACGCCGCGCTTCTCTTCGGCGCTCGATGCGAGTTCGAGCGTCTTCCTGTTGCCGTTCCTTAAGAACTTGGCGCTGATCACGGCGAGCTCGTGGATCCGACGACGCGGTGGAGTCGCTGTCGAGGTGGATCCGAGGAGCTGGTGATCTTGGCCTTCTGGCTGGGGAGTGCATGGTGGTTGCACCCCCGCAGGTCTCGTCGCCACCGGCTCGTGCCTTGTCGTCACGCCGCGGCAAGGACGCAGTTGGTTGCCGCGGAACGTCGACATTGGCAAAGCCGATGAGACTCTGGATGGTGGCCCTCCATTCGTCGACCTTGTCGGCCGTCGGAGGATAGTCTAGAAGCAGTTGAGCTCTCGCCAAGGCTTCTGCTGGACTGGTGGGTAGCAATGGCATACGGAGCGAGGAACGGGATGTGCTCGGACTTCTAACCAAGTTAGGAGGAGCATCATCCCGTCCAAGCGATCGTACTCCGCTCGTACCAGCATGCTGACGTGCATGCGGGTCTCGAGGGCCTCGGGAGCCTCCAGCTTGGCCTTGATCTATCGAACGTATGGTGCTGCGAGCACCATGACGCTGCCGGTCCCGTGCCTCCTGGGACGGACGCGGTACGTATTCGGACGCCGAAGCTTGCGCCGCCTTGTCCTTGGACCTGGCGGCGTCATGGGCTCCTTCGACGACGCCCGCTCCTCCGCCAGCGTCTTCCCCACCACTCGTCATCTCTGGTGGTGGTGGGATTGATGCGGACGGCTCTGCTGCCGCCGAAGCCTTCTTCTTCGGTGGCATGTTGACGAAGATGATGGAGAAGTTGCTCGTGTGAGCGCCTGATCGGATTCACACAGCCTCGACGCCCCTACCTGGCGCGCCAAAGATGTCGGGGAAGCTGATCGTGACCCACGAACACCTATGGGACCTGGCGGACCGAGTCCCTTGTGGTTCGATGGGGAGCGTAGAATGCACAAAGAGCGGATCGAGGCGATTCACACGAGCAGATTTACCCAGCTTCGGAGCTCTCCGGAGAGATAATACTCCTACTGCTGCTTGGTTGATTGTATTGTGTTCTTGCTAGGGAGCAATGAGAGCTACAAAACCTAGCCTTGAGTGAGTGTGGTCTCGAATGAGTCGAATGAACTCAACCGGAGCCGAACCCTTTCTACGTTGCCCTTGGGCCTCCTTTTATAGGTTCAAGGGGTCACCACTGGTGGCAAGTAGACAAGGGTAAAACAGGAAAAACAGTGGTTGGTACACCGCTTTGTACAGTGTACAGTGATCTATACCTAACTCTGACGGCAAGGGACAAGGGTGATAAATGCCCGTCCCTGTCGCCTGAACAGTGCAATAAGGACCATCAAGTGCGCCTCCGTTTGCCACGATGGTGGCTTGTCAGCGCCGCTTATCGCTGCTCCCCGCTGGCTGCACAGCTCCTTGACACGCGTGCCTGGAATAGCCCCACGGCGACACGTTGGCGGATGAGCTGGAGCAGAGATGAAGAGAGGTTGCCTGCCGCGGCAAGCGCCTCGCCGCGGCAAAACCCTTGTCGCACTCGGAAGCTTGTCGCTCACCGAGCCTTCCCGGCAAGCTCCTCTTGCCGGGGCCTTGTTTCCTTTACGCCTTGAGTGGCCTTCCCGGCAAGCTCCTCTTGCCGGGGCCTTGAGTACTTTGTTCTTGAATGTCTCCAAAGGAGCCGCTGAGGACCTAGGCGGTCACCAGGCCAGCCCTGCCGCGGGGTGCTGCGACTGCCCGTGCACGAGTTCGGGATACTAGGGTACCCCTACTCTAGTACACCGACAGATTGTCACGGCAGATGTCCTCTTGCAAGGACTTAGTCGTGGAGCCATCGCAACTATGAAGCTTAAAGGGGTTAATCGGGACAAAGGACACGAGAGATTTATACTAGTTCGGCCCCTTACGGTGAAGGTAAGGCCTACGTCTAGTTGGGTTGGTATTGCTTGATGTTTCGATGACCAGGCAGCGAGATATGCTATGCCCGGTTCTCGATGAGTTGTTTTCTTGTCCCTAAGCCGTCGGCGGGTCGTCCCCTTATATACACGGGTTGACGCCCTGCGGCCTACAGAGTCCCTGCCGGCTCATAGGCAGTGTCCGGCTCGGTGACTAGTTAATTCTACCTTATATTACAAGTCATGTCATCATGGCGGTTTATCACTATGGGCCTTAAGCCGCCTGTGGGCCTTAGACCCTTTATTGAACCGCCATCTTCGTGCTTGGTCTTGGGCTTCTTTCTGATGAGTCTTATTTGCGTAACACGGCCCCTCCTGGGCGGCTTACACAAATAGTTATATCCCCAACATTAGGCCCCATATTGATTTGAAACGGTTCATGTAAATCTTAAAAAACCTTAAGAAATAAACCTTCAGCCTTCTGCCTGTGCAAAGGTTTTTAACCCGCCATAACGTCATCTTCTGGATCCGGTTTAACCCACCGTGACGTCATTTTTACTTAAATTCATATTTTACACCGCCATATCCTCCAACGGATCTTTGCTTTTACTGACCGTTCCGAAAACCGAGGCGTCGGGGCCGCTGGATAATGATGTTTGGTCTCCTCGTTTCTCGCGCCGTCTCAGTCGGTCTTCCCTTATAAATAGGCACGACCTAGATCTTCCATTCTACTCCCTTTCGGTCATCCTCTTCCTCTCGCTGTGCATCGTCCGCCCGAGCTCCGCCGCCGCCGCCATCAAGCTCCTCATCTTCACCGACTCAGGCCGCTGCATCAACCCGAATCTGACCAGAAATCAACGGCGAACTTCCGCAGCCCGTCCACATCCGTAAGTTCCCTTCTTTTCCTTTCTTAGATCTGTATTGGAGCTTCTTCGAGTTCGTCGGTGTTCATCACTGCCCGCGGCGAACCCTTATGTTCTTCACCTTTGATGCCCTCTTCAGATCGTTGAATAATATAAAACTGCTGCAGTGACTGTTTTACGTTTATCTCGAACATAGACATATCTCTTTTTCTTTTGTTCAGAGGCTTCCTTCGAGTGGATGAACTTCCCTGTACTGATTTTAGGTCTAGAAAATTTTCCTTTTTAGAACGACCGTTTGATCCAAAACAATCACTGCAACTTGTGAAATCAGTTTGTTCCACACTTAGTCAAAAACTGCCTCTGTTGAATTTGTTTAACCATGGTAATCTATGTAACCGGTTTATGACAACACTGATTGCCAGCCTTGCTTGCTTCCGGCGACTTTAAGAAGATTTAACTGCCCTTGATACCTATAGCGGCTTAAATATCATTGCGTAGTTACCTATATGTCATTAGGCCCCATCTTAAGCCGCCATTTGAATAGACTTAAAAATACTTTCCTTCTGGGTTAAAATTGAACTGGAGCTTCTTATTTTGTCATAGGTTTCAATTTGCCTAATGCCTCCCAAGGCTCCCAAACCTCCGGTGACATGCAACTGGGTCAAGTCCATCGTTACAGAAAGCACCTTGTCTGATTTTGTGAAATCCGGCCATCTGCCCAAGAAAGAGATCATGTCTTGTCGCGCTCCTAACCCGTCAGAGGAGAAGCCTCAACCCAAGGAGGGGGAGGTGATCGTGTTTACTGATCACATGAACCGGGGCTTCGCTCCACCCGGTTCAAAATTCTTCAGGCATGTTTTGCATTTCTTTGATCTCAGACCCCAAGACATCGGCCCCAATTCCGTGTCAAATATTTGCAACTTCCAAGTCTTCTGCGAGGTCTACCTTGGAGAAGAACCCGGCTTACTTTTATTCAGAGAATTGTTTTACTTAAACCGCGAGCGAGCAGCATAAGCGGGCCCGATCTGGAACTTGGTGGCATCTCGATTCAGCGGCGGAGAGACTGCCTGTTTCCTTATGCTGAACTGCCGAGTCATCCAAAGGATTGGAATCAGACATGGTTTTACTGCCAGGATACTTCTCTGGCTGAGGAAAATCCTCTACCCGGCTTCCGCGCCTTGCGCCTTGAATCCAACCACCCGCTGCCGGATAAACTGACTGCTGTTGAACGCCTGCCACTTGCTCCCACCATTAGTAAAATCAAAGCTCTTTTGGGAAATGGCTTAGATGGCATTGACCTGGTCCGAGTCTGGGTCACTTGGCGAGTGATTCCGTTAAGCCGCTGCCCTGGCTTAATGTGCACCTACTCAGGTGAGAAAAATGACCCACTTAGTCAGGTGAGAAAAATGACTTACCAGATGATGTGGTGGAGGCTACGACTCAGACGTTGTTGAAAGAGGGCACAGTGACTAGTAATGCCTTTGGCTTACTTCCTTTCTGCAAGAAGAACCCGGCCCCTGCAGTAAGTCATCAACCTCAATAACTTACTTCTTACTGTGTTATACCTTGCTTTTACTCATAACCCCTTTTAATTTTTCACAGGCCGATGCTAACTTCTGGAAGGTCAAGTATAACCATGAGGCATCCAAACAAGCCAGAGCGGCAAAAAGAGCGAAAGGAAAGCCGCCAAGACTGGAACTTCGAAGAAGAGGAAGCCAAGCACTTCAGATATGTTTAAACTTGACGATACTGATGATGATGATGAAGAGGTAACTTTTTAACTCCCTTGACTCTTTATCATCACCTTGCTGACGTTAAATCTTTTCAGGAAGATACGGGGAACGACCAAGCCGTCGAGGAAGAGGTAACTATAATCTCCTCTGACTCCGAGCCCCTATCGCGTCAGAAAATTCGAAGAGTAACCCGGGAAGTAAGATTTTTACATCCTTTGTCTTACCAAGATCCTCAATTTCTTTTGAAGCAACAGCAATTTGAAAGCCGGAGGCAGACCCGGACCAGCAAGGATGTAGAGCTCTCCTCCGGCTTACCTGACATAACCAGGAAGCTTCAGACTGAGGTTATCTCCGATTTACGTTCTGCTTTTCCTTTGGCGGGTTTAATTCGTCAACCTCTCAATTCATCTGACTCCAATTATCAGGATACCTCTCCTTCCTCCGGCGAGTCTATGCAATCTAACATGTCGGTCGTCAAAACTGCCCCTGGGTAATGTAATTTTGTTTATCTCATGCCTTACCTTACTCATGCTTTTGTACTCATCCTTCTGCCTTTATCCACAGCGTGCAAGTGAAACCCAGTAAGAGGGCAAAAAAGAGTAAGCCGTCCCAAGACCCGGTAGCGACTGAACCGGAGCTTGGCACGGCTGCTCCTGAAAGTTCTACCCATCAGCTGCCGCCTGAACCAGCCTATGATATTCTAGCACCATCCTCTGATCCACCCGCGGAAGATACTCTCAACAGCTCTGATAACCCGGAAGCGCCTAGCCCGGCCAAGACAATTGATGCGGAAGTTGAGATTCTGAAGACTCAGTTTGTTGAGCCGGGACATCCCACTGTCCTTGCCAAGTGCTCTGCCAAGGAGGAGTTTCTGGAACGCCGAAAGGCCAAGCTAGACATTGCTGACTATACTCATTTGAGCATTGGAGAGATAGTCTCTGGCTATATCAATCAAGTGCATAGCAGCCGTGACCTGGAAATTGACATGGTGAAGCAAATACAACAAAAATCTGAGGTATAACTTATGCTGCTTTTCTTAATCATACTTACTGTATCAGCCCCCAAGTCTATTTCTTATGAATAAATATGCTGTAGACTTAGGAACCTTCTTAGCACTGCTTTGTCCGGTTTAGAAAGAAGATATTTAACCCAGTTGTAACATGATACCTTGAACTTGTGATACACATTAGCCCCAAAGTGTCAAGTACCTTTGCTTGCAAAGTGCTTGGGACTTAATTTCCATGAACCGGCATTGTAAGTTTAAAATTCTTCAGCATACATTAGCCCCCAAGTGTCAAGTATCTTTGCTTGCAAAGTACTTGGGACTTAACGTTGTCTTACCATGATTCATGCAATATGATAAATACCCCATCTTGTTATCCTCGATGGCAACAATACAATACGTGCCTTGCAACCCTTTCTGTCACTGGGTAAGGAATCCGCAAGATTGAACCCAAAGCCATGCACTTCTCCCATTTCAAGAACTACCAATCTAGTTGGCCAAACCAAACGGATAATTCGAAGAGACTTGCAAAGATAACTCAATCATACATAAAATAATTCAGAGAAGATTCAAATATTATTCATAGATAAGCTGGATCATAAACCCACAATTCATCGATCTCAACAAACACACCGCAAAAAGAAGATTACATTGAATCGATCTCCACGAGAGAGGGGGAGAACATTGTATTGAGATCCAAAAAGAGAGAAGAAGCCATCTAGCTACTAGCTATGGACCCGAAGGTCTGAAGTAAACTACTCACACTTCATCGAGAGGCTATGGTGTTGATGTAGAAGCCCTCCGTGGTGGATGCCCCCTCCGTGAACTAGGAATAGGCCCCAAGATGGGATCTCGTGGATACAGGAAGTTGCGGCGGTGGAATTAGGTTTTGGCTCCTGTTACGATCGCTTGGAGTGCGTAGGTATATATAGGAGGAAGGAGTACGTCGGTGGAGCAACAGGGGGCCCACGAGGCAGGGGGGCGCGCCCTAGGGGGGGCGCCCCCCACCCTCGTGACCGCCTCTGTTACTTCTTGGATTATGGTCCAAGTCTCTTGGATCACGTTCGGTGAGAAAATCACGTTTCCGAAGGTTTCATTCCGTTTGGACTCCGTTTGATATTCTGTTTCTTCGAAACACTGAAAAAGGCAAAAAACAAAAATTCTGGGCTGGGCCTCCAGTTAATAGGTTAGTCCCAAAAGTAATATAAAAGTGGAAAATAAGGCCCAATATAGTCCAAAACAATAGATAAAGTAGCATGGAGCAATCAAAAATTATAGATACGTTGGAGCCGTATCAATGATTTCCCCCTCCCGGAGGGAAGTGTCCCCGGCAGAACAGCTCTGCCGGAGCCCTAGATTGGTTCCGCCAAGGTTCCGCCTCGTGGCGGCGGAGTCTCGTCCCGAAAGGTTGCTTATTCTTTTTTTCTTGATGAAATACTTCATATAGGAGACGATGGGCGTCGGAGAGCCACCAGGGGGCCCATGAGGTAGGGGGCGTGCCCTAGGGGGGCGCCCCCCACCATCGTGAGCAGGGTGTGGGCCCCCTGGCCTTCATCTTTGGCGACGATTTTTCTTTATTTATTTTAAGATATTCCGTGGAGTTTCAGGACTTTTGGAGTTGCGCAGAATAGGTCTCCAATATTTGCTCCTTTTCCAGCCCAGAATTCCAGCTGCCGGCATTCTCCCTCTTCATGTAAGCCTTGTAAAATAAAAGATAATAGCCATAAGTATTGTGACATAACGTGAAATAACAGCCCATAATGCGATAAATATCGATATAAAAGCATGATGCAAAAATGGACGTATCAGCTCCCCCAAGCTTAGACCTCGCTTGTCCTCAAGCGAAAAGCCGATAACAATAAACATGTCCTCATGTTTAGAGGTAGAGGCGTCGATAAAAATAAAATACGGACATGAAGGCATCATGATTGTTCTTATAACAGGAACACATATAGATTTTGTCATATGATTATTTATGTTCAAGTGATGATCTTTTCACAATGTAAAAGTATGAATTAGAAACCTTATTGAGCACCAACAAATTATAACCTCAGTCATTGAAGCAATTGCAATTTATCATAACATCGGAAAGAGTCTATGTCAGAGCTTAAAGGCAAGTCCACATACTCAACTATCATTTAGTCCTTCACAATTGCTAACACTCACGCAATACTTGTGGTTACGGAGTTTTAATCAGACACAAAGAAAGATAGGGGCTTATAGCTTTGCCCCACAACCTTTTACCTCAAGGGTAATGTCAACAATAATAATTCATGCTCCCCTACATCCAATTAGATATATATATATATATATATATATATATATATATATATATATATATATATATATATATATATATATATATATATATATATATATATATATATATCATGTTCTTTCCAACATGCTGGGCTTGCCAAAGGATAAAATGAAAAAGGAAAGGTGAAGATCACCGTGACTCTTGCATAAGGTAGAGGATAATAATAAAAGATAGGCCCTTCGCAGAGGGAAGCAGAGGTTGCCATGTGCTTTTATGGTTGGATGCACAAAATCTCAATGCGAAAGCATGTCACTTTATATTGCCCCTTGTGATATGAACCTTTATTATGCAGTCCGTCGATTTTATTACTTCCACATCACAAGATCGTATAAAGCTTATTTCTCCCACACCAATCAATCATACATGTTCAGAGCAATTTTTATTGCTTTGCACCGATGACAACTTACTTGAAGGATCTTACTCAATCCATAGGTAGATACGGTGGACTCTCATGGCTAAACTGGTTTAAGGGTATTTGGAAGCACAAGTAGTATCTCTAGTTGGTGCTGAGAATTTGGCTAGCATGAGGGGGAAAGGAAAGCTCAACATGTTAGAGGATCCATGACAACATACTTTATCTCAGATATAAGAAAACATAACTCATCACGTTGTCTTCCTTGTCCAACATCAACTCTTTAGCATGTTATATTTTAATGAGTGCTCCCAATCATAAAAGATGTCAATGATAATATATCTATATGTCAAACCTCTCTTTCCTTATTACTTCCTATTAATTGCAACGATGACCAAAGCTATATTTGCCAACTCCGAACAACTTTTAATCATCATACTCTTTCTATGTGAAGTCTTTACTCTCAATAAGATCAATATGAACTCTTTGTTTCTTTTTGTTCTTTTTCTTCTTTCTTTTCTTTTATTCACCCAAGATCATGGCAAAATAATCAAGCCCTTGACTCAACTAACTTTATTATATATATAGCTCACGGACTCGATTACATAGAGGGATCATAAAGCAAAACTCAAAACTAGATCATGCCATAAAATTTATTCTACTAGATCAAGATACTACTAAAATGATCAAACTAAGAAAAACAGTAAAGATAGGAGTTGTGACGGTGATACGATACCGGGGCACCTCCCCCAAGCTTGACAGTTGCCAAGGGGAGTGCCCATACCCATGTGATTATGCTTCCTTGGTTGTCGAAGAAGGTGGAGGTGTTGTTGATGATGCGGGCTTGTCGTCCACCTTCCATGGCATAGGCTTACCATCATAGAAGGATTATCAAGTCTCCAGAATCCTCAAATCTGCAGCCAAACTCATCCTTTTGAATCTATATTCATACTCACAGTTTTGATTTTGCAGATCATAGATTTGGGCTTGGAGTTGCTCGATCTTCTCATGTAGCTTGAAGATGGCCTCCTCGATGTTCTTGGCATCCGACTCGTAGTTGTTGGTGAACTCCGCGAGCATCGTGTGGCTAGCGTTGATTCCACGCTCCACCATCCCCTGGCACTTGAAAACTTGTTGCTCCATTGCTTCGAGTCTCGACTCCACGCTTCTGGTTCCCTTTGGTCCCTCAGCATCGCGGATGTGCAGCAACCCATCACGCATCTCAATGGTTTGAGGGTGTTGCAGCACCTCCGCAAGGTAAGGGTTGATCACCTTTTTGAAGAACTTGTCCTTGGAAGCACTTGGGGACGTCATAATGATCTAAACTTGTCAAAAAAACAGCTCGAAACAAGAACAGGAGAGATTTGCGTGATACGAGAGTCAAAACCTTCGGGAGAATATATAATGAATTTTTACCGACCAAAATACGTATCGTGCAAGAAAACGGAGTCCGGAGGGCACACGGGGTGCTCACGAGGTAGGGGGGGCGCGCCCTCCACCCTCATGGAGCCCTCGTGTCCTTCCCGGATTGCCACTTATTTTTCTATTTTTCTAAATATTTCCAAAACAGAGAAATATTGCCTTAGAAATTGTTTTTGAGTCGGTTTACATACTGTACCACATACCTATTCCTTTTCGGAGTCTGAAACAGTCTGGAAAGTGTCCCTTATGTATTCCTCCGGGGTTACGGTTTCAATAATATTGGTTTCAACATTTATGGGATTACCTGAGATATAATGTTTGATCCTTTGACCGTTTACCACCTTCGGATTTGTACCTTCAAAGTTGTTGATTTTATGGCACCGAACGATGACCTCCTCGATAACATAGGGACCTTCCCATTTAGAGAGAAGTTTTCCTGCAAAAATCTTAAGCGAGAGTTGTATAGCAATACATAATCACCTACATTAAACTCACGCTTTTGTATCCTTTTGTCATGCCATCTTTTAACTTTTTCTTTAAATAACTTGGCATTTTCATAAGCTTGGGTTCTCCATTCATCAAGTGAGCTAATATCAAATAACCTTTTCTCACCGGCAAGTTTGAAATCGTAGTTGAGCTCTTTAATAGCCCAATATGCCTTATGTTCTAGTTCGAGAGGTAGATGACATGCTTTTCCATAAACCATTTTATACAGAGACATACCCATAGGATTCTTATATGCAGTTCTATAGGCCCATAATGCATCATCAAGTTTCTTGGACCAATTCTTTCTAGACATATTAACAGTCTTTTGCAAAATTAATTTGAGCTCTCTATTGCTCAAATCTACTTGACCACTAGACTGTGGGTGATATGGAGATGCAATTCTATGATTAACATCATATTTAGCAAGCATTTTACGGAAAGCACCATGAATAAAATGTGAACCACCATCAGTCATTAAATATCTAGGGACTCCAAACCTTGGAAAAATAACTTCCTTAAGCATTTAAATAGAAGTGTTATGATCAGCACTACTAGTTGGAATAGCTTCTACCCACTTAGTAACGTAATCAACAGCAACCAAAATATGTGTATATCCATTAGAGGCAGGAAAAGTTCCCATATAATCAAAGCCCCAAACATCAAATGGTTCAATAACAAGTGAATAATTCATAGGCATTTCCTGACGTCTACTAATATTACCAATTCTTTGACATTCATCGCAAGACAAAACAAACTTACGGGCATCCTTGAAGAGAGTGGGCCAATAAAAACCGGATTGCAATACCTTATGTGCAGTTCTATCTCCAGCGTGGTGTCCTCCATAAGCTTCGGAGTGACACTTGCATAGGATTTGTTCCTGTTCATGCTCAGGCACACAACGTCTAATAACACCATCTACTCCTTCTTTATAAAGATGTGGGTCATCCCAAAAGTAATGTCGCAAATCATAGAAAAACTTTTTCTTTTGTCGGTATGTGAAGCTAGGTGGTATAAATTTAGCAACAATATAATTAGCATAATCAGCATACCATGGAGTGCTACGAGAAGTGCTTATGACAGTTAATTGTTCATCAGGAAAGCTATCATCAATAGGTAGTGGGTCATCAAGAACATTCTCAAACCTAGATAAGTTATCTGCAACGGTGTTCTCAGCTCCTTTTCTATCAACAATATGCAAATCAAATTCTTGCAGCAAGAGAACCCATCTAATAAGTCTAGGTTTTGCATCTTTCTTTTCCGTAAGATATTTAATAGCAGCGTGATCAGTGTGAATAGTTACTTTAGAATCAACAATATAGGGTCTGAATTTATCACAAGCAAATACAACTACTAAAAGTTCCTTTTCGGTAGTAGCATAATATCTGTGAGCATTGTCTAGAGTCTTACTAGCATAATGGATAACATTTAATTTCTTATCAACTCTTTGCCCTAGAATAGCACCTACAGCATAATCACTAGCATCACACATAATTTCAAAGGGTAAATTCCAATCAGGTGGCTGAACAACAGGTGCAGAGACTAATGCTTTCTTAAGTATTTCAAATGCCTCTACACAATCATCATCAAAGACAAATGGTACATCTTTTTGTAGTAAATTAGTCAGAGGCCGGGAAATTTTTGAGAAGTCCTTAATGAACCTCCTATAAAATCCGGCGTGACCAAGGAAACTTCTTATACCTTTGATGTCCTTGGGACATGGCATCTTTTCAATAGCATCAACCTTGGCTTTATCAACTTCACTACCTCTTTCAGAAACTTTGTGCCCCAAGAGAATACCTTCATTAACCATAAAGTGGCACTTTTCCAAATTCAAGACAAGATTAGTTTCTTCACATCTCTGCAAAACTCGATCAAGATTGCTCAAGCAATCATGAAAAGAGGAACCATAGACGAAAAAATTGTCCATGAAAACCTCACAATTTTTTTCACAAAAATAAGAGAATATAGCCATCATGCATCTTTGAAAGGTAGCAGGTGCATTACATAAACCAAAAGGCATATGTCTATAAGCAAAAGTACCAAAAGGGCAAGTAAAAGTAGTCTTTGATTGATCTTTAGCCGACACAGGTATTTGAGAGAAACCAGAATAACCATCTAGAAAGCAATAATGTGTATGTTTGCATAATCTTTCTAGCATTTGATCAATAAAAGGTAAGGGGTAATGATATTTCTTAGTAGCTTTATTTAATTTGCGGAAATCAATTACCATCCTATAGCCTGTGATAATTCTTTGCGGGATCAATTCATCTTTATCATTAGGGACAACAGTAATACCTCCCTTCTTAGGGACACAATGGACAGGACATACCCACTGACTATCAACAACGGGATAAATTATACCTGCCTCCAGAAGCTTGAGTATTTCTTTTCTTACCACTACTTTCATTTTAGGATTCAAACGTCGTTGACGATCACGAACTGGTTTGACATCCGCTTCCAAATTTATTTTATGTTCATAAAGTGGGACTAATGCCCTTAAGATCATTAAGAGTATATCCAATAGCGGCATGGTGCTTCTTTAGAGTTTTCAATAATCTTTCTTCTTCATGCTCTGGAAGGTTAGCCCTAATAATAACAGGATATATTTTCTTTTCATCAAGATAAGCATATTTAAGATTATCAGGCAACGGTTTAAGCTCAAACACGGGATCACCCTTGGGTGGTGGAGGATCCCCTAGGATTTCAACAGGCAAATTGTGTTTCAGAACAGGTTCCTGTTTAAAGAATATTTCATCTATTTCCCTTCTCTCATTCATAAACATACCATTTTCATGGTCTAGCAAATATTGTTCTAAAGGATCACTAGGAGGTACAGCAATAGAAGCAAGACCGATAATATCATCCTTACTGGGCAATTCTTCCTCACGATGTTGTTTACTAAATTTAGAGAAATTAAACTCATGAACCATATCATCCAAGCCAATAGTAACAACATTCTTTTTGCAATCTATCCTAGCATTAACAGTGTTCAAAAAGGGTCTTCCAAATATAATGGGACAAAAGCTATCTTGTGGAGAACTGAGAACAAGAAAATCAGCAGAATATTTAGTTTTCCCACACAAGACTTCAACATCTCTAACAATTCCCACTGGTGATATAGTATCCCTATTGGCAAGTTTAATTGTGACATCAATACATTCTAATTCAGCAGGTGCAATTTCATGCTTAATTTCCTCGTACAAAGAGTGCGGTATAACACTAGCACTAGCACCCATATCACATAAGCCATGATAACAATGATCTCTTATTTTGACAGAAATAACAGGCACGCCTACCACAGGTCTATGTTTATCTTTAGCACAAGGTTTAGCAATTCTAGCAGTTTCACCATTGAATTGAATAACATGCCCATCAATATTGTCAGACAAGATATCTTTAACAATAGCAATATTAGGTTCTACTTTGACTTTCTCAGGAGGTGTATAAGTTCTAATATTGCTTTTATGAACAACAGTTGAAGTTTTAGCATGATCCTTTATTCTAACAGGGAAGGGTGGTTTCTCAACATAAGAAGTGGGAACAATAGGATCATTATAAGTGACAGTCTTTTCTTCAACTTTAATAGGTGCAGCTACTTTTACTTCTATGGGAGGATGATATTTAAACAACTTCTCCTTGGGGAGATCAACATAAGTAGCCAAAGATTCACAGAAAGAAGCTACTATTTCAGAGTCAAGTCCATAGTTAGTGCTAAACTTACGGAAAATATCGGTATCCATAAAAGATTTAACACAATCAAACTTGGGTGTCATACCTGACTCCTTACCTTCGTCGAGATCCCAATCTTCATAGTTGCGTTTAAGTCTATCCAATAAATCCCATCTGAATTCAATAGTATTCATCATAAAAGATCCAGCACAAGAAGTATCAAGCATGGTGCGATTGTTATCAGAAAGACGAGCATAAAAATTCTGAAGAATTGTCACTCTTGAGAGCTCATGATTGGGGCATGAATATAACATTGATTTAAGCCTCCCCCAAGCTTGAGCGATGCTTTCTCCTTTGCGAGGCCAAAAATTATATATATAATTGCGATCACAATCAACAAGATGCATAGGGTAATACTTTTGATGAAATTCCAATTTCTATCTTTTATAGTTCCACGATCTCGTATCATCACATAGCCTATACCATGTCAATGCGTCTCCCTTCAAAGATAAAGGGAAGACCTTCTTCTTAGCAACGTCATCGGGTATACCTGCAAGCTTAAATAATCCACAAAACTTCATCCACATATATTAAGTGCTCATCAGGATGCTTTGTTCCATCTCCTGTAAAAGGATTAGCTAGCAGTTTTTCCATCATACCCGAAGGAAATTCAAAAGGAGTTTCATTTTCAATAGGTTCAGAGGTTGAGGAGCAACTCTTTGTCTCTTGGACGGGTGAAGATACCCCGAACAAGCCCTTCAGAGAATTACTTTCCATAGTAACAAGTGATAGTAAATTTCAGCACACTATATAAATTTTTCCTTACCAATTCCACCTACCAAAGGCGCTACACTCCCGGGCAACAGCTTCTGAAAAGAGTCTTGATGACCCTCAAGTATAGGGGATCTATCGTAGTCCTTTCGATAAGTAAGAGTGTCGAATCCAACGAGGAGCAGAAGGAAATGATAAGCGGTGTTTAGCAAGGTATTCTCTGCAAGTACTGAAATAAGTGGTAACAGATAGTTTTGTGATAAGATAAATTGTACCGAGCAACAAGTAACAAGAGTATATAAAGTGCAGCAAGGTGGCCCAATCCTTTTTGTAGCAAAGGACAAGCCTGGACAAACTCTTATAATAGGAAAAACGCTCCCGAGGATACATGGGAATATCGTCAAGCTAGTTTTCATCACGTTCATATGATTCGCGTTTGGTACTTTGATAATTTGATATGTGGGTGGACCGGTGCTTGGGTGCTTTTCTTACTTGAACAAGCATCCCACTTATGATTAACCTCTATTGCAAGCATCTGCAACTACAAAAAAAGTATTAAGGTAAACCTAACCATAGCATGAAACATATGGATCCAAATCAGCCCCTTGTGAAGCAACGCATAAACTAGGGTTTAAGCTTCTGTCACTATAGCAACCCATCATCTAAATATTACTTCCCAATGCCTTCCTCTAGGCCCAAATAATGGTGAAGTGTTATGTAGTCGACGTTCACATAACACCACTAGAGGCTAGACAACATACATCATCAAAATATCGAACGAATACCAAATTCACATGACTACTAATAGCAAGACTTCTCCCTTGTCCTCAGGAACAAACGTAACTACACAAAAAGCATATTCATGTTCATAAAAAGAGGGGTAATAATATGCATAAAGGATCTGAACATATAATCTTCCACCAAATAAACCAATTAGCATCAACTAGAAGGAGTAATCAACACTACTAGCAACCTACTAGCACCAATCCCGGACTTGGAGACAAGAATTGGATACAAGATATGAACTAGGGTTTTGAGAGGAGATGGTGCTGGTGAAGATGTTGATGGAGATTGCCCTCTCCCGATGAGAGGAGCGTTGGTGATGACGATGGTGATGATTTCCCCCTCCCGGAGGGAAGTGTCCCCGGCAGAACAGCTCTGCCGGAGCCCTAGATTGGTTCCGCCAAGGTTCCGCCTCGTGGCGGCGGAGTCTCGTCCCGAAAGGTTGCTTATTCTTTTTTTCTTGACGAAAGACTTCATATAGGAGAAGATGGGCGTCGGAGAGCCACCAGGGGGCCCACGAGGTAGGCGGGCGCGCCCTAGGGGGGGCACCCTCGTGAGCAGCGTGTGGGCCCCCTGGCCTTCATCTTTGGCGATGATTTTTCTTTATTTATTTTAAGATATTCCATGGAGTTTCAAGACTTTTGGAGTTGCGCAAAATAGGTCTCCAAGATTTGCTCCTTTTCCAGCCCAGAATTCCAGCTGCCGGCATTCTCCCTCTTCATGTAAACCTTGTAAAATAAAAGAGAATAGCCATAAGTATTGTGACATAACGTGAAATAACAGCCCATAATGCGATAAATATCGATATAAAAGCATGATGCAAAATGGAAGTATCAGGCATCATCTCGGTAGATTAATATCATGCATTAGAAATAGCAAGATTTGTCCATAAATCCTAGCTTTAATACAAAATGAGCAGTTGCAATTCTAGCAACAATCTGAGAACACAGTCCTCTCGGTTTGAACGAGCCTAAGAACTGAACCACAAAGAGGAACATGCTCCTATTTGTACCAAGCAAGATTCTTGCACTCATCTAAGGCCAATCATTCACGACACCTAATTGTAAGTAGATTCAGTCACTACAGGTGCTTGTTTCAGCACCAAGTTAAATTCAGTCAAGCATGTAAGTAGATTCAGACTAGCAGCATACCAAACAAAAAAAAACAGATTTCAAACAGGCTAGCTAGCTGCAATTTGCTGCAATCTTGATTGTACAAACAAGCTAGCTAGATTAAACACCAACAGTTAACACAACCTAGATGTAGTAACTAACAAGGCCACTATAAATTATGAACATGCATGATCTGTAGTACTAGGAGGCCGAGTCAATGCACATCACAGTAACTACAAATGGGGTCTACTACAAGAGCAGAATTTAACAAGTGTGCTACTCCAAATCATCATCACATGTAAATAGGAATGATCTTTTCCATGACACAAGCAAAGAAAGTAAAAACAAAATCACCCATGCACATGAAACAAAGCAAGGTACTCCTATAGCAGCACAAGAGAGGGGGCTAGAAGCTAGGAGACGAACTCACATGAGAGGAGGTTGTAGCCGATGCCGCACACGGCCACAATCTTCGTCCCGCGGTAGAGGAGGTTGTAGTCGAGTTGGACCATGTGTGGAGCATCGTCGTGGCGGTGGATGCCCTGGTTGTCGTCATCGTCCACAGAGGATGCCTAGTGCTCCGAATCAAACAAAGAAGTAAGAGCTAGTGTTGTTGATCTAGTATAGAAATTAAGCAAGTGAGTATAGGAGACACACACACGTGCTACTGCTAGTATCTACAGACATCAATCAAGTTGGCTGTGTGTGTGCTTGAGCTAGCTTAGTACGTACAGTCCATGGTTGGGCTCCAAAACAAACAAAGCATGCTAGTGTCAACGGAATCAATCACAAGGTTAATTTTGTTGTTGTTGCTAGCACTGCTAGCTGTATGTGTCGATCCATCCATCCATCGACCTAACTAATGGTGTTGTATCTCTAGACTAAGTGCAGCAACACAAGAAGAACTAAAACTGCATATCACATGTGTATATACTCATCCATGGCAAACTGTACCAAACCATCCATACATGGCAAGATTGCAATGGAACAGATTTAACACTAGACATGAAAAATTGATGAGTCAAATGATTTTTAGTATTATTAACTTGAAAGGAAGCTCATTGTTTCCAACCTCTATCTACCCATGATTTTCTTTCTGAAGCAAGCATCAAAAGGCACAATGACAAACAAATTTCACACAAACGCTGAACCAATACTTCAAATCAAATTTGCAAGGTCTTGAAAGAGAGGTTGGAGGTCATCAAGTACCAGCTTCTAAAGGAAAGATCTTCTATTCCATACAATTTCATATAGTGTGAGCGAGTTTTCGACTATTGGCAACATGAGGACTAGTTTCATTACCTCACACGGTGGCTGGCCTGGGCATTCTGGATACTCCACTGTGCGTGCGGTCCTTGACCCTCCATCAAACTAAAAAAACATAGCACAAAACATGTTTATAACTTCAAGTCAAGCTCCTTGAATAGGTAGTATACTCCGCATAAAGTTCTCACTTCTACAACAACTCACTAGAAACATGTGAACACGGCTATCTACTTGTGCTGCAAGGTAAAAATAATCCTAATAGAAAAATGACCATATGACTAAGTGACTGATCAGGCCTACAACATAAGCAAGTGGCAGCGTAAGCAGAAAGTGGGCCTTTGAATTATCAACATCAACCGCAAGACTAAGACAAGAAGGCTTATTATAGAATCAGGCAATCACACAATCAACGACAGCAACCGAAGACTGCACAATCAAGTTTCACTTCCATGGGCTCGTGATGAGGTCATACCTCGCAGGAGATGTACCGGGAGGGGGCTCAGAGATGGCGTCGGGGTGGTGGTGGAGCTGCGTCCTCCATGGAGTCCTCATGTCCACGGCGTCATCCCCTCCATGGCATGCCTGCTGTCGGTTCCATGGCCTTGGCATGCGTGAGGAAGAGGCAGAGGGAGGGGAAGAAAATCAAATTGCAGCAGCAAGGCAAAAGGGAAGATAACAAGTCCATCCATGGAAGAATGAGGGATCCGGTGCTGCACCTCGTTCCGTCGGCTCGATCTGGATCCGGTGCTGCCTCGCCTCTCGCTCGATCTAAGCAGCGGCGCGCGGCCAAACAACAAGTGCATACTTGCCGGAGCGGCAGAGGCGTCGCCGGCGCAGGATCAGGCTTAGGCTCAGCCTGTCGTGGCTCTATTGGTCGTGGCTTCGAAAGAGCCACAGAGGCAAGGGCAAGGGGAAGCGGAGGAGGAAGTTGCTTATGCTCCTGCTCAGGTCGTTGCAGGTCAATAGTAGCGGCATTTGGGCAGAGGCCAGCGGCGGGGTAGGGGTTGGGACGGCAGAGAGGGAGGTCTTGGTCGGGGAGAGGGAGATCTGGGTCGGGGAGAGGGAGGCGGCGCCGCATGGGTCGGGGAGAGGGAGAGGGAGGGGAGTGTGTTGCATGATGCTAGGGTTTGGTTGGCCAGCGTGCGTTTAGGAGACGTTGGATATGTATGGTGTGGACGGCTCAAATCGGCTTAGGGGGGTGATCCGTGGGAAGGGAGGTTCTGCCTTCTGATTGGTCCGAAAAATGTGTCATTTAAAATAGTTTTTAAGTGGTAAAAATAGAGGGAATTTGTCAAGCAGCTACCAATAATATTTTCCAAAAATGGCACCACTAGCTGTATGAGTCAATCCATCCATCCATCGACCTAACTAATGGTGTTGTATCTCTAGACTAAGTGCAGCAACACAAGAAGAACTAAAACTGCAGAGCACATGTGTATGTATACTCATCCACGGAAAACTGTACCAAACCATCCATACATGGCAAGAATGCAATGGAACAGATTTAACACTAGACATGAAAAATTGATGGGTCAAATAATTTTTAGTATTATTAACTTGAAAGGAAGCTCACTGTTTCCATCTTCTATCTATCCATGTTTTTCTTTCTGAAGCAAGCATCAAAAGGCACAATGACAAACAAATTTCACACAAACGTTGAACCAATACTTCAAATCAAATTTGCAAGTGCTTGAAAGAGAGGTTGGAGCTCATCAAGTACCAGCTTCTAAAGGAAAGATCTTCTATTCCATACAATTTCATATAGTGTGAGCGAGTTTTCGACTATTGGCAACATGCGGACTAGTTTCATTACCTCACACGGTGGCTGGCCTGGGCATTCTTGATACTCCACTGTGTGTGCGGTCCTTGACCCTCCATCAAACTAAAAAAATAGAGCACAAAACATGTTTATAACTTCAATTCAAGCTACTTGAATAGGTAGTATACTCCGCATAAAGTTCTCACTTCTACAAGAACTCAGTGGAAACATGTGAACACGGCTATCTACTTGTGCTGCAAGGTAAAAATAATCCTAATAGAAAAATGACCATATGACCAAGTGACTGATCAGGCCTACAGCATAAACAAGTGGCAGCGTAAGCAGAAAGTGGGCCTTTGAATTATCAACATCAACCGCAAGACTAAGACAAGAAGGCTTATTGTAGAATCAGGCAATCACACAATCAACGACAGCAACCGACGACTGCACAATCAAGTTTCACTTCCATGGGCTCGTGATGAGGTCATACCTAGTAGGAGATGTACTGAGAGGGGGCTCAGAGATGGCGTCGGGGTGGTGGTGGAGCTGCGTCCTCCATGGCGTCCTCACGTCCATGGCGTCATCCCCTCCATGGCGTCCTCTCCTACATGGCGTGCCTGCTGTCGGTTCCATGGCCTTGGCATGCGTGAGGAAGAGGCAGAGGGAGGGGAAGCAAATCAAATCGCAGCAGCAAGGCAAAAGGGAAGATGACAAATCCATCCATGGAAGAATGAGGGATCCGGTGCTGCACCTCGTTCCGGCGGCTCGATCTGGATCCGGTGCTGCCTTGCCTCTCGCTCGATCTGAGCAGCGGCGCGCGGCCAAACCACAAGTGCATACTTGCCGGAGCGGTGGAGGCGTCGCCGGTGCAGGATCAGGCTCAGTCTGTCATGGCTCTATTGGCCATGGCTTCGAAAGAGCCACAGAGGCAAGAGCTCGGAGACGGGTGGCAAGAGCAAGGGGAAGCGGAGGAGGAAGTTGCCGCTGCTCCTGCTCAGGTCGTTGCAGGTCAAGAGCAGCGGCGCTTGGGGGGAGGCCGGCGATAGGGTAGGGGTTGGGACTGCGGAGAGGGAGGTCTGGGTCGCGGAGAGGGAGGCGGCGCCGCATGGGTCGGGGAGAGGGAGAGGGATGGGAGTGTGTTGCACGATGCTAGGGTTTGGTTGCCCAACGTGCGTTTAGGAGACGTTGGATCTGTATGGTGTGGACGGCTCAGATCGTCTTAGGGGGGTGATCCGTGGGAAGGGAGGTTCTGCCTTCTGGTTGGTCCGAAAAATGTGTCATTTAAAATAGTTTCTAAGTGGTAAAAATAGAGGGAATTTGTCAAGCAGCTACCAATAATATTTTCCAAAAAATGGCACCGCTAAAAAATTTCACTCAAGTTATACAAAATTTTATGGATGATAACCAACTTGTATTCATTTCCAATCTTTCTAGCATTTTTTATCCATTTAAACAAAAAATAATAGTTTGCTCATAGTTTTTTTGTGAAGGGCCTACCAAATAATTGTTGCAAAATTGGACCAAATCAATTTTCTAAAATACTAGGTCATATTTAATGTACAATTGACCAAATGGTTGGGTGTCAAAAGTTCTCATCCACCTCTCATGAAAAAGATAAATTTTCGCCGATTCAGCTGGAAGTGGGTCAAATTTGAACTGCATCTACCTTATAGTTTGCTATTTATTTTTTCCAAAAATCATTTCTAGGTACGTAAGTATCTATTTAATCACAGAAACACCAAAAGTTTTCCATGATTCAACCACTAGCTAGGAACGGTCATGCCTGCTGTTTTGACCGCATTTTGAAATGTGCATGAAAAATTCAAAAAAAAATAAAAAAAATTGGAAAACCTTCGCATAGTGTCATTATATGTGGCAAAGTTACCAAGAAAAATAATAAACTTGTAATATGATAATTATTTTTAAAAAGTGTTCTCAGAAACGAGCTATCATGTGTGAAGAACAATGGCTTTCAAGTCAAATGATCAATCTTATGGCCACATTCATGGCATAGTTTGTTCAAATGATCTCATATTGTGCATAAGGGTGCATATTGGAATGGCAAACAATGTTGCCTAAGGAATTTTTCATTTTCTTTGGATGAAAAAACCATTTTCTATTTTTCAAGCGCCCAAAATGAGCTTTTTGTGAAGAACCTACCAAATAATTGTTGCAAAATTGTACCAAATCAATTTTCTAAACTACTAGGCCATATTTAATGCACAATTGACCAAATGGTGGGTGTCAACAGTTTTGACCCACCTCTCGTGAAAAAGACAAATTTCTGCCGATTCAGGTGGAAGCGGGTCAAATTTGAACTACAGCTGCCTCATAGTTTGCTTTTTATTTTTCTCCAAAATCATTTTTAGGTACACAAGTATCTATTTAATCAGAGAAACACCAAAAGTTTTCCAAGATTCAATCACTAGCTAGGAACGGTCAAGCCCGCTGTTTTGACCGCATTTTGAAACGGGCATGAAAAATTCAAAAAAAAATCAAAAGATTGGAAAACCTTCGCATAGTGTCATTATATGTGGAAAAGTTAACAGGAAAAATAATAATCTTGTAATACAATAATTATTTTAAAAAAGTGTTCTCAGAAACGAGCTATCATGTGTGGAGATCAATGGCTTTCAAGCGATATGATCAATCTTATGGCCACATTCATGGCATGGTTTGTTCAAATGATCTCATATTGTGCACAAGGGTGCATCTTGGAATGACAAACAATGTTGACTAAGAAGATTTTCTTCTTCTTTGCACGGAAATTTCATTTTTCATTTTTCGAGTGACCAAAATGAGTTTTTTTGTGAAGGGCCTACCAAATAATTGTTGCAAAATTGTACCAAATCAATTTTCTAAAATACTAGGCCATATTTAATGCACAATTGACCAAATGGTTGGGTGTCAAAAGTTTTGATCCACCTCTCGTGAAAATGACAAAGCTATGCCGATTCAGGTGGAAGCGGGTCAAATTTGAACTGCGCCTGCCTCATAGTTTGCTTTTTATTTTTTGTCGTAGGTTTGTCACGGCAGATGTCCTCTTGCAAGGACTTAGTCGTGGAGCCATTGCAACTAGGAAGCTTAAAGGGGTTAATGGGGAAAAAGGACACGAGAGATTTATACTAGTTTGGCCCCTTACGGTGAAGGTAAGGCCTACGTCTAGTTGGGTTGGTATTGCTTGATGTTTCGATGACCAGGGAGCGAGATACGCTATGCCCGGCTCTCGGTGAGTTGTTTCTTGTCCTAAGCCGCCGGAAGGTCGTCCCCTTATATACACGGGTTGATGCCTCATGACTTACGTGAGTCCCGCCAGCTCATAAGCAAAGGTCCGCTCGGTGACTAGTTAAATCTACCTTATGATACAGGTCATGCCATTATGGCGGTTTATCACCATGGGCTTTAAGCCGCCTGTGGGCCTCAGCCCCTTTATTGAACCGCCATCTTCATGCTTGGCCTTGGGCTAATTCCTGATGAGTCTTCTTTGCGTAACCCGGCCCCTCCTGGGCGGCTTACACAAATAGTTATATCCCCAATATTAGGCCCCAGATTGATTTGAACCGGTTCATGTCAATCTTAAAATGCCTTAAGAAATAAACCTTCAGCCTTCTGCCTGTGTAAAGGTTTTTAACCCGCCATGAAGACATCTTCTGGATCCGTGTTAACCCGCCGTGATGTCATCTTTTCTTAAATTCATTTTTTACTCCGCCATATCCTCCAACGGATCTTTGCTTTTACTGACCGTTCCAAAAACCAAGGCGTCACGGCCGCTGGATAATGATGTTTAATCTCCTCGTTTCTCGCGCCGTCTCAGTCGGTCTCCCCTTATAAATAGGCACGACCTAGGTCTTCCATTCTCCCCCCTTTCGGTCATCCTGTTCCTCTCGCTGTCCCTCTGTTACTCAAGCTCCGCCGCCGCCGCCGCGAAGCTCCTCGTCTTCACCGACTCCGGCCGCTGAAAAAACAACGGCGGACCTCTGTAGCCAGTCTGCATCTATGAGTTCCCTTCTTCCGCTGTTTTAGATCTGCATTAAGGCTTCTTTGATTTCGTCGGCGTTCGTCACCGCCGGAACCACACCCTTGACAGTTTTTACCTCCAATGCCCCCTTTTGATCTTCAGACAGTATAGAACTATTGCGGTGGTTGTTTCGCACCCATTTCCAAATGCAAATAGATCCCTTTCCATTGCACAGAGGCCCCGTTCGAGCCTACGAACTTCATCTGTGCCAGTCCTAGGTCTAGACATTTTTCTTTTCAGAACAACCGTTTGATCCAAAATAATAACCGCAACTTGTGAAACCTGTTTGTTCCACCCATAAGCGAACTGTCGAATTTGTTTAACCACGACCGTTCACATGGCCGGTTTAAGTAAATGACACTGATCTGTCAACCTTGCTTGCTTCTCGCAACTTAAGAAAATTTTACTGCCTTTGATACATGTAGCGGCTTAAATATCACTACATAGTTACCCATATGTCATTAGGCCCCTTCTTAAGCCGCCATCTTGAATAGACTTAAAATGTTTTCCTCCTGGTCAAATTTGAACCGGAAACTCTTATTTTGTCATAGGCTTCAATTTATACAATGGCACCCAAGGCTCCCAAAGCTCCTGTGACCTGCAACTGGGTCAAATCCACTGTTACGGAGAGCACTTTGTCTGAATTCGTGAAGTCCGGTCATCTGCCCAAGAGAGAGATCATGTCTTATCATGCTCCTAACCCGTCAGAGGAGAAGCCTCAACCCAAGGAAGGGGAGGTGATCGTGTTTACTGATCACATGAACCGGGGCTTCGCTCCACCCGGTTCAAAATTCTTCAGGGATGTTTTACATTTCATCGATCTCAGACCTCAAGACATCGGGCCCAATTCTGTGGCAAATATTTGCAACTTCCAAGTCTTCTGCGAGGTGTACCTTGGGGAAGAACCCAGCTTACTTTTATTCAGAGAATTTTTTTACTTAAACCGGCAGAACGAGCGCGCCAATGGGCCCAGTCTGGAACTTGGTGGCATCTCGATTCAGCGGCGGAGAGACTGCCTTTTTCCTTATGCTGAACTGCCGAGTCATCCAAAGGATTGGAATCAGACATTGTTCTACTGTGAGGATACTTCTCCGGCTGACGAAAATCCTTTGCCCGGCTTCCGCGCCTTGCGCCTTGAATCCAATCACCCGCTGCCGGATAAACTGACTGCTGTTGAACGTCTGCCACTCACTCCCACCATTAGTAAGATCAAAGCTCCTTTGGGAAATGGCTTAGATGGCACTGACCTGGTCCGAGTCTGGGTCGCTTGGCGAGTAATTCCATTAAGCCGCCGCCCTGGCTTAATGTGCACTTACTCAGGCGAGAAGAATGAACCAGTGCGTCACAGTCCCGACGACTTACCAGATGATGTGGTGGAGGCTACAACCCAAACATTGCTGAAAGAGGGCATGGTGACTAGTAATGCCTTTGGCTTACTTCCTTTCTGCAAGAAGAACCCGACCCCTGCAGTAAGTCATTAACCTCAATAATTAATCCTTACTGTGTTATACCTTTCTTTTACTCATAACCCCTTATCATTTTTCACAGGCCGATGATAACTTCTGGAAGGTCAAGTATAACCATGAGGCGGCCAAACAAGCCAGAGTGGCAAAAAGAACCGAAAGGAAAGCCGCCAAGACTGGAACTTCGAAGAAGAGGAAGCCCAGCGCTTCAGATATGTTTAAACTTCACGATACTGATGATGATGAAGAAGAGGTGAAGAGAAACAAGAAAGATTGAAGTGAATGGAGTTGAGGGGCGGCCTCGTGGGGGCGGGGATCCGCGACGCGGCCAGTGAGACCGAGTGCCTCGGGCGACCAGGTGCCCATGCGAATTCCAGTGGGGCGAGCAGCCATGGCGGATGAAAGGCGGCGGAGTAGCACACGGGCTTCCGGTGAGGGTGTCGGGAGTTCTGACGGCGGCGCTGCTTCCTGGTGTTATTCCTCCTCCACATCTCGCGTTGGGAGGTTGAGGTCGGGAAACGCTGGGAGAGCGACCGTCGGCACAGCGGCCTCGATCTCCTCCGTCTTCACCTTCGGCAGGAGGTTGATGACGAGCCGGGGCTTGAGCGCGTCTAGAGGGACTGCAGCCGGCGGGGAGGAGAACTCCGACAGTGGATCGTAGCCCGGCGGGTTCAAGGCTCCCGTCCCTGTCGGATACTCCTTTGACTCTTTATCATTACCTTGCGGACATTAAATCTTTTCAGGAAGATACGGGGAACAGCCAAGCCATCGAGGAAGAGGTAACTATAATCTCCTCCGACTCCGAGCCCCTTCCGCGTCACAAAATTTGAAGAGTAACCCGGAAAGTAAGATTTTCACATCCTTTGGCTTACCAAGATCCTCAATTTCTTTTGAAGCAACAGCAATTTGAAAGCCGGAGGCAGACCCGGACCAGCAAGGATGTAGAGCTCTCCTCCGGCTTACCTGACATAACCAGGAAGCGTCGGACTGAGGTTATCTCCGATTTACGTTCTGCTTTTCCTTTGGCGGGTTTAATTCGTCAACCTCTTAATTCATCCGACTCCAATTATCAGGATACCTCTCCTTCCTCCGGCGAGTCTATGCAATCTAACATGCCGGCTTTCAAAATTGCCCCAGGGTAATGTAACTGTGTTTACCTTATGCTTTACCTTACTCATGATTTTGTACTCATCCTTCTGCCTTTATCCACAGCGTGCAAGTGAAACCCAGTAGGAGGGCAAAAAAGAGTAAGCCGTCCCAAGACCCGGTCGCGACTGAACCGGAGCTTGGCACGGCTGCTCCTGACAGTTCTACGTACCCATCAGCCGCCGCCTGAACCAGCCTATGATATTCCAGCACCATCCTCTGATCCACCCGCCAAAGATATTCTCAACAGCTCTGATAACCCGGAAGCTCCTAGCCCGGCCAAGACAATTGATTCGGAAATTGAGATGCTAAAGACTCGGTTTATTGAGCCGGGACAGCCCACTGGTCTTGCCAAGTGCTCTGCCAAGGAAGAGTTTCTGGAACACCGAAAGGCCAAGCTAGACATTACTGACTATACTCATTTGAGCATTGGAGAGATAGTCTCTGGCTATATCAATCAAGTACATAGCATCCGTGACCTGGAAATTGACATGGTGAAGCAAACACAACAAAAATTTGAGGTATAACTTATGCTACTTTTCTTAATCATACTTACTATACCAGCCCCCAAGTCTATTTCTTATGAATAAATATGCTGTAGACTTATAAACCTTCTTAGCACTGCTTTGTCCGGTTTATAAAGAAGATATTTAACCCGGTTGTAACATGGTACTTTGAATTTGCGATACACATTAGCCCCCAAGTGTCAAGTACCTTTGCCTGCAAAGTGCTTGAGACTTAATTTCCATGAACCGGCATTGTAAGTTTAAAATTCTTCAGCATACATTAGCCCCCAAGTGTCAAGTACCTTTGCTTGCAAAGTACTTGGGACTTAATGTTATCTTACCATGATTTTGACTATAACCTGGCACCAATGCAGGCCACCACAAGTAAATTTGAGTCGGAGATTGCTGACCTGAAGAGCCGCCTGGCGGCTCAAGAACTTGAAATTCAAAAAGCCACCTCCAAATTTGAATTCAGCGTCTCTGAACAAGAGAAGTTGAAGAAGAATTTTAAGGCGGAGAAGAAAATCTGGGCTGATGAGAAGGCCTCACTAGTGACCCGGGTCGAGACAGCAGAAACATCACTTGCAGAAGCAACAGCCGAGCTGTCCGGCTTAAAGCGCCAGATATCTCAAATGGTCTCAGCAATCTTCGGTAAGTTACTATATATAACCTCAGATATTGCAATCCTTCCTTTGACGACTATTTTAATTGTTACCTCCGGTTCACCTTATGTTTAATAATGCAGGCCCCAGGAGCACAAACCTCAAGCAGAATATGTTGATCAAGCTGAAGGCGGTTTATACTCTGGTGGAACAGCTCTACACTGGGTCACAACATGCTTTGGCCGTTGTAGCTTTATCAAATGACGTTCCTCACCTCCTGCAAAACATGCTGAATCGGCTTGCTATGTTACCTCAGCGGATCCAAGAGCTAAGGCGGTCGTCTGCAAGAGCCGGGGCCATAGCCGCGTTGAGCCAGGCTAAAGCATGGATTCCAGAACTAGACCCGGCCGACCTCGCTCTTGGATACTAGAGTCTGAAAGAGAATGGGACTGTATTAGATGACCAGGATTTCACCGCCTGTGTCAAAGTTATACGCCCTGTGGCTACTCTTATTGGGAATGATACTGATCTTACCAAATATATGTCGGGTTATGACGGCGAGAATCGGAGAATCCCAACGCCTTTTTATGACGACGTCATCCTGATCCCTCCAATCCGTAAGCATACCTTTGCCCCTGAAGTCGACCCAGCCAGTTTAATAGATGAAGAAGCTGAGTTTGAAGCTTTGAGTGGCATTGACTGGGCATCGTCCACCTTCCAGGATAGGGCAGCCGATGGAGAGGCGGAGAACGATAACCCGGATTCTTCAAGCCAACAAAAGGAGTGAACCACCAGGCGTCATATGTTTATGTCTTTGTGAAAACAATGCTATATTATTCAGACTCGGGGAATCTTGTAATAGGGTAGAAAAAACCTCTCGACTTTTGCCATGCCTTCGCACATGTTTATGGCGCTTGATACTTTCTTAAGCCGCCATCGCTATATCCTTCCAGCTTATATTGATCTTCTATTTCCAAAATTTGCTTGCTTTATCCTGTGATCTTTTTAGTAATCTCGCCGGCTTATATGACCCCACCCATGCGGGTAAATTTAACTCCTGAAAATTGGAATTCACCTGGTACTTAACAACCTGGGGTGATCAATATTAAGCTGGAAGAACAAAAACAATCTCACAGTGTGTTCAAGAAGATCTCAAGATAGTCAAGTAATTATGCTTATGAAGTATAATAGACAATAAACAATGTTCAAAGGCTTCTGATTCGAATACGATCAGTAAACTGTTCCAAAGGGGTTAAGCTAAGATTCGGATACGATCATATAGCCCCCAGTGGCTTTGGCGATGCCGATCAAGTGGGTATCGACAGCTATGTTCTCTTTGGTTCGAATACGACCTATGTTTGAACAGGAAGCCCCCAAGTGACCATAAGAGTTGTTTAATGACGTTGATTCGAATACGATCCATGTCAGACCCAAAGGGGTTAAGCTATGATTCAAATATGATCAAGAAGCCCCCAAGTGGGTTTGGCAGTATGCCGATCAAGTGGGTATCGACAGCTATGTTCTCTTTGGTTCGAATACGACCTATATTTGAACAGGAAGCCCCCAAGTGATCATGGCTAGATTCAGATATGATCATAAGCCGGACCAAAGGGAAAGCAGGATTTAGATATGATCCGCTCCCTGTTGGTTGTTTCCACCACCTGATAAAAAAGACATATAAACCTTTGAGGGTGAAAAGGACAGAGGTCCTGCTTTATTGCTTTATATAATATATACATCTCCAAAATATATACATATTGAGAGCCGGCGGCTCAGGTATAATAAGGCCGAAGATGAGCGATATTCCACAACTGGCGGGTCTCCTTGTCAGACTTACGTGAGTCTTTGTGCTCTCGAACATCGATGAGGTAGTATGACCCGTTGTTCAGATTCTTGATGACCACAAAGGGTCCTTCCCAAGGAGGTGATATCTTGTGCATATCAGACTGATCCGGGATGAGCCGGAGAACTGAATCGCCTTCCTGAAAGGTTCTGCTTCTAACCCGGCGGCTGTGATAGCGGCGCAGGTCTTGCTGGTAAATCGCCGAGCGGGCTATCACCAAGTCTCGCTCCTCATCCAACAAGTCAAGTGCATCCTGACGAGCTTTTTTGTTATCAGCCTCAACGTAAGCCGTCACATGGGGTGAGTCGTGCCAGATGTCACTTGGCGGGACTGCCTCCGCTCTGTACACCATGAAGAAAGGTGTGTAACCTGTAGACCTGTTAGGCGTAGTGTTGATGCTCCACAGTACAGAGGGTAGCTCCTCCACCCAACAACCCGGGGTCCGCTGTAAGGGGACCAAGAGCCGGGGTTTGATACCCTTTAGGATCTCCTGATTAGCTCTTTCTGCTTGACCATTGGATTGAGGATGAGCAATAACCGAAACATCAAGTCGGATATGTTCTCGTTGACAGAACTCTTCCATGGCACCCTCGGAGAGATTAGTGCCATTATCAGTTATGATGCTGTGTGGAAAACCAAAATGAAAGATCACCTTTTTCATGAACTGAACCACCGTGGCTGCATCACACTTACTGACCGGCTCTGCCTCAACCAACTTTGTAAACTTATCCACTGCCACAAGGAGGTGTGTCTTTTTATCCTTAGACCTCTTGAAAGGTCCAACCATGTCAAGCCCCCAGACTGCGAACGGCCAAGTAATTGGAATCATCCTCAACTCTTGAGCCGGCACATGAGCTCGTCGTGAGAATTTTTGACATCCGTCACATTTGCTAACCAGATCCTCCGCATCAGCATGAGCCATCAGCCAATAGAAACCATGACGGAAAGCTTGGCCACAAGAGATTTCGAGCCGGCATGATGACCACAATCTCCTTCATGGATCTCACGAAGTATCTCCTGACCCTCCACAGGTGACACACAATGTTGAAACGCCCCAGTGACACTGCAGTGATGTAACTCGCCATGAACAATCGTCATAGATTTGGACCGCCTGATGATTTGTCTCGCCAAAGTCTCATCCTCAGGCAATTCTCCCCGGGTCATATAGGCCAAATATGGCACTGTCCAATCCGGGATGACGTGAAGAGCTGCCACCAGCTGTGCCTCTGGGTCTGGCACTGCTAGTTCTTCCTCTGTAGGTACCTTGACAGAAGGATTATGCAAAACATCGAGAAAGGTATTAGGCGGCACCGGCTTACGCTGAGAACCCAGCCGGCTTAAAGCATCAGCCGCCTCATTATTCCTTCGATCAATGTGCTCCACTTGATAACCTTTGAAGTGTCCAGCCACAACATCGACTTCACGACGGTAAGCCGCCATAAGGGGATCCTTGGAATCCCACTTGCCTGACACCTGTTGAGCCACGAGATCTGAGTCCCCCAAACACCTTACCCGGCTCAAATTCATCTCTTTGGCCATCCTGAGACCATGGAGTAAGGCATCATACTCAGCTGCATTGTTAGTACAAGGAAACATAAGCCGGAGCACATAACAAAATTTGTCACCTCGGGGGGAAGTTAAAACAACTCCAGCCCCCGAGCCTTCCAACTGCGTGGACCCATCAAAGTGAATAGTCCAATATGTGTTATCTGGCTTCTCCTCAGGTGCCTATAACTCTGTCCAATCATTGATAAAGTCCACCAAGGCTTGAGACTTAATAGCGGTATGTGGCATGTACTTCAAACCATGAGGCCCAAGCTCAATGGCCCACTTGGCGACTCGTCCTGTGGCTTCCCTGTTCTGGATGATGTCTCCCAAGGGGGCAGAACTTACCACAGATATAGGATGACCTTGGAAGTACTGCTTTAGCTTCCGGCTTTCCATAAACACTCCATAAACAAGTTTCTGCCAATGCAGATACCTTTGCTTGGACTCAATGAGCACCTCACTGATATAATAAACCGGCCGTTGAACCGGATGCTCCTTGCCAGCCTCCTTACGCTCCAGCACGATGGCAACACTGACAGCTCGTAAGTTAGCAGCCACATATAACAGCAACGGCTCTTTATCAATGGGAGCTGCAAGGACTGGCGGCTCAGACAACTGTCTCTTTAAATCTTCAAAAGCAGTATTAGCAGCATCACTCCAGACAAAAGTGTCCATTTTCTTCATCATCTGATACAGCGGTAGGGCCTTCTCACCTAACCGACTTATGAACCGGCTTAAAGCTGCAACACGACCCGCCAGTCGTTGAACATCATTGATGCACGCCGGTTTAGCCAAAGAGGTAATTGCCTTGATTTTCTCTGGATTAGCTTCAATGCCTCTGTTTGAGACCAGGAAACCCAAGAGCTTGCCTGCAGGTACACCAAATACAAAGTTTGCCGGGTTAAGCATCATCTTATAAACCCAGAGATTATCAAAGGTCTCTTTCAAATCAGATATCAAGGTTTCCTTCTCTCTGGACTTCACCACGATGTCATCCACATAAGCGTGGACATTGCGCCCAATTTGATCGTGGAGACAGTTCTGTACACATCGCTGATAAGTCGCCTGAGCACTCTTGAGCCCAAATGGCATAGATACATAGCAGAAGGCTCCAAACGGAGTGATGAACGCCGTCTTCTCCTGGTCCTTAACTGCCATTTTGATCTGATGATAACCAGAGTAAGCATCCAAAAATCTCAAACGCTCGCAACCCGCTGTAGCATCAATGATTTGATCAATACGGGGGAGAGCAAAGGGATCAGCCGGACAAGCTTTATTTAAGTCTGTGTAATCCACACACATCCGCCAGGTGCCGTTCTTCTTGAGCACGAGCACCGGGTTAGTCAACCACTCCGGGTGAAAAACTTCCACAATAAACCCAGCCGCTAAGAGCCGGGCGACTTCCTCTCCAATAGCTTTTCGTCTCTCTTCGTTGAACCGTCGAAGAAACTGCCTGACCGGCTTATACTTCAGATCAATATTGAGAGTGTGCTCAGCGAGTTCTCTCGGTACACCCGGCATGTCAGAAGGTTTCCATGCAAAGATGTCCCGGTTCTCACGGATGAACTCGATGAGCGCGCTTTCCTATTTAGGATCCAAATTGGCACTGATACTGAACTGCTTAGACGAATCGCCTGGAGTGAAATCAACAAGCTTGGTTTCAGCAGCCGACTTAAACTTCATCGCCGGGTCATGCTCGGTGGTTGGCTTCTTTAGAGAGGTCATATCCGCCGGGTCAACATTGTCTTGATAAAACTTCAGCTCCTCTGCTGCACAAACAGACTCAGCATAAGCCGCGTCGCCCTCCTCACATTCCAGGGCTACCTTTCGACTTCCATGAACGGTGATGGTGCCCTTGTGACCCGGCATCTTAAGTTGTAGATAAACATAACACGGCCGTGCCATGAACTTGGCATAAGCCGGCCGACCAAACAGAGCATGATATGGACTCTTGATTTTGACCACCTCAAAAGTTAATTTCTCAGCTCTAGAATCATACTCATCTCCAAAGGCCACTTCCAGTTCAATCTTGCCAACTGGGTAAGCCGACTTACCAGGCACCACTCCATGAAAGACAGTGTGGGACGTCCTCAAGTCCTTATCAGTCAATCCCATGCGGCGAAAGGTCTCATAATAGAGGATATTGATGCTGCTACCTCCGTCCATGAGTACCTTAGTGGATTTATATCCACCAACCTGAGGTGCTACCACCAAGGCCAATTGACCCGGATTATCAACCCGGAGGGGGTGATCTTCCCTGCTCCATACAATGGGCTGTTCTGACCACCTCAAATAACGGGGAACCGCCGGCTCAACAGAATTCACGGCCCTCTTATGAACCTTCTGGTCACGCTTGCACAAATTAGTAGTGAACACATGATACTGCCCACTATTCAGCTGCTTCGGGTGGCTTTGATAACCTGACTGCTGCTGCTGTTGTCCCCCTTGACCAGACTGCTGTTGATTATAACCGCCTTGATATCCCTGAAAGCCGAAACTTGAACCGCCGCCCGGGCCATGAAAGCCGCCGGCTCCTGAGCCGCCGCCCGGCCCGTGATTGCCATCAAACGTGTTGGAATTCTTAAAAGCCTTCATGATCGCGCAATCTTTCCATAAGTGGGTGGCGGGTCGTTCCCGGGTGCCGTGTCTCGGGCAAGGCTCATTGAGTAACTGCTCAAGAGATGGGCCTGATCCGCCAGACCGAGGGGGCGGTTTGCCCTTACGTCTCTGATTGTTACCCTGTGCATTGGCGTTGGCTACAAACTTCGGGTTGCCCTCAGCCTTACGCTTATTGCCTTCTTGATTCATCGGGTTATGCCGCTGACCCTTTCCATTACCGTTCTTCTTTCCCTTCCCCGTCTTTTCCTCATCAGACGCGGGATCCTTGGTAATATCAGAATCAGCGTATTTGAATAAAGCTGCCATCAGCGTACCCATATCATTGCAATCACGCTTAAGGCGCCCCAATTTCTGTCTCAGCGGCTCAAAACGGCAGTTCTTCTCCAACATGAGGACTGCAGAGCCGGCATCCATCTTGTCAGACGAATGTATTATCTCCTTGACCCAACGTACCCAATGAGTCGTGGATTCACCCTCCTCTTGCTTACAATTTGTCAAGTCCGCAATCGACATAGATTGCTTACAAGTGTCTTTGAAGTTCTGGATGAACCGGGCTTTTAGCTCTGCCCATGAACTAATGGAATTGGGCGGCAAGCCCTTTAACCAAGACCGGGCCGTTCCATCTAACATCATGGTGAAGTACTTAGCCATCGCTGCATCGCTGACCTCCAACAGCTCCATGGCCATCTCATAACTTTCTATCCACGCTCCGGGCTGTAAGTCGGCCGTGTAATTCGGCACCTTCCGAGGTCCCTTGAAGTCCTTCGGTAAACGTACATTACATAGAGCCGGCACTAAGCAAGGAACACCGCCGGTTCTGGTAGCCACTCCTGCCTCAACGGAAATCGTGGGATAATCTGGGAGGTCCTGATGAGCCGTTTGTTGAGCCGCTAGCTGAGCCGCCCGCTCGTCCTCCTGACGTATTCGGTCCTGCACCGGGTTATATCCATCGGGCGGGTTACGGCGCTGGGCGTTGCTTGACAAAGCTTCTGACTCCATGTGCTTGCTGTAACTCGGACTCCGGTTTGGACGAGCTGGAGCTAACCAAGGCGGAGGAGTTGAATGAATCCTATCCCGGCTGTAGGAATATGTCTCTTGCTGAGCCAAGGCTGTCTGGACGAGGTCTCTGATCCTTCGGGTCTTCACTGTTGTTGGATCGTCACCATCCACCGGGAGAGCCGCCAAACGTGCTGACGCTGTGATCAAGTTCTCCATGGGGTTGGAAAAGTGACCCCGCGGTATCGGTACGTAACGGGGCGGTGCCATGTTTCCATGAGGAGGTGCCATCTCGCGAGGCTGAGCCGACCCTCCTGTTCTGGCTGTCATAAACTGATTTGCATCTGGTGGGTTACTTGGGCCGGCTCCGGGTGTAGCGAAAAGATTCCGAGGATCATAAACTGGAGGTAAGCGGGATTGGGTTTTCTGATGTCTCCTTCTCATCACCTCATTAGATGCATTCAGGCTCATCGTAAGCTGGAAGGCCTCTGACTGTAGCTGATGTGCCCGTGCATCCAAAGCCGCCCGTTCTGCGGCTAACCTGGTGTCCTCAGCTGCCAAGGCCTCCTTGGCCCGAGCTATCTCCTCACGCACCCGTGCCACCTCCGCGTTATGCTCATCTTGATTCGCAGGGATGACTGTGGCGGTTAACAGGGCCGTCAGCTTATCCATGAGATCCATCAGCACCTGGGCCGGCGGGCGCACAGGGCCTCCTGCCCCGGCCGCTCCTGACCCGGACATTATTGCTGTTGCAGCCGTTGAGTTTTGACCGGGTTGAGTACCAGCCATGAAGACTCCTGCCCAGTTTGGCGGCTCATAGGGGTCCGGAATACTAGAGCCGTCGGAACAGCCCCTAAGCCCGCCATCCTGTAACAGATACAACGAATCTGTTGAACCGGCGGACGAATCACCGTCGGAGAGGACGGCCGTCTCACCACCATCTATAGATCCTTCAGAAAGTTCTCCTCCGTGGATGCAACCCACGAAGGCACGCTTCACGACGGGTTGAGCTCGGGCAGGTCTCGCACGCTGAGCCGTCTCGACGAGGTCGGCGCAGTAGTCCGGCTCAGGGCCCGGCTCACCAATCCGGCCGATGAAAACATGGATTCCGCCAAAGGGGGCCCGGTACCCGTACTCAATTGAGTCGGCGTCGGGGCCCCAGCCTTCATCGTCGATGTAGATCTTGCCGCGACGACTCTTGGTCATCCAGCCCACTGCATATCCCTTGATCCCTTCAAAGTTGCCCTTCAAGAACTCAAATCCATCGTGCGCTGGCCCCACGGTGGGCGCCAACTATCGTGGGTTTGTCACGGCAGATGTCCTCTTGCAAGGACTTAGTCGTGGAGCCATCGCAACTAGGAAGCTTAAAGGGGTTAATCAGGACAAAGGACATGAGAGATTTATACTAGTTCAGCCCCTTACGGTGAAGGTAAGGCCTACGTCTAGTTGGGTTGGTATTGCTTGATGTTTCGATGACCAGGGAGTGAGATACGCTATGCCCGGCCCTCGATGAGTTGTTTCTTGTCCTAAGCCGCCGGTGGGTCGTCCCCTTATATACACGGGTTGATGCCCTGCGGCTTACAGAGTCCCGACCGGCTCACAAACAGTGTCCGGCTCGGTGACTAGTTAAATCTACCTTATGATACAAGTCGTGCCATTATGGCGGTTTATCACCATGGGCTTTAAGCCGCCTGTGGGCCTCAGCCCCTTTATTGAACCACCATCTTCATGCTTGGCCTTGGGCTCCTTCCTGATGAGTCTTCTTTGCGTAACCCGGCCCTCCTGGGCGGCTTACACAAATAGTTATATCCCCAACATTTTTCCTAAAAATCATTTTTAGGTACAAAAGTATCAATTTAGTCAGATAAACACCAAAAGTTTTCCAAGATTCAACCAGTAGCTAGGAACGGTCATGCCCGCTGTTTGACCGCATTTTGAAACGGGCATGAAAAAAGAATTGGATAACATTCGCATAGTGTCATTATATGTGGCCAAGTTACCAGGAAAAATAATAAACTTGTAATACGATAATTATTTTTAAAAAGTGTTCTCAGAAACGAGCTATCATATGTGAAGATCAATGGCTTTCAAGTGAAATGATCAATCTTATGGCCACATTCATGGTATAGTGTGTTCAAATGATCTTATATTGTGCACAATGGTGCATATTGGAATGCCAAACAATGTTGCCTAAGGAATTTTTCATTTTCTTTGGACGAAAAAATCATTTTCAATTTTTTGAGCGCCCAAAATGAGCTTTTTTCTGAAGAACCTACCAAATAATTGTTACAAAACTGTACCAAATCTATTTTGTAAAATACTATGCCATATTTAATGCACAATTGACCAAATGGTTGGGTGTCAAAAGTTTTGACCCACCTCTCGTGAAAAAGACAAATTTCTGCCGATTTAGGTGGAAGCGGGTCAAATTTGAACTGCAGCTGCCTCATAGTTTGCTTTTTATTTTTTTCAAAAATCTTTTTTAGGTACAATAGTATCTATTTAATCAGATAAACAACAAAAGTTTTCCAAGATTCAACCACTAGCTAGGAACGGTCATGCCCGCCGTTTTGACCGCATTTTGAAATGGGCATGAAAAATTCATGGCATAGTTTGTTCAAATAATCTCATATAGTGCACAAGGGTGCATCTTGCAATGAAGAACAATGTTTCCTAAGAGATTTTTTATTTTCTTTGGACATAAAGTCAATTTTCCATTTTTTTAGTGCCCAAAATGAGGTTTTTTTGAAGAACCTACCATATATTTGTTGCAAAATTGGACCAAATCAAATTTCTAAAATACTAGGCCATATTTAATGTACAATTGACCAAATGATTGGGTGTAAAAAGTTTTTGATCCACCTCTCGTGAAAAAGACAAATTTCGGCATATTCATTTTCCATTTTTCCAGTTTCTAAAATGAGTTTTGTTTTGTCAAGAACCTAACAAATATTTTTGTAAAAAAACTTCTCCATTTTTCAAGATTATTAGACCATATATTACGAACAAATTTGTGTACTGTAGAAACATTTTTATAGATATTAAACGGTTTTAGTTACATCATTAATATTTTTAACAAATATTTTGATGTCTAATATTTTGAACCCATGTCTACATTTTTAAGACACATTGTACATATTGTTTATATATTTTCAACTTATTTCAAATACATGATTAATATATTTTCATATATATTCCCAACAAAAAATATCTTTTCATACATACGTTTTGATGTCTATATTTGTTTTTACACATTGTACATTTTGTATACAGATAAAACATTGTTGATATTGGTTAGAAAATTATAAATACATGATTAACATGTTTAGAAAATTTTGTTTTGTTATATATATATATATAGTAAAATTTTCATATATACGCATTGATGACTATTTTTGCATACACATGAAACTTTTCTTATACATATCTAATATTATTTATGATTATCATTTTTATATGCATGAAACTTTTCAAATACACACATTTAATTTTTTAAACACATGATTACATTTTTGAAATACGTATTAACATTAACATTTTTGAATTACACGTTTAGTTTTCTAATTGCTAAACCACATAGCAAGATTCACGAAGGAGTTCATCATTTTCCTATTCTTATAATTTTATATTATTTAATTGGTTTCAAGATTTTCTATAAGGAAAAACCTTTTAGAGCTATAAAATGAAAAACTTGTCTTTGACAATAATGAAAACAAGTTTTTTCAGATAATTGATCATTCTTACTAAATGTTAATAATGAAAAACTTGTTATTTTCCCATTTTCGCTGGGCCGAATATATGTTATTTTGAGTAATATGAGGGCATCTCACATTCCTTCCTGGATGGGCCGAGGCCTACATGGCACACATTTTTTTAAAAGGAGGTGGCCTCGTTCCACCGAGGCCCAAGCCCATCTTGAGCGACACCTTAAGTACCAATGCATCCACGTGCACAACCTCATGACCATTTATATTGGTCGTAATCAAGTAGAAATAAGGTTGTCGACCACTCTTGTCTGCTTTATGACCATTTGGTGTAAGGCAATTTCAGGGTTTGAGCCCTTCCAAGCGAAATGGCCGTGGATTTACGATCAATTCAACCGGGGTCACTGAGAGAAGGTCACAAGTTGACATATTTCTTATAGTGCGCCTCCGCAGCCTCGGGTTGAAGACAGTATACCTATCAAAGGTGCGGCGAAATACCATATCCCCGGTGATCCGATCCTACCTAAGGCAGCGGTAGAGGCCATATACGGCGATCTAAGGAGACTTCATGACAATGTGTTGCGGAGAGAGAAAAGCCCGATCGCCTCGAAAAATTCAGGATAGCCGCTCTACGTGGTTAACGTGCCGCAGAAAAGGTTGTACATCGACACATTCCCCGTGAAAAAATTCTTCCTTCGATTCGATTACATCTTCGACATGTTTCACTTGAAAAAGGTGGATTTTACGTTTGTCCGCCTTTTTGCCTTGTACACGAACTACATCATCAGGATTGAGCAAATACTTTATATTTGTGTCGCTGACCCGTACTTCATGCACGAGGGCTTCTTGGCAGTATGCCAAGAGCACCGTGAATACGTGAGGAACTACATCGCCGATTTCATGGTCGACAATAAGGACAAGGAGACGATTCTCCCGCCTTATCATCCCATATAAGTCATCCGCGGATATCCTTCCTTCGATTTCAATCATTCATTTGCACGAGTGGAGGCTAATTTGAGGGACACTTATTTTGCGCAGCGACGGGCGCGCCGTCATCATCATCCTTTACCCCCGATTCTCCCATGCTCTTTATTTGGAATCGTCGAAGAACATGAAGAAAAATTATTACACCCACATCAAGTATGTTCTCGACAATGCTATCTTAAGCTACGCCCGCCGGGGTGGAGAGATCATGGTCAAGAAGACAAGGAATCGCGCGCCCTGCTTCGGCCATAAGACCGACTTCTGCCGCATCCAGCAACCGGGAGGTACTCTCAGTGATGGATTCTATGTCCTCCACCACATGTTGGAGTACAGACGAGATTGGCAGAACCTTCGCATGTCACCTAGATCCGGCAATGCCGATATTCTGCAATGGGCAAAGAATCTAGGAAATGTCTCGAATCATCGACTCCGAGCTGAGTTCTATTACATCCAGCGTGAACTTGCTCAAATCATCATGAAGGAGGTCCTCGAAAAAACAGGGATGTTCTACAAAGAAGGGCGAATGTCGCGGGAAGACGTGCGAACACGCGCAGCCGCTCAACATCTCGACCTGAAGCCTTTCACTTCACTTTGGGACTTCCTCCCTGATTTGGATGGTTGGCATGAGATGTTGGAGTGACTGACGATGACAATGTGTCCGTTTAGTCACTACTTTCTCTTTGATGAAACTTTGAATTTATGCACGACGAAACTTTGTGATGTAATTACATCGTCCTCCTCAACTAGCGTAGATCACTCTAGTTAGGACAGTTTGGGTATGATGAGCTTTGTTATTCATGTTTACGATATGTTGCTTCGATTTTTGCTAACTCTGTCTCTTTCTGTTGCTCAACTATATATTATGTTGCATATTATCGAATCATGTGATGATGCAGGTAGATAGATCATCGATGGCGAAGAAGTGCTACACCGTGTACGTAGGGAAGGTTCCAGGAGTATACGACGAGTGGCCTGAGTGTCAGGCCCAAGTGTACCGGTTTTCGAGCGACAGCCAGAGAGGGTTCGATAGTAGAGCCGAAGCGGAAAATAGTTAGTTTAGGTTCACGCTAGTGCGAGAGAGGGATCCAAACCGGTGCCTCAAGAAGTATTACATTATGTATGATGAGACATGTCAGTTAACTTGTATTGCTATATTGTGATTATGATGTGACGACATGATTTGTGTTGGATGATATGATAAGACTATTATGTGTATGATATGATGAGCATATTGCATATTTATGATATGATTAGAATATTGTATAAAACATGTACTAAAACATCACAAATATGTAGCAAAAAAATGTGAAAATATAGTAGTAGCGCTCTTTAGCAGGAAGCAGCAGCGCCGTAAACAAGTGCTACAGCTAATTAGTAGTAGCACTGGACATGAAAACGCTACTACTAAGCCACTTAGCAGTAGCGCTGGTCAGGACAACGCTACCGCTAAGTAGGTATAGCAGTACCGCGGGACAAACAACACTACCGCTACAAGTTAGATGTAACGCCTTACTAGTAGCGCAGGTGCCCGCGATACTACTAGGCATTTGACCCACGCTACTACTAGGCTTTTCCCTAGTAGTGTCCAAGCATCATTGATTGTCTTTGAATGGGGCTAAATCTATTCATATTCTCAATCTAACCATTAGCCTATCATGTATCATTATTACAAAAACCCACTTAGAGGCTAAGATGTTCTTTCAACACAAAAACACCCACACAAGCATAGGAACGGAGAGAGGTTCGGTGTCAATTGGTGGCTCCTTGTTAGTCTTCACCAATCTTGTCCTTTGGGGGTTGAAACACAGTTGGTTTCTTCCACACTCAAATCACTTTATTTGGGTTAGTTGTTTTGGGATTAGTTGATTTGAGATCCGAATTAGAGATTCGTTTGGTCACATCTATTTGTGAGAACCCAAAGGTGCTTTGTGTTGGAATACTGCACATTAGAGAGATCAAATATGGTCATATTGTAATGAAATTTGGATAGAACATTGAAGACTCTTTTTGCTACAATCTACCAAGTTCCAACCATGCTAGGCTAGCATTTTAAGGACAATCGTCTCAAAACCGAAGTGGACAAAACGGTGGTTTATTTGTTCAGCAAATTTTAGCCAACTCTTGTTTGCTCATGTTAATAGTTGTTGTTTTTGGTGGTGGTGACAAGTTATAACTCGTGTTGTTGCTGTTATGACCCTCTAGAGGTTATAGAGAGACTTTATTGTATTTGTTTTGCTAATAGTGAAACTTGGAGTTGACCGGGTGGTTTGTGGTTTTTACTCCTCGCCTTGGTTTTCCATGCAAAATTATTTTTCTTTATTTTGTGCATGTTATTATGTTGCTTATATGCTTACCGGTTGAAGCTATTGTGAAAGCTTGACCGCTCCTTCCATTCCAAAATAATTGAAGTTCTAGATTTGTTCTAAGTCAAACTTGCTCAAGTTTGATCAACCCTACATAAAAATGTGCTAAGCTCTAGAACACGAAATGCACATAGTATGAAAATACATTTCATAAAGAATCTCAAGAGACTAATTTGGTGTTATAGATGTTAATATATTTTTCTATAGGCTTGATCAAACTTAAACAAATTTGACTTGTGTGTATATTACAAACCCAATTGTAACCAAACTTGTGTGTATATTCAACACATACTGAATATCTAAGAGACTCACCATACGATTTTTTTTTTGAAAAGGAGGATGTACCCCCGGCCTCTGCATCTGGACGATGCATGCGGCCATATTATTAATTATTCAAAAAGACCATACGAGGTGATACATCAATAAGCCTAAAGCCACCATCTTGGCAACGTTGTTGCTACTCCTATCTCCTTGATGAAGGTGTGCCGAATGTCCGGGCCTAATACCAAACAGACATCGCACCAAAGCCTAACATCTAAAGCCGGGTGTCCCATCCAAGCCACTACCTAGACTGGGTCCCACGCCGGTCTGGCACACTCCCAGTCAGCACCGCACGCTGCAAGGGTCGTCACCTCCATCTTCCATCGGTCCATCCTCAGAGCAGAACAGATGCACCGACTTTGCCAGGCCTCTCTGCTATCAACGCCACCATGACGCCAGACAGCTTCCTCCTCCTGCGCGAGTCCATCTCCGCACATCAGACGCCGAGTCTCCACTGCGCCATGCCGCCGAGACCCACCGTTGACGATACGTTTGATGCCACACCGCTCCACCTACATTTCATCTCGCGTCGACTCCAAACTACCAGCAACTCCACCACCCTGAGCAGTCCCTGGCCGACGCCTTCAGGAAGGAACACGACACCAAAGAGCCATCGTCGTCCAAACAGAGGAACAGAGGCTTTCGCTTGCGCTCATGGCAGAGGTGGGGGGCATGTGATCCACACCGAAGCCTCCAAGAAGGGAATCGGCGCCAAGGGCGTCGACTTTGGTGCGGCCGCCACGCCGGCCTGGAGTTTCCCCGGATCCATGCCCACCCGCCAGATCCGTCCAGGCAGTGTTGGCGTCGACCATACTCTCTAACGTAGCCACCACGAACCGAAGTAGATCGAGTCGGAGACGACGCCTCCCATGGAACTCCGGTCGGCCATCGAGGAGCCGTCGTAGCGCCGCTGCCTCCACGTTGCCCATGCAGCCGTGGAAGGCCCCCCATTTGCACCCATGGGTGCCGCCCGCCAGGTAGGCCACACCGCGCGCCACCGTTCGAGGCTGCTGCCCGAGATCCCTGCGCCGCCCGAGGCACCGGCGATCAGATTTAAAACAGACCGACTACCTGCCACCATAAGAGCGCTTCAACGCCCCACGCGACCACCAGGGGGATGCAGCTCCTGCCGTCGCCCCCTGAATCCTCGCCGGCGCGCTCCGCCGCCAACCGCCGCCGAACGTCACCCGCGCCAAGTCCGGCCGCTGCGGGGAGGAGAGATCCCGTCGCCGCCGATGCCAACCGGGCTTTGCCCGGCAGCACGCCCCGGCGGCGGCGGGAAGGAGAGGTGGGAGAGGGAGTCGAGGACTTGGCGGTGCTAGGGTTCCCCCTGGTCGCCGCGCGGGGGCGACCCAGGGGAGATGAGGATCTCCTATCGGTGACCAACCATACGAATGACACAAGAATGCTTTCTCTTCTCCAGATGAATGAAGGTAGCAAACAATTTTAGAATGATGGACTCATTAATTTTTGAGCGACTTTGATTGTGTTTCATGAGATTTTTGACCAAGTTTTGACCACTCTTGATCAAGTTTCACGAATACCATGTGCACTACAAATTCAAATTTGCAATATGTTCTACACACTCTTGGTTCTACATGAGCTCAAGGTGTTTCGTTGACAACATTAAATAAAAGATCCTCGGCTTTTATTCCAGATAATTCAAATTTGTTTCACACGGTACTGAATGATCTCATCAATCAGGTCCGTGGCGGCGGCGAGAGGCTGTTCGGCTGAGGGCCTATGGGAGGCCCGGGTATCGGAGCCGGAGGTGGCGGCACTGGGACCAGTAAGAGCTTCCTGCCGCCGGTGATCTGCAGCTGATTCCGACGAGCTGAGAGGCCATCAAGACGCGCCGCCGGCGGCTCGCGCGCTCCTAGCCAATACAAAACGCAAAGCAAAACAAATTAGCAGCTAACCAACTAAATCTTAAGTACTGCCGTTATCGATGCATAAATCTACGTACCATGTATGGCGCGGGCCTCCAGGGGATACGGCGACGAGACGAGGAGGAAGAAGACCAGAGCGGCGGCAAGCAGAATCGACGGCGGCTGCCGACGAGCAAGAACCTCCATTAGGTGGCGAGGCGGTACCTGAATCTCGCTGATGGATTCCTACAAGATAGGAGTACAGTAGGATCTTGTACACGTTTAGCTCCCGGTGGTTTGGAGGACGTTCAGCACCTGGTCCTATTTATAGGGAGGAAGGCTGACCTAGTATGAGGTACTTGATGTAGACCTGTAGAGGTTGACGATGCTTCGTTAGCATGGCCGAGGTTTCTCTCCAAGTTGGTTTGAGCTGGCCGAGGTTAATTACGCCGCGGAATCATGCAAAGCACGCATGCATGCACATGCAGCCGGGTCTCAAGATCTGCGCTAGCTTGCTCGGGCTTCAGACATTGCTGTACAGGTGGCAACTGAATTTATGGCTAGATTCCAGTGGTTCCCACCTCGCCGTGCAGTTGCCACTTGGATCGAGGGCGTACGCCATCTATTTTTAGTTTCACTAGATAACCCGGTTGCGCCAATGGCGCAAGAAGTTAGTTAGAAGCAATGTTAGTAGTGAGTAGATAGGAGATGTAGATAGAAAGATAATGCAATGTGGATTGTATTACAGATAGTATGACTTAAATTGATTTACATATAGTAGAATGACTTAAATCGGTTAACAGAAATACAATTTTGTTTAGGCAGCCTCACAGCTTATTTAGGTATCTTATTAAAAACAGCACTCCTGCCCCTAGTGTCAGCAAACCACATAATTCTTTGCCACCAACTCCCGATCCCATTGCCAATTTTATACAACACATGGAAATTCCAAAAGCACACTGTGACAAATTTATTGGTCATCAACAAACAGTCAAGCACATAATTATTAATTGATAATTATCAATAATATCTAACGATCACCTAGGATTTTGGCTCTTCTCAAGAACAAATAAATGTTTACTTTGGTACTAAAGTGACCTAATTCAAATTCATATCAGATGAGAAAAACTATAGTGGAAGCAACAATCGTATAGAGAAATAACATCAAGAAATGGTGCTACTGAATTAGTGTAGAAAAGATAAAAATATTCATAAAAAAGCGATATCAGATATATTTTATGTGCCCTGCACAAGGTATGTACTGATAATAAATTAAAGCATGGTATTTCTCAATCTCATGTCAGGTGCCAAATATTAATCCTACAATGTGAAGCTGCAAAGCTAAGACGCGACATATTCCTGAATGCATGTCTTGTTGTTGGAAGAAATTTATATCCTGATTGCTCACATTCCCACATCCATCATTGAATCCTGTAGAGCCTACCGAGTACATATTAAGATGCAGTTAGAAGCAAACTAATAAAAGTACGTCCAGACAGGAATTGATGATATACCTTGTAACAAAAGTAGAACAAAAGTACAGCCAATTCCAAGTCAAATGTAAACATACTGTATGAACCAGAGAGAATAGATCGCAATGATTAAATAAGCAATGGATGCAAAATATGTGCTCCGGGGCTGAACTTATTTAGAAACTTAATAACCGAACTATATGTGTGACCTAGTAATCTCTCCCATATACTTCCAGATATACTGAAAAGGAAAGACTGAATCTCATATCTTCTTACTATAAACCTCTAAAGCATAGGAAGGAGACATAAGAATATATGACGCACCGAAGGAATTTGCCGAGCTTGCTTACGCTTTAAATCTTTCAACAACTTTGAAGACCACATACATACACATGGATATAATCATCACATATACAATCAGAACATGACCATATCTATAGCAATAAAATGGCAACTAACATGAGGTTGTGCTACGTATAAATAAAGCGGAGTATTAAAGTTCCAACCATTAGCTAGTTGCATAATCTATAAGAGTTTGGAGTACATACGACCATTCAAAGAGATAGGGTAACTCTGTAATAACAACATGCCAGCGAAAGCTGAACCCAAGAACAATCCCTGAAAAGTAAAATTATTGTGCATCTCTACTTTTCTTTGATTCTTTTACATCTCCTTCCAGATTTTACTATGATTGAGGTGTGTGTAAATTTGACCAGCCATGCATACAGAACCAAAGCAATGTAGGTGCTCTTAATACTCAAATAAGAATAGACAGGAGAGGTAAGGATGAGCTCCTGGTATTCACTTTAGGTATTATTAAGAAATAAGCTATTGAGAATATGTAATGAATATAAAGATGGTGAGGGCTTCAAGAAACATAATGAACATCAGAACGGGAAGGTGCCATTTTCATTGACATGCCGAAAGAAATGTTGTGAGCAATCCCAAAATGCTAAATCAGACAGACATGTATCACCTACTTGCTGATGACATCTACTTTTGAGGTCTGATGTAAGCATGGCAAAACAGCCCATAGTCAAGACTGGAACCGATGAATTTTAAAGAAATTCAGTACGGGGGTGAATAACAAATACGTAATGACAAGAACTATTGAACTCGAGCTTCCCTAGCATACAAAGAAACTAACAGCAAAAAACATCCACCATGCAACCAGTGGAATACTAAACAACATACAAAATTAGTAAGTAGTAACATCTCACATTCCTTAGCAAAGATAAATGGACACTACTAGGAAAAGGGCTGTAGATAGGACTGATTCTAATGGCGCACCAGGTAAATAGTGCGCCACTACTATTGATTTTTTTCCCATTTTTCCATACAAACTAATGGCGCAGGATGGCAAAGTGCGCCATTACTAGTTAGAACTAGTAATGGCGCACGACCAAGACAGTGCGCCATTAGTATATATTTTTTTTTTACTTTTTTGCAAACCTACTAATGGCGCACTATACCAAAGTGCGTCATTACTAGTGTAAACTACTAATGGCGCACTTTTCCACAGTGCGCCATTAGTATACATATGTTTTTTTTAATTTTTTGCAAAAAGTACTAATGGCGCACCACCTGCCGGTGCGCCATTAGTAACCAGGGTTACTAATGGCACATTTTGTGGTGGTGCGCCATTAGTAACCTGGGACCAACAAGATATTTTGGACAGCCCACCTAGCCACTCACTTTCCCCACTTCATTCTCTCCACCTCCTCCTCCAAGCTTGTCTCGGCTGCCTCCTCCTCCTCACCTCATTTCCACCATAGATTCATCAAAATTAAGTGGTGAAATTACCTTTTTTTGATAGGTAAGTAAGGGGAAAGCTATCTTCATGATGTAGATCTACTTTTTTTTCTCCCTAGCTCGCTCCAACAACGTGCACATGCACTTTTTATGGCCTAGCTAGATCTATGTATGTTTGTGGTGTTGCTTGTGTTTGTGGTGTTGCATATATGTTTGTGTTTGCAGGTACGGTATTTGAAATGCGATAGTTGCTAATATTTTGCGGAATGTTGATTCATTTCCTTTTAGTGAGAATTTTGGCACTATGCATTCTTTTTGGTCCTATTTTTAGGGAAGGTCATGCCAAATTTTTCTTGGTTCTAAAATATCGTTTTGCTCTACCCATGGCGACCATGGTCTGCACGATGACCGAAGGCATCGTGAATAGGTTTTTGAGCTCCGCGAAGGCCGAGATGCTTCAAAAGAACGAGACGGAGATAAGATGTCCGTGTCGAAGATGCAAGCTGAAGAGCCTTATTGCGGACCGGGATCCCGGGCAGGTGCAGGACCACCTGCTCTTGCGTGGTTTCATGGATGGCTATCGGTGGCAAGGTGATGAAGATGACTATGAAGTCGTCCATGGGGGCGGGCAAGAAATGAGGAAGGGCAACAAGACAACCACCGCGGCGAGGGCGGGCGAGAAGACGAAGAATCTCCAGGACATGATCACGACGGTGATGATGTACACAATCATCATGTAGAAGATGTCGTACATGATGATGAGGAAGATCAAGACGAAGGGCATAATCATGAAGATGAAGATGCCGGAGCAGACGACGATGGAGGCTGGGTGCAGGACCCTCATATTCAAGAGCTGCTTCGCAAGCAGACGGATAACGCAAGAGCTGCCGCCCGAGAGAAAGCCAAGCTGGATCAACTGGAGATAGACGCAGTTACTCCATTGTATGAAGGATGCAGGCCCGAGGATACCCGCCTGAAAGTAACGCTCATGGCTCTGGAGATGAAGGTAAAACATAAAATGACCATGCATGCTTCGACGAGAACATGTCATTCTGGCACGAACGTCTTCCCAAGGGGAACAAGTGCCCGACCAGTTTCAAGGAGGCGAAGAAAATCGTGTGTCCTTTGGATTTACCGCACGTGAAATACCATGTGTGCATGAACAATTGCATCATTTATTGGGACGAGCACGCTGAGTCTACCATATGTCGGTGTCTTGGCGCCACTCGATACAAGAAGAGGAAGAAAGCTCCTCGAAAATCGGTGTGGTACTTTCCGATCACTCCTCGTCCGCAGCGGTATTTCGCGGACCCTAAGGTAGCAAAGCTCCTGCGTTGGCACGCGGATAGGGAGGAGAAGAAGCGGAAGATGGCGGAAATGATCCGGAGATAAATAAAAAAGACAAGATGCTGAGTCACCCTAAGGATGCGAGCCAGTGGCAAGCGCTGAACTTCGAATACCCAGAATTTGGGAAGGATCCAAGGAACATCGTGCTGGGCGCGAGCACCGATGGTGTCAATCCGTTTGGCAGCCAGAGAAGCACACATAGCACCTGACCTGTGTTTGTGTAGATGTACAAACTTCCCCCCTGGTTGTGCATGAAGAGGAAGTACATTCACATGAGTATGCTAATTGAAGGGCCGAAACAACCAGGGAACGACATCAATTTGTATCTGGGGCTGCTGAAGGAGGAGCTAGAAACGCTGTGGAAAACGCCAGCCAATACGTGGGACACCGCAGAGAAAGAATATTTCCCTATGAGAGCCGCACTGCTCACGGCGGTGCACGACTATCTCGGTTACGGATATCTCGCGGGGCAGGTAGTCCACGGATTTTCTGGATGCGTAAGGTGCATGGATGACACAACGTATCGCCAGCTAGATAGAGATCCCGGGTCTTCAAAAACCGTGTTCATGGGACATCGAAGGTGGCTTCGCGACGATGACCCGTGGAGGAAACACAAGGATCTGTTCGATGGTGAAATCGAACCCCGAAAACGCCCGTGTACGAGGAGCGGCGAGGAAATAGACGAGCTGTTGAAAAATTGGAAAGACTGCCCACTGCCGGGAAAGAAGCAAAAGGCGCCAGAGCCGGGAAAGAAGCGAAAGGCGCCAGAGCTGCTGCTTAAGGTATGGAAAACGAGGTCTGTTTTCTGGGACTTGCCGTAGTGGAAGATCCACCGTGTGCCTCACAGCCTTGATGTCATGCATATCACGAAGAACGTGTGCGAGAGTCTGCTTGGTACCCTGCTCAACATGCCGAGAGGACCAAAGATGGGCCAAAAGCAAGGGCAGACTTGAAATCAATGGGCATCGGCAGGAGCTTCACGCTAATGATGATGATGATGATGATGATGAGGCGAAGCGGGACACGGAAAGTCGTCGCCAAAGGCAAAAAGGCCAAGAAGACCGGAAATGACTACCCCCCCGTGCTTCACTCTAAGCTAGGAGGAGATCGAGCAGTTTTCACCTGCCTCCTAGGAGTAAAACTTCCTTACGGTTACGCTGGGAAGATAAGCAGATACCTAGACCCAGCCAAGCGAAGTTCAGCGGGATGAAGTCTCACGATCGTCACATGCTGATGACACGATACTTCGGTTGCAATCCATTGGGATCATGGACGCGCACGTCCGTGAAACGCTATTTGGCCTATGCAACTTTTTCGACGTCATCTCTCGGAAGTCGATTGGCGTGAGGCAACTCGAAGGCTACGAGGAAGAGATCGTGGTGATACTATGCGAGCTTGAGATGTACTTCCGCCCGCATTCTTGACGTTATGGTGCATCTGTTGGTCCATATCGTGGAGGATATCATCAACTCGGGCCGACGTTCCTGCACAAAGCATGATGCCGTTCGAAAGGATGAATGGTGTCATCAAAGGATACGTTCGGAACATGTCACGCCCAGAGGGAAGTATAGCCGGGGCTTTTCGATCAAGAGTGCATCTCCTACTCGCACGAATTATCTAGGCATCGAGAACCCGTTGGTCTGCCCGTCAGCAGCACCTCGGCAGGCTCATTTGGATGGGGTCACCGTGAGGGTCGCCGAAATGCATGTCGACTTCGAGGGTCGACTCGCCCGACTTTGAAAGAGCAAACCTAGTCGCGCTACAACACATAGGCGTGGTCGATCCTTCGGTGGTAGAGCACAAAACCTTTATTGAGAAGGCGTACAATGACCGAGGCCAACAGAGGACGGACAGAGATATACTCAAAGAGCACAACTCATGTTTCACGCGTTGGTTCAAGCGAAGCTTCGTCGTACCCTTTACATGAAGATTCTTGGCGGAAGAACAACTCATATTCGCCTTGTCACGTAGGCGCCGAGCACAACCTTGATGACCTATGAGGCATACGATATCAACGGCTACACATTCTACACCGAGGACAAGGACATGAAGAGCGATGGTTATCAGAACTCCGGGGTAACGATGGAATCCTACACCGGTAAGGACAAGGACAGATACTACGGAAGGATCGAGGAGATCTGGGAGATGAGCTACGCTGGAGAGAAGGTGCCGATGTTCCGTGTCAGATGGGCCAAGAGCATTGGTCCACTTGGGAAGCCAGTACCCATGGCTCATTTTTCGCGGTGACGTTTGCGCCCGCGGTCTTGGATTTGGCGGCTAGGGTTTGCCTCCAGCCTCTCCCCTCCCCCATCAACGAGAGGAGCATCCGGTGCCCCCGCCCTCGAGTTCGTCGACGGCGCCGTCCTCCAGCCGCAGCCGCCGCAGGTACAGAGCCCCCGATTCCATCTTCCCCCTCGCCCCCGATTCTTTCAGATGCAACTTTGTGATCTCCATCTTTCAGATGTTATAGTGTACAGGAGCAACTTTGCTCCAATGCATGATTTCAGATGTTATCGATATATGGCCCGTTGATAAATTTGTACTCCAGCAAGTTTACTCCAGTACTCAGTTTAAAATTCAGTTTACTGTTAAATGGCAGTAATTCAGTTTACTGTTAAATTTCAGTTTCACAGGCTAGTTTCCAACAAACAAAGCCTATGCTTATGAAGAATAAATCAGCTGAAATAAGATACTGATCCTTTTTACTTTGTTTGTTCAGATTGTTGGAAATTTTAAGCTCTCAATCACTCAAGGCCATTGTAGTTCTTTGAATTCAACCATTTAGGTGAGCTACAACTAGGAGGATTTTGGAGTAGTACTCTGAAACTATTGCTGTTAGAACATGTTGTTACTTGCTGTCGATTAACTGAATCAGTACAAAACTCTTCTATGGAGTTAACAAGATCAGCAAGCAAATCAAAATCTGCAACACATTTTCTTCAGTCCCTAATCGACAACACAATTTCTTCAGTCTAGTGATGCAGCAATTTCTTCAGTCTAGTGTAAATGTAATCGACTACTGGTCAAATACTCTAGTGTATTTAGTGTAAATCTAGTCTGAAACTAGTAGAGCTCTTGGTGATTTGCAAATTCAGTTTAAATAAAAATTTGGTACATGACTACTGATCATGTATGAAAGATGTTGCTACTGGATGAGCACAAGAACTACTCAATAGATAATTGATTTTGTAGAACAAGTCTTGTTGCCAGTCTTGAACCAGTAGATAATCTTAATTGAAATTTGACCATGTCTAGTTGCCAGCCCTAATGAAAAAAGCAACTGAATTTCCAACAACCTGCTAGGTAGAACAATCCATTTCCAACAACCTGCTAGGTAGAACAATCCATTACTACAGATTGCAACTGAATTGTCAACTCTATATACTATGTATGCTGTGGCATGTGGTGTGGTCCGATTGATCAGGTTTCAAGTGATTTTGAATTTTTATGATTTTTATGCCCATATATATGTGTATGATGATCCTCCTTTCCTGCAGTAGTATAACTAGGATATATACCAAAAAAGATTGTTATATTCCTCCCTGGTACAATAAATAATAAACTAAAATAGTTCCTGGTACAAAAAGAATAAACTATACATAGTTAATTTCTTCATCTTTGAATTGTTTCAGAAATTGGTACGACCAAAGATGCTATTGTATATAAATGGGCTGCTGTAGAACTGTTCTTCATCTTTACAGTGCTGTTGTATAGAAATATGCTGAATTTTCTGCTCTGACTGTTGCTCAAAGAAATTTAGCAAAAAAATGGGGTCTTGGGAGACGCCGCTGCTGCTTGAGGCCCTTGAGAGGCCCTTCGTGTCGTGATGATTTTGCAGGTACCCCGAGAGGCCCTTGAGTTTGCCGGAATGTCGATTAACTTCCGTTCCGGCAAATTCGGGTACTCCATATATGTCCTATTTTCAGCAAAGGTCATGCTGAAATTTTCCGTGAATTTTAGCATGATTTTGCTAAAAATCGGACATATGAGGTACTTGCTACTAATGCATGGGCCGGTGTATCTTAGTACTTAATTAAGTAGGATCAACTGCCCCTTTATTCTTGCTGTATTAAACCATAGGTGGCAATAGAGCCAAGTGATTAGTGCCAAGTGATTAGGCCCAACCTAGGGTGCCTCGGCATCGATAAACCCTAAATGATGAAAACTTAACTTGGCTGCCCCGGATGCCTCGGTGTCGATGAGAACCTAAATGATGTACGCTTAGGCTTTTAGGGTGCCTCGGTGTCGACAAACCCTAAATGATGAAAGCTTAGGCTTTTAGGGTGCCTCGGTGTCGACAAACCCTAAATGATGAGACCATGATCTTGTTCCTTGACAATAACCAACTTTTTGACCAAACTTTTTTCCTATTTAGAGCGAAACATGGCCCACAACGATGAGGCCGGTGGTTCGGGCGGCAAGCAATTCTGGGAGCTGTCCCAAGAGATGGAGGAACAACCTCACCGCTATGAGGACGCCGCAGAAGACACCGATCCTGATTGCACAGCCCCTAGTGGAGTTGGGGATGACACCACTGATGGTGCCGCCGAGGATGCCACCACTGATGATGGCGGCGCACACACAGATGGCAGCCAATCGAAGAAGCAAAGGAAGGACCGGCGTCCGAATGCGCTCCGCACCATCAAGGAGGAATTCACTCAAGTGGACTCCGACGGGAATCCAACGGAGCCCAAACATATAGTCAAGGGGTACTCAGTTCAGCTCGGGTGCATTCTCCGGAGCACCGTCTCGATCAACACCGAGAACCTTAGGCATAAGGACCGAGGGAATTTGCGCAACCTCCTCTTCACGAAGCTGCACGAATGATACAAGTTCCACGCCGAATTTGAAAACACACGCCTCTCAGGGAATAAAGTGAACAGTGCCGCCCTCACGAAGATGAGCACGGCCCTGTCTACTTGGAGAAGCGCGGTGAAGAAAATGATTGATAAAGGTGATAGTTATGAGAAGATCAAGGCGAAATATCCTTTCATGAGCGAAGATGAGTACAAGGAGTTCAAGATCAAGTGCTCGACCAGTGCAACCTCCGAATCAAGTCAGTGGGGGAAAGAAATGTGGGAGTTGAACTTAGGGGAACACAAACTCGGTCCCGCGGTTCTGAGTGGCGGAGCCTATATGGGACAAGGAGGACGCGGAGCGTGCCGAGCAAGGCCTACCGCCCCGCTTCGAGAAATACAGCGGTGACAAGCAGACCAGGAACTATGTCAGGGCCCGGTACAAGGAGGACCCGATAACAAAGGAGCTTACCACGTATCCGAAGACTAGGGCGCTTGAGCTTGTTCTGGTAAGGAATACACCCCCGTGTAATTAGCTCCATATGGTTGCACTCTAATTAATCCCCAATATTTCTAAATGGTTCATGTTCCTTTTGCGGGAAATTGAAAGAAGTAGCGCGGGGTCATCTCAGAGCTCCCCTTTCGACACCCCTTTAAATAGGGCGTTGAACATAATGAAAAGCAAGGATAGGCTCACTAAGCCGACGTTAGCTCGTCGTGTGGCCGGCAAAGGCTTGTCCACAAAATGGGGGTCATACTATACCGCTGGTGTGCGGAAGGAGAAAAAGGCCAGCTCGGAAAGCCAGATGCGCGAGGTTGAAGCACTCAAGGCACAAGTGGCGCGGATTCCGGAGCTTGTCCAAGAGCAAGTGGAACAACAATCGGGAACAAGCTCAACGCCATGGTGCCTACGTTGATTCATGGGGCGACAGCGTGGATTGCGGGCGCCAACAGAGGCCTCCCGGTTCCCAGCTTCACGGCCAACAACTTGCTGTGCAGCAAGCGGCGCCATTGGTGTCTCCGGCGGCGGCGCCATTGGTGTCTCCGGCGGCGGCGCCATTGGTGTCTCCGGCGGAGGCGGTATTCGTGTCTCCGGCGCCGGCACGGGCATTGGAGCTTAATGCACCCTTGTGTACGCCGGCCGGCACCTCGCCAGCAAGCGCCCCCTCCGTCAGTTGCACGCCCGCCGTTGGCGGTGCCTCGACATTAGCCGAGCTCGACGGCATCACGGTAACTAAGCCTCTCGGCTGATGACTTCATCTCCTTGCCTTTGACTAGGCATCCCTGACGCCCTGTACATGTTTCGTAGGGCACCGCCGACGTTCCTTGCACTCTTCTGCACTTCGTGGGCGCCGAGTTGGTCGATGTCGCCAAGGGCAGAATCGTTCAACCGGGCAACCGCATGTTCCACGGTAATCCGATGCCACCCATAGTGTATAGGGTTGAAGTGGTTCGGGTGCTGCCAGGCTGCGACGAGCTGTTACCTCCGGTTCGACCCGCTAGGGCCAACGAAGAAGATGAGATGACCCTCAGCGCCTGCGTAAACTGGCCGCTGCTTTGGCCGAAGAGCCAGATTCGTTTGGAGGCGGGGGACACCACCCCACAGACAAGACCGCCAGTCGTGCCGGCGCCAAGCCATGGCAAGAACGCTGCAACGCTACCGGACCTGCCGGACATCCCTATGTCGGACATCCCTATGGCACAGGATCCGGACAGCCCTATGGCACAGGATCCGGACGACGACGACAACGGCGACGGTACATTTACCAAAGTCGATAAGTACTTTGCCGAACATGGGCATGCTGACGAGTTCTGCGGGCCTCTTTCTCAAGAACCCAACCAAGACGACCGCAATCTAGCTAGTACGGCGGAGAAATCCAATTGCAATAGGCGTCGTCTGGCGTTCAGTTCTCAGGAGACGCCTCCAGCTCCCGCCTTCACCGAGCCTCAGATAGCTGAGGTGCGAAATATTATCAGCCCCAACACGCTCAAGAAGGCGGTCTATGAGCAGAACTCGGTCCCATTACAGGAGATCAAGAAGAAGGGACGGAAACGAAGACTAACAAGGGCGTCGGTGCGAGCCAGCCGGCACCGAGTTCGATCCGTGCTCAGGACGGGCCACCTTCACCTAAGGATATCTCAAGGAGGGTGCATGTGGCGGGTAGGGCGATGCTACCGTCAAATATGCTGAATGCTCCAACCGGTGCTATGCGGAGTCTGCACGACGGTGTTCTTTCTTTGGAGAAGCGGCATCTCAGAGAGAAGGATGTGGCATACCCAGTTTTCGTGGCCAAGGTGCCAGAGGGCAAGGGCTTTGTGGATGGCGACATCGGGGGTACGATCGTCCTGCGGTTGATGACATCTTTGCTATGTTTAACCTTCATCCGCTGCACTGCACCTTCGTTCGGCTGTTTTCGCTGAGTATGGAGATGCGGATCATTAGAGACAAGACCACGGACATCATGATAGTCGACCCCTTCTACATGCGTGCCAAGCACTTGAGCAGCGCTGGGGACCGCCAAGTTGCGAGTTCACACCTCGAAGGCGTCATTCTGGCAAACCCAGATAAGGATAACTTCCTTGTAGCTTACTTTCCCGAGTAAGTCATCCCTTAACCGCCCCGTAACATATGATTTCTTAGATTTCGATCGTCCTTTTTTTTCTAACATTCCGTGTTACGTGCAGTGACACATTGCACACTCATCCTCTTAAGCCCGAAATATTCCATGGCCATGTATTTCGACCCGAACCGTAACTCCAAGATAGACTACACAAATGTCAAGAAAGTTCTTGATGATGTTCTCCCCGGCTACGCCAAATCTGGAGGCACCTTCACCAGGACTGTTCGTAAGTACGGCAAGCACATGTTCTCACACAATACGAAGTTCTGCTGCGTCAAGCAAGCGCTTTGCGGTCGAAGGATGCCTACTACGCCCTCCATCACATGCGGCGATCGTAAGGGACCATCATCAACTTCGCTACCAGATAATCTCAAAGATTGGGCGCGAACTTGTCGGCAATCCAGGACGCGGACCTCAGACAAGAATTCTTTCGCATCCAGTCGGACTTTGCGGACATCATCCATCAAGATGTCCTTCATACGTCGGGGCAGTTCTACCTCAGATATCAACCGTCCAACAATGAGATAGATGGAATGCTACAAATGCAGGGTGACAACGACCGTGATTTCATGACCATCACGACAGACGGCGGCTTCATCCACGCTCCTGTCCGATGAGTCGAGTCGAAAGTAGTGATGTGTAGTTCTGAAACATTGATTGGCTCATGTTGTAATTAAACTTTAATGAATTTGTATGTCTCTTTGGTTTGGACAGTCGTTCAACTTAGATGTAATCGATGCTATTTATTAGTAGGACCATGAATCGTGCTATTAGTGTCTTGCTTTTCTCTTCCGATCCTTTTGTTGCATACTTACATATTGCTTATGTATTGTGCATTGTTTGGCTTGTGCATAGAGATGCCGTCGTATGTCGTGGTACAAGGGTAAGGTTCCGAGTCTCGATGGTGGGAGGAGTGTCGGAGACAGGTTCACCGTTCAGCGATAACAGTTACAAAGGTACACCACTAGGGCGGAGGCCGAATCTAGATATGCCCGCTATCTAGCGGAGAGAGGAGGGAGCGTTGGAGGAACCGGATGAAGACCAGTTTGATCGCGATGATGCTCATCGTGATGACCACAACTCTCTTTTATGTGATGGTAGTTTAGATGATCGATATCGACTTGTAATGTGAAGACAAACTCGATACTCGCTGTCTTGAGACTTGTAATGTTTTATCTTTGTTCGGTCTTTTGAATTCGGAGACTAATATGATGAATTGTATTCGGAGACTAATCTTCTATTGTATTCGATGAATCCGATGTTGCTGTGTGCTGCTGTCTATATTCTGTCCAATAATATAATTTGTAACCTGTGCAAAAATCAGAAAAGCAAAAAAAACCAAATATTCATACTAATGGCGCATCATAGAGTGCGCCATTAGTATGCCAAAGGATACTAATGGCGCATCAAGGCAGAGTGCGCCATTATCTGTGACAAAGCACATGGTTACATATGGCCCCGGGAGGCATACTAATGGCGCATGGAGTTACATACTAATGGCGATCGCCAGTGCGCCATTAGTATCCAGATACTAATGGCGCACGGTGGTGCGCCATTAGTAAAAATTTAATGGCGTGCTACTAATGGCGCACCAGTAGTGCGCCATTAGTAGGCAAAACCGGTGCGCCATTAGTAGGCCTTTTCCTAGTAGTGGGATGGCAAAGATGATGGCACAAATTACTTATACGTCGAGCAGCCCTATCCTGGAAAGATGAATCTGCCTTCGACGGCAAGGATGTGTCATAGACGGACATGCAAAGCCTGAGATTCGCAACCACCTGCAGTGCAAGTCCAAACACAAACTGAGAAATACAATTAAGAACCATCAAGTGGAACTTAATTTCTGTACTATGATGGTTGCTCCTTTTGGAAGATCAAATGGAAATATCAGACTAAAGCAGACATCAAAGCCTAAAGCATCTGGGAGCTCCTTCAGGAAAGTACATAACTGGCAAAAACTGGCAAAAAAATCACCAGCAAAAACGATGGGAGATTGTTGCTCAAGGGAGATACACCGTCAGCAAGAACCATAGCATTAACTGGCAAAAAAGGCTGTTGCTACAGTTCGTGGTGCACTATCTCTTGGCCACCCAAACCCACATGCGAAACAAAAATGAAATTACCACAGCAATGGAAGGTACACAAACAATCGACGGAGATATACAACGTGCGGGCCGGATGACTTTCAAACTGAGATGGCACTCGCTATGCGGGTAACATAGCGGGATTTATATGTTCGATAAGGTTTTTTTCCGAACCATGACTGGGGGAGAATGATGGTTACGATATTTTTCCTAGAGTGACACCTGTTTGTGTCTCGAGAGAAAATTACACAAGAAACATGCTTCCTATTTAAAATTTGCAAGATTTGTCCAAGGAACAAAAAAAGAAGACAAGCAATCAGAAATCTGAGGTGTTAGCATCATACTAAAAGTCAAAGAAGGAATATGAGCATCATACTATAAACTTAATACTACTGTGGTACATCATTGTCTCAGCGTTTCGCAGCTATATTTCTATACATGGATAGGTGCCACATCATAAACTACTTAAATTAACCTTAGAAGGTGTTTATTATGGGTAAAAATAAACAGAGGCAGTCAAATCTCGATCTCAATATGCGCTTCAACAAATAACGACCACGCGGACACATGCCCACTGTTATCCTAGCGCAGTTCGCTACATACGTAGAATAGCCCAAGACAATCGGTTACATGTGCATCACATCTTTGTTCATGTGAACCTCTGGTAATTGAATCTAAATAAATAAATAAATAAATAGAGAAGATCACAAAATTTTACCCGTGATAAAAACAGGTCTGAATTTTACCATCTGCCTCCAAACCAGGACAAAAAGCCTTATCTGGATCATCAAAATTATGAAATGGAGGCATAAATGACACAATGCCATAGCCTCGGTCACTGCGCCCACAACCATGTTGCTCCTCAGTTCTGCCACACAAAGAAACACGGTACTACTATTAAACACTGAAACCCACCCAATTAGAACACAGCAACAACAGTTTCTAGCTACCCACTTGTCCTGACAAGGAGCCGATGCGTCCCCGCGGCCGTCCACGAACTTGATGGGCACGCGCTTGATAACGAGATCCGAGCCGACGGGGATGAGCAGCGCGTCGTCGTCGAGAACCGAGGGGGCAGCAGCAAATGGGTCAAATCAAAAGAGCTGGGCAGCCTGGCAAAGGAACAGAGCCTGCGGGGGAAGATGGGGGGAGAGCGCAATGTGGTTAGAGGCCGCGTCGGAGATAAGGAGGTCACCTTGCATCGGTCGAGCCACCGCCGGGACACCAGGATCTCCTCTTCCTCCTCCAGATCCCGCATCTCTCCTCTTCCTCCAAATCCCGCATCTCTCCTCTTCCTCCAGATCCGGGGTTGACGGTGCGCGGGAGGAGAGAGACGGATGGGGCAAGCAGAGAGAAGGGGCTGGCGGTGCGGGTGAGGAGACGAGAGAGAGGGAGGAGAGGAGGCGGACAAGGCGCGGGGAGAGGAGAGGAGCCGGCGACGACAAGAGGGGACGAGGGTCACAGGGGAGACGCCCGGCTGCGTCTCTTTTTCTCTGGCTGACCGCTCACTTCTCCTTTTTCTTTCGCTTCCCTGCTACCCACTCGCTCTAGCTTCGCTGCTGCCCGGCTGCCGGCTCGCGCTCGCTGTGCACTATTCATAGCCCACGTGGAGGCATTGGTTGCGTCTAGCATCCCTTTCATCCTTTATAACTTCAATTGTCCTGACTCCACTCCCTAACAATGTCATCCAGCCGCTTACTGGCAATCCGTTTTGGAGTAGTATATAAAGTGTTTCTCCATCAATTTGAAGTTATATTTCATAAAACTTGGGTTCTTTCCTCTGTCCTGGGAGGCCATGCATAGACTTGACCGAGCACTACTTTCACTATAGCGCAATCTGGCTGTTCAAAAATACGTGAATTGATAATTGCAGAAAAGTACTACCTCTGTAACAAAAATATAATACATTTTTGCAATTTAATTTGAACTGCAACATGTCTTATATTTTAGTAAGGAGGGAGTAGACGGGACACGCGATGTTTCGTGACCAACGTGGCTAATTTCCAGGACATGATTACGGGTGCACCTTCCCATGTACCAATCACATGATACGGATTAATGATAAGCCTTTCGAGACCACCATACAATGCTTCCACCACTGCGTCGCGGCTTGCCCGGCCACCCTTGCCACGGGCGTTTGGACCACCCCTCTCGTGATCTCTGTTTTAGTCCGCAACTTATGTCTAATCTATTTTGGCTACCTGTTGTGACCTTATATGATAATCCTGGGTTACACGTGTCCGACTCAAACATCTAACCCTCCATGTTTTTCAAGTCTAACTGTAACCAAATACACATATTCGACACAATTTTAACACTAACTAGAAATACCATTTTGACTTTGCGCTATCACATTTTTAACAGGGGAAAAGTCTGGGAGGACCTGGACTTGCGCTACATATTAAACAAAGAGATGGTTGTCGGCGTTTTGGGAACGGGGGTCCCCAGACTTGCCTGCCTGCGGCCTGCGGCGTGGCTCAAGTGGGGGCCCAACGCGGCCCAGCTTCATCAGCTCAAGCTCAAGACCCTCACGAGGGGCCAAGCCTAGCGGGACGGACGACAGGAACCTGCTTCCTCAGGATCAGCCTCGTCAGGCAGGCTCACGAGGAGGCGGAGAGATAAAGGCAGGGTACCTCACGAGGGTGCCCCGTGACGCAAGCCATGACAATCGAGATCAGGCGGGCGCCAGCCTGCGCAGTGTCCTCGTTTCCCCTTTGGTGCAAAGGAGGCAAGCACAGGCCAAGGCATCAGGAAAAGGTTACCGCTTCGATGCAACAAGACCAAGACCAGCAGAGCGGCAGGACGGAGGTCATCGTGGAGCCCAGGACGGCGTCACCGTCAGAGCCTTTGGCAGCCGAAGACCAACTTTAGTCAGGATAAGTGTACTAGATGTTCCCCTTCAAAATGGCCAATTGTTGGCGCCCTTCCCGCTCATTATTTGGGAAGAGGCCCAGGGCCTCCCTCTATAAATAGGAATAGCCACCACAGAGAGAGGGGACGGGTCGAACCTACCAGAGAGAGATCGAGAAGCGACTGGACTCACCCAAGCAGTCCATCGCACCAGCTCAAGAACAGCCCCTCGCGAGGCTGTTCTTCCTTTGTACTGTTCTTCATCAGCCCGGAGGCAATCCACCACACCACAAACTAGAGTAGGGTATTACACCACAGCGGTGGCCGAACCAGTATAAATCTTGTGTCTCTTGTGCTGTTCAGCGTTCTAGTTTAGATCCCTTGCAAACCATTAGCGTGTGAGCTGGTAGGGAAAGATCTCCGCGCGCACCCGAGTTGAACCTCAAGGGTGCGGAACCCGAAATCAACATTTGGCGCGCCAGGTAGGGGTGCGCCGGAATCTTTCTTCCGCTGGTCGCGTGTGATCTTCTGTCGTGTCCATGGATGACGCTTGCCGAGCCCGTGCCAAGCGCCGGGCAGCTCGCGCCGCTCCAGTCGCCAAGACGGCTCCCGTCGGCAGACACCCCCGTCGTTCCCTGTCGCCTGCCGCCAACGCCGCCACCAGCCCGGCGGGGAACGAGCAGCAGGCCTCGTCCCTGCATCCATCGGTGAGGCGAGAAGGCCGCACCACTACTCCTTCGCTTGCCCCTGCTGGTTCTTCGTCGTCACGCGCTGCGCCCCATGGAGGCTCGAGCGCGCTCATCGCGGCAAAGCGAGCTCCTGCGCTACCGCCCGTCGACGGGCGCGTCTCGAGTGGCTCGACGCGTCGCCGAGCTCGTCCGCGCCGCAGGGGCTCCCTGTGCCGTCCCTCTCGTTGCCTCGCCCTTCACCCAGCGGGAGGCAGGGAGCCGGAGGTGCCCCCGCCACCTCCTCCCCAAGAAGGCGCCCTGGCTCCAAGGCGCGTGGCCCCGGGCCGAGACCCTCCGTGTCCGGCGCCCGCGCAACAAGAAAGGAGCTGCCAGGAGATCCCTCGTCCCCAAGAAGGTGCTCGCGTGCTCCCAGCACCGGAGCGCCGCGATCGCGCTCCAGCGCCACCGCGTCAAGACCCCGCGCTGCTCCAGGCAGCGGTGCGCGGGAATCCACAAGAGCAAGCTCCGCATCAGCAGAGAGCCCCGGTGGCCACTGCAGGCTGCCACGCCTTCACCGCCGAGCTACGTAGCGTCACATGGCCCGACAAGTTCAAGCCAGACCTGCCTCCTCGCTAAGACGGCACTGCTGACCCCGCGGAGTTCCTTCAGCTCTATGAGCTGGGCATCGAAGCCGCCAACAGGGATGAAAAGGTCATGGCGAATTGGTTCCCCATGACGCTCAAGGACGGAGACCGAACCTGGCTCTGAACACGGCTCTCGCACGATCTCCTCTGGGGACGAGATGCGCACCCGCTTCATCGCCAACTTCAAGGCACTCGCGATGGCCTCCGGCCGTGAGCGACATGCGCCGCATCAAGTAGCAGCCAAGAGAGACCCTGCAGAAGTACATCCGTGCTTCAACAACACCGCCTCAAGATCCCCAAGGTGATCGAGAAGCCATCATCTCAGCCTTCTCCGATGGCGTGCGTGGCGTCAAGATGAAGGAGGAGCTAGCAATGCATAAAGACCTGTGCACATCCACGGAGCTGTTCAACTTGGCGACCAAATGCGCCAGGCTGAGGAAGCGCGCTCTCCTCCTCGAGCTTCCGCTGCCGATCCGTAAGAGAAGAAGCCCAAGGTCAAGGACGTGAAGCGCAAGGGGGCTGCCGTGCTCGTGGCAGAACCAGACACCAAGCGAGGCAGGGATCAGCCTGAGTCATCCAAAGGCAGCCGGCACTGCGTATACCACGACCTCCACACCCACAACACCAACGAATGCCAGGAGCTCAGGGCCGTGCGAGAAGGGCGTATCGGCTGACGCCCCAAGCGCAATGATCGGGGCTACGGCCGAGGAGGAGGAAGAGGCACAGGACGCTGGGAAGACCGTGGCCCTCGCCAAGGATGGCGTGACAGATCTCGCGAGGACCGCTGGTAGGACCAGCCTCGCGAGGGAGGTTGGAGGGACCAGCCTCGTGAGGACCGCCCTCAAGGCAACGCAGGTGAGGGAGTCCCGGATTAGGGGGTGTCCGGATGGCCGGACTACCATCATCGGTCGGACTATCATCGGCCGGACTATCATCATCGACTGGACTCCAAGACCATGAAGATAGAAGATCGAAGACTTCACCCCGTGTCCGGATGGGACTTTCCTTGGCGTGGAAGGCAAGCTTGGCGATACGGATATGTAGATCTCCTACCATTGTAACCGACTCTATGTAACCCTAGCCCTCTCCGGTGTCTATATAAATCGGATGGCTTTAGTCCGCAGGACAACAATCACAACAACCCTTACAATCATACCATAGGCTAGCTTCTAGGGTTTAGCCTCCTTGATCTCGTGGTAGATCCACTCTTGTAAACATCCACAATATCAATATCAATCAAGCAGGACGTAGGGTTTTACCTCCATCAAGAGGGCCCGAACCTGGGTAAACATCGTGTCCCTTGTCTCCTGTTACCATCCGCCTAGACGCACAGTTCGGGACGCCCTACCCGAGATCCGCCGGTTTTGACACCGACATCGGTGCTTTCATTGAGAGTTCCTCTGTGCCGTCATCGATAGGAAGGATGCCTCCTCCCGTCTTCAAGGACGGTATTTTCGCCAAAGGAGCCTTGGCCGCCGGCCAAACTATCCGGCTAGGTGGTTTTCTTATGACCGCCTGTCCGGCCATCGCTTCGACAATGACCTCTCAAGTCGTCAAAAGCAATCTTCATGTCAGCTCGAAATTCGCCGAGCAGCTGGATCCAATAGAGCTCTCGTCCGTAAAAGAGCTCTTGGATCGCATCGCCGCCCTGGGAGTCGCTACAGACTACGATCAGATTGGGCTTAAAACTGATCTGAGAGAAATTAACTCTCCCCAGGTCACCCACCACGTTACAGTGGTAGAGGAACAATGCCGCGACGCTTCTCCTGTCTTGAAAACTAGTCATGTCGGATCCCGAACCCCCATGCGGATTCCGCGGAGGGGCGGGCTTCGATCAAACACTGAACTTAAAGTCGGGCATCGGACCCTGACTCATTGGACAACGCCCGAAATCCAAGCTTCAAAATTGGAAACTTCGCCTTGAGCCTTGAGATGGGTAGGGTTCGGACTTAGTTCCACCCACCCGCCCGGACATATGCGATCTAACTCTAATTCGCAATAGCCCGCCGAGACAATACATCACTCTTGGGCGATTCCTCCTGGTTATGGACAGGATAAAGGACTGCCGAGAGGAAAACGCAATCTCGGTCTTACGCAATAATTGCACGGACAAGGGAATCCTAAGCGCCATAAGTCGCGCGACATTACACGCTTTGCTGACTTGGTGACCATCGTATAAAAATCTTGTGCGATGGAGGCGCTGGAAAACCGAAAATAAATTTTGGGATAATCCGGCCCCGAATACATCCCTAGTCCGGAGCCAGAGGGTGCATCATCATCAAGCACCTGGGTTGAATACCAAGAAACCAAAACCCCCTAAAGTGTACGGAACCGTACTGGAGGGCTGGCTAAACGGACCCTGCAAAATTCACAGCATAGAGGGTGCCACTCCAACTCATAGCCTTCGCGCATGTTGGATACTACGGCAGGTGGCCAAAAGTGGCGAAGATCTTCTAGCTTCAGAATCCCAGCCCAGCAACAACAGTACGGTGTTAACAGTCTTCGAGACTTTCGCATCCAATATCATGCGAAAACGACAACTCCGCAACCTTGCCGAAGTCTACCAAGTAGCAACAATAAATCCATGGAGCGACACGGCTATTACCTTCAATGCCAGTGACGAACCTAAATTCCGAACTGCCCGGGCACCAGCCGCATTGGTCCTCAGCCCGATAGTCGACGGCTTTCGCCTTACTAAGGTACTCATGGATGGCGGCAGCAGACTAAACCTCATCTATGAGGAAACCCTCCGAAAAATGGAAATAGACTGGAACCGCATTGAGCGAAGTAGCACAACCTTTAGAGGAATAATCCCCAGCCGGGAAGCATGCTGCACAGGAAAAATCACACTGGACGTAGTATTCGGCTCGCCGGACAATTACAGGTCCGAGGAGGTCACATTTCAAGTGGCTCCATTCAGCAGCGGATATCATGCTTTATTAGGACGAGAGGCATTCACAATTTTTCAAGCTATACCCCATTATGGTTACATGAAGCTTAAAATGCCCGGTCCCAACGGAATTATCACCCTCGCTAGTGATCCGAACATAGCACTCCGCGCCGAAAATAAGACAGCCGCACTAGCCCTCGAGGCACTATCCGAAGCCCTAGCGGCCGAGGAACTCACCGCGATGCGCTCCACGGTGAACAGGGACGATGTGATACTTGATAAAAGATCCAAGTCCACCTCTTTTAAACCAGCGGATGAAATAGTCAAATTCCAGGTCCACCCAGCGGACCCCATCGAAGACGGCCTCCATCGGGGCACAATTGAACCCTGATGTAGACGCCGCACTGCGAGAATTCCTTTGGGAAAATTGGGACATTTTTGCTTGGCACCCCTCGGATATGCCCGGAATGCCACGCAGATTGGCAGAACACACCCTAAACATCCTAAAAGGATTCAAGCCAGTCAAACAGGCTGTTCGACGATTTTCTGAACCCAAAATAAAGGCAATGGGAGAAGAGCTAGCCAAGCTATTGGAAGCCGGATTCATCAGAGACATCAAGCACCCGGATTGGCTAGCAAATTTGGTAATGGTACCAAAGAAGGACAAATCCTGGCGCCTATGTGTCGATTTCAAAGACCTAAATAAAGCCTGCCCAAAGGATCCCTTCCCCCTCCCCCGCATCGACCAAATTATCGATGCCACCGCAAACACGATTCATTGTGCTTCACGGGCGCATACTCCGGCTATCATCAAATCAAGATGGCGAAGCGGATCAAGCCGCAGCGGCATTCATTACTCCATATGGACCATTCGCTTCAACACGATGCCCTTCGGACTTAAAAGCGCCGGCGCAACATATCAACGCATGATTCGGACATGTCGGCTACCCGGATCGGCAAAACGGTAGAGGCATACGTGGACGGCGTGAGTCGTCAAAACTAAACTCGTCGAAACTCTAGTATACGACTTGAGGCTCACATTTGACAGCCTCGAGCATATGACATCAAGCTGAATCCGGAAAATGTGTTCGGCGGCGTACCGGTGGCAAGCTCTTGGGCTTCATCGTATCCGTAGAGGAATTGAAGCAAACCCAGCCAAGATCCGAGCTCTGTCACAGCTAGATATCCCAAAAGACCTCAAGCAAATACAAAATTGACCTTATGCATAGCGGCTCTAAGCCGCTTTATCTCCGTCTAGGAGAAAAGGCATTACCCTCTATCGCCTCCTCAAGCACGAACACCAGTGGGCGGATGCCGCCACCGCGGACTCGAAGAAATAAAGGCCATATTGGCAACAAATCCGGTCTGGCTGCGCCCAACCCGGGCGAACCAATATTGTTATACATCGCAGCTACGCATCAAGTTGTAAGCGCGGTACTCGTCGTCGAGCGAGAAGCGAGAAGGGCATAAATTCCCTCTTCAAAACCAGTATACTACGTATCCTTTGTGTTAACACCCCGCAAGTCCGTTACCGCACTATCAGAAGATAGCATACGCGGTGTTCATGGCATCCCGGAAGCTCCGACACTACTTTCAAGAGTGTTCGATAACAGTGGCCTCTGAAGTACCACTTAACGACATTATAAACAACCATGACGCGACGGGCAGGATTGCAAAATGGGCCATTGAGCTCTTACCATTTGATATATCTTACAAACCTCGGCGAGCTATAAAGTCACAAGTTTTGGCTGACTTTGTCGCTGAATGGACCGAAGCCGAACTCCCTAAAGAATACGGCGCATACTCCAATTGGATTATGCACTTGACGGCTCCAAAATGTTAGCGGATTGGGGCTGGCGTCGTATTAGCGTCCCGACCGGAGACATAGTCCAATCGTGCTTGAGATAATGTACACGGACTCCAACAACGCAGCGAATCGAGGCCCTTTTACACGGTCTCCGGATGGCAATCTCCATGGGCATTCAACGCCTAGAGGTGCGCGGGATTCAAACCTCGCAATATCCCAAATAAGCGGAGACTTTGGCGCCAAAGATCCGAAAATGACAGCATATCGCAACGCTGTCCTCAAAATGTCAGCCGGTTGAAGGACTTGAATTCCATCACATCACCGGGATAATAACCAAGCGGCCGACGTCTTGCACGCATTGGCGCAAAAAGCGACGCTGTCCCTCCTAACATCTTCTGGAGCGGCTCTTCAAGCCATCCGTACTATGGGAAGAGGAGTCGGAACTAACAATCCGGAACAAACCGCACCAACGGCGATCCAGCCGATGACATAACACCTTCCGCCCACGACATAATGGCAGTAATTGCCCGTGGACAGAACCATTCCTCGCCTACTTGCTTAGGCAGGAGCTTCCAAGACCAAAATGAGGCCCGCTGCATTGTCCGCGATCTAAAGCCTACAAGGTCTATGAGGAGAACTTTATAAGAAAAGCACAACCGAGTCCTTCAAAGGTGTATCTCTCAAGAGGAAGGGCGGAACCTCTGGCTAAAATTCATGCGGACTAGGCGGACACCACGCCGCAGCTCGGGCCCTTGTAGGAAAGGCATTCCGTACAGGATTTTCTTGGCCGACGGCTCGGCGGATGCTCGGGACTTAGTCCAAAGATCGTCGGTTGCAGGTCTTTGCTAATCGAGCCATATGCCACCTACCGCCCTCAAAAATATACCAATTACCTGGCCGTTCATGTGCAGGGGCTTGACATGGTTGGACCACTTAAAGGGGGAACCCACAAGCAAAGGTACCTATTGGTCATGGTGGATAAATTCACCAAATGGATAGAGGCCAAGCCAGGTAAAACGGCAGAGTCCGGACCAGTGATAGACTTTATATCCGGGGTAGTACACCGTTATGGTGTCCCCCACAGCATCATCACCGATAACGGCACGAACTTCACCGCCGATGAGGTTAAATCATGGTGCAAAAATATGGGCATCAAGCTCGATTACGCTTCAGTCTATCATCCTCAAACCAATGGTCAAGTGGAACGTGCAAATGGTCTAATAATGAGCGGAATCAAACCCAGACTAGTGTGGTCCCTTACGAAATCTGACACGCACTGGGTAGAGGAGCTCGACTCTGTACTCTGGGGGCTGCGGACAACGCCTAACCGTACCACGGATTCACACCATTTTTATGGTATCTGGCGCGAAGTAGTTTTGCCTGCGACATTATTCATGACTCACCTCGAGTGCGCATGTACGAAGAAAGAGAAGCCGAGTTGGATCGGCAGGACAGCTTGGACACATTGGAGGAAGAGCGCGACGTCGCCAAGGCTCATTCCGCATTCTATCAACAGCAGGCTCGAAGATACCAAAGCAGAGAAGTACGGGCCAAGACTTACAACGTTGGCGAACTGGTTCTACGCCTGCCGGACAAGAAAAAGGACAAGCTCAAGCCCAAATGGGAAGGCCCCTTCATCATCGATCAAGTCCTGACCGCGGAGCGTACCGTCTATGAAATGCATCGGATAACCGACTCGAGCCGAACCCATGGAACGCAGCCCGCCTCCGGCGATTCTATGCCTAGTGCGGACTAAGAGTTCGCCCCTTCCCCGCCCAATTTTTTTTTTCTTATTTATTTCAGCTGCCTTTTTTATCTTTTCTTATCAACCCTATTCATCCAAGCCTTAAAGGGCTTTACAGCGCAACGTTCGCGACAATTGATGTGCTACCGCACTCATTATACAGGGCTTCTTTACCGAAGCTTAATTATCTGGGCTTCATGCCCAAAGCACATGTGTCAAGCCTTCACATGTACCTTTTATTCACCATTATATGCATCGATATGACTTAAGTTTTGGCCAAGCTGGGTTGCACGGCTCTGTGCTTACCCCTCGTTCCCGATTGTTCGGCTAGGAGGTAAAGGAGCACCTCTGCGATTGTTACTACCGGGTCACCGGATGTGCACCTCGGTGGGTGAAGCCGAAAGCTAAGCGTTCTTAAGGGAATATTCGATCGGTGACTTAAAAGATGATTTTCATTCACTTATTTATCTGCCCCAAATGTTTTACGCTTTTTGCAGTCCGGACATGCACTTTAGGGCATACCACCCCAATGAAAGGAACCCTTAACAGAACTATTCTCCTGGAAGATGTTTCTTACTAACCATGTAATATAACATAACTAGTTGGGCACTTATGCGATAAAGCACCGATGACCCCTCGCCTGGTCTCCATGCATACCCGGTTGTTTCATAACCGAGAAGGTATTCGGACACACTCCGGACTCTAGGGTCCCGAGGTCGAAGCGAAAAGGTCGGCAAAGACAAACGATCTACAATCCGGCTAGAAGGCATTTTGTATGTCATTTTATAATACATTGTCAAATCGACTGATTGTATTCTTCCTCAATCCCGTCTAACAGGTTGTCTAATTTACAGTCCTATTGGGAAAATTTTGCGGCCAACTCCACTTGGCCGTATACTAAACTCACAGGGATCTCCTTCCCATCGTGCCCCACAGGTCCGACTTCGGCCATGTGATTGGGATCCGCCTTCTTGTACCGCGTCTTTACCATGGCCCGGGCCTCCCTGGCACCTTGGCGGCAGGCCGAAATCTTCCATAAATGGAAGCGCTGCCGCACTCCCTGCAGCTTCTCCGCAAGCTCCCCAAGACCCTCGGGTATGGAGAAGGCTGGCCATAACGCTGGATGGCGCCGCTCATAGCCTGCCGAACTTCGTTCGAACAGTTGCAACAATTCGGGAAGTTGATCACGCGTTATTACGGGCATCTCCTCCGCAGGCGCGACTGTGAGCATACCTCTGGACATATTACATCAAATTGACTTCCTCGCCGAACTCTTCTTTTCAAAGCAGTTCGCTCAAGCACTACTATATATGCCGCGACAAGCCGCTGATTCTCCTTAACGGAGCCCGACAGCTCGGCCCGAACGCCTTTCAGCTCTTCTCCAAGCTGGGCATGGGCATCCTGGAGCTTGTTCCTTTCATGCTGCACCTTATGCAGCACCCTCTCGCCGGCCTTTAGTTGCCGCAGAAGTTCTTGCCTGTCCGGATCTTGTCCGGCAGCACCTGCAATGTCTCTTTTTAGACTTGCGCAACGGCCAAACGCTACTTATCTTTCTGAAATAATGCGTTACGGGAGAGGTCCTTGCATTTCCTCCTGCGCTGAAAATGCGGCCCCAAGTTGGGCCTTGCACTCTTGCAACTCTGAGACAGCGGGTATTCTTCTCGGTAAGATCCTACGTTTCATATGATCCTTAAATCAGTTAATATAACTACTTTAAGTCTCGGGGGCTACTGGCATATATAACTATCAATTCTCTTACCTGTATGTCTTTTACGTACTGCTCCGTGGCTCTGGTAAAACTATCTTGAGCAGCACGAAGATGCGCGTCCCCCGTGTTAAAGGCATTCAACGCCTCGGGGGAGAAGCACGCGTCACGAAACACTGTCCGGCGGCGCCTATGATTCAGGGCACTCTCCACCTCAGACTTGGTGGCGGACAGTCTTTCGGCATCCTCCGTCGGAGGAACGTCCGGCTCGCGCCTTGCGCTCGCCTCCCCCTCCTGACCAGGTGCGGGAGCCCGGCTGGTAGAGGTTGGATTGACAACTTTCACGCCTGCAGTCCGGCGGACGCTTTTTTCCCTATAAAAATCATGAGCACTCAAACGCTTCCTAGGAACGTTGCTCTAAATACTGAATTGTGAGCTATACCTTTGCGGCGACGTTTCAGTCCGCGCCGCGCTCCTCTTCCGCCTCTTGGTCGGCGGCCCTTGTTGGTCAGCCACCGCTGGCTCGGCTTCGCCCTAAGGCGCCTCCTGCAGCGCCATCATATCGGTGGTCGAAATAAGCAAGGAAGGAATAGCGGTATCGGGCTTGCCGCAATTACAGGAAGCGGATATAGTCCGGGATAGTCTGCCGTGATGGCGACTAAAGCGTTGTCCATGCTAAGCTGGTGAAACACCACGTCGATTAGCTCCACCTTTATGTCGGATCCTCTTGGAGGCGGATCCCGGATCTCTCGGATCCTCGGGCTGCGGAGCCGGACTCAGCATTCCCTCCACAGTCCGGCGCAGTTCCTGCGTCGAAAGAAGAACCCAATGTAAGGAACTTAAGTTTCGAAAGGCACGGGTCGGATACGTTGAGTATTCGCTTACCCAAGGCCGGGGATTGTTCATGGAAAACCCATTTGACGGGTTCGTCCGAAGGAAATCCTCCTTCTCCCCCTTATACAGTCCGGACAAGATCGTCACCAGATCTTCGGCCGATTCCGGCCCTTTGCGGCCATGACGGGTGGCATCGTCCTCCCCGTTGAAATTCCACATGGGGTGGCCTCTGTATTGTAGTGGCTGCACCCCCCGCGTAATGCATGTTTCCATGACTCCAATCATGGTCAACCGGGCATGGGCCAGTAACCTTATTGGCCCATCGGATAATGGGCGCTCTTGTCTTCCTCGATCGGGGCTCGCGGACGCCAACTAAGGCGTTTCTTCAGAGGAGCATTGCTGAACTCCGGGAGGCCGATCCGAACAGGGTCCGCAGCGGGCGTCTTCTATATAAAACCATTCGAAGGCCAGTCTTGAGCGCCTTCTTAGGGGTTCGGATGGATATCCGATCCGGCAATGCGCCATATTTGGCGCCGCCCACTTGATATATGGACCCCTCGTGAGAGCGGGGTACAAGGCAAAACAACCTCTTCCACAGCGAAGTGGGGCTCGATGCCCAGGAAAAGCTGCAGAAGAGCTACGTAACCCGCAATATGCAGGATTGAGGTGGGCGTGAGGTGATGGAGCTGGAGTTAAGTAGAACTCCGAGGAGCCCAGCGGAGGAATGGATGTACAGGAAATCCGAGCCCCTTATCGGATAGGGGACGAAGCATACCCGCTCCCTTTGTTGGGATTGGGGTAACCTCCGCTTGCTTCCCACCTTTGTAGGTGGCAAGCCCGCTCGAACCGGAACCATGAAGGCGGAGGAGATATCCCCCATTTGAAGCTTCACCAGCTCGTTGTGCGAGACAGAGCATCTGCTCCAATCTCCTGGCAAAGGGCCGGGAGCGCGAGAAGAGTAGCCGCGTTGACGATCCATGATGGAATGGATTCTTGGTCGAAAGCGCTCCGATGAGTATTTGCGAGAGGAAGATGGTGATTTGGATCTGGATTCTTGCCTCCCTTATAGGCAGATTGTTCGCACAACTAGGGGGTAAAACATAAAAGACACCCTGGCTTTTCACATTCACACGACGCATGGAAGAAGGCCATTATTGGGCGTGGAAGCCGAGATGCACAGCATTAATGAGGAAGCCGGACACTGTTCGGCAGGTACATGGAACTTAAAGGAGAACCCGCCTTGCAACGCCGAAGACTACACGCATGCTGGACTTATCGTCATTGAAGCCTGGTTCGGGGGCTACTGAGGGAGTCCCGGATTAGGGGGTGTCCGGATGGCCGGACTACCATCATCGGCCGGACTATCATCATCGACCGGACTCCAAGACCATGAAGATAGAAGATCGAAGACTTCACCCGGTGTCCGGATGGGACTTTCCTTGGCATGGAAGGCAAGCTTGGCGATACGGATATGTAGATCTCCTACCATTGTAACTGACTCTATGTAACCCTAGCCCTCTCCGGTGTCTATATAAACCGGATGGCTTTAGTCCGTAGGACAACAATCACAACAACCCTTACAATCATACCATAGGCTAGCTTCTAGGGTTTAGCCTCCTTGATCTCGTGGTAAATCCACTCTTGTAAACATCCACAATATCAATATAAATCAAGCAGGACGTAGGGTTTTACCTCCATCAAGAGGGCCCGAACCTGGGTAAACATCGTGTCCCTTGTCTCCTGTTACCATCCGCCTAGACGCACAGTTCGGGACCCCCTACCCGAGATCCGCCGGTTTTGACACCGACAGCAGGGCTCCCACCTCTGCCGCAGCCGCCAAGGAGGTACGAAGACCATCATCAGGACAAGGGGGCTGGGGGCTTCCAGGAGCCGCGCGCGATGGCTTGCATCCTGGGTGGCGCTCAGGCCCCAGCCTCTCAGCGCATCTTCAAGCAGTTTGCTCGCGAGGTGAATGCAGTCTGCCCCAAGCCTGAGGCCACACGCCCTCTCAGGTGGTCATCGTGCGCTATCACGTTCAGCTCAGCGGATCAGCTGAAGTGCGGGGCAACGGCCGGAGTCCTCCCCATGCTTTGCTCACCAGTCATCAGCAATGTGCAAGTCACCAGGACCCTCATCGACGACGGAGCAGGACTCAATGTCCTATCTGTGAAGACATTCAACGATCTCCAAGTGCCATATGATCAGCTTCAGCCGACCAAGCCTTACTCAGGAGTCACCGATGGCTCCACCGTCCCGATAGGGCAAGTTTGCCTTCCCGTCACCTTCGAACAGCGCAACAACTACTGCACCGAGCTCATCAACTTCGACGTCGCCCACATTCGCCTGCCATACAATGCCATCCTCGGGTACCCAGCTTTGGCCAAGTTCATGGCAGTGACTCACCATGGCTACAACGTCCTCAAGATGCCAGGAAGCAGAGGAGTCATCATAGTGCCTTGTGAGGAAAGGGATGCGTGTGCTCTCTTGGCGTGCCTTCAAGCCGCAGCAATCGAAGACCCAGATCACGGGGCGGGAGACTTCCGGCGATCCCTAAGAAGAAGAAGGCTTTGCCTGGTCCGAGCCCTCGTGGGGAAGGCACCTACGAAGGCGTGGCAACAGGACCCGCGCCCGTTCAAGGGGCGCCACCCTTTGTCGCATAGGAAGGCGCGCCCGGCGCCCTCCTTAGGCGGGGCTCGGGGGCTCTTTCATGGCGAGTGTAGGACCTTGAAGTATGTCTAGAGGGGGTGATTAACTTGACCAATTAAAAGCTATGCTTTTTCCCAATTTTAGACTTTGGAAAATTTTAGCTATCTTTGAACAATTCAAGCAATCATCACGCAATTCAAGCAAGCATGCGAAGAGTATATAGGCAGCGGAAAATAAAGCATGCAACTTGCAAGAATGTAAAGGGAAGGGTTTGGAGGATTCAAACGCAATTGGAGACACGGATGTTTTTGTCGTGGCTCCGATAGGTGGTGCTATCGTACATCCACGTTGATGGAGACTTCAACCCACGTTGGGTAACGGTTGCACGAGTCCACGGAGGGCTCCACCCACGAAGGGTCCACGAAGAAGCAACCTCGTCTATCACACCATGGTCGTCGCCCACGAAGGACTTGCCTCACTAGCGGTAGATCTTCATGAAGTAGGTGATCTCCTTGCCCTTACAAACTCCTTGGTTCAACTCCACAATCTTGTCGGAGGCTCCCAAGTGACACCTAGCAAATCTAGGAGACACCACTCTCCAAGAAGTAACAAATGGTGTGTTGATAATGAACTCCTTGCTCTTGTGCTTCAACTGATAGTCTCCCCAACACTCAGCTCTCTCTCACAGGATTTGGATTTTGTGGAAAGAAGATTTGAGTGGAAAGCAACTTGGGAAAGGCTAGAGATCAAGATTCATATGGTTAGAATGGAATATCTTGGCCTCAACACATGAGTAGGTGGTTCTCTCTCAGAACTGGTAAGTTGGAAGTGTAGGTTTGTTCTGATGGCTCTCTCCATGAATGAACAGGAGGTGGAGGGGTATATATAGCCTCCACACAAAATCTAACCATTACACACAATTTACCAAACTCGGTGGGACCGAATTATCAAACTCGGTCGGACCGATTTAGTAAACCTAGTGACCGTTAGGGTTTTCGGTGGGACTGACATGCAACTCAGTAGGACCGATATGGTTAGGGTTAGGGCATAACGTAATCTCGGTGAGACCGATTACACAAACTCGGTGAGACCGATTTTGGTAATTAGCTAACCAGAGAGTTGGTCAGGTAAACTCGGTGGGACCGATTCGCTCTTTTCGGTGAGACCAAAATGTTACGACAGTGAATCAGAGAGTTTACATTGCAATCTCGGTGGGACCGATCGCTCACTTCGGTTAGACCGAAACGTTACGAAGGGAAACAGAGAGATTACAATCCCATCTCGGTGAGACCGAGATCCCTATCGGTGAAACCGATTTGCCTAGGGTTTGTGGCAGTGGCTATGACATTTGAACTCGGTGGCGCCGGGTAGAAAGAATCGGTAGGGCCGAGTTTGACTTTAGGTTTAGGTCATATGTGGATGTGAGAAAGTAGTTGAGGGTTTTGGAGCATATCACTAAGCACTGTAGAGCAAAAAACTCATTAAGCAACATCTCATCCCTCCTTGATAGTATTGGCTTTTCCTATAGACTCAATGTGATCTTGGATCACTAAAATGTAAATTGTAGAGTCTTGAGCTTTTGAGTTTCAGCCAATCCTTTATCCTTAATATTTTGAGGGATCCACTTTCATCATCCATGCCATGCCATTCATTGAGCTTTCCTGGAATATTTGTCTTGGAATAGCATTAGCTCAATGAGTTATATGTTGTTATGAATTACCAAAACCACCTAGGGATAGTTGCACTTTCAATCTCCCCCTTTTTGGTAATTGATGACAACATATAGATCAAAGCTTTGACAAATGATAATAAAATTGAAAAACATCGTCGCTTTGAGAAGTATGTGATAAGAAATAGCTCCCCCTAAATTTGTGCATATTTTAAGATTTGCTTTGGACTGCAAATGCACAAGGAATTAGGCTCATGCGTTACTCTTCCATGTCACATGCATCTTGGTGGAGCGCTCAAAATAATAAAGATTGAATACATGCACTCATCACCAAGCACAGTGAATGATCATATAAGGATAAGTAAGATAATATCATAACAAGCATAAGTGTAGCTTATGATCAAACACATGATCATCAATGTCTCACAGGTAAAAGCATAGTATCTCAAGCAATCAAAGCAAACGAAGTTCAACCAAGAAGACAAGAGAGAACAAAAGCAAATCTCTCTCTCACTCTCTCGAAGCCTATGATCTATACATTTTTCTCCCCCTTTGGCAACAAGTTACCAAAAAGTTCCTAGAAAATGCATAGGACTATATCGTCTCTCAGGCTTGGTCTTCTGGTGGTGGTGTAGATAGGACTCCAAGGACGAAGGCATCAGTAGATGTGGAAGGAGCTGAAGGAGTTGGTGCTAGAGCTAGTTGCGCTGGAGCTGTAGCTGGAGCTGATGAAGTGACTCTGGTGAGTGGCTCTGCAGCTGATCTTTGAGCTCGTGGCACTCTGGCAAATGCATCAGTCGTAGTTCTGCCCTTCCTCTCCTGCATGTCATCCTGTAGCTGCTCCACAGCTGACTGAATCTCAGTTACCTTGACATCAAGATCATAGAATTTTTGTTCCATGATTCTTTCCAGGCTCTCCTAGTTTTGAGTTAGGGTGGCCAACCCCTTCTCAATCCGCAGAGTTGATGCTATCAAGTAACCAAGCTGCTCCTGCTTGTTCTTCAGAAAGTAATCAGATGCCTCTGCTTGATTTGGCATCTTAGCAGCCTTGTCTTTCCTTGCCTTCTCCTTCTTCTATTGCTCTTGCACTGATGATGGTTCATTCTCAGTCATGACAACTTGATTGTCCTCAAATTCAGGATACAGAACCATGTGTTCCTTATCCAACAGATACTTCCCTGTTCCCATCTTTGAGTTTATCAACTCCTGAATCTGTGGGGCATATCCACAGCTCCTCTTACGGTCTCTTGCTGTCCTCTTGATAGTTTCAACTATGAGGCTCATGACTTTGAATTTTCGAGGCACATCAAATATGTGAAGCAAATTGATTGCATGCTCTCTAATCATGTTGTGGTCACCTGATTTGGGCAAGCAGAGTGTGCCTTAGGATCCAGATTGATCGTAGGCAGCCCCGACGGAAGATAATGAACTAATCCAAACTTGAAAGTCTCAAGTGCATCGTCTGGGATCTCCTTGTACATCTGTGACATTGAGTTGTGACCCATCTTCTTCTTGGCATAAATGTCCAAGTCATCTTCACTTTCCTTGGGGGCATTGATCAGACTTGCCCATTCCTCTATGGTTGACTGATATTTCGTTCCTTCAGACATCCAAACTATCTTGCCATCTGGATAGAAATGTGTTGTGGAGTAGAATTGCATAATGAGCTCGTCATTCCAGTTTGTGAGCTTCTGCCCAACAAAATCTGCAACTCCACACGTACTGAAGCTGTCATATACTCCAGGATAGTGTTCGGCGTTCTCCTAAATGTAGGTCCAGTCGACCCACCTCATATCACAAACTATGGGCTTCTTATCCAATAAGATGGTCTCACAGAAGTCCAGCTGCTCCTTGGTGTGGAACCTGTAATCTACAGCAGTCCTTCTCCTGGTGGCATATGGATCTGACTCTCTCCATAGCCTCAACCCTTGATCTCTACTGATCTTCATGTTCTCAGCCACAGGATGAGCATCATTGTGGTCTGGAATCTTGGGCTTGAGCTTCCTTAGGACCTGCCCTTCTTCATCTTCCTCAGCATCAACTTCAGGCATTGGAGCCTTGTTCTTCTTAGCTTCTGGTATACTCCTGGTATTCTTCTTTGGTGCACTCTTGGGCTTAGGGGCAACTTTGGGCTTTGAAGTTTCAGCCCCTGATTTTATGGCATCACCCATCAGCTTTTGTGCCTTGGGTGCTAGCTCAACAACCTCTTCTTCTTCCTCTTCCTCCATCATAGAAGGCTTCCCAATCACTCTGGCCATGGTCTTCTTGACCCTTTCTTTCCTTTTCTTTCCTTCAGCAGCAGCAGGCTCTTTGGGTTGGGATTCCAAAGAAGCTTGAGTGGAGACTCTGGCTTTGGACATTGGTTGTCTTCCTGTTGGCCTTTTGATCTTCATTCCAGGCTTAACTGTTGTTTGAGTTGTACTCCTTCTTGAGCACTTTCTTCTTTGAACTGGCCTCATCCTCAACTGCCACATAATCTTCATCCTCAGACTCTGAGGTCTTCTTCTTCCTTGTCCTTGTGGCATCCTTGGGCTAATTACTGGGAGTGCTCCTGCTCCCCTCATCTGAGCTGCTTGAGGGACTAGTGCCCTCACTCATGTGAATCTGCTTTTCTGACCTATTCTAGCTGTCACTTTGGTCTGACATGCTGCACTCACTGACTGCTCACCCTGTGAATGGTTATAGATGAGGTAGATTGGATGAGTATCACAAAATGCAGAGATTTTTGCAAAAGAATGATTCAAAAAACTTAGTTTTAGTTTTCCACAGAAAGCATTTCGGATCTACCGTTTTTCAAACTCGGTGATACCGAAGCAGTTTTGGAACCTAAACTAGTGAACTCGGTCAGACTGAGTCACAGTTCGGTGGCACCGAGACTGCTAGGGTTTCACAAAGTTCTAATATCGGTCACACCGATTTGTAATTCTCGGTCAGACTGAGACTTACTAGTGCAATGGCGTTAGCTATATTGGTGGGACCGAGGTTTTCAACTCGGTGGGTCCGAGATGGTTTCGGCGGAAACCTAACCATAAATTTTCGAATCACAACTATTCTAAGGATTGTTTTGACTGGATAGAAGTGTTTCAATCGTGGCAAGATGCATTATGAACACAATGTGCTGAGAATCAGACGAGGATAGAACTGTGATCGAGTTCATACCCTAGTTCGGCGGTGAACACTCTACGGCGGCAACGGCGGAGGAGAATTCCGTTGACAGCGGCGGAGACCAGCGGCTGGAGGCGGCTGGCGACAAAGTCGACAATCCGTAGACAAGTAGGCAGAGCGGGCTATGCGCGGGCGAGGAGTTTCGGAGAAAGTTTTCCAAAATTTACCCGTGTGAATATATAGCCCGACACTGTCAGTGTGACCGAGTTGAACAACTCGGTGGCACCGAGATGCATAACTGTTAACAGTTACAGCAACTCGATGTGACCGAAAAGTTAAAATCGGTTGCACCGAGATTGAAAACTTAGATCGACTTAGTGATCTCGGTATGACCGAAAAGGTGGAATCGGTCAGACCGAAAATCACAAAGAAGTTTTGGAAGTTTAAGTCTATGATGAATCGGGGACTCCGAGTGCTCCTCACACAGAGTGGTTCAAATCTGACTTGATCAAATTTTGTGATGTAGCATGAATAGAGTTTGAGACGAGAAAAGCATAGATAGCTAGAGAAGGTTCTTAGGCATTCTTGTCCATCCACTTGGCCAAAGAAAGAGAAGCCAAACAATCAAAACAACAAGTGGATGTCCTCGAATGAGTAAAATATGCAACCAACATGCTCACACAATAAAATGACAAATGAAGTATGTGCCAAAGCATGCACAACCAATTCTAGCATCTATCAAACAATTGGCGATGACTAGGTCATCTATATATGAGTAAATTGACTTAGGAGTCAAATGAGAACATTTGATCATAGGTCATACTCATCGTTTAAGCTCAAGTGGGGTTACCACTTTTACATAAAGCATTTATGTGTTCACATCATTAGAGTTGCTTTGACTCAATTCTTAGAGTTAAGCTCCCCCTAGATGTGAGATCCCCCCTTAGAGGGATTAACTAACCTTGGGTTTTGTCGATGATGACTACATGTAGGTGTCGAAGATGTGGACGCTCAATGTTGATGTAGATCTTTTGGAGCAATCCTTTGGAGTGAGTTTCACTTTCAATACCTACATGGGTTAGTCCCACAAGGAACAAACAAGAATATCCATAGACATGGAGTGATGCTCACACAAAATGATGTCCAAGAAAACTTTAGGTTACCTTGTCCCTTGCCTTACCAACATGAGGGTTTTGTGAATCCTTGAACTAGTGCAAGATATGGAAGTTGATTGTACTTGTCTTTGCCATAATGATATGAGTGAAAAAAGTTGGCGGAGTCACCCTCAAGAACTCTCTAGTTCTTCTTCTTCGGGATCCACATCATCTTGATGGAAACCCTTGGTGTAGTAGTTGTGCTTGATGAAATAGAACTTGACGTAATCTTGGGAACCCACTTGACCAAGGCCTTAGGTGCTTCTTCAAATGCATCAATCTCCTCTTGAAGCTTGTCCTTGCCTTTGTTCTTGTGGTCTTGTGGTGGAAGATCATCTTGTGCTTGTGTTCCCTTGAAGGAAGTAGGATCATACTTCTCTTGTTGAGGAACAAACTTCGTCTTGGGGTATTGATCTTCTTCCCACTCAACTCCATTGGCATTGAACTTTCGCTCAAGACCAACACCTTGATTCTTTCGGTGCCTTCCTTGCTTGCGTACAATTTCCGCAAATTGCTTACTCCCGGCAAGGCTCTTGTATACACCTTTCTCTATAATTCCCTTCAATAAGCTGTTTTCTTGCTCAAGTGTAACTTGGCTAAGAGAATCATTAGTGGAATCAAGAGAGCTACTAGAAGCAACAATATTGGATTTAGCATTGTTATTGTTACTACTAGAAGAAGAATCTTTCTTGTTCTTGTTTCTAGACTTGACTTAAGGCATGTAAGTAGATAAGAGTAAACGCTTGACAATATAAGAAGAACTTTTCTTACGGAGATCATCATTGATCGCTTTTAGGAACTCATGCTCTTGCTCAAGATTGAGCTTTTCAAAGCGTAACTTTTCATGAGCCCTTAAAAGTTCTCGATGATCTTCGAAGATAGTTTCATGAGCTAACTTAAGAGTGTTTAGTTCTTTAGTTAGACGCTCAATCTTCTCCTTATCATTGTCATTCATTTCATCTTGATTAGCATGCTTAATTGACGTTTCATCATAGTATTCATCACTAGAGTTGTCAATAAGTAAATCATCATCACCTAGCAAGTCATCTTCATCACTATTAAAATCAACATACTCGGGGTGTGTTACCTTAGGACCTTTGGACATGAAGCATCTTCCAATTCCTTCATTTGGTGATTCAAATATGTCGTAGGAGTTGGTTGACACAAGTGCTAAACCGGCAACACCTTCATCTTGAGTGTATTCGGATTCGGAGTGATAGCTTCTCTCGGAGTTATTGTCGGAGTCGGAGCCGGATACCCATTCACTAACATGAGCTTGATGTCTTCGTTTTGTGTAGCTCTTTGATGACTTGTCCTTCCTTTCCGAATCCTTGCTTCTCCGTGAGGGTCTTCATTCATAACGATCATCTCTACTCCTTCTCTCTCTTGGTGGTGATTCTTCTCTTCTACTTCTTCTCTTGGGAGAGTCTTCTCTTCTTTTGTAGGGTGCCGTACACTCATTGGAATAGTGTCCGGGTCTCCCACAATTGTAGCAATTGCACTCTCGACTAGAAGATCTTTTGTCATTGTAGGACCTTGACTTGGAGCTTCTTTCTTTGCTTCTACTCTTGTAGAATTTGTTGAAGTTTTTCACCATTAAGCCCAATTCTTCATTCAAGGTTTGTTTCTCACTTGATGATGTGGGGGCTTCACATGAGGCTTTGTAAGCACCACTTGACTTGTTGTGAAGTTCCTCCTTATCCTTGAGTGACATCTCATGAGCAACAATTCTTCCAATGACTTCCGTTGGCTTGAGATCTTTGTAATTTGGCATCATTTGGATCAATGTGCACACGGTATCATATTTTCCATCCAATGCTCTTAGGATCTTCTTGAAGATAAATCTGTCGGTTATTTCTTCACTTCCTAAGCCGGCAATCTCATTTGTGATAAGAGCAAGCCTAGAGTACATTTCGGCGACACCTTCACCATCCTTCATTTTGAACTTGTCAAGCTGACTTTGGAGCACATCCAACTTGGATTCCTTGACGGATTCGGTACCTTCATGCATATCAATCAAGTATCCCAAATTTCCTTTGCATTCTCAAGACGGCTGATTTTGTTGAATTCTTCGGGGCACAAGCCATTGAAGAAGATATCACAAGCTTGAGCATTGTATTGCAACATCTTCAACTCTTCCGCCCTAGCTTCACGGTTCGGTTCTCTCCAATCAAAGAATTCACCTTGCAAACCAATACACACAATAGCCCAAACGGCGGGGTTATGTCCGAGAATATGCATTTTCATCTTATGCTTCCAACTAGCAAAATTAGTGCCATCAAAGTAAGGACCTCTACGGTGATAATTTCCCTCGCTAGACGCCATACTCTCCTAGGTTGTGAAACCAAGGCTATGACCACCAAAAGCTATGGAAATCAAAGCAAATGGAGACCAAAGCACTGATACCACTTGTAGGACCTTGAAGTATGTCTAGAGGGGGGGTGATTAGACTACTTAACCAATTAAAAGCTATGCCTTTTCCCAATTTTAGACTTTGGCATATTTTAGCTATCTTTGAACAATTCAAGCAATCATCATGCAATTCAAGCAAGCATGCAAAGAGTATATAAGCAGCGGAAAATAAAGCATGCAACTTGTAAAATGTAAAGGGAAGGGTTTGGAGGATTCAAACGCAATTGGAGACACGGATGTTTTTGTCGTGGTTCCGATAGGTGGTGCTATCATACATCCACGTTGATGGAGACTTCAACCAACATAGGGTAACGGTTGCGCGAGTCCACGGAGGGCTCCACCCACGAAGGGTCCACGAAGAAGCAACCTTGTCTATCCCACCATGGCCGTCGCCCACGAAGGACTTGCCTCACTAGCGGTAGATCTTCACGAAGTAGGCGATATCCTTGCCCTTACAAACTCCTTGGTTCAACTCCACAATCTTGTCGGAGGCTCCTAAGTGACACCTAGCCAATCTAGGAGACACCACTGTCCAAGAAGTAACAAATGGTGTGTTGATGATGAACTCCTTGCTCTTGTGCTTCAAATGATAGTCTCCCCAACACTCAACTCCCTCACAGGATTTGGATTTGGTGGAAAGAAGATTTGAGTAGATAGCAACTTTGGAAAGGCTAGAGATCAAGATTCATATGGTTGGAATGGAATATCTTGGCCTCAACACATGAGTAGGTGGTTCTCTCTCAGAACTGGTAAGTTGGAAGTGTAGGTTTGTTCTGATGGCTCTCTCCACGAATGAAGAGGAGGTGGAGGGGTATATATAGCCTCCACACAAAATCTAACCGTTACACACAATGTACCAAACTCGGTGGGACCGAATTATCAAACTCGGTCGGACCGATTTAGTAAACCTACTGACCGTTAGGGTTTTCGGTGGGACTAACATGCAACTCGGTAGGACCGATATGGTTAGGGTTAGGGCATAACGTAATATCGGTGAGACCGATTACACAAACTCGGTGAGACCGATTTTGGTAATTAGCTAACCATAGAGTTGGTCAGGTAAACTCGGTGGGACCGATTCGCTCTTTTCGGTGAGACCGAAATGTTACGAAAGGGAAACAGAGAGTTTACATTGCAATCTCGGTGGGACTGATCGCTCACTTCGGTTAGACCGAAACGTTGCGAAGGGAAACAGAGAGATTACAATCCCATCTCGGTGAGATCGAGATCCCTATCGGTGAAACCGATTTGCCTAGGGTTTGTGGAAGTGGCTATGACATTTGAACTCGGTGGCGCCTGATAGAAAGAATTGGTAGGGCCGAGTTTGACTTTAGGTTTAGGTCATATGTGGATGTGAGAAAGTAGTTGAGGGTTTTGGAGCATATCACTAAGCACTGTAGAGCAAAAAACTCATTAAGCAACACCTCATCCCTCCTTGATAGTATTGGCTTTTTCTATAGACTCAATGTGATCTTGGATCACTAAAATGTAAAATGTATAGTCTTGAGCTTTTGAGTTTGAGCCAATCCTTTGTCCTTAATATTTTGAGGGATCCACTTTCATCATCCATGCCATGCCATTCATTGAGCTTTCCTGAAATATTTGTCTTGGAATAGCATTAGTTCAATGAGCTATATGTTGTTATGAATTACCAAAACCACCTAGGGATAGTTGCACTTTCAGCGAGCCACCAACCTAGCCAGGGTCACGAGGAAGGCGCTCGGGTACCACTTGGAGGCGTGCTTCAAAGCACGTTTCCCTCAGGAAGGTATGAGGCAAGGACGGCCAAACCCTCAGGAGTTCATCACGAGGAACACCCAGGAGCTACAGGAGTCAAGAGTCATGCGCGGCTGTCGCCGCTTGCCCGCCGTGGCCCCACATCCAGGCGAGGATGCTGGGCTGCGAGTCTGCATCGACATACCAGGGCTCAACCGGGCCGCGTCTCAGGGGCGCCTCTGGCCCTCACGTGTGGGGCGTTGCGAGGGTCCACCTCATAGCTACGTTCGCATGCCTTTCGGCCTGCCGAACGAGGTCGCCACCCATCAGCGCCTGCTGAGGTGCGCTCTGGAGGCTCAAGAGGCCAAGCAGCGCGCGGTCCTAGCAGAGATGGAGATGGCTCTCGAGGAACCCCCCGTGCCCCCGGAGCCTCCCGAGGCTCCAGGTCCAGAGGACTCGTGAGGGTCAGCTTCCTCATCACGCGTCATCCGCTACCTCAACATTCCGCCATCTTCGACCATATCAGGTGACACCTTTCCAAGTTCCGTTTTCAGCTGGGAGCGCCCCTCGGGCTGCATCATTCCCAGGCCGCGTGGGTCCGTCCTTGCGGCAAGTATCCGTTTTTCTTATGTTTTTTACTTACCTTGTTGGGGGCGCCCCTCGGGCTGCATTATCCCCAAGCTGCTTGGGCCAGACCCAGTGGCATGTGATTTCTCCGCACCTATCTAGATGGATTTGCTTATTCATACATAACATGCTTGACCTAATCGCCTGCTCGAATGACACCTACCTTTGGAGCCGCTCGCTCAGGCACAGCACTTGCGCATGGGTCCGTCCCTGCAGCGCCGATAAATCTGAGTGGCTGAGCTCTGGCCGCGGCAGCCCCGCAAGGAGCCACCTCGCCAAGCCCTCACTACTAGGGAAAACCTTATACACAGAATGTTACCAGTAGTGCTTGTTAAAATGAGGCTCTACTGCTACTTAGCGATGGCGCGTCTACTGTAACCGCGCCTCTTGTTACCCGCTTAGCAAGAGCGCGGCGAGAATGTAAAGCGCTACTACTATAATTGCCACACCGTTCCCGACGTGCTAGGTATAGTAGTAGCGCCCTTCTACGAACAGCCCTACTACTACGGATTTTAGCAGCAGCATGTTGTTCCTCCCCACGCTACAGTTAAAGCTATTTTCACCTAACCCCCCGCGCGGCCTGATTCCCTCTCATCTGCTTCCTCCCCCAATTCTCCTCTACTATTCCTCGTCGCCTCCGCCTCGCCGCCGTCTCCCCCGACCCCGCCTCGCCGCCGTCTCGCCGACCCCACGTCGCCGCCGTCTCCCCGACCCGCCTGCTTGCCGTCTCCCCGACCCGCCTCACCGCCATCTCCCTCGATCCGCCTCTCCGCCGTCTCCCCCGACCCCGCCTCGCCGCCGTCTCCCCCGACCCCGCCTCGGCGTGCCTCGGTGCCGCCGTCTCCCCCGACCCCATCTCTCTCCCCGCCCTCTGTAAGCACTCTCCCCTTCCGATCCCTCTTCTCTGCTTAGTATGAACCCTAGCTATTTAGTGCTAGTTAGTATGAACCCTAGGCTATTTTTAGTGCTAGTTAGTTAATTACTTAGATGGTAACTAGGGCAGTAGTTCCTAGGTACTAATTAGTTAGTAAGAACTAGGTACTAATTAGGTACTAGAATATTTTTATTTATAGTAAGTTTATTTTTAGTAAGAACTAGTTGAATTAATAGAACTAGTTAGTAAGAACTTGTTGCTATTTTTTAGTTAAAGCAATTTTTCCCGCATCGACATGGACGATGCCTATCCCGCATCCTCGTCGTTGAGTCGGCGGAGGACGACACATGCTTGACCAGATGGGCCATGTCCGGGACTGGGCTCCGCCGGGGTGGTACTGGGAGGCGCTACCTACCGGGGGCGCAGGTTGGTGAGGAGCCAGCCTGTCGTTGACCCGAACCTTCTTTGGTGGCGGTCGCGTGGGCCAGTGACGGTCCAGAGGCTCGAGAAATCCGCGGAGGTGGTGCGTCACCGTGTCAGTGAGGAGGACGCGCACGTCCGTCGCTACTTGTTTGCGTTGGAGCACAGGTTCTCCAATACGGCAGGTTCTCGAGGATCTCACTGGAGCTATGATCCCGTGATGGTTCCTTCTCGTGGGTGTCCACCGCCCGCGCCGATACCCGTCGTGTGCTAGGGTTTTAGTTGTATTAGTAATGTTATATGTATGACACTATTCGTGATGTATTAGTGATAATATTCGACGATGTACGGACGCATAAGATAATTTACTTTTGCTTATTGAATGCATGCTAATTTGAGTCCTATAAGATATTTTGAAATGTATATCTTGTGTTGCTCAATATCCAGGTGGCCGGTCATGTTTCCAGGTTACACCTCCGAGTGGCCTATGTTTTGCCGGAGTGTTGATTCATTTCCGTTCCGGCAAATTTCAGGCGCTCGATATGTCCTATTTTAGCAAAGGTCATGCCGGAATTTTCCGTGAATTTTGGCATGACTTGTGCCAAAATATGTAGGAAATATCGAGTGCCCTGGATTTGTGTGTTGAGTATCCTGGTAGTTGTCTTCGATCGATTTTCAATTAATGTTTTAACTATGAACATAGGAAATGTCGTGACGAAAAGGATTTGGTATTTGCAAATCTTGAGAAGACGAGCGCTGACCTATGCGACAGAATCTTCCTAGATGATGATAGGTGCTTCAGCATCAAGCTGGACGAGAACTTGAAGTGGATCTGATGAAGTCACAACGACAAGTCTTTTTTCGTAATTAAGCATGACATCTGCTTCATTTGCTTCAACTTATATTTTTTTACTATTCTACTAGCATATCCCCTGCCATGCGAGAGTTTTTGTATTGGATAAGATAGGTTTCAATCATATTACGGAGGTAAAGAAAGTTTACTTGAAGACCGAGCATGGTTATATTTCCACGCAAAATTATACAATTCAGACGATTACACCTATTTTGGATGCAAAACATGGCGAGCACTATGCAAGACTTATGCATTTGAGCCTGATATGGTTATCACCTTTGATATTCGTCCGGAAGATGATATTGAAGGTAATACCGACATCTGGGTCGATGTGCGAGCGCCTCGATTATACCATTATGTAAGTTTCTCAACCATATTTATGTCTTTGATATTGTTTATTCAAAAATAGTTGACAACTAATTTGTATTGTCAGCTTATTTCGGTGCAAGCAAACATGTCCAGCACTTGGTAGACAAGACCTACTACTGTCCCGGGGCTGAACTAAACTGCGAGGAGCTAAGTCATTATGTTTCATGGCTTGAGGATCTTGATACTGTCAAGACAAATTTTCTTCCTGGATTTAGAAATATTAGTACTGAAAACGTGCGACCAATAGTGTTCGTAATGAACTACGGTCACATCTATTTAGGAAGGATGGTAAGATTTTTACTATTTGTCCTCAGTGCATCTTTTCCATACATTATTTTTGAAGCTAAACTTCATTGCTAAGTATGTTACCATACGATGTTCTTCAACAGGGACTCCCGGTGAATGTTGTGCCTTATGGGATCGAGACTAAAGGTACCATGAGTATTATTAGCTTACGGCCAAGATACCCTACAGATTACTTTAGTGCATTCAAGATTAGCGACAGATGCTTAATAGTGCAAGACTGGACCAAATATGTGATGGGGGAGCGCAGAGAAGTACTAGGGGGCAGCAAACAGAGGCGCTACCCACGATTAGGAGACAAGTTCATCTGCATGCTCCAACTTGATCAAGGAGGAGAGCTACACATGTTTTATGTTATTTTACCGAAGAGAGAGTAGCAGGAGTGATTAGCTAGCTAGAAATGAGTTTGAGGATGATGATATGCTACACTATTACTATGATGATAATATAGCTAGTGTTGGTGGTAATGACTATGATGATTATTATTAGCTAGTGTTAGTGGTGATTAAATAAATACTGTTGGTGGTAATGACCATGATGATGATTAAATATCTTGTGTTGGCGGATTAGATTCAAGTGGAGGCAACATGTGGTGCACATCGAAAGTACTACTAGTCCAAACTAGATCAAGTTTGGATTAGTAGTATACTTTTGACATGCACCACATATTGCCTCCACTTGAACCTAATCCACCTTCATTTGACACACTGTTATGGACATAATGATGTAAACCTTATAACTGGTATTGTACCAATATTTGTACAATGGCGCATAAATACACTAAAAATGAAAAATGAAAAAAGAATACTAGTAGCGATGGAGAGAGAACACGCTGCTAGTAGTTATCTTAGCAGCAGCGTGGGAGCGAACAAACGTTGCAGCTATTCGTCCTAGCAGTAGCGCGTGCAGGCACACGTTACTGCTAAGCAATAGCTGTAGCGCCTTATTAGTAGCGCGCCTACCCGCGCTACTAGTGAGCACAAAACCAGCGCTACTGCTAGGGTTTTCTCTAGTAGTGCCTCAGTGCCCCCGGTCACTCCCTCGGAGCGACCAATGGTTGGCTGGCAACCGTAACGACGAACCTTGTTTCCCCTCGTGATTGGTACACAGGACCTGCTCCAGGAGTAACGCTGGCGGCATCATGAGCCTTCTCTCCTCCTCTCGGGCACGATCCGCTTGCACGTTGAAAGGGGGGCGCCTGAGCATCGCGACTCAAGGGCTCTTACTGGCTCTCCAGCCCTCACCCCCTGGCCTTGACCCACGGCATCGCGACCTATCATACCAGTGGCGGCTGAGCTTGCTCAAGGGCCGGGACCTGAGGATGTAGAGCATTAAAGAAAGCGCGGGGGAGAGGGAAGAAGCTCCCGAGGACCCAACCCGGCAAGACCTCAGTTGCCGTCGCGCAGGCACGGCACCTCATCGAACACCGCTCCAAACCCGCAAGATAAGTCACACAAAAACTGATCCGACTCAGCGCTAACCCCTCGCCTACTGCTGCTCTGTCACGGCACAGTTGCCTACCTTTCTTGCCCAGCGGAGGCTGCTTGAGCACTAAAGGGGACCTCCTGAGCATCGCGACTCAGGGGCTCTTACTGGACCTCGGGCAGCTCACCTCCTGGCCTTGACCACGGCATCACGACCTGGCATACCAGCGACGGCTGAAGCCTACATGGGGACCGGGACCTGTCAGCACAGAGCACCCAGCCCTCGTGAGGAAAGAAAGGGGGAGCTAAGCCGGGACAGAACAAGCATCTCGCACAGATTCATCACAAGGATATAATATTCACGAAAACATGGCCAGAGCCTTACATACCCCCGCGGGGTGCTACTTCGATTCTTGCAGGAAATAAAAGGTGCTAATCCTAAAGAACGCCGACTACGCGTGCCTCCGCCGGAGACGCCATCATCAACAGTGGGCCGCCAGGCGCCGGCGCCAACCCCATCCAGATCACCGATGCCGGTAGACTGAAGCGCCCGCCCGGCGACGAGCGCGGCGCGAGCTCGGGGGCTCGTAGCTGTCGTCGCTTGTCTCCGGAGTCGCCAAAAGCTCGGCGGAGGCGCTGGACCCTCCGGCCCCCTCGCTGCTGCCCGAGGAGCTGCCGAGGGTGCGACTGGCGGGCCTAGTCCTCGCCACGGCGATGCCCCGACCGCCCTTCTCGGGGCAGCATTCCAGCCGGCGTCCTTCCGCGTCGAAGACCTTGAAGAACATCATGGAGGCGCCATCGTATTCTAGGTGGATCACGAGGGCGGCCCTTGTCCAGCAGACCCGGTCGATCTCGCCCCAGCCTCGGGTCATGTAGACCTTGCCCGGAGCGACAACCGCAACCTCCGCTCCGGTCGCAGGGGTGCAGCAGCCAGCGTGCTGCAACCAGAGCTCAAGAGAACCCCTCGGCGGGATCTCGAAGACGAAGGAGGGAGGAAGGCGAATCCAAGATTGAGGAGGCATGGCGGCGTGGAGCACGAGCTCTCGGGAGGAGCCCTCGACATGGACTCTAGGAGGGACGACGCGCACCGCCGTGACCCACCGGCGCCGACGGCGGCGTCGTCCGTGTCACTCGGCGTCTACTCCTCCAGGGCCCTCGATGCGGGCATACAAGGGAAGCGGGAACCCTGGCGGCAGCCGCTCGTACCAGGTCCTCGACGCCTCCTGCCGGGCGCCCTCATCTCGGAGGCAGAGGACTAGCCGTTTCCTCGGCGGAAGCGGGTCGGGACCCTCTCGGGGGGCCTTTCCCTTCTCTTCTGCAGAAAAACGGCGGATCGGAGCCATTGTCGCAATGCGGAGCAAGGGCGAGGATGGAGAGGAAGGAGTAGCAAGAAGGGATGGACTGGAAGGGCTTGCGCCGTTCCGTACTTATAGCAGGAGGAGGCCAACCGTCGGCCTCCACGATCACAGGAAATCATGACCCATTTCTGCGTGCAGGGACTTGTCAAGTCATGCGGTTGCTGAGGGATCATGGGGAAGCGGAGACGCCCACGACCAATCAATCGCCACGCGGCGCCCGAGGCCGCAGGCTGTTGGGGCCTGCGGCGCTTCGCACTTGCCCCTTCGCTTCTCTGCTAAGCCAAGTTCGGGCGCGCCTTGGGCCCGGGGGCTACTGTCGGCGTTCTGGGAACGGGGTCCCTGACTTGCTCACTGCGGCCTGCGGCGTGGCTCAAGTGGGGGCCCAACGGGGCCCAGCTTCATCAGCTCAAGCTCAAGACCCTCGCGAAGGTCCAAGCCTCGCGGGGCGGACGACAGGAACCTTCCTCAGGAGCAGCCTCGTCAGGCAAGCTCACGAGGAGGCGGAGAGATCAAGGAAGGGTACCTCACGAGGGTGCCCCGTGACGCAAGCCATGACGATCGAGATCAGGCGGGCGCCAGCCTGCGCGGTGTCCTCGTTTCCCCTTTGGTGCAAAGGAGGCAAGCACAGGCCAAGGCATCAGGCAAAGGTTACCGCTTCGGTGCAACAAGACCAAGACCAGCAGAGCGGCAGGATGGAGGTCATCGTGGAGCCCAGGACGGCGTCACTGTCAGAGCCTTTGGCAGCCGAAGACCAACTTTAGTCAGGATAAGTGTACTAGATGTTCCCCTTCCAAATGGCCAATTGTTGGCGCCCTTCCCGCTCATTATTTGGGAAGAGGCCCAGGGCCTCCCTCTATAAATAGGACTAGCCACCACAGAGAGAGGGGACGGGTCGAACATACCAGAGAGAGAGAGAGAGAAGCGACTGGACTCACCCAAGCAGTCCATCGCACCAGCTCAAGAACAGCCCCTCGCGAGGCTATTCATCCTTTGTACTGTTCTTCATCAGCCCCGGAGGCAATCCACCACACCACACAGTGGAGTAGGGTATTACACCACAACGGTGTCCCGAACCAGTATAAATCTTGTGTCTCTTGTGCTGTTCATCGTTCCGAGTTTAGATGCCTTGCAAACCATTAACGCGTGAGCTGGTAGGGGAAAGATCTCTGTGCGCACCCCAGAGTTCGAACCTGAAGGGTCTGCCGGAACCCGAAATCCGACAATGGTAAACTCAAATCAGTACCCAACTAAAAAGTAAAACTACAACATGGTTCCACATTTTTACCACAGGTCCTCCTTGCATCACTGCGCTCTAGCTTCGATCCAATGCCGCCCTTGCTAGGGACTGTATACCACTTGGGGCAACGAGGTCTCCGCAGCTCCACCGCCGTCTTTCTCTAGAAATGGCTGCAATGGACACAAAACTAAACCACATACCTCCTTTTTGACTTGCAGGTCGGGTGGAAGAAGCAGAAGCCCCACCGGACATGGTGACGACCACCTGATGTCATTGCTTGCAGCAGCCGCTTTTCAGCGACTAACGAGTATATCTGCAAAACTCGATGACACCGAAGAGGAACGTTTTGTCCGAAAGAGCAAATATATGCCGCTTCAATCCCACGAGGTTGGCAGACGGAACTTGCTTATCGCACCTTGCATGTGGAGGGTGCTTCTGCTGCACTCACCAAGATGTCACACAAGCCACCGCCAACAACCGCCACAAACACTGAGTCCCTATGACTGAGTCGAGCTCAAGACAATGTCCTCAAGAGGAAAGCACCGTGCAAACCTAAAAGCATCATCATCGTTCGATCCGGGCAGACCGGATCTAGGGTTTCCCTCGAGGCATATCATGCAAGGGAACGCAGAGCTGCAAACCGATGCCTCCAACAAGGGTACGATGCCCGTATGCGCCGCCATCGACTGCTCCGGCCGCAGCCAGAGTGCGGTTTTCACAGGCAGACTCACCCACCCAAACCCGTGACCCAGCCAGCCTTTCCTGCTTGCCACCTCCCTGACGAACTAGCACCACTTCACATCTCGCTCTCGGGCCTCGCCCCGGAGGTCACCGGCCAGCCACCCCAACATATCTGCACTGGGGAAGCCCAACGTGCGCAACACAAGCAGGTAAGCCCAAAATAGGCCCGGCCCCTGCTCCCTATGCCCGGGAGCCTGACACTCCCGCAACGCCCGCGCGCGCCTCCGTGCCACCCTGGAGTGCCATCCCGCGCCCAGTCGGCAACCCTACCAGCCGCCGCGATAGCGAGCCACCAGATCTACGCGCCTGTGTTGCTTCTCGCACACCAGCCGGCAGCCCTACCCACTCTGGCGGCTGACCACGCGTGCGCGCTCACGCGCCGCACCTAGCATGCCAGCTGCCCCCACGCCGTGACCCCACACACCCAGTAGCGCCACGGTCACCCTCCTTTGCGCGCGCCGGTGGCCGCGTCAATCCCTCGCCACCATGGCCCAACTGTGCCCAGCCAAGACCTGCATCAATTGTGTCGCCGCCGCCCCCACGCTGCTCGTTGTGGTCCCCGCGAGATGGAGAAATCCTCGCCGCCGCCGACGACGAGGAGAGGTGGGGTGGTGGCGGCGCAATTTACGGTTTCTCCCGGGCCGCTGCGGGGAGCGACACGTGAGCAGAGCATGTTTGATCCCCCCTTTTCTCAAACAATAATTCTACCTTTCTTAGTCAATTCAACAGCTAAATGCCTACGTCAACCCTACAGAAACGGACCTCGGTACATAGGTTGCTACAAATCATAGTAAATATGGTCATATAAGTCGCACTAAAATTGAACCTTCCAAATGCCATGTCAGATTGTATCCTAACAACTATCACAGGACTTAGAAAAATTGCCTGACATGGAAGGTAGTGAACAATGCTCAGTTTCAACAGACTTCTGACAATTGATTTTAGAGGGATTGTGGAATAATAGATTCTTAGAAATGCAACTAACTTGGATACCCTATATGCTGCACTAACACAAGAAAGCTAGGCACACCAGGTTGTTTTTTCTTCTTCTCGAGAAAAAAGAGAAGCCCACGGCCATTTAGGGTTTCCCTGCCTCCCGCTGCCGCCGCCAATCTAGCTCGTCTCATGTGGCCTTAGGGTCATGGAGGCACGGTGGATCCCTGGCCTTACCGATGGGAGGGCTCATGCTTCGTTTTTAGGTGATTTTTGTAATTCTCTTTAGGGCTTATGTCCTGTTCAGAAAGGCGAGGCGGCGATCGACTCCCTAAAGATGGAATAAGGTTCTGTCCGCCTAGCCCCCGTCCTGGTAGGGTGTCTCGCATCGTCGGAGGGTGTGCAGAGGTGTGTCTCCGGTGTATCTCGCGGGACTTGATCGGTGTTTGTCTCTGATATGATGGATCTGCGTGGATCCGTTCTTCGTTCGTCTCTGTTGATGTGTCTACAAGTAGGATCCTTCCGCTCTACGCTTCTCTTCTTCTGTGGTGGTTGCTGTTTTGGTGCGCTAGTCCTTTGTGGCCTTAGCATTATGACTTCCCGTCTGTCTATTACAACAAGATTTGCTCGGCTCCGCTGAGGTAGGAGATGACAGTGGCACGCCATCGTCTCGCTCTAGTGCTTGTCGTCGTCGCTAGGTGTTCTACGAACATGGATGTATTTTTTTTACTTTCTGTGTTCTTTGTACTGCCATTATGTTTGATAAATAACATGGATGTATTTTTTTACTTTTCATTTTCCATGTACTGCCATTATGTTTGTAAATAGATCGGAAGTCTTTCTCGCAAAAAAAAGAAGCTAGGCACACAAGGAAACAAGCTAGCAAGTAATATGAAAAATTAAAGCTAAGGAGTGAGATAACCTAAGTGATGAAGAAAGAAGGATTTATCACTAGTCCCTGTTGGAGAGGTGGAGGCCAACAAAATCCCTCAACGACAACGGATATCTCATGCTTGTTCTCCGAGAGCCTCAACCAACGTATGTTCGAGCTTCCTCAACTAGTGGTAGTTCTCAGGGCAAACTCCAAAACTTCATAAATTTGCCTCGATCACATATCTACAATTTTGAAGTTCACTAGTGATGCTAAACTGCCTAGGGTTTCCACACCAAAGAGTAACAAGTAGCGTAGGAAACTTGGAGGTATTCAAGATTGGCATGGTGGAATTACAAAGCTAGGGTTCCTCTTTCTTTTTCTCTCTAGAAATCAAACTTTGGTTGGCTAGAGAGGAATGCATGGAATCTTGAAGGTGGAAACAATGATGGATATCTCAGATCTGGTCGACACATCCCACTTGAGGAAGAAGGGTGGTATATATACATGTCTACAAGAATATGCCCGTTACTCAGCTTTTGGCAAACCCGAGTCTCTAGGGTAGTCCAGAACTCCATGATCCATCTCAGAAAATACTCCAGGTTATCCAGAGCCATTCTGGACAACCTTGGAGCCTAGCCCAGATCATGTCCAGAGGGTCTAGGCCAAAAATTCTACTTCCTCCGTCCCATAATATAAGAACTTTTTTGACACTACACTAGTGTCAAAAATGTTCTTATATTATGGGACGGAGGTAGTAGTAACAAGCACATTCTAGTGGACAATTATTTTTGGCTTCCCCACAGGTTGGGTAGATGGTATGATTATTTTTATGCATGAATACTCGCTCATTCCTTGTGCGACCTGTCTTAATGTGCAATGGCCATATTTACTCAAATAATTCCTAGGGTAGAAGTATAAATCAAATAGACACCATCCCTTTTATCATTTTTTTTACTATGGATGGCCTCCAAGCATAGTTGATACCCTTTAAATGGGGCTAAATCTATTCATATTCACAATTTTAATCATTATCCCATCATCTATCATGATCACAAAAACCCACTTAGGGGCTAAGATGTTCTTTCAACAACAAAACACCCACACAAGTATATGAAAGGAGAGAAGTTCGGTGTTGATTGGTGGCTGCTTGTTAGTATTCACCAATTTGTCCTTTGGGGGTTGAAACACAGTTGGTTTCTTCCACACTCAGATCACTTTGTTTTAGTTAGTTGTTTTGGGATTAGTTGATTTGAGATTCGGGTTAGAGACTCGTTTGGTCAAATCTATTTGTGAGAACCCAAAGGTGCTTTGTCTTGGAATATTGCACATTAGAGAGATCAAATATGGTCATATTGTGATGAAATTTGGATAGAACATTGAGGACTCTTTGTGCTACAATCTACCAAGTTCCAAGCATGCTAGGCTAGCATTTTAAGGACAATCATCTCAAAACCGAAGTGAACAAAACAGTGGTTTATTTGTTCAGCAGATTTTAGCCAACTCTAGTTTGCTCGTGTTAATAGTGTTCTTTGTTTTTGGTGGTGGTGACAAGTTATAACTTGTGTTGTTGCTGTTATGACCCTCTAGAGGTTATAGAGAAGACTTTATTATATTTGTTTTGCTAATAGTGAAACTTGGAGTTGACCGGGTGGTCTGCGATTTTTACTCCTCGCCTTGGTTTTCCATGCAAATTTGTTTTTCTTTTATTTTGTGCATGTTATTATGTTGCTTATATGCTTACCGGTTGAAGCTATTGTGAAAGCTGACTACTCCTTCCATTCCAAAATGATTGAAGTTCTAGATTTGTTCTAAGTCAAACTTGCTTAAGTTTGATCAACCCTACATAAAAATCTGCTAAGGTCTAGAACACAAAATGCATATAGTACGAAAATAAATTTCATAAAGAATCTCAAGAGACTAATTTGGTGTTATATATGTTAATATATTTTTCTATAGACTTGATCAAACTTAAACAAATTTTACTTATGTGTATATTACAAACCCAATTGTAACCAAACTCGTGTATATATTCAACACATACTGAACATCTAAGAGACCAACCATACAAATGAAACAAGAATGCTTTCTCTTCTACCACCTGAATGGAGCAAGGTAGGAAACAATTTCAAAATGATCGACTCACTAATATTTGAGCGACTTTGGTTGAGTTTCATGTGATTTTTTTACCACTGTTGATCAAGTTCCACGAATACCATACAAATTGAAGGCAAGATTTACACATATTCTAGACAATCAAAAGCAAGTTTAATAATTCCAGTTCGGCGCGCAACACATGGATGTGTACTACAAATTCAAATTTGGAGTACATTCTACATGAGTTCCAGGTGTTTTGTTGACAAAATTAAATAAAAGAACCTCGGCTTTTATTCCAGGTAATTCAATTTGACTCGCAAAAACATCTTATATTTTGGTACGGAGGGAGTACACGGGACATGCGATGTTTTGTCACCAAAGTGGCTAATCTCCTGAGCATGATTCCGGGTGCGCCTTCCCATGTACTAATCACATGATACAGATCAACGACAAGCCTTTCGAGACCACCATACAACACTTCGATCACCGTGTCACGGCTGGTCCATCCACCCTTGCCTTGCGCGCCTGGAGCACCCCTCTCGTGATCTCTGTTTTAGCCCACAATTTATGTCCAGTCTATTTTGGCTACCCGCTATGACTTTATATGATAATCCCGGGTTACATGTGTCCGACTTAAACATCTAACTCTTCACATACTCCAAGTCTAACTGTAACCAAATACACATATTCGACACAATTTTAACACTAGCTAGCAATACCATTTTGACTATGCGCTATCACATTTTTAACAGCGGAGAAGTCTGGGAGGACCCAGACTTGCGCTACGTATTAAACAAAGAGAGATGGTCAACTCAAATCAGTACCCAACTAAAAAGTAAAAATACAACATGGTCCCACATTTTTACAACAGGGGGCTCCTTGCATCACTGAGCTGTAGCTCCGATCCAATACCGCCCTTCCTAGGGACTGTATACCACTTGGGGCAACGAGGTCTCCGCTTCAGGCTGTAAGTGGGACGCTAAGCGGGATGCCCGCGTCTGCCCCACAATTGCCGCATATGTTAAGTGGGATACCCGCAAAAGCCCGCATATTGTTAAGTGGGTATGTGAGTTTAGTGGGATAGCCCGCATCCCGGTCAAGTTTTCTTGATCGAGAACGGATGTACGCGACGTCCTGTGACGCACAGTAGATGCTGTATGCTGAAGAAGCCTAGGCACGTACGTACCTGCAAATGAAACACCATTGTCCTGGTAGAAGGAGCCTTGAAACATACGTACGAGTACGAGCAACTGAAATGTCATTAGCCTGGTGGGTAACACTGCAGCTAGCTACGTGCCCTCTACCTGTAGCAGGCAAGTCTGAACCAGTTCATAATGCTACAGTTCAGTTTTTAACCAGTTCCCTCAGTTTCCCTATGAAGAGATTGAACTAATTCAGTCGTTCAGGGCCAATCCCCTACGTGGCATTGATGTTTTTTCACCTCATGCGCGGATTCAGGTATGTACGGCGAGTAGGCAACGCCGGCGTCGAGGACGAGAGGAGGTGCAGGCGGCATGCGTCCCACTGCGACATGCCCCAGGGCGATTAGTCACCACTGCGACAGGGGCTCGCTGATGACAGGAACCATACATGGGAATGGCCAGCGTGGTGCTGCAGTCTCCATGACGGAGCTGGACGGCGGTGTTGAGGCCATGGCGGAGCAGGATGGTAGCACCACCCTAATCTCCATTGCTTCATCGCGGGATGCGGGCGCCACGGAACAACCCACATATCCCACATATTTCACTGCTCTATCCGTGGGTGTCCACGAAGACTGATTATGTGGGCTTTTAAGTAGGCACCGCGGGCAGCCCGTGTCCACTTACAGCCTGATCTCCGCTGCTCCACTACCGGCTTTCTCCAAAAATGGATGCAATGCACGCAGAACTAAACCCACATGCCTACTTTTTGACTTGCGGGTCGGGAGGAAGGAGCAGAAGCCCCACCAAACTTGGTATTACAAAGCAACCACCGGTACATCCAACGATAGGTGCGGGGGCCGCAGCACAAACAAGCCCAAACAAAAACAAATAAGAAAGAAAGAGAAATAAATGCCAACAACGGTAGATCAACGAAACGAAGATGACCGACGACCGCTGCACCCTCCGGAGAAGTACCACCATGATGCCAACACTCTGAAGCGCCGCGTACCAAGCAACACCTTCAAGAAGGAGACGACGACGATGCTGCTGTTGCCCGGACTAGTCCTAGGGTTTCCCCCGGTACGTAGGGGGGCAGTGGGGGAAGGGGTGTACCCGACGCCCTTCAGGAAGGTTCGGCGGCACCCACAGGCATCGCCGCATCGGGGCCGGACGAGCCGCCAGAGATTCCTCCCAACCCAAACCCCCACCACCATCCCAGACGAATCATCGTGCACCACCCATCACGCCGCCCACCAACATGTGCCACCACGGTCACCACATCAACTTCGCCGTCTCCTAGAGGTCACCGACACGAGACCTGGGGGCAGGAGAAGAGAAAGAGGCCTCGGGGGCATCCGCAACATCACCGACGTGAGGGGACAACCACCACCGCCACCGCGGAGCCGACCGGACGCACGGACAAGGGGCTTACCAGGTGCCGAGGCCCGGCCGGACCCAAAAGAGTCCGGACATCCCCTGCCGTCACACTGCAGCTTGCCGGCCGACGAAGCCGCCACCACCCGCAGACGACTGCCTCTTGGCCACCAACCAGGGAGCAGCGTCGCCGCGCACCGAGTCGGCAGCCCGCCCAAGCCCAGATGGAGCCCGAAAGGGCTCAGATCTGGGCCGCGCGGGCGCCGCCGGCCACCAGAACTGCCAAACCGCCCCGCGGCCAACGACCGCGTCACCGCACCAAGGACCACGAGGCTCGCGGACGCCTGCCGCCGAGCCACACCGCAGCCGGCCGAGCGGCACCGCCGCCATCGGAGGCCCCGCGCCCATGAGTGGCGGGAAGGGACGGCCCGCCGCCGCCCGGCGTCGCGGGCAAGGTCCGACGGACCCAGCCGGGCGGCGACGGGAGGGGATCCCGGAGGAGAGGAGCCACAGGAGCCCGCCCATCGGCGGCGGACAGGCGGGCAGGAGCGCGGGGGAGGGGGGAGGGAGGAGGAGAGGGGCGGAGCTCGCGAGGCCGGCGGCCGGCGGCGGTGGGAGGGGCGGGGTGGGGTGGGGGGGTGGAACCGTAGCTCTCGCAGCAGCCGTTTTTCAGCGATTGATGAGTAGCTTCCGAACAACAAATGCCACCGATGATAAGAACCATGATCGACTAATGTCATATCTGCCCTCCCACCTCCCACCATCGCAATGGCTTAAAGGGAGCCAGGAAGGGGAAGTTCTGTCTTCTAGAACTTCAAGCTTATTGAACACGAGATTCACCGTCTTCCACTAGGAAAAAGATGTCTAGGATATTTTGACACGGTTGGGAGCATCTTGGGTGCGCCAGGGGCAACCACGACGGCATGCACCATTAAACCGGACCACAACAACGTAAACTACCAAACTATACATAGTGATGGCCCGACCTCCCCTCTCATCCCCACTCCGGTCAGCGGAGATGCCGAGGAAAAAGGGAAAGTGTCGAGCTAGGGCTGCCAACTACCAAAGAGACAAGAAGGAGAGAGACATTAAGTGAAGGGAATGAGGGCCAAACATGTTTTGCCATTGTTGGCATGTCATACATGATGAAAGCACACTTTTTCATAAGTATGCAAAAATAAATCAGTGGCTGGATAAGCGACATGATCGATGGGTTTACATTTGTAGAAAGAAAGTAAACATAAACCATTGTGTTTCCAACATCATTATGGTGTCTATGTCTGGCCTTACCATAGGGTTGGTGACGCGGAGTTGGCCGATGTAGAGTCGAGGACAATGTCGGAGTAGAGGTGCACGTGGATGATGGGCAATGGGTAACATAACCCAATTAATGACCAGCGTAAAAAGAGGAATCGGTGGTCGAACAAACGGCAGGGAGAAAAACTGATGAAGGGAGCGAAAAAAAGACTCTAAGGGGCACAACCAACCAACATAATTGCAAATGATCGCTAAATAGGGGTTCTCCAACCCGTGGTGAAAATCATGTAGATCGATCTTCTGGGAAGAAACACGGCATGGAAGTTGTGCTGGAGCTATGTTTAAAATCTTGCGGTGGATACAATGAAAAAAGTTGTGAGTTGATGTAATGTGGTGTGTGTTTTGCATTGAGCCTCTTGAACAATTTATAGTAAAATACACGATTTGGTGGGCATGAAGTCTCTCAAGGTGATATGCATACTACACCCACCGTCTGAAATCAGTTGCACTAAGATTGAACCTTCCAAATGCCAAGCACTACTAGGGAAAACCCTAGCAGTAGCGCGGGGTATTTTGCCTATCAGTAGCGCGGGACGACACGCTACTGATAAGGCGCTACAGCTAACGTGTAGCAGTAGCGCCTGTCGTCCCACGCTACTGCTATACATGGCTAGTAGTAGCGCGCTTTAGTGAATAGCGCTGCTGCTAATATCTGCAGTGCTTTTTAGCAGGAAGCGCTACTGGTAAGGCAGCGCTACTCCTAACTTTGTTCCCTTCGCTACTGCTAGTTTTTTTAGTTTTTTTTTCTGCATATTTGTTTTGTATTTGAATAGGCTTTATACAATAATCTTTAGCATATCATACGCATACAAATGTAATCATAGCATATACATACAAATAGTCTCATCAAATCATGTCATCATCATAATCATCATGCAACACAAAGTGGTCTCTCGTCATCATCTCGAAAATAGCAATACAAGTCTCGATTACTTGCAACTACATCGTCATCCATCTAAACAATGATATACGCGAGAAGAGCTATCACTTTGAGTGAGAGCGGAACTATGCAGTACATGAGTTCGTATCCCTCTCTCGCATTAGCGTGAACCTAAACTAACTAATGCCTGTCGCTCAGAAACCGGAAACCGGTACACCTGGGTCTGACACTCCGGCCACTCGTCGTATATATACTCCTGGCATAGCACTTCTTCGCCATCGATGATCTATGCACCTGCATCGTCACATGAGTTGATGATATGCAACATATATAGTTGAGCAACAGAAAGAGACAGACTTGGCAAAAATAGAAGCAACATATCATAAGCATAAATAACAAAGTTGATCGTACCCAAAATGCCCTAACTAGAGTGATCATCGCTAGTCGAGGAGGACGGTTTAATTACATCACAAATAAAGTTTCATCGTGCATAACTCAAAGTTTCGTCATACAGAAAGTATGGACTAAACGGACACATTGTCACATATATCGACAGTCACTCCAACATCTCGTGCCATCCATCCAAGTCAGGGAGATAGTCCCCGAGCCTTGTGAAAGGCTTTAGGTCGAGACGCTGAGAGGCTACCCATGTTCGGACGTATTCCCGCGACATTTTTCCTTCTCCGTAGAACATCCCTGTTTTTCTGACGACCTCCTTCATGAAGATTTGGGAAAGTTCGCGCTGGATGTGATAGAACTCAGCTCGAAGTCGATGATCCTCGATATCTCCTACGTTCTTTGCCCATTGCAGAATATGGGCATTGCCGGATGTAGGTGACATGCAAAGGTTCTGGTGATCCCGTCTGTACTCCAGCATGTGGTGTAGGACATAGAATCCATCATTAAGAGAATTACTCGATTGCTGGATGCAGCATGCTACCTCTTGAGCACTGCGTTGGTTTTCCCTTGAAGAGGAAAGGGTGATGCAGCAAAGTAGCGTAAGTATTTCCCTCAGTTTTTGAGAACCAAGGTATCAATCCAGTAGGAGGCTACGTGCGAGTCCCTCGCACCTACACAAAACAAATAAATCCTCGCAACCAACGCGATAAGGGGTTGTCAATCCCTACACGGCCACTTACGAGAGTGAGATCTGATAGCTATATTAGGATAATATTTTTGGTATTTTTATGATAAAGATGCAAAGTAAAATAAAAGCAAAGTAAAAAGCAAAGGAAATAACTAAGTGTTGGAAGATTTAATATGATGAAGATGGACCCGGGGGCCATAGGTTTCACTAGTGGCTTCTCTCAAGAGCATAAGTATTTTACGGTGGGTGAACGAATTACTGTTGAGCAATTGACAGAATTGAGCATAGTTATGAGAATTTTCTAGATATGATCATGTATATAGGCATCACGTCCGAGACAAGTAGATCGACTCCTGCCTGCATCTACTACTATTACTCCACTCATCGACCGCTATCCAGCATGCATCTAGAGTATTAAGTTCATGAAAACAGAGTAACGCCTTAAGCAAGATGACATGATGTAAAGGGATAAATTCATGCAATATGATAAAAACCCCATCTTGTTATCCTTGATGGCAACAATACAATATGTGCCTTGCTGCCCCTACTGTCACTGGGAAAGGACACCGCAAGATTGAACCCAAAGCTAAGCACTTCTCCCATTGCAAGAAATATCAATCTAGTAGGCCAAACCAAAATGATAATTCAAAGAGACTTGCAAAGATAACCAATCATACATAAAAGAATTCAGAGAAGATTCAAATATTGTTCATAGATAATCTTGATCATAAACCCACAATTCATCGGTCTCAACAAACACACCGCAAAAAGAAGATTACATCGAATAGTTCTCCCCGAGAGAGGGGGAGAACATTGTATTGAGATCCAAAAAGAGAGAAGAAGCCATCTAGCTAGTAACTATGGACCCGAAGGTCTGAAGTAAACTACTCACACTTCATTGGAGAGGCTATGGTGTTGATGTAGAAGCCCTCCGTGATGGATGCCCCCTCCGGCGGAGCTCCGGAACAGGCCCCAAGATTGGATCTCGTGGGTACATAAGGAGGCGATGGTGGAATTAGGTTTTTGGCTCAGTATCTGATCGTTTGGGATACGTAGGTATATATAGGAGGAAGGAGTACGTCGGTGGAGGAACAGGGGGCCCACGAGGGGGGAGGGCGCGCCTCCTGTTTTGTTTCTTGACGTAGGGTCCAAGTCTCCTGAATCATATTCTTCCTAAAAATGATGTTCCCGAAGGTTTCATTTCGTTTGGACTCCGTTTGATATACCTTTTCTGCGAAACTCTGAAATAGGCAAAAAATAACAATTCTGGGCTGGGCCTCCGGTTAATAGGTTAGTCCCAAATATAATATAAAAGTGAATAATATAGCCCAATATTGTCCAAAACAGTAGATAATATAGCATGGAGTAATAAAAAATTATAGATACGTTGGAGACGTATCAAGCATCCCCAAGCTTAATTCCTGCTCGTCCTCGAGTAGGTAAATGATAAAAACAGAATTTTTGATGCGGAGTGCTACTTGGCATAATTTCAGTGTAATTCTTCTTAACTGTGGTATGAATATTCAGATCCGAAAGATTCAAGACAAAAGTTTAATATTGACATAAAAATAATAATACTTCAATCATACTAACTAAGCAATTATGTCTTCTCAAAATAGCATGCCAAAGAAAGTTATCCCTACAAAATCATATAGTCTGGCTATGCTCTATCTTCACCACACAAAGTATTTAAATCATGCACAACCCCGATGGCAAGCCAAGCAATTGTTTCATACTTTTGACATTCTCAAACCTTTTCAATCTTCACGCAATACATGAGCGTGAGCCATGGATATAGCACTATATGTGGAATAGAATGGTGGTTGTGGAGAAGACAAAAAGGGAGAAGATAGTCTCACATCAACTAGGCGTATCAACGGGCTATGGAGATGCCCATCAATAGATATCAATGTGAGTGAGTAGGGATTGCCATGCAACGGATGCACTAGAGCTATAAGTATATAAAGGCTCAATAAAAGAAACTAAGTGGGTGTGCATCCAACTCGCTTGCCCACGAAGACCTACGGCATTTTGAGGAAGCCCATCATTGGAATATACAAGCCAAGTTCTATAATGAAAAATTCCCACTAGTATATGAAAGTGACAAAATGAGAGACTCTCTATCATGAAGATCATGGTGCTACTTTGAAGCACATGTCTGGTAAAAGGATAGTAACATTTTCCTTCTCTATTTTTCTCTCATTTTATTTGGGCCTTTTCTCTTTTTTTATGGCCTCTTTTTCTCATCCGGAGTCTCATCCCTACTTGTGTGGGAATCATAGTCTCCATCACCCTTTCCTCACTTGGGACAATGCTCTAAAAATGATGATCATCACACTTTTATTTTCTTACAACTCAACAATTACAACTCGATACTTAGAACAAAATATGACTCTATATGAATGCCTCCGGCGGTGTACCGGGATATGCAATGAATCAAGAATGACATGCATGAAAGAATTATGAACGGTGGCTTTGCCACAAATACAATGTCAACTACATGATCATGCAAAGCAATATGACAATGATGGAGCGTGTCATAATAAACGGAACGGTGGAAAGTTGCATGGCAATATATCTCGGAATGGCTATGAAAATGCCATGATAGGTGGGTATGGTGGCTGTTTTGAGGAAGGTTTATGGTGGGTGTATGATACCGGCGAAAAGTTCGCGGTATTAGGGAGGCTAGTAATGGTGGAAGGAAGAAGAGTGTGTATAATCTATTGACTCAGCATTAGTCATAAACAACTCATATACTTATTGCAAAAATCTACAAGTTATCAAAGAAAAGTATTACGCGCATGATCCTAGGGGGATAGATTGGTAGGAAAAGACCTTCGCTCGTCCCCGACCGCCACTCATAAGGAAGACAATCAATAAATAAATTATGGTCCGACTTCATCACATAACGGTTCACCATATGTGCATGCTACGGGAATCACAAACTTTAACAAAAGTATCTCTCAAATTCACAACTACTCAACTAGCATGACTCTAATATCACCATCTTTATATCTCAAAACAATTATCAAGCATCAAACTTCTCATAGTATTCAACACACTGATAAGAATTTTTTACTAACCTTGAATACCAAGCATATTAGGATTATTTAAGCAAATTACCATGCTATTTAAGAATCTAAAAATAATCTAAGTGAAGCATGAGAGATCAATAGTTTCTATAAAACAAATCCACCACCGTGCTCTAAAAGATATAAGTGAAGCACTAGAGCAAAACTATATAACTCAAAAGATATAAGCAAAGCACATAGAGTATTATAACAAATTCCAAACCATGTATGGCTCTCTCAAAAGGTGTGTACAGAAAGGATGATTGTGGTAAACTAAAAAGCAAAGACTCAAATCATACAAGACGCTCCAAGCAAAACACATATCATGTGGTGAATAAAAATATAGCTCCAAGTAAAGTTACCGATGGAAGTAGACGAAAGAGGGGATGCCTTCCGGGGCACCCCCAAGCTTTGGCTTTTTGGTGTCCTTAGATTATCTTGGGGGTGCCATGGGCATACCCAAGCTTAGGCTCTTGCCACTCCTTGTTCCATAATCCATCAAAATCTTTCACCCAAAACTTGAAAACTTCACAACACAAAACTTAACAGAAAAACTCGTGAGCTCCGTTAGCGAAAGAAAACAAAAGACCACTTCAAGGTACTATAATGAACTCATTATTTATTTATAGTGGTGTTAAACCTACTGTATTCCAACTTCTCTATGGTTTATAAACTATTTTACTAGCCATAGATTCATCAAAATAAGCAAACAACACACGAAAAACAGAATCTATCAAAAACAGAACTGTCTGTAGTAATCTGTAACTAACGCAAACTTCTGGAACTCCAAAACATCAGCCAAAATAGGACGACCTAGACAATGTTTTTTTTTATCAGCAGCAATTGGAATCACTATTTTATGACGTTCTGGTGATATTTAACAATTGTTTTCGTGAACAGAAAGTTTCTGGAAATTTCTGCAAGATCAAATAACTATCATCCAAGAAGATCCTATAGGTTTAACTTGGCACAAACACTAATTAAAACATAAAAAACATCTAACCAGAGGCTAGAACAAATATTTATTCTGAAACAGAAGCAAAAAGCAAAAAACTAAAAATAAAATTGGGTTGCTTCCCAACAAGCACTATCGTTTAATGCCCCTAGCTAGGCATAAAAGTAAGGATAGATCTAGGTATTGCCATCTTTGGTAGGCAATCCATAAGTGGCTATCATGATAGATTCATATGGTAATTTTATTTTCTTTCTAAGGAAGTGTTCCATGCCTTTCTTTAATGGAAACTGGAATCTAATATTCCCTTCCTTCATATCAATAATTGCACCAATCGTTCTAAGGAAAGGTCTACCAAGAATAATATGACATGAAGGATTACAATCTATATCAAGAACGATAAAATCTACGGGCACATAATTCCTATTTGCAACAATAAGAACATCATTAATTCTTCCCATAGGTTTCTTAATAGTGGAATCCGCAAGGTGCAAGTTTAGAGAGCAATCATCAAAATCAGGAAATCTAGCAAATCGCACAAAGTTTTGGGAATAGTGGAAACACTAGCACCCAAATCACATAAAGCATAGAATTCATGATCCTTAATATTAATTTTCATAGTAGGTTCCCACTCATCATAAATTTTTCTAGGGATAGAAACTTCCAACTCAAGTTTTTCTTCATAAGATTGCATCAAGGCATCAAAGATATGTTTGGTAAAACACTTTATTTTGACTATAAGTGTGAGGAGAATTTAGCACGGATTGCAACAAGGAAATACAATATATCAAAGAGAAATTTTCATAATTAAATTCCTTGAAATCCAAATTAGTGGGTTTATTAGCATCTAGGGTTTTTATTTCTTCAATCCCACTTTTAGCAAATTTAGCATCAAGATCTAAAAACTCCAAATTTTTGGAACGCCTTCTAGGTAAAGGTGGATCATATTCAATCCCATCACTATAAAGATTCATATTGCAAAACAAAGATTTAATAGGGGACACATCAATAACTTTTAGATCTTCATCTTTATTTTCATAGAAATTGAAGAACACGCTTTCATAAAGCAATCTTTCTTAGCACGCATCCTAGCGGTTCTTTCTTTGCACTCATCAATGGAAATTCTCATGGCTTTGAGAGACTCATTGATATCATGCTTAGGAGGAATAGATATACGTTTTAAAGAATTAGTATCAAGAGAAATTCTATCAACGTTCCAAGCCAATTCATCAACTTTAAGCAATTTCTCTTCAAGCAAAGCATTGACATTCTTTTGTGAATTCATAAACTCTTTAACACTAGTCTCAAATTCAGATGGCATCTTATTAAAATTTCTATAAGAGTTGTTCTAGGAATTTCCATAATTATTAGAGGAATTACTAGGATAAGGCCTAGGATTAAAGTTTCCTCTATACGCGTTGTTACCAAAATTATTCCTACCAACAAAATTCACATCCATAGATTCATTATTATTCTAAATCAAAGTAGACAAAGGCATATCATTAGTATCAGAAGAAATACTTTTACTAGCAAATAATTTCATAAGTTCATCCATCTTTCCACTCAAAACATTAATTCTTCTATCGCATGCACTTTTTTATTAGTAGATCTTTCAGTGTGACATTGAGAATAGTTAACCATAATATTATCTAGGAGTTTAGTAGCTTCTCCTAAAGTGATTTATATAAAAGTGCCTCCCGCGGCCGAATCTAAAAGATTTCTAGAAGCAAAATTCAATCCGGCATAAATTTTTTGTATAATCATCCACAAATTCAAATCATGAGTAGGGCAATTACGTATCATTAATTTCATCCTCTCGCAAGCTTGTGCAACATGTTCATGATCAAGTTGCTTAAAATTCATAGTATCGTTTCTAAGAGAGATGATCTTAGCGGGAGGAAAATTCTTAGAGATAAAAGCATATTTGCACTAGTTCCAAGAATCAATACTATTTTTAGGCAAAGACGAAAACCAAGCTTTAGCACGATCTCTAAGCGAAAAAGGAAATAGCTTCAATTTAACAATATCATTATCAACATCTTTCTTCTTTTGCATATCACACAAATCAACGAAGCTATTTAGATGAGTAGCGGCATCTTCACTAGGAAGGCCGGCGAATTGATCTTTCATGACAAGATTCAACAAATCAGCATTGATTTCACAAGATTCAGTATTGGTAAGAGGAGCAATCGGAGTACTAAGGAAATCATTATTGTTGGTATTGGTAAAGTCACATAATTTGGTATTATCTTGAGCCATCAAGACAAACAAGCAATCCAACACACGGGCAAACAAAAAGCAAGCGAAAAAGAGGCAAAGGAAAAAGAGAGGCAAATGGCAAATAATGTAATGCGGGAGATACGTGATTGTGATGGGTACTTGGTATGTTAACTTCTGCGTAGAACTCCCCGGCAACGGCACCAGAAATCCTTCTTGCTACCTCTTGAGCACTGCGTTGGTTTTCCCTTGAAGAGGAAAGGGTGATGCAGCAAAGTAGCGTAAGTATTTCCCTCAGTTTTTGAGAACCAAGGTATCAATCCAGTAGGAGGCTACGCGCGAGTCCCTCGCACCTACAAAAAACAAATAAATCCTCGCAACCAACGCGATAAGGGGTTGTCAATCCCTACACTGCCACTTACGAGAGTGAGATATGATAGGATAATATTTTTGGTATTTTTATGATAAAGATGCAAAGTAAAATAAAAGCAAAGGAAATAACTAACTATTGGAAGATTTAATATGATGAAGATAGACCCGGGGGCCATAGGTTTCACTAGTGGCTTCTCTCAAGAGCATAAGTATTTTACGGTGGGTGAACGAATTACTATTGAGCAATTGACAGAATTGAGCATAGTTATGAGAATATCTAGGTATGATCATGTATATAAGCATCACGTGCGAGACAAGTAGACAGACTCCTGCCTGCATCTACTACTATTACTCCACTCATCGACCGCTATCCAGCATGCATCTAGAGTATTAAGTTCATGAAAACAGAGTAACGCCTTAAGCAAGATGACATGATGTAGAGGGATAAATTCATGAAATATGATGAAAACCCCATCTTGTTATCCTCAATGGCAAAAATACAATACGTGCCTTGCTGCCCCTACTGTCACTGGGAAAGGACACCGCAAGATTGAACCCAAAGCTAAGCACTTCTCCCATTGCAAGAAAGATCAATCTAGTAGGCCAAAGCAAACTGATAATTCGAAGAGACTTCCAAAGATAACCAATCATACATAATAGAATTCAGAGAAGATTCAAATATTGTTCATAGATAATCTTGATCATAAACCCACAATTCATCGGTCTCAACAAACACACCGCAAAAAGAAGGTTACGTCGAATAGATCACCACGAGAGAGGGGGAGAACATTGTATTGAGATCGAAAAAGAGAGAAGAAGCCATCTAGCTAATAACTATGGACCCGAAGGTCTGAAGTAAACTACTCACACTTCATCGGAGAGGCTATGGTGTTGATGTAGAAGCCCTCCGTGATGGATGCCCCCTCCTGCGGAGCTCCGGAACTGGCCCCAAGATGGGATCTTGTGGGTACAGAAGGTTGCGGCGGTGGAATTAGGTTTTTGGCTCAGTATCTGATCGTTTGGGGGTACGTAGGTATATATAGGAGGAAGGAGTATGTCGGTGGAGCAACAGGCGGCCCACGAGGGTAGAGGGCGCGCCCTGGGGGGTAAGCCTCCTCTTTTGTTTCTTGACGTAGGGTCCAAGTCTCTTGGATCATATTCTTCCTAAAAATCACGTTCCCGAAGGTTTCATCCCGTTTGGACTCCGTTTGATATTCCTTTTCTGCGAAACTCTGAAATAGGCAAAAACAGCAATTCTAGGCTGGGCCTCCGGTTAATAGGTTAGTCCCAAAAATAATACAAAGTGAATAATAAAGCCCAATATTGTCCAAACAGTAGATAATATAGCATGGAGCAATAAAAAATTATAGATACGTTGGAGACGTATCACAGCAGAAGTCGGTCTTATGGCCGAAGGCGGGCCTGCCGTCCCTTCTCTTTTTGTCCTTGACCTCTCCACCCCGTGCGTCGTAGTAAAACATAGCACTGTCGAGAACATCCTTGATGTGGGTGTAATCCTTTTTGTTAATGTTCTTCGACGAGTCCAAGTAAAGAGCGTGGGAGTGATACGTCTCCAACGTATCTATAATTTATGAAGCATTCGTGCTATTTTATTATCTGTTTTGAATGATTATGGGCTTTATTATTCACTTTTATATTACTTTTGGGATTAACCTATTAACCGGAGGTCCAGCCCATATTGTTGTTTTATTGCCCGTTTCAGTATTTCGAAGAAAAGGAATATCAAACGGAGTCCAAACGGAATGAAACCTTCGGCAGCGTTATTTTTGGGAAGAATATCATCCTGGAGACTTGGAGTTCAAGTTAGAAGATCCTCGAGGAGGCCAGGAGATAGGGGGCGCTCCCCTACTGGGCGCGCCCCCTGTCTCGTGGGCCTCTCGAGCACCTCCTGACCGACTTCTTTCGCCTATATAAGCCTACGTACCCTAAAACCATCGAATATCAAGATAGATCGGGAGTTCCGCCGCCGCAAGCCTCTGTAGCCACCAAAAACCTCTCGGGAGCCCGTTCCGGCACCCTGCCGAAGGGGGAATCCATCACCGGTGGCCATCTTCATCATCCCGGCGCTCTCCATGACGAGGAGGGAGTAGTTCACCCTCGGGGCTGAGGGTATGTACCAGTAGCTATGTGTTTGATCTCTCTCTCTCTCTCTCTCTCTCTCTCTCTCTCTCTCTCTCTCCTGTTCTCTCTATGGCACGATCTTGATGTATCACGAGCTTTGTTATTATAGTTGGATCTTATGATGTTTCTCCCCCTCTACTCTCTTGTGATGAATTGAGTTTCCCCTTTGAAGTTATCTTAACGGATTGATTCTTTTATGAGAATACTTGATGTATGTCTTGCCGTGCTTATCTGTGGTGATAATGGGATATCATGTGCCACTTGATGTATGTTTTGGTGACCAACTTGCGGGTTCCGCCCATGAACCTATGCATAGGGGTTGGCACACGTTCTTGACTCTCCGATAGAAACTTTGGGGCACTCTTTGAAGTACTTTTATGTTGGTTGGATGAATCTGAGATTGTGTGATGCATATCGTATAATCATGCCCACGGATACTTGAGGTGACAATGGAGTATCTACGTGACATTAGGGTTTTGATTGATTTGTGTCTTAAGGTGTTATTCTAGTACAAACTCTTTAATAGATCGATCCGAAAGAATAATTTTGAGGTGGTTTCGTACCCTACCATAATCTCTACATTTGTTCTCCGCTATTAGTGGCTTTGGAGTGACTCTTTGTTGCATGTTGAGGGCTTGTTATATGATCTATCTATGTTATTATTGTTGAGAGAACTTGCACTAGTGAAAGTATGAACCCTAGGCCTTGTTTCCTATCATTGCAATACCGTTTACGCTCACTTTTATCCTTAGTTACCTTGCTGTTTTTATATTTTCAGATTACAAATACCTTTATCTACCATCCATATTGCACTTGTATCACCATCTCTTCACCGAACTAGTGCACCTATACAATTTACCATTGTATTGGGTGTGTTGGGGACACAAGAAACTCTTTGTTATTTGGTTGCAGGGTTGTTTGAGAGAGACCATCTTCATCCTACGCCTCCCACGGATTGATACACCTTAGGTCATCCACTTGAGGGAAATTTGCTACTGTCCTACAAACATGTGCACTTGCAGGCCCAACAACGTCTACAAGAAGAAGGTCGTGTAGTAGACATCAAGCTCTTTTCTGGCGCCGTTGTTGGGGAGGCTAGGTAAGCGGCACTCACTCACACCCCGTCAACTAAGCTCTTTTCTGGCGCCGTTGCCGGGGAAGTGAGTGCTTGAAGGTATATCTTTAGATCTTGCAATCGAATCTTTTTGTTTCTTGTTTTATCACTAGTTTAGTTTATAAAAGAAAAACTAAAAAAATGGAGTTAAGTTTGTCTCGTACGCTTCGTCCTTTTAATATTTTTCGTGAGTATGATGGAAAGGAAAATTGTGCCAAAGTGTTAGAAAAAGAATGCATTAAAATGTTTGGCACTAAATCTTTGTATGATGAGCATGATTGCAATGTTGTTAGTATGAATTCCTTGAATATCCACGATGCTAATGATATGCAAAGCCACAAGATTGGGGAATCTATGTTTCATGAAGATGATATTTTTTGTCCCCCAAGTTTTGATGAGCAAATTTACTATGATGATAGCATGCCTTCTACCTATGATGATTATATTGATGAAAGTGGGTTTGGAAGAGTGTCAACTTTAGGAAGTAGTGGTCCCACAATATTGGAGGGTGTTGAATCTTTTAATAGTTATGAAAGTGGATTTGGAGAGGTCATGACTTTATTTAGTGATGTATCCACTATTTCGGAAGAGGTTTCAATTGATTATGATGAGAACAAAGTTGCTACTTATGATGATTATTGTGATGAAACTTATTCTATAAAAAGTAGTGATGATTATATTTATAAAACTTGTCATGATTATGATTACTCTTTTTCCGAGCATTTCTCTTTTAATGTGGAAACAATTTTTATTGTTCAAGTCTCTTATGATACTCCCACTATTCCAAATGAGAAGAATTTTGCTTATGTGGAGAATAGTAAATTTTCTATGCTTGTAGATCATGAAAATAATGCTTTAGGTGCTGGTTATATTGTTGAATTCATTCATTATGCTACTGAAAATTATTATGAGGGAGGAACATATGCTTGTAGGAATTGCAATAATATCAAGTTTCCTCTCTATGTGCTTAAATTTTTGAAGTTATGCTTGTTTTGTCTTCCTATGCTTGTTGATTATTGTTCCCATAAGTTGTTTGCTCACAAAATCCCTATGCATAGGAAGTGGGTTAGACTTAAATGTGCTAGTAATATTCTTCATGATGCTCTCTTTATGTTTCAATTATTATCTCTTATGTGAGCATCATTGAAATAATCATGCCTAGCTAGGGGCGTTAAACGATAGCGCTTGTTGGGAGGCAACCCAATTTTATTTTAGTTTCTTGATTTTTGGTTCTGTTTAGGAATAAATAATCCATCTAGCTTCTGCTTAGATGTTTTTTCATGTTTTAATTAGTGTTTGTGCAAAGTAGAACCTTTGGGAAGACTTGGGTGAAGTCTTTATGATCATGCTGTAAAAAACATAAACTTTAGCGCTCACGAGATTAGCTTCAACTTTTTACTGGAGAGTGCTATTTAGTTGATTATTTTTGCAGATGATTACTATAAAAATTCCTTAGTCCCACCAATTTATTTTAGAATTTTTGGAGTTCCAGAAGTTTGCGTTAGTTACAGATTACTACAGACTGTTCTGTTTTTGACAGTTTCTGTTTTTCGTGTGTTGTTTGCTTATTTTGATGAATCTATGGCTAGTAAAATATTTTATAAACCATAGATAAGTTGGAATACAGTAGGTTTAACACCAATATAAATAAAGAATGAGTTCATTGCAGTACCTTGAAGTGGTGTTTTGTTTTCTTTCGCTAACGGAGCTCACGAGTTTCTGTTAAGTTTTGTGTTGTAAAGTTTTCAAGTTTTGGGTAAAGATTCGATGGACTATGGAATAAGGAGTGGTAAGAGCCTAAGCTTGGGGATGCCCAAGGCACCCCAAGGTAATATTCAAGGACAACCAAGAGCCTAAGCTTGGGGATGCCCGGATGGCATCCCTCTTTAAATCTTCGTTCATCGGTAACTTTACTTGGAGCTATATTTTTATTCACCACATGATATGTGTTTTGCTTGGAGCGTCATTTTATTTTGTTAGTTTTTTCTTTATGTTATTTAGAATAATGTTTTGCATCTTTGGTTTCAATAAAAAAGTCAAGGATAGCCTTTGCCATGCTTATTTTGCTAGTATACATGTTGCTGTTTGAAAACAGAAAGTTTACTGCTGTTGCAAAAATTCCCTAGAAAAGTCAGAGAGTGGTATAATGTTGAATTTTTTTTGCATATTGAGCTCTGATAAATTTATTACAGTGGGAATTTTATTTCATAATTTTTGGAGTTAGGGAAGTATTGATACTCTTGCATTCTTCACAGACTGTACTGTTTTGGCAGATTGCTGTTATGTTTGCTTGTTTAATGGTTCTATTTGAGGATAGGAGTATTAAATATGCAGAGGCATTTAGTATGCAATGTTGAATAATAATCTTAGTGACTTGTTACAGTAGGAAATGATAAGGTTTTGCATTGGTTTATGCTAACCTATCTCACGAGTTCTTGTTGAGTTTGGTGTGGATGAAGCTTTTGAGAAATAGAGAAACCATGATATGAGAGGAATTAAGGAGACACAAAAGTTCAAGATTGGGGATGCCCAAGGCACCCCAAGATAATATTTCAATAAGTCTCAAGCATCTAAGCTTGGGGATGCCCCGGTAGGCATCCCACCTTTCTTCTTCAACAACTATCGGTTAGTATCGGTTGAGCTTAAGTTTTTGCTTCTTCACATGAGTTGTGCTATCCTTGCAATGTCATTTTATTTTGTTTTGCTTGCTGTTTGAATACAATACCAAGATCTGAAATTCTTTAATAAGAGAGAGTCTTCGCATAGTTGCATAATTATTTAGCTACTCATTGATATTCATTTATATCTTTTTGGAGTAGTTTGTCATTTACTCGTGTGCTTCACTTATATCCTATGAGTAAATGGTTGAATGAGTTGATTGTCATAAATCTGAAATTATATATGCCTCATTTGCTTATCCCATGGGGAGTAATGACTTCAAGTCTAAGAAGTAGAGGTTGTAAATTTATTGAAGGTTAGCAAGCGTTGTATTGGTCATTTGAAAAATTCATGAAAGAATATTGAAGGAAGAGAGATTTCACATATAAATATACTATCGTAGACATCTTTTATGATTGGGAGCACTCATTAAGTATGACATGCTAAAGAGTTGATGTTGGACAAGGAAGACAACATAATGGTTTATGTTTTCCGACATCTCAGTTAAAGTATATTGTCATGGATCATTCAAACATGTTGAGCTTGCCTTTCCCCCTCATGCTAGCCAAAATTCCTAGCACCAAGTAGAGATACTACTTGTGCTTCCAAATATCCTTAAACCCAGTTTTGCCATGAGAGTCCACCATACCTACCTATGGATTGAGTAAGATCCTTCAAGTAAGTTGTCATCGGTGTAAGCAAAAAAAAATTCTTTCTAAATATGCATGACTTATTAATGCGGAGAAAATAAGCTTTGTACGAACTTGTTATGGAAGCAATAAAAGCGACGGACTGCATTATAAAGGTCCATATACAAGGGGCAATATAAAGTGACGTTCTTTCGCATTAAGATTTTGTGTATCCAACCCTAAAAGCGCATGACAACCTCTGCTTCCCTCTGCGAAGGGCCTATCTTTTAATTTATGTCTTTTACTTTACGCAAGAGTCAAGGTGATCTTCACCTTTCCCTTTTTCATTTTATCCTTTGGCAAGCTCCTCATGTTGGGGAGATATATATATATATATATATATATATATATATATATATATATATATATATATATATATATATATATATATATATATATATATATATATATATATATATATATATATATATATATATATATATATATATATATATATATATATATATATATATATATATATATATATATATATATATATATATATATATATATATATATATATATATATATATATATATATATATATATATATATCCAATTGGATGTAAGTTAGCATGAACTATTATTGTTGACATCACCCAAAGGTGAATACGTTGGGAGGCAACACTATAAGCCCCTATCTTTCTCAGTGTCCGATTGAAACTCCATAACCATTAGTATTGCATGAGTGTTAGCAATTGTAGAAGACTATATGATAGTTGAGTATGGGGAGTTTGATATTCCTGAAAATAGGATGAATTGCAATTGTTTGAATGACTAAGAATGAAGTTTGCTAGTTTTAAAGAAAGTTTATGGTCTATGCTTTGACATGTGTATTGCTTGTTACTTTATGGTCTATGGTCTATTGTTTTATTGCCTGTTTCAGTATTTTGAAGAAAAGGAATATCAATCAGAGTCCAAACGGAATGAAACCTTCGGCAACGTTATTTTTGGGAAGAATATCATGCCGGACACTTGGAGTTCAAGTCAGAAGATCCTTGAGGAGGCCAGGAGATAGGGGCGCCCCCCCCCCCCTACTGGGCGCGCCCCCTATCTCGTGGGCCCCTCGAGCACCTCCCGGCCGACTTCTTTCGCCTATATAAGCCTATGTACCCTAAAACCATCGAATATCAAGATTGATCGGGATTTCCGCCGCAGCAAGCCTCTGTAGCCACCAAAAACCCCTCGGGAGCCCGTTCCGGCACCCTGCCGGAGGGGGAATCCATCACCGGTGGCCATCTTCATCATCCCGGCGCTCTCCATGACGAGGAGGGAATAGTTCACCCTTGGGGCTGAGGGTATGTACCAGTAGCTATGTGTTTGATCTCTCTCTCTCTCGTGTTCTCTCTATGGCACGATCTTGATGTATCGCGCGCTTTGTTATTATAGTTGGATCTTATGATGTTTCTCCCCCTCTACTCTCTTGTGATGAATTGAGTTTCCCCTTTGAAGTTATCTTATCGGATTGAGTCTTTTATGAGAACACTTGATGTATGTCTTGCCGTGCTTATCTGTGGTGATAATGGGATATCATGTGCCACTAGATGTATGTTTTGGTGACCAACTTGCGGGTTCCGCCCAAGAACCTATGCATAGGGGTTGGCACACGTTCTTGACTCTCCGATAGAAACTTTGGGGCACTCTTTGAAGTACTTTTATGTTGGTTGGATGAATCTGAGATTGTGTGATGCATATCATATAATCATGCGCACGGATACTTGAGGTGACAATGGAGTATCTAGGTGACATTATGCTTTTGGTTGATTTGTGTTTTAAGGTGTTATTCTAGTACGAACTCTTTAATAGATCGATTCGAAAGAATAACTTTGAGGTGGTTTCGTACCCTACCATAATCTCTACGTTTGTTCTCCGCTATTAGTGGCTTTGGAGTGACTCTTTGTTGCATGTTGAGGGCTTGTTATATGATCTATCTATGTTATTATTGTTCAGACAACTTGCACTAGTGAAAGTATGAACCCTAGGCCTTGTTTCCTATCATTGCAATACCGTTTACGCTCACTTTCATCCTTAGTTACCTTGCTGTTTATATATTTTCAGATTACAAATACCTTTATCTACCATCCATATTGCACTTGTATCACCATCTCTTTGACGAACTAGTGCATCTATACAATTTACCATTATATTGGGTGTGTTGGGGACACAAGAGACTCTTTGTTATTTCGTTGCAGGGTTGTTTGAGGGAGACCATCTTCATCCTACGCCTCCCACGGATTGATAAACCTTAGGTCATCCACTTGAGGGAAATTTGCTACTGTCCTATAAACCTGTGCACTTGCAGGCCCAACAACGTGTACAAGAAGAAGGTCGTGTAGTGGACATCAGGGAGTATCAGGGGTGGAGGATGACGAGGACGGCGCGCCCGCCGCTGCGCAAAATAAGTACACCTCAAATTAATTAGCCTCCACCATGCAAATGAATTATTGAAATCGAAGGAAGGATATTCGCGCGGATGACTTACAGGGGATGATAACGCACGAGAATCGCCTCCTTGTCCTTATTGGCGAGCATGAAATTGACAATGTATTCCCTCACGTAATCACGGTGCTTTCCGCAGACTCCCAAGAAGCCCTCGTGCATGAAGTACGGGTCAGCGACACAGATATGAGGTATCTGCTCAACCCCGATGATGTAGTTCATGTGCAAGGCATAAAGGCGGACAAACGTAAAATCCAGCTTCTTCACGTGAAACATGTCGAATATGTAATCGAATCGAAGGAAGAACTTCTCCGCGGGGAATGTGTCGACGTACGACAATTGCCGCGGAACGTTAACCACGTAGAGTGGGTATCCTGGATCTTTCGAGGCGATGAGGCCTTTCTCTATCCGCAGCACATCGTCATGAAGTCTCCTTAGATCGCCGAATCTGGCCCGTAGCGCTGCTACAGGTGGGATTGGTTGACCGGGGATATGCCATTTATCCGCACCGGGGATATATATACGGTCTTGAACCCGAGGCTGCTGAGGCGGCTCGATCATAGAATCAGCTTTTTTGCCTTTCCTCGGTCTCTTCCTAGACTTCTTTACTACCGGAAGGTCGTCCATAATACGTTCAGCCTCCAGAGACGGCAATTCAGGCACCGACTCATGACGCTCAAACACTAAGTAGGCGCCAGTATAACATACTATTGAGTGCCATGGTCTTCCTCATCCTCATCTATGGCAACGTCACCAGCGACTAATGGAGCCTTTTTCTCACCCCCTCCGCTATCACCCAGCAGGACAGCCGACGCTAATTCTTCTGCCGCCACGTAGACATCGTCGCAATAACTAGAACCCTGTCCTTCATCTTTCCTAGCCATGTTTCCTATGATTAAATCTAGTCAATTAATTCTAGGCCTAATAAAATGAATAATGACATAAAAAAGGCCTATGTTTTGCAGGAAAGTTGACTCCTTCCCGGTGCGGGAAATCCCGGGCACTCGATATGTCCTAGTTTGTAGCACAAGTCATGCCGAAATTCATGGAAAATTTTGGCATGACCTTTGCTAAAAAGTGGACAAATTGAGAACCTGAAATTTGCCAGAACGGAAATGAATCAACATTCCAGCAAAACATAGGCCACTCAGCTTCATTCCCTGGAAACAGTGTTCAAATATCCATCTTCGACACTGCAACACATGTCCAAATATACACGAGCAACCACATGTCCAAATATACATGTCCAAATTTCGCAAGCTAATTCAAAAACAAAGTGTAGAAGAAAATTCATTTAACTACTAATAGAACAAAATTCTGTTAACTTTAGTGCTCTATAATGATGAAAGGAAAAAAAATCAGTTAACTACTAATTTCATTCATTTAGGTTATTCATTTAACTTCACCTAATTAACCTACTGTACCACTACTACTAACAGCACTACTCACCTAATTAACCTAGCAAAACTCTACTGCCCTAACTAAAAAACATCTAATTAACATCTACTAGTACCACTACTGCCCTAACCTAATTAACATCTACTAGTATCACTATATACTACAAGCAGCATCTACCATAATTAAACCCTATTGCCCTAACTAACTTTTGCTGTAAACCAATTTTTTTGCTCTAACATCTACTACTTAAGATCTTTTGCTCTAAACTAATTTTTTTGCTACAAACTAACTTTTGATCTACTAATTTTTGCTCTAAAATGCAGAGAAAGGGAGGAGTGGGGGAGGGGGTGGGGGACTTACAGAGAGGGGAGAGACGGTGGCGGGGAGGTGCTCAGCGACGGAGGCAGGGGCGGAGAGGGCGGGCTCGGGCTCGGACAGCGGCGGTCCTGGGCGGGCTCGGGTGGCGGTGAGGCCGAGGGTGGCGACGCTGAGGTTGAGGGCGGCCTCTGGCGGCGGCGGTGAGGCTGAGGGTGGCCTCGGGCGGCGGCGGTGAGGATGACGGCGGCCTCAGGGGGAGACGGTGAGGTTGCGGGCGTCCACGCCGACAGGAGACGGCGGTGAAGTGGGGCGACGGCAAATTGGGGAGACGGCAGCGAGGGCGAGGGATTTGGGGGAGAAGTGGTGGCCAGGGGGAGGGTAACCGCTGTTTAAGTGAAACGTAACGGTAGCACGTTCCTGAAAACGCGTTATAGCTAAGTTAGCTACAGCGCGTTTGTCGGTGTCAAAACCGGCGGATCTCGGGTAGGGGGTACCGAACTGTGCGTCTAAGGTCGATGGTAATAGGAGACAGGGGACACGATGTTTACCCAGGTTCGGGCCCTCTCTATGCAGGCAATACCCTACTTCCTGCTTGATTGATCTTGATGAATATGAGTATTAGAAGAGTTGATCTACCACGAGATCGTAATGGCTAAACCCTAGAAGTCTAGCCTGTATGACTACGGTAATGAGCCTGTCTCTTTCTGGACTAAGTCCTCCGGTTTATATAGACACCGGGAGGATCTAGGGTTACACACGGTCGGTTACAAAGGAAAAGAATCTACATATTTGGTCGCCAAGCTTGCCTTCCACGCCAAGGAGAGTCCTATCCGAACACGGGCGCAGTCTTCGGTCTTCGTATCTTCACAGCCCATCAGTCCAGCCCATGTCTAATGATGGACGCCGAGACCCTTTAGTCCAGACTCCTCAAGTAGCCCTAAACCTGGCTTCAATGACGAGGAGTCCGGCGCACAGATTTGTCTTCGACATTGCAAGGTGGGTTCCCTTCTTTCCAAACTCCAAGATAGTCTCCGGAATTGATGATTGTATCCGAACCGTTAACACATACCACACATAACCGCAGAGAGAATATAATATTCCGCGGGTCCAACCCGCTCACAACTTTTTACCACGTGACATCACGTCTGCCCGGTCATAATTTCGGACCGTTTTGTTCTGCCGTTCCTCGTTCCAAAACGTGGTCGTCATTGACACGTCTTATCCAAGCAGAGATCGTGTCCCCTTATTAAAGGATTCTTTTATCGACATGGACGTGGGTAACCCAACCGCCCGTAAGGTACAACTCCTTGGGAATAGGCAAATTTTAAGGCCCGGGAGGAGGCGTTCGATATTCTTGGCCTTTATAAAGGGGCATAGACCCGCCTTTCCTCTCCACGCTTGCTTCTTCCACGACTCTTACTACCTCGAGTTCCAACACGCAGGTTTCACCGTCTGTAAGCCTCAGTAATGTCCGGATCCAGCCGTGAAGGCCGGTGGGTGGCTTCTTCTGTTACAGAGGAGGATATCACAAAGCTTCGGGCGGCAAGATATCTGACGCAGAAATCCTCCATCGGCTTCCGCGGAGGGGCAGGTTATCCCTACCCCCAGATCCGGCGAAAGGCTCGTGTTTGTCTCCCACTTCCTCCAAGGATTAGGGTTCGCCCTCAATCCCTTCGTCCGGGGGCTCATGTTCTATTACGGATTAAATTTTCACGACTTCGCCCCGAACTCTGTTCTTCTCATCTCGGCGTTTATAGTCACCTGCAAAGCCTTCCTCCAAACTCCTCCACACTTCAGCTTGTGGCTCAAGACCTTCAATGTGAGGCCGCAAATGATAGAAGGGGAGCAGGCGGAGTGCGGTGGTGCCTCAGTGAGCAAGCTTACCAACGCTGTCTAGCTAAAAGGATCTTTCAAAGAATCTTCCGACTTATGGCAGCAGGAGTGGTTGTATATCACCGAGCCCCGTGGTTCCAAGTGGGCAGTTGTGCCTGTGTTTCGATCCAGCCCCCCTATTCAGCTTGCATCGTGGATTAATAAGGGGTTGGACTGGGGATCAGTTGACGAGGTGCGGACTCTGCAAAGTCGCATCCGAAGCCCCATTGAAAAGGATATCAATATTGTCAACGTTATTCAGGTAATGCTAGTCCGCCGGACCCTGCTGTGCCAGCGACGGCCTCTCCGCCAGTGGGAGTTTAACCTAGAAGGGCCACAGACTCTTTAGCACTTCTTCGGCACTACGCACGAAGGAATGTGGAAATTATTCTTCGGGAGGCGAAAACAATGGCCGACACAACCGAAGATACTGGCTTAGACTGTAACCATCCGGACACCCCGTAAGTACTCATCCGCCGAACACCTCATAGTTAGATATTCTGCGGTAAGATGCTGACCAAACCATCTTCTTCCAGGGCTGGATAAAGAAAGCGGAACGGATTAGGTGCCCGGCCCCTCTTCCCGAAGACTCAACGGACTCCTTGTTAACAAGGATGCTGGCACCGGCACCATACCAGATACTGGCAGGGCAGGGCAAGGTGGAGAGTGAGAAGACCCGGGATGACCTTCGTTCCGGAGGTAAATCAGATACTGAGTCCGGAGAAATCGATATTTCCTCGCGCGAAGACGAAGGTGAAAAGGAAGCCAGTATCCCTTCTCCATTCAGGAGGAAAAGGACCGCCTCCGAAGGTTGGGAGGGGCGGTCTCCTAAGAGTGGCAAGATGCCACCGTCATGCGGCTTGGGATTGGAAGGCAATGCCAGTGAACAGATCCGTCATAAGGACAAGCCCTCGACCAAACCGTAAGTGAATCCGGGGTACTTTGAAGCGTCTCGCTTCTTTCCTATTACCAAAGAGATACGTAACGTGCCTGTGTGTTTTTACAATCTGGCACAGAGTTCCTCTGGGCACTCCTCTTCTTCGGGAGATCTCCTCCCAGAGATGATGGAAAGTGAGATGCCTCCCCCGACCTCCTCGCCCAATAAGGCGGACGACTCCGAAGTGTCGTCTCGGAGGGTTATTCCTGATCAACAAGCGGTGCAGGGGATGAAGGAGGTAGTACTAGAAGGTGAACCTCCAATCGTTCGGGATTCGGGGGCCACTAATGAAGGCCCCGGACTGTCCGGTTGCCAGCCAACGATGATTCTGGAGACGGGTGAACGGGTTCCTTTAAAGGATGGTCATGCTCCCAGAGTGGCTTCCGGAGGCCCGGCGACACCAGATACATTGCAGGAGATATGCTGCGAAAAGCATCTGTCTCGGAGGAACAGCGTACCTTGATGGGTACGGTGGTTGAGCAGATTCTGTCCGCGAAGAACGGATTGAATGAAGCCTTCATGAGCCTGCTAAGAGGCTTCGAGGTTTGTAATATAATGTTTTCAACTATATTTTACTTGCAAAGATGCACCTGCGTATAGGAAGGTAGCCCCTGAGACTCGGGTTGGCTTCATATGGGAGGCGAACGGAGGATCGAGAAGAAATATTCAAGGACTAAACTAATTAACTTGAACATAGGCTGCTTCCCCCCTGGCTACTTCCCAGACTACGGAAATTGCCGAGCTGCAGCTGAAGCTTGATGTGGCAGGGGATGACATTGCGTTAATCAATATGCATCTTGACGAATCGCAAGGTATGTATTCGGGGCAGTCCCTTCACATACTTATTCTTATATAAGCATGACGATGAAGGTTATATACTGGAATATGCATGACTGCAGATGGTGCCGCCATCGTTGAAATTCTTCAGGCGGAGCTGGCCCGGGCCAAGGAGCAGGCCCGGTTTAGTAATGCGGTTGCCGAAAAGTCATCGGCTGAGTTAAAAGCCGAACAAGCTGGTCGGCGCCAAGACGAGGAGAAGATATCCGCAATGGCACTCGAATTAAAAAATGCTGCTAGCCGACGTGAACTTCTTGAGAAGGAAAATGAAGCCAAAATGGCTGAACTTGACAAGGCCTTATGAGAGGCGAGAGAAGCGCGGTCCAAATCTAGAGCGGCCCGCTAGGAGATCCGGCAAGCTGGGGAGATTGCAGCCGGTAAGCCCTTTTTGCTACAGACTAAGTTCGGCGATCCGAACTATGCTCAGCTTAACCAAGTGTGGAGTTCTCCGCATGAGTTTTTAGACATGCCGAAGAGTTCTTCTGATGCGGCGCAGTTTTACCAAGCACGAGAGGGATATGCAACGGAGAAGCTTTTCTGGTCACAGTTTGGTGCGTCAAAGCGTACCCTTTTGCTGAATGAGCAGATATCTCAATGGGCCGAGCTGCATAGGATATCCGGCGCTGCCATGAAGAACGTCATAATCCGGCCGTGGCCGAATGAGCCCGTTCCGAATAGCTACTTCGGCTTGGTGCAACGGCTCGTTGATGCGGTGCCACGTATCGACGCTGTAAATCGGTCGGCGTGCATTGAGGGTGCACGGATGGCCTTTGCCCGTGTCAAGACATTTTGGGGAAGATGAAGGCCATCAATGTTGCGGCGAAGAGTCCACTCAAGGGCAAGGACCGTCATGCACCGGAGCTTTATTTCGAAGACGTCCTAGAGGCCGCCCGCTTGATAGAGGGTCAATGCTGGAAAGACATAATATTCGACTGAGGTGTATGAGAATTGTAAAAGATAATTTATTTTTATGTTTTGCTCGAAAGCTTATGTTCCTCCTGTGCAGCCGTTTTAATATAAAATGAAAGTTTTCCAGTCGTCGGCTTCAGCCCCCTCGTAGGAAGTACGGGGGTGTTCGGAAAAGCATTTAATCACTCTTGATTCAACGTCTTGGTCCATGAAGGAGGTGATGATGCGGTGAACCAGGCAATCATACTATAGGGTGTTAACACTTTCACTTAGCCATAGGAGTTTTATAGGGGGACTACGATGTAGCCCCTAGTATGTGTACGGCTTATTCCAATATGGTGCGTTACATATATGACCTAAAAAGAAAGGTCCTTTGTGTAATATGGAGGGAATCGAGACAGATTCCAATAAGTCATCGAGTGGTTGACCAGCTCTCGCAGCATCATGACAGTCGGTTTTCGGCTTTCTCTACTGAGGTGCTTGACCAGACGAGCTGGAAGCACAATCGCAGTAGTTCTCCCTTTACTGCCCTAGCTGATAGAGCGAAACGTAAGGTAGCAAGCACAGGAACCGGGCAACCCAACCATTGACCCAAGACATGATTCAGAGCTGATGCATATAAGGTCAAACTCACGACGCCGAAGTACGCTGTAAAGCTGTTCGGCCTTTGTTGGCACTTCATTTGTTCCCATATCGAGCCCCTGGCAGGTTATGCCGAGGTATATCTGTGAAACTACCATAGGAGCCATATTCATTGGCGAAAGGACACGAATGATTAATTCGGGTAATGTTTACTGGGATCTAAGCGAGCCAATGATTACTTTATATATATAAAGACCACAACCCCGGCTATTTGACATGCCCGGGGTCGAAGGCGAAGGAAAAAGGCATCTTACAAGCTCGAAATAAAGAGTGCGGTCTAGAAAAATTTATTTTGGACCTCCTGTCGCACGTCTGCGCCGCTTGTCCTCAGCGAGAGGGAATCCTTGACGGAACTAGCCCCTGAGGTGAGTGTACGGACCCGAACTCCGATAGAGTCAGTTTGGATTTTTGTCCTTTGTGTCACCTGTTTTTAAGAGATAAAAAACAAAGAAACAAGAAAGTAGATAAAATTGTTACGGGAATACTTGCAGGCTTGCCCGTATTGTGCTTCCGCCTATGCCCATGGTATCTTGAGTGTGTAGTGATGTATGCGCGGTACAAATTTTGCAGGTATATGCGGTGGGCGGCGGAAGCCGAACTGCTATTTGTGCTCCGGGATTAGTCGATCCTCTCCGTCGTCCCTATCGCTTGGCGGCCTCCTCCCCTTGTGTTCGGCGTTGAGATTGCCAGCCTGCTTAAAGACCCAACAGTTTCTGTTGATATATGATTAGCTGGTTTATCGGGGTGGACGTGAATCTGGCAGGGTCGGTCCAATATCCTGTCTAGGTTGGATGGTCCATATTGGTTTGCCTTGAGTGGCTTTTTCCGTTACCCGGGTTTGGGAATGCTAAATCCGGCGTTGACCGCTGTGTCGCGTGATCTTTCATTGTCATTGCGACTGTTGTGTTTGCTTCGTCGTGGCTTGCCCTTGCCGTCCCGGATTTCGGAAGTGCCCGAGTCGCTGGCGTTGTTGTTTCGACGAGCGAGCCAGCTGTCTTCTCCCACGCAAAAGTGGGTCATTAGAGTGGTAAGGTCTGTCATGGATTTAGGTTCTTCTTGACCGAGGTGGCGTGCAAGCCATTCATCCCGGACGTTGTGTTTGAAGGCCGCGAGGGCTTCCGCGTCCGGACAGTCGACGATTTGGTTCTTTTTAACTAAGAACCTAGTCCAGAGTTCCCTGGCTGACTCTCCGGGTTGCTGGACAATATGACTTAAGTCATCGGCATCCGGTGGCCGGACATATGTTCCTTGGAAGTTGTCGCGGAAGGCGTCTTCCAAATCTTCCCAGCTGCCAATAGAATTTTTCGACAGACTGCTTAACCAGTACCGAGCTGGTCCTTTGAGTTTTAATGGTAGGTATTTGATGGCATGAAGGTCGTCTCTACGGGCCATGTGGATATGGAGGAGGAAGTCCTCGATCCATACCGCGGGATCCAGTGTTCCGTCATATGATTTGATATTTATGGGTTTGAACCCGTCTGGGAATTCATGCTCCATTACTTCGTCCGTGAATCAAAGAGGGTGTGGCGCCTCTGTGTTGGGCCACACTGCGACGTACCTCCGATGGAGTCCATTTGCGGTTTTCGGCCCGGGCGTGGCTAGGTTTACCACGTCCGAATAGGTAGCCGTTGTCGCGCGTCAAGGCATGTCCTCGTGATCCGTAGAGCGATCTTGCGTGTCATGCTCTACTGTCCAAGTCCTATCGAAGGTTGTATGTACGACCCCGACCTGTTTTATTCTTGCCTTTACAGCGGGGTGGGGTGGTCTGGTGTTCGGCCTGAGTTGTCGCTTTATCCGGACCAAGTTGTGGTCGGCTTGCCGCATTGTGCGATGATGGTACGGGCTCCAGCGCCTCGTCATCAAACTGGGGTAGCAATCTACGCTTGGGGTAGCTTTTGGCTGGGCCACTAAGGCCGTATTCTTCGGCGGCCAGGACTTCGATCCACCTATCATTGAGCAGATCTTGGTCCACTTGAAGCTGTAGCTGCTTCTTTTTCGGGCTTCTTGCAGTTGCTATTAGCCGGGGCTTGAAGCGCTCCTGCTCGAGAGGTTCCTCGGGCACGATGAAATCCTCGTTGCCGAGGCTTTCCTCTTCCTCGGAGAGCGGAAGGTAGTTACTGTCCTCCGAGTCTTCGTGTATGGCCTGTTCATCTTGTCCGGAGGTTGCTCCAGCAGGGTCTTCATTGTCTTCGGCATCATCCGGAGTATTGTTTTCTCCGGTGCCGGTGTTGTTGTCTTTTGTACGATGTGACTTAGAGCGGCGCCGCTGACGCCGGCGACTGGGCTTTGTCTCAGGAGGTTTGTCTTCAACTGGGTCCTCTTTTTCATCGTTGTTAGTTTCTTTAGGCGTATTCACCATATATACGTCGTAGGAAGAAGCGGCCGTGCATCGCCCGATGGATGGCGGGTTTTGGCCCTGCTCCTCGTCGTCGTCCGTACTGACGATGTCTTCGGAGCCATAATCAAGCATGTCGGTTAAGTCCTCAATAGTGGCAATGGAGTGGGTGGCGGGTTGCTACGTCTTGAGCTTGCGTTGGTTTTCCCCGAAGAGGAGAGGATGATGCAGCACAGTAGCGTAAGTTTTTCCCTCAGTTTTTGAGAACCAAGGTATCAATCCAGTAGGAGGTGTGACACTCCAAATTTTGTTTTGTGATTTTGGTTTTCAGAAAGAGCCTTGCTTGGTTTGAAAGAAGGTCATTTAAACCCTTCCTAAAAACCATCTTCTGAGTTTGCCCTCTCAAAAATCTTTTTTTTCTTGGATTTAGTTTCCTTTAAAAAGAAAACCTTTTTGATTTTTGGTCTTTCATTTGATTTTGATCCACTCTGGTTTACCATGCCTCCTATGGTAAAACTCCCCCAAAAACCCCTCCTCCCACTTTGGTACAACCCAAACATTCTGTCCAAACTAATAAAATCCATTTTGGATTTTATTCCAATTATTCTCCTCCCAAAATAATTCTGTCTTTTCTTTTGAGCCTAGGTGATTTGCAAAGCAAGTACCCTAATGCTTTTGATTTTTGACCTCAACTCAACACCCCTGGATAGTCCTTTGTACCCACAACCCAGAACCATCTTGATCCACTCTTCTTCTTTTCAAATATTTCAAATTTCACTCATTGCAAGTTTGGACCAGATTTGCCAAATTTGGTGAAATTCATATCTACACTTCTCCAAAATTCCACCAAAATTCAGGCAACCTCTAGTTGCAATGAGAGACCACTCCACCAAAAATCAGCTCAATGAAAATCCCTGGATACCAGAATCATTTTGTCGAACACCGCATGCCTTTGTTTTGTTCATATTCAGAAATTCAGAAAGTTCAGTGTCGTTTCTCCGATGAACTTCAGTCACATGCCCATTGTGCGTTTGGCTCGATGCTCGCAGCCTGGCCTGCTTGTCCGGAGCTCCACACGCGTGCTTGGCGCCTTCCTGGCGTCGGTGGCACCCTTGCCCGCCTGCGCCGGCGTCCTTTGCGGCGGCCGAAACACCGTAACGGCCGACAGGAGCAAAACGGCGGCTCAACGCCGCTCGGCGCCGCCTAAACCGTCTGGTGGCTCAGCGTGGCCATCTCCTTGCCAGCAGACGATGCAGCACCGTCACGTGGTTTGGCACGCGCAGAGCGCGTTCTCTGCCGTCGGCAGGCGTCGCGGCCGTTCCGCCGAGGGCAGGCCAGAACCTCCCTCCCGTGCTGAGCTGGACCCTAAAATGGCACCACTACTCCACCTAGGCGATGCTCAAGCTCCTAAGCCGACCGTCCAGCCACAGCGCCGCCGTAATCAACTCGCTGGACTTATCCATTCATGGCAACCGACTCGGGCCGGCTATATATAGCACCCCCGAGCCTGCTCTCGCCCCCGCACGACTCCATCACCTCACTAGACCCCGCCTAGCCACTGGGAGAGCCTCGAGGGGCCCTTCTTCCCCGACTCCGGCCGCCCCGTTCCGCCTCGGCCTCCACCTCAATTCGCTCCGGTGAGGCCGTCTCCGACGCCCTAACTTCGTCAGCAACCCTCTCGAGCAACTAGGAGACTAACCCCCACTTCTATTTGATCCCCGCAGCTCCCTCCGACGAGATCCATGACTGCCCGAACCGCAGTCCGCCGGAGCAAGGGCCGACGTCGACACAGTGCTCGCCGGCGACCACCACCACCACCCACAGACGCGGAACGGTGCACTGATCTCGAAGGTAACCCCCGATCACCTTGCCTCGCCGTGGATCGCCGCCGGGGACCACCGCACCTCTCGGGCGCCGTCGCGCTCTGTTTTCTCCATTTGAAATTTCAAACCCAACAGGTGGAGCCCGCCTGTCAGCCCCACAGCCGTTTCTTTTAAACGAAACGTTATCCTGGACTTTTCCACAGAGCCCCCTGGAAACTTTCTGTTTCATTATAGATGGGTCCTTGGACCAAAACTCTTATAACTTTTAAACAGAAAATTATTTTTGATTGATTCCTTTTCTGTCATCTTTATTTTTCTGTCTAGTTTTTTGTCATATTTATTTGAAAAATATTTGGAACACTTTTCTGTACACTCACGGTATTTACGTTGCGTACATATTTTTTCTTATACCGTAGATACCGGAGGAGGTGACGGAGCTGCAAACTTCACACAATTAAACTCCGACTACTCCGAACCAGGCAAGCATGTTTGAACTCTTGATGTGATGAGTGTTGTTGCATGTTTGAATTTTAGTGTAGTCATGGCATGTTTATGAACATCACTTTGAATGTTATATTTCATGCGCATAAGCGGAAAGCAAGTGTCGGAAAGCATTATGTTGTTGGATACATATTTGCACAGCCATGTGTTGGCATGAGGATGGGTAAGATGGCAGTGTTGCGACATGCTAGTCTTATGCCAGATTATCTGACTTCCGTGTCATCGTGAAACAAATCACATTTCCATTCATTCCTTCCTATACTGTCACATGTTTCCCGAAAGGAATATTGCATAGTAAGTTGCAAATCGTTTTCCTGGTACACACCAAATAGAGAGGCCGGGATGAGGGTTCCATGGCCCTGGATTAAAGCCCGTCATCCGGTCAGGGAGCATGGGTGTTTCCGGTTGGGACCGAGAGGGGGGCACCCCTTAGAGCGCGTGTATAGAAATTTGATCCCATGCTATTCGAGGTTGTGGCCTCCCCGTCTCAAAGTTTTTCTTGGACGTTGTCCAAGGTGATTCCCGGCATCGTGAGGTGAAATGGATGTGTACTAGTTAAATGTGTTTCTACTGAAATACCGTAAACGGAACTAGTCCTTCGTGACTACGGAAATCCGTTGGCTGTGGTCAGTTCATCCAAACTCTGCAGAGTCTCAAATCTTTCAATTATCTTGTACTTTGTTCAAGTACTATATTCATCTTTTCTTGTCAGGTATCAGCCTCAGTGACAAAACTCCGGTGGGATTTATGTGATAAATCCGGTTAAAAGATTATTCTTGTGGATGGACTAATCTTGTTATTTACATTTATTACAAGCCCTGTCTGCGATGTCGCTCAGACGTCCGACGGTGGTATACCTGTTATTTACTTTTGTTATAGGCCCTGTCTGTGATGTCGCTCAGACGTCCGACGGTGGCATATCTGTTAATTACATTTGTTGCAAGCCCTGTCTACGATGTCGCTCAGACGTCCGACTGTGGCATTTCTTTTGCAGCCCTTTATTGGATGTCGCTCAGACGTCCGACTATGGCATTTCTTTTAAAGCCCTTTATGTGATGTCGCTCAGACGTCCGACTGTGGCATTTCTTTTACAGCCCTTTATGTGATGTCGCTCAGAGGTCCGACTGTGGCATTTCTTTTACAGCCCTTTTACGTGGTGTCGCTAAGACGCCCGACTGCGGCATTTCTTTTAAGCCCTTTATGTGGTGTCGCTTAGACGCCCGACTGCGGCATTTCTTTTAAGCCCTTTATGTGGTGTCGCTTAGACGCCCAACTGCGGCATGCATTTTATTTATTTACCTTTCGAGGCGTCGCTCCAGACACCCTATCGGTTTTCAGTTATTTATTTTATTTATCATGTCCTGCAATAATATCGTTGTTATATGAGCATCATCCTTTATTCATGACGCATTCATGCATTCATTGATTATATCTTTTGTCCGAACTGTCTTGCGAGTACTTTCAAAGTACTCACTTGGCTTGTTGATTTGGCCAGATGTTGAAGAAGGCGATCTCATGGATGAAGAGTTTGATAGCGAGTCCGACGCCTAGAGGAGTCCTAGTCAGTCCCGCGCGATCCTGTTTTGGTCATTGTATTATCCGCTTCCGCAACCCCGAATAAATTCATCGAGCCTCCCCCGACGCTCGATGAGCTGCCAGTTAGGAGTCAAGTTATCCACCACTTTTTCCTCGAGCTAGTAGCATGCCACCACACCCCTGTGTCATGATCGCCCATATGTAAGATATTGGCGAGTTTGTAATAAATTGTTGAGCAGCCTCAGCTCAACCTTGTAATATATTTGATGCTACTGGTTCTCTGTTTATCAAGCAATTGTCTACCAAAAAGGATGACTTTTTCCTGTACTGGGATTTAAAGCTCGATTTTCTCAATATTTATTTATTGAAAAAGTCGGTCGTGACAGACTTGGTACCAGAGCCAGGCTGACTGTAGGAAGCCACTAGGTGCGATCGCTAATTTAATTATTAGCATGACAGTGTTTATTCTTGTTTTTACAAAATGTAGTCATCTTTCTGACAGTCAGCATAAAAATTTATGATTTGATCACTCAGAATTTTTGCCTACTTTTGTAGATGGCCGACAGCGACTGCGAGTCTCAAATGTTCGCCAACGTGCCAGAGGGGTTCGTCAAACTCCTCTCCTTCATCATTCAGGTCGCGATGGGGCCATCCATGCACCAAGCCGCGGTGCAATTCAGGGGAGGGCGTGTTGAGATGCGCCACTTACGTTTCTTGGGGAGAGCCATGCCTACAGAGAGGCATGCTATGCAGATGGCAGCCCGCGAGGCCATAGCTCGTCTTCGGGATGTCCTTCCATGCCATGTGCCTTACACCTGTCACTACTCATTCTCTTGCCCCAGAGGAGAGCAAGACGAGGCCTTTGAGATGCTTGTCGAGTACCTCCGAGCCCTGGAGGCAGCCTTTGACAGCATGGTGGACGACCTCGTAGCTGCCCGCATGGACTCAGTTCATGGCTGTGCTGCTAACAGGAGGGAACTCCTACACACCGCTCCACCGCTGACCTTTATCTCGTCCTCAGCTTCTCATTCGCCTACCATTCTCGCTACTGCACGTCGTCTGCCTACCACTGAGGAATTCAACCAGGCTATTGCACCCGCTCCCGTTCGCGCTGCACCACTCTTTGCACCCACTCCCATACGTGCTACTCCACCTATTCCGCCCACTCTTATTCAGGGTACTCCGCCTACGGCACCTGCTCCATCAGATCAGCGCAGCGTTCCTCGTCGGGAACCTATTAGCGAGGAGGAAGTTGATTCCCCAACGTCACTGCGTCTCACCCTCAGCAGGCCAAGGGAGATCCTCACCATCTCCGACTGAGTACGTGTAGACGCCATGCGATGTATCGACTTGTGTAATATGTTTATATGTACATAGGTTGTGAGAAGTAGCCTGTTTGCGCATCCTGTAGGATCTGGAGGAGTGCACTAGTTTAAATAACATGTCAGGATTATGTACGCATATCCTGAGTGATGTAATGTATAATTATGCCCGCGTGTAAGATATGTAATAGTCCTTCTCCGCGCGCAATCGTGTGTTTCCAAAAATATCCTGGAGTTTAAAAATGTTCTTTGTGTGTGATTTTATTGACTTTTGCGACTCTCTTTCTTATCTTACGAGTTCACAAAATATATCCCCAGAGTGAAAGATGTCTCGTCCTTGGACGCGCTCCATGCCAACTCAGCCAGAAGAAAATTATGGCACACCGCAGAACCACAATTTCACTCAGGGTCAGACAAGTCAACAGGACAGTGAAACATCTTTTACACAAGTTTGTCGTTTGTATGAACAGAGTCAGCAGCAACACCAGGAAATGATGAACCAATTCATCAATATGGGAAGTAACCGTGGCCAGTATCAACCGCAATCCAAATTATCTGAGTTACAAAAGACGCGTCCTCCAACATTTTCTCATACTGACAAGCCTCTTGAGGCCGATGACTGGCTTCGAGACATGGAGAGAAAATTAATTATCGCACAGTGTTCAGACCGTGAAAAAGTATTGTATGCACCACATTATCTCACAGGAGCAGCTGCATCGTGGTGGGAAAACTTCCTGCACATGCACCCCAACGAAAATGAAATCACCTGGGAGAATTTCAAAGAAGGTTTTCGTGGGGCACATATTCCTAAGAGCGTCATGAAAATCAAGAAGAAAGAATTTGATGAACTCAATCAAAGGGCCATGACAGTGTCAGAATACAACAGCCAAGTCACTCTGTTGTCTCGCTACGCCAATGAAGAACGCATGACCGAGAGCAAGAAGATGGAAAAATTCTTGGAAGGCCTGGCACCCGCCCTTAAGTGCCAGCTAGTTGTGCATACCTTTCCAGATTTTAAAACACTGGTGGATAAGGCCATTACTCTGGAAAATGAGCGACGTAGCCTGGAAGATTTCCGCAAACGCAAAAGGGACCAGACTACTTTTGCTCGCAACCCCAGAAACAAGACAGAAATTCAGAAGGGTAGAACACACAAAACCCCGACGGAAAATTCACGTCCAATCAAGAATTTCCATGCAAGAGACAAAGAGTTCACCTATCGCCCAGGCGTTACCTGTTATGCTTGTGGAGAAGAAGGGCACTATGCCAAGCAGTGCCCCAAGCCAAGGAGCTCAACCCCGAAGCTCAATAATGGTGGCAATAATTCAGCACCAAAGCGAAGCAATTTCAACCCCAACCACAACCACCGGAAAGGTCACTTGAACCACGTGACCCGAGAGGAAGCACAGAACGCCCCAGATATCGTACTCGGTACGTACCCCGTCAACACAATACCTGCCATGGTTTTGTTTGATTCTGGAGCTTCTCACTCATTCGTTTCGAAAAGTTTTGCTTTGCAAAATAATTTTTCGATGCTTCCCTTGGAAAAATCAATGATCATCAAGTCCCCTGGAATTAAGCAAGTGACCCAGAGTTACTGTCAAGGTGTGGTTATTGAATTTGAAGGATTGAAGTTTTATGCCAACCTTATTGTACTGGAAAGCAAAGGACTGGATGTCATCCTAGGAATGGATTGGTTAACCACAAACAAAGGTTTTATTGACTGCTTCAACCGTACCATGATTCTCACACACCATCATGGGAAGAAAATAAAAGTTTCAGCCAAAGAGAGACAAATACCTCGGCAACCTAGATTAAACAAGGTGGACGTTTCTGAGCTGAACAAGGTTCCAGTAGTATGTGAATTCCCAGACGTGTTTCCAGAAGAACTACCAGGCATGCCACCGGACCGAGAGATAGAATTCAGCATTGAGCTAGCACCCGGAACCGCTCCTATTTACAAGAAACCTTACAGAATGGCACCATCCGAATTGGTAGAGTTGAAGAAGCAAATAAAAGAATTGTTGGAGAAAGGATACATACGAGCCAGCTCCTCACCTTGGGGTTCTCCAATTTTATTTGCCAAGAAGAAGGATGGAACAATGAGGTTGTGTATTGATTATCGAGCTCTCAACATGGTCACAATCAAGAACAAATACCCAATGCCCCGAATAAATGATTTATTCGATCAGCTCGCACAGGCCAAAGTCTTCTCAAAAATTGACTTGAGATCAGGATACCACCAATTAAAAGTACGAACAGAAGATATTCCCAAGACCGCCTTCACCTCCAGATACGCCAAATTCAGCAAATGTGAATTTTGGCTAAGGCAGGTGGGTTTTCTGGGCCACGTGCTAACCCAAGAAGGTATTGCAGTAGACCCGAAAAAAGTCAAGGCGTCTTGGGCTGGAAACCACCAGCTAACGAACGGACGACGGAGTTTCTTGGGAATGGCAGGCTATTATCGGAGATTTATTGAAGGATTCTCCACTATAGCAAAGCCCATGACACAATTGCTTAAGAAAGGCAAGAAGTTTGAATGGACAGAAGCATGTGAGAAAAGCTTCCAAGAGCTAAAAAGCAAATTAACAACGGCACCAGTACTAATTGTGCCAGATATACACAAGAATTTTGAGGTATATTGTGACGCATCCTGGAAAGGCCTCGGATGAGTATTGATGCAAGAAGGCAAGGTAGTTGCGTATGTCTCTAGACAACTACGCAAGCATGAGCAGAATTATCCCACTCATGACTTGGAATTAGCAGCGGTCATCCATGCACTCAAGGAATGGAGACACTTCCTACTTGGGAATCGTTGTGAGATATACACAGACCATAAGAGTCTTAAGTATATTTTCACACAGCCAGAGTTAAATTTACGGCAACGACGCTGGTTAGAGTTGGTAAAGGATTATGATGTTGGAATCCACTATCATCCCGGAAAAGCAAATGTTGTGGCAGATGCACTTAGTCTAAATCCTAGCACGGACGACGACAGTATACCAAAGTTGAGGCCAGAATTTCAGCAGGAATTTGCCCGACTCAATCTAACAATGGTTACCGAAGGCAGTGTGTCGAATATAGAAATACAGCCTACCCTGATGGAAAGGATCAAGGAAGCCCAGCACGGACACCCCAGCATTGAGGGCATAAAGAGAATATTGTGGTACTAGTTCTCTGTTTATCAAGCAATTGTCTACCAGAAAGGATGACTTTTTCCTATACTGGGATTTAAAGATCGATTTTCTCAATATTTATTTATTGAAAAAGTCGGTCGTGACAGGAGGCCACGCACAAGTCCCTCGTACCTGCACAAAACGATAGCTACTCGCAACCAACGCGATTAGGGGTTGTCAATCCCTTCACGGTCACTTACGAGAGTGAGATCTGATAGAGATAACATTTTTGGTATTTTTGGTATATAGATGCAAAGCGAAAAGTAAAAAAGCAAAGTAAAAAACAAGCAAGTATAAAAGTGATGGAGATTGATATGATGAGAATAGACCCGGGGGCCATAGGTTTCACTAGTGGCTTCTCTCAAGAGCATAAATATTCTACGGTGGGTGAACAAATTACTGTTGAGCAATTTGAGAATTGAGCATAGTTATGAGTATATCTAGGTATGATCATGTATATAGGCATCACGTCCGAGACAAGTAGATCGAAACGATTCTGCATCTACTACTATTACTCCACTCATCGACCGCTATCCAACATGCATCTAGAGTATTAAGTTAAAAACAGAGTAACGCCTTAAGCAAGATGACATGGTGTAGAGGAATAAATTCATGCAATATGATAAATACCCCATCTTGTTATCCTCGATGGAAACAATACAATACGTGCCTTGCAACCCCTTCTGTCACTGAGTAAGGACACCGCAAGATTGAACCCAAAGCCATGCACTTCTCCCATTGCAAGAACTACCAATCTAGTTGGCCAAACCAAACGGATAATTCGACGAGACTTGCAAAGATAACTCAATCATACATAAAAGAATTCAGAGAAGATTCAAATATTATTCATAGATAAGCTGGATCATAAACCCACAATTCATCGGTCTCAACAAACACACCGCAAAAACAAGATTACATCGAATAGATCTCCACGAGAGAGGGGGAGAACATTGTATTGAGATCCAAAAAGAGAGAAGAAGCCATCTAGCTACTAGCTATGGACCCGAAGGTCTGAAGTAAACTACTCACACTTCATCGGAGAGGCTATGGTGTTAATGTAGAAGCCCTCCGTGGTGGATGCCCCCTCCGTGAGCTCGGAACAGGCCCCAAGATGGGATCTCGTGGATACAGGAAGTTGCGGCGGTGGAATTAGGTTTTTGGCTCCTGTTCTGATCGTTTGGGGGTATGTAGGTATATATAGGAGGAAGGAGCATGTCGGTGGAGCATCAGAGGGCCCACGAGGCAGGGGGTGCACCCTGGGGGGGGGCGCCCCCACCCTCGTGACCGCCTCCGATGTTCCTTGGCGTAGGGTCCAAGTCTCTTGGATCACGTTCGGTGAGAAAATCACGTTTCCAAAGGTTTCATTCCATTTGATATCTGTTTCTTCGAAACACTGAAAAAGGCAAATAAACAGCAATTCTGGGCTGGGCCTCCGGTTAATAGGTTAGTCCCAAAAGTAATATAAAAGTGGAAAATAAAGCCCATTATAGTCCAAAACAATAGATAATGTAGCATGGAGCAATCAAAATTATAGATACGTTGGAGACATATCAGGCATCCCCAAGCTTAATTGCTGCTCGTTCTCGAGTAGGTAAATGATAAAAAGGGAATTTTTGATGCGGAGTGATACTTTAGCATAATTTCAATGTAAATCTTCTTAATTATGGTATGAACATTCAGATCCGAAAGATTCAAGACAAAAGTTCATATTGACATAAAAATAATAATACTTCAAGCATACTAACTAAGCAATTATGTCTTCTCAAAATAACATGGCCAAAGAAAGTTATCCCTACAAAATCATATAGTCTGGCTATGCTCCATCTTCCCCACACATAGTATTTAAATCATGCACAACCCCGATGACAAGCCAAACAATTGTTTCATACTTTAACATTTTCAAAACTTTTTCAATCTTCACGCAATACATGAGCGTGAGCCATGGATATAGCACTATATGTGGAATAGAATGGTGGTTGTGGAGAAGACAAAAAGAGGGAAGATAGTCTCACATCAACTAGGCGTATCAACGGGCTATGGAGATGCCCATCAATAGATATCAATGTGAGTGAGTAGGGATTGCCATGCAACAGATGCTCTAGAGCTATAAGTATATGAAAGCTCAACAAAAGAAACTAAGTGGGTGTGCATCCAACTCGCTTGCTCACGAAGACCTAGGGCATTTGAGGAAGCCCATCATTGGAATATACAAGCCAAGTTCTATAATGAAAAATTCCCACTAGTATATGAAAGTGACAAAATGAGAGACTCTCTATCATGAAGATCATGGTGCTACTTTGAAGCACAAGTGTGGTAAGAGGATAGTAACATTGTCCCTTCTCTCTTTTTCTCTCATCATTTTTTTTATTTGGGCCTTTTCTCTTTTTTTTTATGGCCTCTTTTTTTATGTATATTTTTTTTTCGTCCGGATTCTCATCCCGACTTGGGGGGAATCATAGTCTCCATCATTCTTTCCTCACTTGGGACAATGCTCTAATAATGATGATCATCACACTTTTATTTTTCTTACAACTCAACAATTACAACTCGATACTTAGAACAAAATATGACTCTATATGAATGCCTCCGTGATGTGTTGGGATATGCAATGATTCATGAGTGACATGTATGAAAGAATTATGAACGGTGGCTTTGCCATAAATACGATGTCAACTACATGATCATGCTAGCAATATGACAATGATGGAGTGTGTCATAATAAACGGAATGGTGGAAAGTTGCATGGCAATATATCTCGGAATGGCTATGGAAATGCCATGATACGTAGGTATGGTGGCTGTTTTGAGGAAGGTATATGGTGGGTGTATGATACCGGCGAAAGGTGCGTGGTATTAGAGAGGCTAGCAATGGTGGAAGGATGGAAAAAGTGCGTATAATCCATGGACTCAACATTAGTCATAAAGAACTCATATACTTATTGCAAAAATCTAGAAGTTATCAAAGCAAAGTATTACACGCATGCTCCTAGGGGGATAAATTGGTAGGAAAAGACCATCGCTCGTCCCCGACCGCCACTCATAAGGAAGACAATCAGTAAATAAATCATGCTCCGAGTTCATCACATAACGGTTCACCATACGTGCATGCTACGGGAATCACAAACTTCAACACAAGTATTCTTTAAATTCACAACTACTCAACTAGCATGACTCTAATATCACCATCTTCATATCTCAAAACAATTATCAAGCATCAAACTTATCTTAGTATTCAACACACTCAAAAGAAAGTTTCACATATCTTGAATACCAAGTATATTAACATTAAGCAAACTACCATGCTATTAACGACTCTCAAAATAATCTAAGTGAAGCATGAGAGATCAAGTTTCTTTAAAACAAATCCACCACCGTGCTCTAAAAGATCTAAGTGAAGCACTAGAGCAAAAATTATCACGCTCAAAAAGATGTAAGTGAAGCACTATGAGCAAAACTATCAAGCTCAAAAGATATAAGTGAAGCACATAGAGTATTCTATCAAATTCCAATTCATGTATGGCTCTCTCAAAAGGTGTGTACAGCAAGGATGATTGTGGTAAACTAACAAGCAAAGACGCAAATAATACAAGACGCTCCAAGCAAAACACATATCATGTGGTGAATAAAATATAGCTCCAAGTAAATTACCGATGGAAGTGGATTTAAAGAGGGATGCCTTCGGGCATCCCCAAGCTTTGACTTTTGGTGTCCTTAGATTATCTTGGGGGTGCCATGGGCATCCCCAAGATTAGGCTCTTGCCACTCCTTGTTCCATAATCCATCAAAAGAATTCACCCAAAACTTGAAAACTTCACAACACAAAACTCAATAGAAAACTCGTGAGCTCCGTTAGAGAAAGAAAACAAAAAACTACTTTAAGGTACTGTAATGAACTCATTATTTATTTATATTGGTGTTAAACCTACTGTATTCCAACTTCTCTATGGATCATAAACTATTTTACTAGCCATAGATTCATCAAAATAAGCAAACAACACACGCAAAACAGAATCTATCAAAAAGAGAACAGTCTGTAGTAATCTGTAACTAACGCAAACTTCTGGAACTCAAACAATTCTACCAAAATTAGACGACCTGGAAAATTTGTTTATTGATCAGCAGCAATTGGAATCAATATTTTATCACGTTCTGGTGATTTTTAATAGGCACTGAGCGCAAAGTTTCTGGAAATTACAGCAAGATCAAATAACTATCATCCAAGAAGATCCAATAGGTTTAACTTGGCACAAACATTAATTAAAAGATAAAACCACATCTAAATAGTGGCTAGATGGATTATTTATTCCTAAACAGAAGCAAAAAAAAAACTAAAAATAAAATTGGGTTGCCTCCCAACAAGCGCTATTGTTTAACGCCCCTAGCTAAGCATAAAAGCAAGGATAGATCTAGGTATTGCTATCTTTGGTATTCGGAGAGGAGGATCTCCTTTCTATGGTATTCATTCTTATATTTAAGTTAAGCACATGTGCATTAATGGAAGAAGTATGATTAAGCACGTTACGGAAATTTTCCTCTAAACTAGACTTCATCTCATTAATAATTTCATTTTGATAAAAGCACAAGAGAGTAGTTGATTCAACCTTATCATTCATGGGGTGCCCAAATATAGTTTTCATTCTTTTATAGGTATCTATAGCATCCCCTTCAAGAAAACCTTCTTCAAAGATGGAATCTAAAACTTGTTTGAAGGAAGCGGGCAAGCCAACATAAAAACTTCTTTAGTAAATTTCAATTTGATATTGTGGCACATAGCTAGCCCGAATCCTAAGTAAGATATCCCAAGCATCTTTTAAAGACTCATCAAGTAAATAGCAAAAAATTCCAGAGTCATCCTCATCAAAATTATTCAAGCTCTCATTAGTGACCCCAGTGGGTCTTTCTATAGCATCATTATTTATGAGCTTAGAGAGGATAGAGGGGTTATCCAAGGCACTAGAGTTCGGGAGAAAACCCGTAGTTCTTTTTGATTCGGCCATGGTAACGGGAAGTCATACGAAAAAGAGAGGAGGAGGTTGGGAAAGAGAGGGCGAATAAAACGGCAAGGGTGAAGTGGGGGAGAGGAAAATGAGAGGCAAATGGCAAATAATGTAATGCGAGAGATAGGAATTGTGATGGGTACTTGGTATGTTGACTTTTGCGTAGACTCCCCGGCAACGGCGCCAGAAATCCTTCTTGCTACGTCTTGAGCTTGCGTTGGTTTCCCCGAAGAGGAGAGGATAATGCAGCACAGTAGCGTAAATATTTCCCTCAATTTTTGAGAACCAAGGTATCAATCCAGTAGGAGGCCACGCACAAGTCCCTCGTACCTGCACAAAACAATAGCTACTCGCAACCAACGCGATTAGGGGTTGTCAATCCCTTCATGGTCACTTACGAGAGTGATATCTGATAGAGATAATGTTTTTGGTATTTTTGGTATATAGATGCAAAGTGAAAAGTAAAAAGCAAAGTAAAAACAAGCAAGTATAAAGGTGATGGAGATTGATATGATGAGAATAGACCCGGGGGCCATAGGTTTCACTAGTGGCTTCTCTCAAGAGCATAAATATTCTATGGTGGGTGAACAAATTACTGTTGAGCAATTGACAGAATTGAGCATAGTTATGAGTATATCTAGGTATGATCATGTATATAGGCATCACGTCCGAGACAAGTAGATCGAACCGATTCTGCATCTACTACTATTACTCCACTCATCGACCGCTATCCAGCATGCATATAGAGTATTAAGTTAAAAACAGAGTAACGCCTTAAGCAAGATGACATGGTGTAGAGGAATAAATTCATGCAATATGATAAATACCCCATCTTGTTATCCTCGATGGCAACAATACAATACGTGCCCTGCAACCCCTTACATCCTTCGGGTAAGGACACGCAAGATTGAACCCAAAGCCATGCACTTCTCCCATTGCAAGAACTACCAATCTAGTTGGCCAAACCAAACGGATAATTCGAAGAGACTTACAAAGATAACTCAATCATACATAAAAGAATTCAGAGAAGATACAAATATTATTCATAGATAAGCTGGATCATAAACCCACAATTCATCGGTCTCAACAAACACACCGCAAAAACAAGATTACATCGAATAGATCTCCACGAGAGGGGAGAACATTGTATTGAGATCCAAAAGAGAGAAGAAGCCATCTAGCTACTAGCTATGGACCCAAAGGTCTGAAGTAAACTACTCACACTTTATCGGAGAGGCTATGGTGTTGATGTAGAAGCCCTCCGTGGTGGATGCCCCCTCGTGAACTCCGAACATGCCCAAAGATGGGATCTCGTGGATCTGAGGAAGTTGCGGCGGTGGAATTAGGTTTTGGCTCCTGTTCGAGCGTTTGGGGTGCGTAGGTATATATAGGAGGAAGGATGCGTCGGTGAAGCATTAGGGGCCCACGAGGGGGGCGCGACACAGGGCGCCCCACCCTCGTGACCGCCTCCGATGTTCCTTGGCGTGGGTCCAAGTCTCTGGATCACGTTCGGTGAGAAAATCACGTTTTGAAGGTTTCATTCCGTTTGGACTCCGTTTGATATTCATTTCTTGAAACATGAAAAAGGCAAAAAACAGCAATTCTAGGCTGGGCCTCCGGTTAATAGGTTAGTCCCAAAAGTAATATAAAAGTGGAAAATAAAGCCCATTATAGTCCAAAACAATAGATAAAGTAGCATGGAGCAATAAAAAATTATAGATACGTTGGAGACGTATCACGGGTGGGAAGCAAAATTCCCCATCATCAGCTCCTAGTTCGAACCGTACGTAGTTCGGCTGTGAGTCCCCCGCCAAGGACAAGTTCTTTACTGAGTTCAGCACATCGCCCAAAGGCCAATGCTGGAAGATGTCTGCGACGCTGAAGTCGAAGATCGATAAACGATCAAGCTCGGTATCCGCGGACTCACATGGTTCGGAACTTATACCCGGACAAGAGTCCGGAGTTCCAGTGACACAGATATTGTCCGAGGTTAAGTCCATGTGCGGCTCCAACGCCAGGAATTCTGTGGCCTCCGTGGCGGGGTCGAACCTCCCATCCTTGGATGCCGCAGTGTGCTCTGGATCTAAGGCCAGAGTGGTTGCAGGAGCTATCTCCTGGACGCGGTCTGACGACAGATTTAGGTCATGCTCGTCAAGGTGACCAGGAGCAGTTGCCGCGGTCTCGAATCCGGTGAAGATCAAATCTCCACGGATGTCCGCAACGTAATTCAAGCTCCTGAACCTCACCTTATGGCCAGGAGCGTAGCTGTCGATCTGCTCCAGGTGGCCAAGCGAGTTGGCCCGCAATGCGAAGCCACCGAACACGAAGATCTTTCCGGGAAGGAAGGTTTCTCCTTGGACAACGTCACTTTCGACGATTGAAGGGGCCATCGAACCTTTTTGTCGACGGCACAATGGAACTCTCAATGAAAGCACCAATGTCGGTGTCAAAACCGGTGGATCTCGGGTAGGGCGTCCCGAACTGTGCGTCTAAGGTCGATGGTAACAGGAGACAGGGGACACAATGTTTACCCAGGTTCGGGCCCTCTCTATGCAGATAATACCCTACTTTCCTGCTTGATTTATCTTGATGAATATGAGTATTACAAGAGTTGATCTACCACGAGATCGTAATGGCTAAACCCTAGAAGTCTAGCCTGTATGACTACGGTAATGAGTTTGTCTCTTTCCGGACTAAGTCTTCCGGTTTATATAGACACCGGGAGGATCTAGGGTTACACACGGTCGGTTACAAAGGAAAAGGATCTACATATTTGGTCGCCAAGCTTGCCTTCCATGCCAAGGAGAGTCCTATCCGGACACGGGTGCAGTCTTTGGTCTCCGTATCTTCACAGCCCATCAGTCCGGCCCATGGCTAACAGACCGGACGCCCGAGGACCCCTTAGTCCAGGACTCCCTTAGCGTTTCCTGAAACGCGCTACTGCTATTTCTTTCTCCTTTTTTCCTTTTTTTAATTTATTTTTCTTTACATTTTATTTTTTTTTCCTTTTTCCTTTTTCTATTTCTTTCATTTTCATTTACTTTTCTACTTGTTTTTCATTTTATTTTATTTTCGTTAGCAATAGCGCCTTACACATAAACGCGCTGCTACAACAAAATTAGCGGCAACGCTGTTTCTAAAAGAGCGCTACTACTATGTGTAGTTGATCGGCTTAGTGGTGGAAATTTTTGTAGAAGCGCTTTTACAAAGGGACGCGCTACTGCTATATGTGTATCTGCAGCGCGGTTATTTCGCATGGGCTACTGCTGTCTAGCAGTAGCCCCCTTTTTTAACATGGGCTACAGCTAAAGTTCTGTGTATAGGCTTTTCCCTAGTAGTGATGTCAGATTTTATCCTGACATCTATCACATGACTTAGCAAAATTGCTTTATATGGAAGGCAGTGAACAATGATCTGTTTCAATAAACTTCCGACAATTGATTTTAGAGAGATTGTGGAATAATAGATCCTCTAGAAATGCAACTAAGTGGAACACCCTATATGATGCACCAACACAGGAAAGCTACGCTCACAAGTAAACAAGATCACAAGTAATAGCAGAAATTAAAGCCAAGGAGTGAGATAACCAAAGCGGTGAAGAAGGATTTATCATGATATTCAAGTTCTTGGCAACAATGCTAGTCCCTGTTGGAGAGGTGGAGGCCTATAAAATCCCTCAAATACAATGGATATCTCACGCTTGTTCTCCGAGAGCATCAGACAACAAATGCTCAAGCTCCCTCCACTAGTGGTAGTTCATGGGTGAACTCCAAAACCTCACAAACTTACCCGGATCACATATCTACAAATTGGAAGTTCATGATTGCGCCAGCCTAGGGTTTCAACAAACCCAAAAGTAACAAGTAGCAAACAGAATCGGCAGGATTCAAGATTGGCTTGGTAGAATCACAAATATGGGTTTCCTCTTTCTTTTTCTCTCAAGATAAGAAATCAAACTTTGGTTAATTAGAGAGGAAAGAATTAAATCCTGAAGGAGACAACAATGGTGTGGATATCGCAGATCTGGTAAGACACATCCCACTTGGAGACGAAGGGGGTATATACATGTCTAAAAGGATATGCCTGTTACTCGGCTTTTCAGGCAAACCTAGAGTTTCCCAGGCAGTTCAAAACTCTGAGATCCAACTGAGAAATACTCCAGATTATCATGTGCGGTTCTAGACAACCTGAAGCCTAGCCTAGATCAAGTCCGGAGGTTCTGGGCCAAAAATGCTAGTAACGAGCACATTCTAGTGGACACTTTTTTTGGCTTTGGCACAAGTGTTGGGTTGTTGATAGGAATTATTTTAAGCATGGCTCCTCGCTCATTCCTCGTGCGACCCATCTTAATGTGCAGTGTCCATAGTGACTCACATAACGCAGAGAGAAGTGTAAATCAAATAGACACCATTCCTTTATTCTTTTACTATGGGTGGTCTCCGAGCATCGTTGTTTCCCTTTGAATGGGGTCAAAACTATTCATATTCTCAAGCTAACCACTAGCCCATCATCTATCATTATCATTAGAACCCACTTAGGGGCTAAAATGTTCTTTCAACAAAAAACACCTGTATGCAAGGATAAGAAAGGAGAGGAGTTTGGTGTTGATAGGTGGCTCCTTGTTAGTCACCACCACTATTCTCCATGGAGGCTCAAACATAGTTGGAGTCTTCCACACTCAGATCACTTTACTTTGGTTAGTTGGTCTGGGGATTAGTTGATTTGAGATTAAGATTAGAGAGTAGTTTGATCACGTCTGCTTTTTGAGAACTCAAAGGTGTGTTGTCTCGGTATATTGTACATAACAGAGGTCAAATATAGTCAGATTGTCATGAAATTTAGATAGAACATTGAAGACTCTCCGTACTAGAATCTGTAAGTTCCAAGCATTCTATGCTAGCGTTTTAAGGACAGTCATCTCAAAATCAAAGAGGACAAAACAGTGGTTAATTTGTTTAGAGAATTTTAGCTACCTCTTGTTTGTTCATGTTAAGAGTTGTTGATGTTGTTGTTGAAGACTCTGTTGTATCTGTTTTGCTAATAGTGAAAAAGTTGTAGTTGACCGGGTGGTCTGTGTTTTTTACTCTTCACCTTGAGGTTTTGCTAATAGTGAAAGCTGGAGTTGACCAAGTTGTATATGGTTTGCTAATAGTGAGATTTCCCATGAAAAAATGTTTTTGTGCTCCTGTGCATATTATTTTGTTCTTTATATACTTACTGGCTATGGCTGCATGCATCGATTGATGCAGAGGCCAGGGGTACGTCCTCTTTTTCCAAAAAAAAAAATACTTACTGGCTGAAGCTATTGTGAAAGTTCACTATAAGTTAAGGGTTGTATTGAGCATACTTACTGTGTCACTAAATTGATGCATTGCTTTTGTTAGTGTCCGACCCCTCGCATCGAGCCAAAAATTGGATAAGTACTAAAATGCATGGTAGCGGGATGGTGGAACTCAATCCAGTTGGCTATGTTTAACAGAGCATGGCAAGCAGCCAAGCACGCTAGTAGAACAGCCCACATCAATACCAAAAGCCTTGCCTCGAATACCTAACCATCCGTTAATTACAGATCCAATTGTAGTCAAACTCGTGCATCTATTGGCCACATATCGAACATCTGAGAGACAAACCATAAGAAAGAGACATGTAGTGTGGGTGTGTGACTTGGCTCTGGCTCCCTAGCTAGAAGCTAAATCTCATATTTGTAGTTTCACCCGCACACAAATGCTTTCTCCCATATGAATGGAGCAAGCTAGGAAACAACTTCAAAATGATTGACTCCCATTTTAATTTTTGAGTGACTTTCATTGAGTTTCATGAGGTTTTTTGAGCAAGTTTGGACTGCTCTCAATCAAGTTTCACATGATTCAATTGAACTGTCTAAAGCAAGTTCAATAGTTATAGTTTGGCGCTCAATACATGGATGTGTACTAGAAATTCAAATTTGGAGTACATAAACTCTGGGTTTTTGTTTGACAAACATTAAATTTGTGTCAGTTGATAATAACAAAAAGATCTGGAAGATGAAGATATCACTTAAGAATAAAATCTTTGCATGGTATCTTCGTCGCAGAGTCATTCTTACTAAAGATAACCTTATTAAGAGGAATTGGCATGAAGTATGCAATGTGTCTTTTATCATCATGAGGAGACAATAAAACATTTATTCTTTCAATGCAAATTAGCTCGTTCTATATGGTCAGTCATCCAAATAGCTTCTGGCTTGTATCCTCCCTGTAGTGTTGCTAATGTATTTGGCAATTGGTTGCATGGGATTGATCACAAGTTTATAACTCTTCTTAGGTGGGAGCGCTTGCCATTATTTGATCGCTTTGGCTATGTAGAAATGATATCGTTTTTAACTATAAAAGTACGTCTCTGTTGCAGGTTATCTACAAATGTACCGGAACTCTTCGTTTATGGTCCTCTCTACAACGCGTGGAGAACCAAGACCTTTTTACGGAGGTGTGTACACGATTGGAGGATACGGCAAGGGATACTTTTACCCAACATGGGTGGCAGAATGATCTTAGGATTGGGCCCCCTCCGCTTTAGGCGTTTCACAGACTCTAAGTTTCTTAGTATTTCGTCTATTTTTTTTCTTTTTGTTTGTGTGAGAGGACCTTCTTTGGCTGTGTGCATCTTAGTTATGTAGAGGCCGTGTGTAGCTTAAATCTTTTAAGTAATAAAGCATCCTTTTTGAAAAAAATAAAAGATCCTCTGTTTTTATTCCAGATAATTCAAATTTGCCGCACACGATACTGCACGACCCCACCGATCATGTCCGTGGCGGCGGGGAGAGGCTGTTGGGCTGAGGGCCTATGGGAGGCCCGGGCATCGGAGCAGGAGGCAGCGGCACTGGGACCAGTAAGAGCTTCCGGCCGCCGGTGATCTGCAGCTGACTCCGACGAGCTGCGAGGCTGTCAAGTCGCGCCGGCGGCGGCTCGTGTGCTCCTGCACGATACATACGCAAAGCAAAACAAAATCCTTACCGAGTTAGCAGCTAATTTAATTAACCAACGTGGCCTTAGGCGCGCACAGCCGTTATATCGGTACATGAGCGTATGTACCATGTATGGACCGGGCCTCCAGAGGATACGGCGACGAGACGAGGAGGACGAAGACCAGGACGGCGGCGAGCAGAATCGACGGTGACGGCCGACGAGCAAGGATGATCTCCATTACGTGGGGAGGCGGTACCTGATTGAGTACACGTTTAGCTCCCGGTGGTTTCAGGGGCGGAGCCAGCGTACTGGCATTGGGTTCAGCTGAACCCAATGAATTTCTCTGGCCGCGTATAGTATACAGTTCATAAGAGCATGTCATTCACGCTTACCTGTTTGGAAGTCTCATGCTAGGGTCAGGCGAATACTTGGCGACGGTGGCTACGCCACCTCCCCCGTCCGGCAAGGCCTTGGCCTTTGCCGCCTTTGCCGTGTGTGAGGTTTGCCCGCACTACGGCCCCGCGGCGGCCCCGTCCGCCAACAATCCTGTTGATCTCGGAGTACAGATCGATCTGGTATGCCTAGGGTTCGAGTCCATCGGTGGTACGATTCCTATTTCCTCACGCAAGGCTTCCCCACCCGATCAGGCTTCATATCTTGCTGGAGCTACGTGGAAAGAACACCGTGTCATCAAACAAAGCTTCCCCCCTGATCGAAACAAGCCGCCAGATCCAATTCTCGGGAGTAGTCCACCTCCTACCGGGGTGTCGCTGAAGCCGCTGTCATTAGCGATCTTGGCGGGTGCAGTGGAGGTGAAACCAACGGGCGGTGGGGGCGATCATGGGGCTCCCATAGCGGACGCTGCCCGCCCGAAGCCGGTCAATGGTCGATCCAAGACTGCCCTTGCAGAGAGCTCCGCAGCCGCGAATGCCATCACAGGAGGCGGACAGAGCATGGTCCGGCCGGTAATCGGTGGACCGAACCCGGCGGCGGATTGGCCGGTGATCACAGGACCTGAAGACTTCGTGAAAGGAGAGGACCTTGATGAGGAAGTGGTGCTGACAGAGTTGCACCTAGAGGAAGTGGGTGTCACAGAGGAACCTGAACGACCATGGAAGGTGATCATGCTTGTACATGCTGAACTGCAAGTCCTGGAGGATACATCAAAGAAACAGAAGCTGGTCATGGAGGAGATGTACACACAGGAGATGTCGCAGGGAGGTGCTGCTGGAGTGGATAGTATCATGGAGGCAACCAGCCCAGGGGCCGCTGGTCAACTGACGGAGCCATGTGTGGAGCTTCGTCAGGAGCAATGAATTGCATGAGTTGGGACTGTCGGGGGGCGGCCAACAAACCGACAGTTCGCGACTTAGTTGGCTTGGTGAAGACAACACAGACAAAAATTTTGTTTTTATGTGAGACTAGACAGAGTTCAGAAAAAAATAAAAAGACTACATGCTAGGTTAGGCCTTAGAGGTTTTTCTGGTGTCAGCAGTAATGGGTTGAGTGGTGGCCTTGCTCTTTTCTGGTGTGATAGTCTGCATGTTGAAGTTCAATCATCGAATGACAGATATATTGATGCATATGTGCAGCTGTCTGAGCATGATCCTTTGTGGCGGTTGACATGTGTGTATGGGGAACCACGCACCAAAAATCGACATTTGATGTCACTAGTAGAAAAGGGCCTATTGACCCGGTTGGTGAGGGCCTTTAGCCCCGGTTCATGAATCGGGACTAAAGGGTGGTATTAATACCCTGGCCCTTTAGACCGGTTCAATCCGAACCGGGGCTGATGGGCCTCCACGTGGCCTCTCTGCTGAGCCAGAGCAGGAGGGCCTTTGTCCCGATTGATAGCACCAACCGGGACCAATAGTCATCCACGCGTCAGCATTTCGTGGCTGGGTTTTTGTTTTTTTTTTTGAAAGGGGGGTTGGGGGTTTTGGGGGTTAATTTAGGTGTTTCATATATTGTGTTAGCTAGCTAATTAATAGAGAGAAGTGTCCTCTCTTTTGTCCGTGCTTGGTCGACGCTACGTACTATACATACGTATAGAGAGGACTAGCTAGCTAGTAAGCAAACGAAGGAAACAGAAGATCGTCATGAACATATATGCATACAGAGGGAAGTGATATCGACCACCTCTCCTTCTCCGAGAGATTGGTCGAACAACAAGTTCTCGTATATCTATCCGACACTACCGGCTACATATATACAATAATTATCTTTTACAAAAATAATCTCCTAACATACGGACGCGTGGTCCACATAGTATTCTCCGTCTTTAGCAATCACGTGGTCAAGAAAGAATGCTGCCAATTCCTCTTGAATTGTTCGCATGCGATCTGGTGCTAGTAGTTCATCCCGCATCCGAAACATCTAATTTTAAGAAGGGGGTCAATACATATATATATGAATGAATGAAACTCAACACAAATGATGGTAATAATATAAAATTGTGAATATTGTTATTTACGCACTTCATATTATTTGTCAGAGTAGCCCCGCTCACAGGTCGTGTGGCGGATGGACTCGCAAACGTAGTATCCACAGAAATCATTCCCTTGTTCCTGCCACAACCACTTTACAAGAAATAGAGGTTAATCAAACTGATAATTAGCAAGCATGTTAAATGGTATTGATGAAACTAGTGCTTGAATTACTAGGAGATGCGTGAAATATGCCACTATAGTACTTATTTTCGGGTGTCTAAATTGCAGCTTCTTCGGCAGTCCCGGAGCTTTTTTGGTGAATTTTCTCCAAACCCTGCCATACAAAGAAAACAATTACTTGATATCAGAAATAAACAAAGTTGCTGATATGGTGGATAATGATCGATTTTAACTTACTTCTCGAGCATTTCAGTTATGTCCGCATACTCCTTGGGATCTTTTCGTCTCGAGTCAAAGACAGTTACTACTCCCTGCTCAAGCTTAATCTCTAGGAGATTATAGTGGTAGCTGCGCACGCATGCATAACTCATCAATATTACATTACTATAACCTGGACTAATAAGGGAAACCGAATATGCCACAAGACAGTAACACTCACTTGAAGTTGTAAGGAAAGAGTATTATATCCTTGTGTTCATTTATTACGAACGATTGTAGCAAGTTGGCCTCGGTATTTTTGGCATGAAATTCAACCTCAGTTGCATCTATGAGATATGTGTTAATGAACCCAATGAAACCCACTTGTCTTTTCTTCAATTCGGCGATCTTCAATCTGCATAATATAGGGAGGATAATTATAAATACATGCAATGAAAGAGCTGAGTTATATACAGAGACTTAATGACTGAAGTAGTACTACTTACAGACAGTAGCAGGTGACCGTTGCTTTATCGAGGACCAATTGATTGAAAAACTGATAGAACTCCTCAAATGGAATAGGCAACAGTTCAATTCCAACGAGGTCATGCTCCTTTTTAACTCTCACATACAAAGTACTCCTCCCTTAGACTCTGCGCAGGTTTTCATGTACCAATCATGCAATCTTAGCATCATCGTTGATAGAGAGCTTTCATCTTTGACGAGAGGCTTCCCGTACTCGTATCTTTGTATCTGCACCTCCAAGAAATCATAATGTACATCGTCGGGCAGGTAATCTTCAGGATTGCCATAACCGGGCACCATCCACGGATCGACGATGTCGCTAGCAGGCACCTTGAGCGGGGGGCATGATTGCTTCGCTTGTTTGCCGAGCTGGGCAATTTGTTTCCCAGCTCGTCGTTCTTTCATTCTTTGATCACTTTTAGTACTTCCCGACCTCTCTGCTTCGGCAAATGCCTTTCCAATAATGCGCTCATAGTTGCCTTTCGGCGGAGACTTGGGTGGTTTTGTCAGGGCAGCCAGAGTGCGCTTCGATTTCACCAGATCTACCTTCTCCTCCGGAGGTGGATGTCTCTTTGCTTTCAACCCTTCAAACCAGTCATGCACTTTGGTCTGCGCGATCTTCGCGTTTTCCTCGTCGGTCCTCTCGTACGGTAACTTCTCTGGATTCTTCAGAGAAGGACCGAATCTGTATCTCCTCCGCCTTTGGCTGTCTTGCTAGACGCCGCAGAGCGAGCAGAGCGGATGTCTTCTTTCCTTGCTTACGAGGCGGAGGAGAAGGACTACGACGCCACGGAGCAGCCGGAGCGGCGGCGGGTCTCTTCCGCCCTTGCCGACGAGGCGGAGAAGGAGGAGGCTGGCTCCTCGGCGCGCCGTGCAAGCGGTGAAGGAGGCGGAATGCCGCCACGCGCCGGAGAAGGAGTCGGCCGAGTGCCCTGATCGTCACTCGCCGGAGGAGGAGGCGGTGGAGGAGGCGGAGTGCCCTGACTCGCCGGAGAAGGAGGAGGAGGCGGAGGCGTCCAGTTCGGAAGGTTGACGAGATCCTTCCGCCATAGGCATGGAGTCTTCAGAGCAGAACCCAGCCGATACTCCCCTTCACCGGTAGGGTGGTCAAGCCGGAGGTCCTCAAATCCCTCTGTTATTTCATCCACCATCACCTTAGCATATCCTTCTGGAATCGGTCGGCAGTGAAAAGTTGAGTCGGGTTTAGTAGGATAAACAGAGCCAACAGCCGCCTTGACCTTCAAATTGCTCCATTGCGCCATAAGGTGGCAATTTTGAGACTCCGTGATAGCATCCACGGATAGCTGGCAGGAGCCGTCAAGGCATGCTCCGGTGAAGCAGCTCGGTGGAAGCCACGCCGCTTCTCCGCCGAGATGGCGGGGTAGCTTGGGAAGCTTCGGGTCGCTTGCTGCGATCTGCTGCTTCGTTCCTCTTCTCGTTCCTCTAGCCCCATTACCCTTTCGTCGCAGCGCTTTGCATTTGGCTCTGCTCCGGTTTCTTCCTCCTCTCATGGGTTTTGTAACCCCTCGTCCAGTAAATCCAGCCTTCCACGAAAGGGAGCTGGCGTGCCTCGTGTCCGTCCAGGTGCTCAGGATTCCGAGGGCCATTGTGACCTCGTCCTTCTCCCTATCTGGAACAAACTTCCCTTGTTGCGCTGCTTCGATATATTGCTTTAGCCTCTTGGTGGTATGTCCAATTGCTCGTCCGTCCAAATGCACTTCCACGACACAGGGTCCAAGGTTCCGCCAGCCCCGAAGAACCAAGTCCGCAACGGTCTGCAGCGATTCATTGTCTCGGTTTGATCCCTTTATCAAGCAGATCATTCTCAGCCTTAGCCAACTTAGGCGGGCTATGAGGTAGCCACGACCCGTGCGATGGTGAAGCTTCTTCTTCGCAGCATTTTGCTTGTTTGTCGCCGACATCTTTTTACTCTTTTTCGATGTCTGTGGGCCACAAATGCGGGCGATCATCTCTCGATCTTCTCATATTTGCCCTTGAATTCTGGTGTCTCTTTTTATCGACAAACTTATTCAGGTCTTTCTTCCAATGCACGAATAGGTCTCGCCATCTTCTTAAGGGCAAAAGACTTGATTAATGGCTCTATAACTGGCTTCTCCGGATCATCCTCTGGCGGTAGGGTGAAATTTGACTTCAGCTCAGTCCAAAGATCATTTTTCTGTAGATCATTGACATAACACACCTCAGGGTCTTCGTTCTTAGGCTTATACCATTGCTGGATGCTGATTAGGATCTTGTCTCTAACCAGAACCCCGCACTGAGCAACAAATGTCTTCTTTGTCCGGATGGGTTCAATCGGTTGACCGTCGCGCGCGATTTCTATGATCTCAAACCTTTCATCCGAGCTCAACTTTTTCTTCAGGCTCGTCTCCTTACCGAAGTTGTGCTCGATCTGGAGGGCTAGAAAAAGGAAGAAAGACGAGAGTTAATTAATATGTGTACATACCAAAACAATGAATGCATCAATTATCTAGTCAGCACAGGCTTAACTAATATATATACCTGGCCGGACTCAATTCGGTGATCACCGGAGCAGTCCTCACGGTCTACTTCTTCACCCTCTCCTTCTTCCACCGGCATTGGGTCATCGGAGCCATCATAAGCATAGCCAGCTGCTTCTTCACCCTCTCCTTCCAAACCATCGGTGTCGTTGAGAAACATCATCGAGTTGACGGCATCACTTCCTTCTGCGATTATGTGCCTCAACAACGCTTCTGCTGCTTCGTCTAGGGGCGGGGTGTCCATAGTTTCTACAAATATTTACAACATGGCAATTATTATTCAAACATGACAGATATGGATATATTAGTGGCAAACGTAGAACTAGCTAGCTAATCACAATAAGGAATCATATTAATTAGTGGCCTCGACGCTGCTTCTCTAGGGTTTCGGGTGGCCTCGACAACGCTTCAAGGGTTAGGGGGTGGCCTCGAGAACGCTTCAAGGAGGGGGTAATATCGACCCCCCCCCCCACACGTGTTGAAGCTATCGGGAGGGGGTATATCAACAAAAACAACTCCGACACTACATCTATGTCCCACAAGTGACGTGGGCATCGACGCCCGCGTCACTTGTGGGACGTGGATGTAGTGTCCGACACCGACGGCCACATGTATCTCACACCGACGATACTTGCTATTTAATTAGGGTTTCCTCTACCGCTCGGCGATCCTCGACGACCCTCGTTCCCGATAAAAAAAAGAGGAAGAAGAAGTTCTTCTCCTCTATTCTTTCTTCTCCTCTTTTTTCTTCTTCTTCCTCTTCTTTTTTTTATCAAGGGGTCGAGGATCGCCGAGGGTCGAGGTCGAGGATCGTGGATCGCTTGGCGGTCGAGGTCAAGGGTCGAGGATCGCCGAGGGTCGGGAGGTTGCCTAGTGTCAAAGGATTCAACAAAACCATGTCTTCATCATTAGGTAGAAATGTAGGTGCATGATGGTGCAAGCTCTCAAAGTTATTTTGGATCGGAGTCCGGATAGGATAATTCTCTTTTTGGTACAAAGTTCAGCAAGAACCTTCCGAATATCGTTATTTGGAAGGCCTTTGCTGAAATTGCATAAAAAGGCAAATTATCCTATCCGGACTCCATTCGTAATAACTTTGGAGGACTTCGCACCATCATGCCCTGTTACTCCGCTAATGATGAAGCCATGGATTTCTTCAATACTTTGACACTAGGTAACCTGTCTCGACCTCGAACCTCGGCGACCCTCGAACCTCGACCCTAGCGACCTCGAACCCTCGACCTCGATCACTCGATCCTATAGAACCCTCGAACCTCGACCCTCAAACCCTCGACCCTTGACCCCTTAACGACCCTCGACCCTCTACCCTAGTTCCCAACCCTCGACCCCTCGGCGATCCTCGACACCCTCGTTCCCGATAAAAATTAAGAAGAAGAAGAAGAAGAAGAAGAAGAAGAAAAAAAAAGAGGAGAAGAAGAAAGGAATAGCTAGAGGAGAAGATCGAAAAAAAGAAGAAAAAAAGAGGAGAAGAAGGAAGGAATAGTGGAGAAGAATAGAAAATAGAATATTCTATTTTCTCTTCCTCTCCACTATTCCTTTCTTCTTCTCCTCTCTTTTTTCTTCTTTTTTCTTCTTCTTACTTATTTCTCCTCTTCTTTTCCTCTCCTCTTCTTCTTTCTTTCCTCTTCTTATTTTCTTCTTTCCTATCCTTCTTTTCTAAAATTGTAACTTTTGCATATATAAAACTTTTCTAAAATTGTAACTTTCTATATATGAACAAAAACTTTCTATGAACCAAAAAACATTTTTAACATATATATTTAGCAAATTCTAGCCACATACATCACATACACATATACATTATAGCCACATACACATATACATCACATATGAACAAAAAAATAAACTAATAAAAAAACATATTGCAACATATGAACAAAAACATATAGCCACATACATACACATACATTATATATACTAGTAGACTGCCCGTGCGTTGCAACGGGCTTTTGAAAATTTGTATTTGTTGCATGTCAAACGAAAGATAATAATTGGCAACAAATGCCGACACCGGTAGATCAACGAAACAAAGATGACCGGTAACCGCTGCACCGTCCGGTGAAGTACCACCGCGCTCCTAGCACCCGAAGCGTCGCATACAGAGCAACACCTTCAAGAAGGAATGCGACGACGACGCCACTGCTGCCCGGACAAGTCCTAGGGTTTCCCTCGGTACGCAGAGGACAGTGGGGAAGGCGTATACCCGAGGACCTTTAGGGAGGTCCGGCGGCGCCTGTAGGCGGCACCACGTCGATGTCGGACGAGCCGCCAGGGATTTCACGAACCCAAACACAACCACCACCACCCCCGACGATCTGAAGTGTACCAACCAACCTGCCGCCCACCAGCCTTTGCCACCACGTTCAGTGAACCAACTTCGTCGTCTCCTGAGGCCACCGACACGAGATCTGGAGGAGGGACGAGGAGTCAAGGGGCTCGGGGGCATCCACAACTCAGCCGACGAGAGGGGACAACCTTCGCGCCGCCGCCGGCCGACCAGACGTGACGGCGGGGCCTACCAGGCCCCCACCGCCCGACCAGGCCCAAATGGGTTAGGGCAGCCCCTGCTGCCACACTGCAGCACGTCGGCCGACAAAGCCGCCACCACCCGCACCCCCCGATGCCTCGCCACCACCACCAGGGAGCCACACCGCCGCACATCGGACCGCCGGCCCGCCCCAACCCAGATGGGGCCCAAAATGGCCTAGATCTGGGCGGAGTGGACGCCACCAGCCAGCCGCACCACCACACGCCTTGCAGCCAACGGCCGCGCCGCCGCATCAGGGGCACCCACGGCCCGCAACGCGCAAGCGGGGAAAGAACGGCCCGCCTTCGCCCGAGGAGCACCACCGCCATCAGCCCCCCCACCCCACCCCCAACGCGCGAGCGGGGAAAGAACGGCCAGCCTCTGCCAGCACCGCGTGGGAATGACCTGGCGGACCACGCCAAGCGGCACGGGGAAAGACGGGAGGGTTGGAGGAGAGGGGGTCGGGATTCGCATGTCGCGCATGAGGGGAGGGGCGGCGCTAACAGATCAAATCAGTGTAGGACGTTTTCTTAGGTGCTTGAAACCATACAATTTACCATTTAGAAACACTACAGAAAAACACATCTTCTAGAACATACTACTCCTACCTCTCTTGTGATAGGTAGATATATCAATCCTTGATAACAATTATTGTTAGAATTTTAGTGCCATTTTTTCTTATTTTTATCATAAGAGAGGTAGAATGGCCGTGCGTTGCCACAGACTTTTGGAATATTTTGTTAAAGTTATATATAAACATAATGCATGTTAAATTTCACATGTATAGAAAAGATAGCACGAGTGCAATCGAGTAATAATTAAAATCCACTTCACTTGCAATGTAAGATGGTAAAAAGGGTAATTTGACGATGTATACATAGAGAGCAATGATTCAACTAATAACCTATTACAAATTAAGATTAGCTTGATGCGCTTATGATATTCATGGACAATATCATGAATGTGGTCGTCAGCTTTTTGCAGGAGTGGCGCCTCTTCTTCGCTCCATGCCGTCTCCCGACCTCTCCTATCCCTTCCACGATGTCAGCCGCCCCCTCCTCCTTCCTCCACAACTTCGATGGTCCTCCTCTTCATGCCACTGTCGAAGCCCATCCGCTTTTGTCATTGCCGCACATCATCCTTCCATGGCGTCGTTCGACACCTCCTCTCCATGCCAGCTGTCATGACTCCTTTCCCTCTAATCCCTCGATGGTGTCACGTACATCATCCTCTCTCCGCCACATCATTGCTGACCTCCTCCTCTGCCCGACAACCTCTCACGCCACCCACATCCTCCTCTCCCCGCCAAGCCGCGCCGAGCATAGTCTAGCTTCCCCTCAAGCTTCTCCTCCTATCCCCAATCCATCATTGTCTCATGTGAAAACTGCTAGTACTGTTTTTCTCTAAAACTATAAACTCCTAGGAGTTTAACATTGCTGTGGATCTCTCGTATAAATAATGTCATGCTTGCTTGTTAATTTATGCTAATTTAAACTGAACTCACTATCTAGATCCTGCTTTGTTACATGTTGTGTGCTGGATGTAGTGCCAGGCTCCACTTGTACTGTGTAATGTGGTCTAAGAAAGAACCAAGTTGCTAATCACGTAAACATGTAAAACAAAAAAGACAAACCAAATTAGTTTTTCCACCTATCCTGACTTATCCTCACGGCAGCCACCCTCTCACTCTCTCACCCCATGGCACCCCTCTGCAAGACCACACTCTCTCACCCCTCTTACTCGTTCTCTCCGCCACATCGTCGCCGCCGCCAACCCTCTCCGCCACGCCGTCCCAGCCGCCACAACTCCCCACCTTGGCGCGTCCCTGCCTCCTCCCATCCCCTCCACTCCTCGGTCCCCGCCACAGTTATCTGTTTCGGCCGGGTCTAGTGAGCAGTGGTGAGACCAGGTGTCGCGGTGAGCAGCCGGATCCGGCCGTCGGTGAGCCGCGCCGTGGATCTAGCCATCCCAGGGCGATTTCCGGAGCCGAGGGCGACTTGAAGATTTCTACCTCAAGCTGAGCCGCGCCGTCGATCTGGCCAACCCAGGCTGAGTTGCTGGCTTGCTGCTGTTGGCCTGCTACACAGCCTCTTGATAGTATGCTCGGTATTTGACAGGAAATCACACAGCGAAGGTACAATTTTTGAGTTTTGTTTCAGTCCAGTTGTACCAAACATTATATTTCTCTAACTGAAAATCAACTGTAAACATATGTATCCTAAACATTCTATTTTAATCACCTATTGTACTTTGATTACCCCGTAGTCTTTTCTTCTCAGTCTCACTCTCAAATCCAGCTTCATGCACTTCCGTCACCTTTTCTTATCTAGAATCTGTTGAGGCTGTTACCTTTCTTTGAAAAATGCTATATATCTTGGGCTTTGGAGGAATAAAAAAGCTCTCCACTTGAATCAAATAAATTATGGCGTTAGCAGTAGCACAATAAGGGTTCTCACCTGCATAAGTTCTTTTGAGTGACCAAGTCAGATGTGATTATTTTGTTATCTCACAACTCATGATTGTTGATTTCCAAACTCCGTTTGACTTAACCGTTAGGTTCTTGTGCGTTGTGATGTAGTAAATGTTGTTGTGATCTTCAAAATGAGAAGGCAGATTAGTCTAATCTCCATTCTGTCTTCTTCTACAACTGAAAGATTCAGAGGTGTCACACTTGGAGCAGAGGAAGAAATTTCTTTTGTTCTTACCTTCTTTACAAAGATGTGCATATAGTAACTCTGTTTAGTCATTTCCACCATGTTTCTATAGTTTTCTATTCTGTTGTCTTTTCATATATATCCCTTTGAAGCAATGGGCGTTAATATATTAATTGTAACAAGGTTGGAGACTGATGCGGATGCGTGCAAGGGCAACGTTGGATGACACCTAGAAGAGCAAGCACAGTGCAGTGAAGGAAGTACCGAGCTTCGGCAGCACTACACCATCGTCCTCTGCCTCACCGAGCACATCAATTTCATGAGATGGTGAGAGCATTTCAACAGATTGTGTACTTTTCAATTTTAGACCTTTGTGCTCTAGATGCCATTGCTGGATGTCGACTTGGTGGTGAGATTTCTCAAATGCTCCAATGCTCCAAGTTGAGTCTTAACTTCAAAATAAAAAACGTAGCATCTGCAAGTTCTCGACCATCCTTGATTTGATTAACCATCATGCAGCTGTTATATTTTTTGCAGCTGTAATCTTTAATATGAACATATTTTCATAATAGTGGTAAAAAATGTTTCTAAAGAAGAACATGAAAGTTGTTTCTAAAAAAATGGTGGTCACTCTTTCTCTAAATAAAAAATTGCGTAACTCGTTTTATGAATAATCTGAAAGATTGTAAAAACAAGGTTAATAAAAAATTGTGACAACTATGTTTATGAAGTTTTTTGTGTACTTCATTTTTTATGATTAGGCTACGTTTATGACCAGACCGGACAGTCGCCGTTTTTTTATAGACTGTACAAAAATTTGTAGGCATGTACCACAAGAAAGTACGCAAGATCTGAAAACTTGACATTGGTAGGGTGCTTAATAAATGTATTTGGAAATGTGGTGCTTCATAAATATTGAAACAATGGTCCTATGAGTACAGGGCTGAGCACGGTTTGAAAAGTTTAACCTGGCTAGCTACCAAAAAAGGCATCCTTGAGGATTTGTTACGTTGATTTGGTTTAATCCTTATTCCAGAACCATCAATAATTACACAGACAGTACTTTCTATTGTCTCAGGTTAACTCTTGATTGGAACCTGACTGAACAATGAACAAGTCCAAGTATCTTGACAAAATTTCAGTAGTAACCAAATTTCAAATAAGCACCTTTTATGCCAAGAAATTAACCATCAAGCATAATTTGCAATATATTATCAATCTGACAAAAGAATCACTACAAATTCTATTAAATCCTTTTTTAAATAGGGGTTTTCATCAGGTTTAGAAATGAGACTGTAAACAACAATTTTCAGTGCATGTTCAAGGTGTGTTACAGGCCTACATCTATATCAGAATCTCAAATTACACATTTTCAAAGTATACTGTGTGACACATATATTGTACTACATAGTTCTTGTTTATTTCTTGCCACCTATTTGTTATATCTAACAATAGGATATTCTAGATCAACTCCCCGCATAGACCCGCTTCAAGGGAGGAGGATGCAGAGGCCAGCAACAAGGAGCGGGTGTGAGTGCTCATCCTCGCCGCTGACCACAAGTGCTGCGACAAACTTTTGGGCAGAATTCGATCCCTCCACGGGTATGAACAAATCAAATACTGCTTACTTCTTTCTGTCTGTTGTCTGCTGAAGTAGCTAATAGACCGCTTTAGAATGTTGTGAGCTTGGTTATTTTACATTGTTTGCTAATATCAAGCAAAGAATGAATGCTGGAGTGTGTTACTGTGCTTCATTACAATCCCTAGAAAACTTTAGAAAGGGTGTTTCTGTCCACCCACATAAATCAAAAGATAAATCTATGATTGCGCGGCAGGCCTGATAATCCACACCAGACCAATCAGAAAAGAGGACAATCTGTGACTTGTTGATTAATTAACAAACCCGGTGTTGTTGTCCACTACCAGCCGGCTGGAGGCCCCAACTCGTTTGGCTCCGTCTACGCGGTGCCAGGAGATTAGCACATGGATGCATCCGCCGGCAGTACCAACTGCACATCAAAGAACAACGGATTAGTACGTTGACAGGGATAGAAAGAAAAATATGAAACTCGGACACACGGAATTTGCAGTTATCAACAAACACTAATTTGAATACCTTCTAAATCTCACATAGTGCAGGGCTGCTCTGAATATCATTGTGTTCCGTAAATAATGTTCCTTTCCTAGTCTACTACCGGGTGCACAATCCATCGACCACCATGATCCTCTGTCACATTAAAGCTGTCCTACATCATCGGATTAGAGTCTTTGCTCTTGTTGATAAATTGCGTAACACTCTGAAACACAACGATATTTTTTTACTCGCCAGATTCAGATTGGAGTCTGTTTTTTTACTCTGAAACACAAAAAGAACATTGTCCCATTGTCAACGGAGTAAAGAAAGAATAGATTATCTTCATGCCCCCGTATTTATGAAAAATATTTATTCAACAAAAACATGTCTACCTGCCCACTTCATTGCAAACCAACTCACGTGTGCAGCAACATTATTTATTAATTAATGTAAAATATGTCTGCTACTCAACAAAGTTTAGAACCAAATGGACAACTATGAAGAAGCATAAATATTTTGTAATCCTTTTTAGCTTCCCTTACATGTTGTAGGCAGCATACGATACTTATCTGAAATACCTAAAGGCACAAGAATGAAGAAACTTTAATCTAACCTCGCTCAATCTGGTGTATTTCCTTGAGCACCCATGCGAGTGCCTTAGCTCTTCTTCGTACGCATGGGGCACGAGCATGTTCTCCAGGGAGGACAGTAGCTCTCACCCACGACCTCCTCGATGTCGTTGGCGAAGTAGCAGAGGGTGACAGCGTGGAATTGCTTGGTCGCTTGTGTGGGTGACCTCAAGGCGTTGCTGGTGGGAGGTCACAGACAAGCGCGTGCTGTCGGTGAAGATGGATCTAGAGAACAAGAATTCAACCTACAATTAAAAACTGCACATACATACTATGTATGGCCTCCATAAGTCTCAATTCAGATTAGACATGTCTTACCTGCATCTCAATACTCCACATAATGTTGGTCACTCAGATTGTCCTCCTCGTCTTCTACAATTTTGCTGTTCGTGTACGCTACCCTATCCCCTGGTCAAAAAGCAATTACCGATTAGTGCAAAGAGATAACATAGAGAGGGCAGAAAAATGGCCGGTGCAACTCCCAGCCACATCTCTCACAAATTCATCTCCATTGCCGACCAAATACGAGTGCAAAATCGCCTGCTCCCTAGCCTCTCAAGTCTCAACCATGTCAGGTGTAAATAGAACAGCCGCCAGTCGTCGCCTCCGCCCATCGACCACACATCATGCAGAGAACAAGACATACAATGCTGAGAGAATAACACGTACAATATTGAGAGAACTATGGCATGATTCGGAGAAAAACCGTCACGTTCCTCGTGCACCGTCAGCACAAACCAAGCATGATTCAAAAGTGGTGGATCCAAAATTTGCAAACTTACTGGGAGAAGTGCTAATGAAAGGTACCAGGCAGGTTAGCTAGGGCGAGTCTTCTGGAGGGGATACGTCCCATTCAGGCTGACCCCCCTTTGCTTTGGTCTACTGTTGTTAATTCTCTGCTGAATAAATACCAACGTCGGCAATGGATGTACAAATTTTGTGGAGTCACCATGGCGATGCAAGATCTGAAGAAAATATAGTGGGGCCTGACCTTGCTGCTGCTGACTAACGTAGATTGAGAAGGCAATGGCTGCGGGCTTCGAGTACGACGTCAGGGAGGATGATGCCTAAGTCGTTGAATGTATCCCCAACCATGGATCTCCTCTTCCTCCTTTTGATCGCCTCCCGATCTCACAAGCACCCTTGCCCGGGATACACGGACGCCGTACACGCGGGAAGATGGATAGAGACACACACCCCTACCTTGACCAATCACTGATGTGGAGGGGGTCAACGATGGCCGGATCTGGAACGTCGGCGGGTGGGGAGGCCACGGCCGTCGTGGCGCCGATTGATATCCATGGCAAGGCGTGTCTTCGCAAGGGAGGCGGTGGCGTGTGGAGAAGGATCGGCAAGGCTCCTGAAGGGGATCGTCTTCGGATCCTCGACATGATGGGCAGCAGGTCCTCAACGGGATCGACGGCGTCTCCTGAAGTGGATCGTGGGCGGCGGCTTCGATGTGCGAGGGCGGCGGCGAAGGGATGGAGCGGCGGCGGCTTTGATGTGCGAGGTCGGCGGCGAAGGGATGGAGCGGCGGCGGCTTTGATGTGCGAGGTCGGCGGCGAAGGGATGGAGCGGCGGTGGCGAAGGATGGAGGGCGGCGGCGCACGATTTGCTGAGCGAGTCGTGCGTGCGAGTGGTTCTCGCTCGAGGGCAGGCGGCCTTGCTCGTACGTGCGTGCGATTGTTTTGGGTTTTTTTTCGCTGGTTAATTTTCGACGGTTTGTGCTCGGTGGTTTATTTTCGATCGTCTCAGTTAATTACGACGGGAGGTTGTGCGGGTGCGAGACTCCATCTCGGGGTTTTTTTGGTTTTCCGCGGTTGGGAGGGAGGTGGGAGGTAGTACCAAAGAAGTACCAAAATAGGCCGGGTTAGGTGGGACAAAAATAAAACCCGGAACGCGACCTACCAACTGAGACATTAGGAGTAGAGATATGAAAAAAAAATTAAACTAAAAAACAAGGGCGTGGCGGCAGCGGTGGCGCCCGTGAGCAGGCGAGGCAGGCAGGTGCTCACGAGGGGGCGGCGAGGCACGGGCGGGCGGCGCGGGTGGGGAGCGGCGCCAGGCGTCGAGCAGATGGCGTCATGGCGGCGGCAGCGCCGGGCGCTGGGCAAGGGACGGCGTCGGGCGTGGCGCAGGGCGAGGCCGGCGACGGCGTGGGCTCGAGGGCGGCGGACGGCGTCGGCGTGGGCTCGGGGCACGGGCGACGGCGACGGCGGCGGGCAGCTGGCGGCGCCGAGGAGGTCCGAGGCGCCATCGGGCGGCAATGGCGATGAAATCTGAAAAATGCTAAGTGCTGGCTTATATAGAAAGGCCTTAGGTCCGGTTCGTGGCACCAACGGGACTAATGCCCCTTTAGTCCCGGTTGGTGCCAACAACCGACCAAAGGCCAATTTTAGCAGCCCAAAGGGCGGGAAGCGGCGACCTTTGGTCGGTTGGTGGCACCAACCGGGACTAAAGGGGGCATTGGTCCCATTGGTGCCACGAACGGGACTAATGCCCCTTTAGTCCCTGGTTGGTGCCACCAACCGGGACCAAAGGCCTTGTGCTGCCCCGCGCCCAAGGTTTAGTCCCACCTCGCTAGTTGGGAAGGAGCCGCACCTGCTTATAAGGTGCGGTGCGCCTTCCCTCTCGAGCTCCTCTCTAAAGGAGGCTTTCGGGCCTAATTGTGCAATCTGTGCTTGTGGGCCTACTGGGCCTTCCGCGGGCCTGAATCCTGGCCCATGGTAGGGTTTCTAGTCATATTCAGGCCTTGGGGGGCCCAGTAGGTGGCACTTTTTTTGTTTTTTGCTTTATTTTTTATTTCTTTTTGCTTTTAGTTTTAGAAAAAATATAAACTTTCTGTTAGTGCCATTAGTTTTCCAATTTGAAAACACTTTTTTTTGTTTTCTTTGTTGCTTTATTCATTTTATTTTGTTTCTACTTACAACAAAATACTTATTGTTGCTATTTTTATTTTATTTTCAAGTTTTTTGTTTTGTTTTTGCATTATTTATTTTCTTTTGGTTTTTGCTTTATTTTTTAATTCTTTTTGCTTTTAGGTGAGCAAAATTATAAACTTTCTGTTAGTGCTTTTAGTTTTAGAAAAATATAAACTTTTCGTTAGTGCCATTAGTTTTAAAATTTGAAAACACTTTTTTGTTTTCTTTGTTGCTTTATTTATTTTATTTTGTTTCTACTTACAACAAAATACTTATTGTTGTTATTTTTATTTTTTTCAAGTTTTTGTTTTGTTTTCTGCATTATTTATTTTCTTTTGGTTTTTGCTTTTTTAATTCTTTTTTGCTTTTAGGTCAGCAAAATTATAAACTTTCTGTTAGTGCCATTAGTTTTAGAACAATTATAAACTTTCTGTTTGTGCCATTAGTTTTCAAATTTGAATAGTTAAAATTTGAATTCTTTGAAATTTGTGTGAATCACAAGTTTGTGAGCTCAACAAGGCGTGAGAGGGACGGGCTTATAAACCGTGTGAGCGCCCTTGGTTGGCGAGGTTTTCAAATTCATAGTTTTCAAATGAACTCTGAAAAAGTTGGCATAGCATGTGCATGTACAAAATGGACAATGGTATCATACTAAATCTGTTATAAAGTTGGCATGGTATCATCATAATAGTTATGGAGAAAGTCTTCACTTTTTATTCGCTTGTGTCGTTTGCTTATTGCGCCGTAACCATGGATAATCTTCATCGCTTATCGGGATGCTTGGGTCAGCCTTGACTTTGAAGGGGAATTTCATGAAACTTTTCATACTCTTGAGACATGTCATCTTGCCCTCCACTCCCGGGATGTCCCTTTTCCTGAACGAACTATGTGGCGCTTTGGCTCATCGTATGATGTATTTGCTTCCTTATCTTTTCTTTTCCTCGATGCGGTAGACATGTCCTTCACATAGATAACCTGTGCCACATCATTGGGTAGGACGAACGGTTCGTCGATGTACCCAAGATTTTTCAGATCCATTGTTGTCATTCCGCATCGTGGGTCTACCTGCACTCGCCTCCTCGACTGATTGACCCACTTGCACTTAAACAAAGGGACCTTAAAATATACTCCGTAGTCAAGTTCCCATATGTCTACTATGTAACCATATGTGTCCTTTCCCCTGTCGGTTGCTGCATCAAAGCGGACACCGCTGTTTTGGTTGGTGCTCTTTTGATCTTGGTCAACCGTGTAAAATGTATTCCCATTTATCTCATATCCTTTCCAAATCATTACAGTCAAAGATGGTCCCCTGGACAACAAGTACATCTCATCACAAACAGTGTTGTCACCTCGAGACGTGTTTCCAACCAACTGCTAAAAGTCCCGATGTGTTCACATGTAATCCGATCGTCGACCGCTCCGGTGTTTGGAGCGCAGATCGTTCTTGTTTTCATCGACATACGGGTCACCAAGGTAGAGTTCAGAGAACTGTAGTGTGCTTGAGACCAAGAATATCCGTCCTCGCATATTATTGAGTCCCTTCCAAGTGTGTTGCTTCGGTCGGTCTCCCCTCATCTGCGATTTAGGAAGACCTATCTTCTTAAGGCCAGGAATGAAGTCAACACAAAACCCGATGACATCTTACGCTTGATGGCCCATGGAGATGCTTCCTTCGGCCTAGCACGATTCTGAACATATTTCTTTAGGACTCCCATGAACCTCTCAAAGGGTACATATTGTGTAGAAACACGGGCCCCGAATGACAATCTCGTCGACTAGATGAACTAGGATGTGCATCATGATATTGAAGAAGGATGGTGGGAACACCAGCTCAAATCGACAAGACATTGCGCCACATCTTTGTTGGGTTATGCGGTAGGGTGCGTCATCGCAAATTAAAAATTCCTACGCGCAGAACATCCAGAACATGCTACGGAGATGGATCACGATTCGTTACCACTAGACGCAGCGATGCCGTGCAGCGGAAGAAGAGTTGGGGCAGCAGCGTCGCGTGGATCGTCTCCTCCTCGCTCGATCTCCTCGGCGGCGGTCGTCCGATCCTACGACGAGTTCGCCGGAGCGGCGCAAGTGCACCGCCTCTAACGGTATCCGCGCGTGCGGGAGGAACACCGAGCGGCGGACTGCTAGGTCCGATCACACAGTCGGCGGCAAGTGGAGGTGGCTCCTTAGGCCGAAGCGATCTGCCTCCTGAAGCCAAAAAGCGATCTGCCTCCTGAGGCCGAAGCGTTCTCTCTACCTTTGAGTGTGTCGCACCTCCACTTTATATAGGCGTCCGTCGCGAGCTCAACACTTGGGCCTATCACGGACCCTAAAGCCCAAAGTCTACTCGGTCACGTTCCTAGTCCAGTTCGGATCACATCCGACCAGGTGTCACTGAACTGACCTCATAGGTTCCTTCCCTTAAGCGCGCGACCCCTTAGGTTCAAGTCGACTTGTGGTCACGATTCGGATCACCTCCGACCTGCACGGTTGGTAGCGGCTTCTAGCAAGGCGTGCCGACCACCAAGCGAACGATGAAGCTGGTTAAGCGAACCTGTACATCATACTTCCATTACTTTTGCCACACGATATATGTTGTCGGGCTCAAGGCGAGACTGTCATCCTTGTGCTAGCCCGACCTCTTTCTCGTTCCAAAGTGATACCGACCACTATCCGGATTATCTCATAATCCTTGTCGCATGGCCATGCTGTTCTGGTCGGATCACACGAGGGGCCCAGAGTATATCTCTCCGATCGGAGGGGCAATCCCATCTTCCTCGACCATGTCTCGCAAAGCATGGGATTGGACAAACCGAAACCTACCTTTGTAACTACCCGTCCACGGAGTAGCGTTTGGTCGGCCCAAAGCAAGTCTATCACCATCTCGAGTACATGCGCCACTCAGGTCTTAGGACATAGAACGTATGTTGTACTAGAGACTCACAGATGACATATCGCTGCGTCTCATAGTTGGGTCTGTCCGACTCGGACCTTATCTCGACTCGGATCCGAGTATGTCGAATCCGACCAGACCTTTCCAAGTCCATATTATCCGGTTAGCATCCAATGCTCCATGGCTAGTGAGACCGAGCCATCGACCGTGTCATATGCTAGTCTAGTCGGCTGCGCGTCCACACAGCCCTTTCGACTAGGGACCTTTTAGGACAGTCATCATACAATGTATAGTCCCACAAACAAGTCACGTACTTGCTGATAAACATCATTGATAATGTCCAAGGACTATCTTTATTCATAAACACATAGGAAATATCATCATACATGATTGCCTCTAGGGCATATCTCCAACAATCACTCCTTAGCGTTGGTACGATTTCTGGATCGATCACCTTCTGAGATATTGCATTGAGGAATGCACATAGCTTCACAATGGCTAATCGGACGTTTTCCGGTAGAAGCCCCCTCAATGCAACCGGAAGCATTGCGTCATAATCACGTGGCAGTCATGAGACTTTAGGTTCGGAACTTTTCTCCGCATATTTATTATTCCCTTTATATTCGACGAGAAGCCGGGCGGGACCTTCATCGAAAGGCATTCAAAGAAGGTTTATTTCTCTTCTTTCGAAGAGCGTGGTGGCGGGACCTTCATACCGCTTCGGAGGCATGCCCTCTTTTTGTGCAAGCATTGCAGGTCCTCCCGTGCCTCAGGTGTATCCTTTGTCTTCCCATACACACCCAAGAAGCCTAGCAGGTTCACGCAAAGGTTCTTCGTCACGTGCATCACGTCGATCGAAGAGCAGACCTCTAGGTCTTTCCAGTAGGGTAGATCCCAAAATATAGATTTCTTCTTCCACATGGGTGTGTGATTGTCAGCATCATTCGGAACAGCTAGTCCATCGGGACCCTTTCCAAAGATTACGTGTAAATCATTGACCATAGCAAGTACGTGATCACCGGTACGCATGGTGGGCTTCTTCCGGTAATCTGCCTCGCCTTTGAAATGCTTGCCTTTCTTTCGACATTGATGGTACGTCGGAAGAAATCGACGATGGCCCAAGTACACATTCTTCCTGCAGCTTCCCAGGTATATACTATCGGTGTCAAGTAAACAGTGCGTGCATGCGTTGTTGGGGAACGTAGTAATTTCAAAAATTTTCCTACGATCACGCAAGACCATGGTGATGGCATAGCAACGAGAGGGGAGAGTGTCCGTCCACGCACCCTGAGACCGAAAGCGAAGCGTTATAACAACGCTGTTGATGTAGTCGACGTCTCCACGATCCGACCGATCCAAGCACCGAACGCACGGCACCTCCGAGTTACGCACACGCTCAGCTCGATGACGATCCCGGACCGATCCAAGCAAAGTGTCGGGATGAGTTCCGTCAAGACGACGGCGTGGTGACGATGTTGATGCTCCACCGACGCAGGGCTTCGCCTAAGCTCCGCGACGATATGACTTCTCCGGCAGCAGGCTTCTCCTAAGCTCATGACGATATGACCGAAGTGGAATATGGTGGAAGGGGCACCGCACACGGCTAAGGCAAGATCCGTAGATCAACTTGTGTGTCTTGGGGTGCCCCCGCCTCAGATATAAAGGAGACAAGGGAAGGTGGCGGCCCTAGAGGAGGCGCGACTAAGGAGGAGTCCTACTCCCACCGGAGTAGGACTCCCCCTCTCCTAGTTGGAGTAGGATTGGGGAGGGGAAAGGGGAAGGCGCGCCCCCTCTCCTTGTCCTATTCGGACTGGAAGGGGAGGGGGCGCAGCCCACCTGGCGGCCCTTCTCCTTCTCCCTCAAGGCCCATGAAGGCCCATATACCCCCGGGGTTCCGTAACCCCGGTGTTCCAGAACATCCTGTTTTCACTCGGAACCATTCAAGTCCAAACATAGGCTTCCAATATATCAATCTTTATGTCTCGACCATTTCGAGACTCCTCGTCATGTCCGTGATCACATCGGGACTCAACAACCTTCGTGCATCAATACTTATAAACTCATTATGAATCGTCATCGAAGCGTTAGCGTGCGGACCCTACGGGTTCGAGAACTATGTAGACATGACCTAGAACCATTCTCGGTCAATAACCAATAGCGGAACCTGGATGCTCATATTGGTTCCTACATATTCTACGAAGATCTTTATCGGTCAAACCGCATAACGACATACGTTGTTCCCTTTGTCATCGGTATGTCACTTACCCGAGATTCGATCGTCGGTATCCAATACCTAGTTCAATCTCGCTATCGTAAGTCTCTTTACTCGCTCCGTAATACATCATCTTCACAACTAACTCATTAGTTGCAATGCTTGCAAGGCTTAAGTGATGTGCATTACCGAGAAGGCTCGAGATACCTCTCCGACAATCGGAGTGACAAAACCTAATCTCAAATACGCCAACCCAACAAGTACCTTTGGAGACACCTGTAGTACTCCTTTATAATCACCCGATTCGTTGTGACGTTTGGTAGTACCCAAAGTGTTCCTCCGGTAAACGGGAGTTGCATAATCTCATAGTTATAGGAACATGTATGGGTCATGAAGAAAGCATTAACATACTAAACGATCAAGCTGTTAAGCTAACGGAATGGGTCATGTCAATCAGATCATTCAACTAATGATGTGACCTTGTTAATCAAATAACAACTCCTTGTTCATGGTTAGGAAACATAACCATCTTTGATTAACAAGCTAGTCAAGTAGAGGCATACTAGTGACATCTTGTTTGTCTATATATTCACACATGTATTATGTTTCGGTTAATACAATTCTAGCATGAATAATAAACATTTATCATGATATAAGGAAATAAATAATAACTTTTATTATTGCCTCTAGGGCATATTTCCTTCATGCGTGGTATCCCTTGTTTGTCTGTCCTAAAAGGTTACTGAGAGCGGGCCAATCGTTGATGGTCACGCACAACAACGCCTTTAGGTGAAATTCCTCCTTTTTGTGCTCATCCCATGTACGTACACCGTTTCCATTCCACAGCTGTAAAAGTTCTTCAACTAATGGCCTTAGGTACACATCAATGTCGCTGCGGGTTGCTTAGGGCCTTGGATGAGAACGGCATCATAATGAACTTCCGCTTCATGCACATCCAAGGAGGAAGGTTATACATACATAGAGTCATGGGCCAGTCTTGTGATTGCTGCTCTGCTCCCGAAAGGATTAATGCCATCCGCGCTTAAAGCAAACCATACGTTCCTTGGGTCCTTTGCAAACTCATCCCAATACTTTCTCTCGATTTTTCTCCATCTGCGACCCGTCGGTGGGTGCTCTCAACTTCCCGCCTTTCTTACGGTCCTCATTGTGCCATCACATCAACTTGGCATGCTCTCCGTTTCAACAGATGTTTCAACCGTGGTATTATAGGAGCATACCACATCACCTTCGCAGAACCTCTTCCGGAGGCTCGCCATCAACATCACCGTGGTCATCTCGTCTTATCTTATACCGCAATGCACCGATACCGGCATGCGTTCAGATCCTTGTATGCACCATGATAGAGGATGCGATCATTAGGGAATGCATGTATCTTCACCACCTCCAATCCTAGAGGGCATCGACCTTCTTTGCTGCGTATGTCTTGTCGGGCAATTCATTATCCGTTGGAAGCTTCTTCTTCATTATTTTCAAGAGCTTCTCAAATCCTTTATCGAGCCTGAGATTCTCGCCTTCCATCGCAGCAATTCCAAGACGGTACCGAGCTTTGTGTTGCCATCTTCGCAATTGGGGTACAACCCTTTTGTGATCCTCTAACATGCGATCGAACTTCAGCTTCTCCTTTTGACTTTCGCATTGCGCCCTTGCATCGACAATGACCCGCAGAGATCATCATCATCGGGCACATCGTCGGTTCCTCTTGATCTTCAGCACTTTCGTTGCAGCACCATCGTGCACATCGCCTTCCTCTTGATGTTCAAGAGCATCACCGTATTCGGGGGCACATAGTTGTCATCGTACTCTTCTTCTTCGCCGCCTTCCATCATAACCCCTATTTTTCCGTGCCTCGTCCAAACATTATAGTGTAGCATGAAACCCTTGTAAAGTAGGTGGGTGTGAAGGATTTTCCGGTCGAGTAAGACTTCAGATTCCCACTTATAGGGCATGGACAACACATAAAACCATTCTGCTTGTTTGCCTCAGCCACTTGAGAAAATCATGCACGCCCCTAGTGTACTCGGAGGTGTGTCATCACCGTACATCCATTGCCGGTTCATCTGCGTGCATTATATATAATTAAGTGTGTCAAAATCATTATAGAACATCATGAATAGATAATTAAGTGACCAAATTAATAGAAGTTCATCATCACATAAAAACCAAAGTACATACATAGTTCTCATCTAACAACATAAAGCTCGCAGAGCATCTAAATTAATTAAACCATACATTGAAACTATGTAAAACATTTCAATGCGAAAACAAATGTGATCATAATCGCAACCAAGGTAACAAGCGATCCAACGGCATAATGATACCAAGCCTCGGTATGAATGGCATATTTTCTAATCTTTCTAATCTTCAAGCACATTGCATCCATCTTGATCTTGTGATCATCGATTTACATCCGCAACATGCAACTCCAATATCATCTTCTCCTCCTCAAGTTTTTTTTTTCCTTCAAGAAATTGTTTTCTTCTTCAACTAAATTTAACCTCTCGACAATAGGGTCGGTTGGAATTTCCGGTTCAACAACCTCCTAGATAAATAAAATCTATGTCACGTTGGTCGGCATAATTTTCATAAACAATAAATGAACCAATAGTTATGAAAACATAATATATACCACATCCGAATCATAGACAGGACGAGGGCCGACGGGGGCGGATACCAAAACCATCGCACTATATAAGATGCAGTAATAAAAGTAAGAAAATAATACAAGTATCTATCTAAACATACAAGTAAGAATATTTTTCCTTTCGAAAGAAGATAAGAACAAGAGGCTCACCACGGTGGTGCGGCGATGAGATCGGCGCGGGTGATCGATTTACGATGAAGACGGGACGGGCGTGACAGACCGCTAAACCTAGACAAATATTGAGGAAAATGGAGCTTGGCGGTCGAGCTTGGAGAGGAGAAACCTTAAGTAGTGTGGCTCGGCATTCCATCGAACACCTTGTGTGCATAGGAGGTGAGCTAGAGCACCACCAAGCCCTCTCCCCTCGGCCGTAAAAAAAGCAGCAAAGTGTGCGCTGCTCTTGCGCGAGGGGCTAAATATAGGCACCACCATTAGCCCCGGTTGGTGGCATGAACTGGGACTAAAGGGAAGCCTTTGGTCCCGGTTCAAGCCACCAACCGGGACCAATAGTGGTGCGCCAGGAGCCAGGACCATTGGTCCCGATTCGTCCCACCAACCGGGACCAAAAGGTCCGGACAAACCGGGACCAATGGCCCACGTGGCCCGGCCGGCCCCCTGGGCTCACGAACCGGGGCAAATAGCTCCATTGGTCCCGGTTCTGGATTGAACCGGGACTAATGGGCTGAACCGGCCTGGGCCATTGCCCCCTTTTCTACTAGTGTGTGGACTCTCATGACAAGCCTTAAACAACAATCTGATCTCCCTTGGTGTGTTATGGGTGATTTTAATGAGGCCATGTGGTCCTTTGAGCATTTTTCGGTGACACCTCGCAGTGAGAGCCAGATGCTTGCATTCAGAGACACACTAGAGGTATGTGAACTTGTGGATCTTGGATTCTCTGGCTTACCGTTCACTTGTGACAATAAGCAGAGAGGCAGAAAGAATGTGAGGGTACGTCTGGACCGGGCGGTTGCGGATAACCGGTGGCGGGATATATTTGGGGAGGCACTAGTGGTACATAAAGTGTCACCATGCTCAGATCATTGCCCGCTTATGCTACAGTGTGTTAAAGAGGAGATTAATCTTGTTCGTACTAATTTTAGAAGGTATGAAACTTTCTGGGAGAGGGATGAGAGCCTCCCTGAACGTGTGGCAGAAGCATGGAGGAGTGCAGGACAGAAATTTAGCCTGGGAGATATTCGTTCAGGCCTCGCTAAGCTCATGACTGAGCTACATGCATGGAGTAAAAAAAATTTGGTAATATTACAAATGAACTTGAAAAATCTAGAACCAGGCTGGAGGAACTAATGAGCATGAATGCAGATCGGAATGAGATACGGAAAGAGTCCGACCATATGCAGGAATTGTTGTGCCGAGAGGGGATGCTATGGATGCAATGAAGTCGTATTGACTGGCTTCGTGAGGGAGACCATAACACAAACTTTTTTCATAGGCGAGCAGTATGGAGAGCAAGGAAAAATAAAGTGAAAAGGCTAGTTGATGATAGTGATGGCAGCCACGGGGAGCATGAGGTAATGGCCAACATGGTTAGTTCATATTTTCAAAACCTCTTCACCCGTGATGACTCACTTGTACAACACCATCTCTTGGACTTGTATGATGAGAGAGTTACTTCGGAGATGAATGACCGTCTGTGTGCTGAATTGAGTGAGAAAGAAATATCTGACAGTTTATTCCAGATGGGACCCCTGAAGGCGTCGGGCAAGGACGGCTTCCCAGCGAGGTTTTTTCAGAAAAATTGGCTAGTTATGAAGGGCGAAATTATCAGGGCTGTTCAGGAATTTTTCCGGACAGGGGTTATGCCAGATGGTGTGAATGAAAGGGTAATCGTCCTTATTCCTAAGGTTGATGACCCTGTTCGAATGACTGACTTTCGGCCAATAAGACTATGTAATGTCATTTACAAAATTGTTTCTAAGTGCTTGGTGAACAGACTCAGACCACTTCTTGATGAGATTATATCACCTTCTCAGAGTGCATTTGTGCCGGGTAGGCTGATCACAGATAATGCACTACTTGCCTTTGAATGCCTGCATTTTATTCAGCATGAGAAAAATCCAGAAAATAGCTACTGTGCGTACAAGCTAGACCTATCAAAGGCCTATGACAGGTTCGACTGGGGGTTCTTGAAGCAAGCGATGGAGAGGATGGGTTTCTCTCACCGGTGGGTGCAATGGATTATGACATGTGTCACCACGGTGAGCTATTCTGTTAAATTTAATGGAGCCCTTCTGGATTCGTTTGCACCGACGCGAGGGCTTCGGCAAGGTGACCCCTTATCCCCCTTTTTGTTCCTCTTTGTAGCTGATGGATTATCTGCTCTATTGAGACAGGGAGTGCAAGATCATGCCTTCCAACCAGTGAAAATTTGTAGTAGGGCGCCGGGAATATCGCATCTCCTGTTTGCAGATGACACACTATTATTCTTTAAAGCTAGCGTTGAACAAGCTCAGTATGTAAAGGGTGTCCTTTAGAGTTATGCGGGAGCCACGGGCCAGCTCATAAATCCGCAAAAGTGCTCTATTCAGTTTGGTGACAACTGCCCTTTGATGATACAAACAACAGTTAGACAAGTACGGCAGGTACACAATGCTGAGTTTGAAGGGAAATACCTCGTTTTACCTACCCCGGATGGGCGCATGCATAAAGGTAGATTCCAAATGCTGCAGGCGAGCTTAACTAAGCGAATTATGGCCTGGGGGGATACACTCTCACAGGCAGGGAAGGAAACACTGATCAAATCTGTCCTGCAAGCTATCCCCACTTACATAATGGGAGTGTTCAAACTACGTTATTCTGTGTGCGATGATCTCACCCGTTTGGTCAGAAACTTTTGGTGGGGGTCTAAAGAAGGCAAGAGGAAGACGCATTGGCGGGCATGGGAGAAATTGATTGAACCAAAAGGAAAGGGGGGCCTTGGCTTCAGGGACTTCCGCATCTTCAACCAAGCATTGCTAGCTCGGCAAGCTTGGCGCCTTATAACAAGGCCGCACTCCTTGTGCTCCCAGGTTCTCAAAGAAAAATATTACCCTAATGGGTCCCTTGAGGACACTGTTTTTTTAGGTAACGTGTCACCGACTTGGCATGCTATCCAGCATGGCCTCGAGCTGCTCAAACGCGGGCTCCTATGGTGCGTGGGCAATGGAGAGCAAATTCGCATCTGGCGCGACCCGTGGATCCCGCGCCCAACTTCCTACAGGCCCATCACGCAACGGCGAACATGCCGGCTCAAGCGGGTATCGGAGCTATTGGATGCTAATGGAAGGTGGCCGGTGGACCTCCTCCAACAACACTTCAGTGCCCCCGACGTGGAATGCATCTTGGCGATCAAGGCCAGCCCACGCATGATGGAGGACGTCCTATCATGGGCTCCGGACGCGCGGGGCAATTTCAGTGTCCGCAGTGCATACAAGATCGCTCTCGAGGAGCGGAACAGCACCACCGCGTGCGCCACGAGCAGGGCACCGGACGGCACTCGTGCCGTCTGGAAGGCAGTGTGGGGGTGCCCTGCTCCCCCTAAGGTACGAGTTTTCGCATGGAGAGTCGCGACGAACTCTCTGGCAACGCTTGAAAATAAACATAAACGAACATTGGAGGTGTCTAATATATGTGCTTTATGTGGTTTGGAATGCGAGGACACATACCATGCCCTATGCCGTTGCCCGTTGGCCCGACAGCTATGGAAGGTGATGGCGCGTACATGGAGTATGCCCAAGCTGGAGACCGTCGTCAACACTGGGCCGGAGTGGATCATCCACCTGCTGGACCAATGCAAGAACGAGGAGAGACTCCCTGTGGTGATGACACTTTGGCGGAGCTGGTATGTACGTAATGAAGTATACCACCACAAACCTGCATCACCACTTGAGGCTTCTACCAGATTCCTGTCCGGCTACATCAATACGTTGTTGTACATTCAGCAAAATCCATCTGATGACGTTGCCAAGGGGAAGGGATCGATTACTTATGGTGGCCGCACGTCCGGCAAAGAACGAAATTAGAAACAATAAGGTACGCATCAAGGGGGCTTTCTCGCGCTATACACGTCATCACAAGGAGATGAAAAAAATGCGTTGCGATTGGGTGAGAGGGACTGGGTCGCTCCGGTATTGGGCAGAAATAGAGAACAAAAAAATCAGGTTCCAAGCCTCTCGTATTCTCCCCCCACGCACGCGACCTCCTCTCGTTCCACAAGCCAACGCAGCCGCCGCCTCCTCGCCTCCGCCTCTTCCTCCGGGGGCCTTGCAGCTGCAGCGGGATGGGAGTCAAGGGGGCGAGCAGGATGGGCGGCCAGCTGGTTTCTTCGCCAGATCTGCAACCCAGGGGCGACTCCGGTGAGTAATTCACCAGCTTCCCTATCCTTCTTCCCATCTAATAGAGGACCGGGGAGTGGCGGCAGTGGCCAGGCCTAGTGGTGACGGGACGATGAAGTGGTCGGAGGCACTGCATCGGCGGCCAGTCAGTCTGCAACGACAGCAAGACGGCGGAGATCGTGCACCCGCGGTGCCAAAGGTGCGCCGCCTTCCCCATGTCCTCTTCCTCTCCCTCCGCCCTCGCCTGCATGCCATCTCCTTCCTGTCCCATCCTCGAACACATCATCCCGAACGACGATCTCGGCCTCTGCGGCAGCGGCCCCTGTTCTTTTCCTAGAGATGAATACTTTGAGAGCGTTTGTTGGCTCAACGGGATTGTCGGACTAAGTTTCTTAAGATTATCTGATTAATTCTCTCCTTTGAGAGGATTTTTTTTAATAATTTTATAATTTTTTTTGTTTACATCATCTCTGATTATGTGATTAATTTAAGTATTTAACCCTGTTCTGGTGGGTTAACTGTTGACTGGTTTGTAACTATTCATCATATGAGTAGGTGTACAGTGATATCCCGAAATGCAGAGTGGCTGGGCTAATTTACTAATGAAACTCACTAATATATCCTTGGATGTCTTGATCAGCTCAAGGGCCATTAGGGAGCTGAACTCAGATGTATCCACCGTGCAGGACAATGCCTTGGAGCACCTGCTGTGTGGCTGTGGCTGTGGTCTTCTTTCCTGTACTTAAATCTCGTAAGTATATCTAAACTGGAACTTTACTCCTGCTATACTATATCCGATAAGACACAAAGTGTGCTGATTGGCCCTGATATTTCATCACTCACTAATAACAGCATTATTTGGGAATTTTTTATGAAGAAGTGTATGAACTAGGAGAAGTTGATCTATCTAGCAACCAGAAATTAGATAGAATAGATAATTTAGTTGAAGCAAAGTAAATGTGAGAGGAGAAGCAGAAACTAAGATGGGGATTAAGCACATGGGGGCGGGGCACCCAAAATACTTTCATGGCTGAGATTTCTCGGAACCTTTCTTTGATGCGAAGCATGAACAACATACTTTTGAACTAAACTATAACTGGGCTCCCTCTTGGTTCTTGGTCCTAATTTCAGGTGGAGCCATTACATGCAAATTAGCTGCAGGAACCTTCATCTTATACACTTCAACTTATACTCACCGCAAAAAAAAATCCACTTTTACTCCTGCCATATCTGATTTCCATTTTCTTCTCAATGGTAGTGAAATTATTTAAGATTTGTTTCTCGACGCCCCTTTTCTTTCCACAAATTGATAAAAATCGGCATCATTATCAGCCAATGCCTTCTGCAAGTCTATCTTCTTTTCTTCCAACAAAACCGGTGATCACCATTTGTTTTTGTTATGTGTGCAGGTGTTTGTTCATCTTATAGGGTTCTTCATATTTTGCATATTCATCAAGACGTGGCAGTCTACTCTGCTATTTTGGCTATCATGGTCAAAATAGCAGTATGGAATAAATGAGACTTCGGTCAAGCTACTGATATTAAGGTGATTTTTCTTTTCATATACTGCTATGTTGCTGTCAGTACCAGCTGTTCTTGGTATTTCTAATTTCTGCTGGCTTGCTGTTCAGGTGTTCTTATGTTTTTTTGGTGGGCTTTCAAGCCACTTGTGTTTACATTTTGTCCAAAACTCATGAAGATTGAAGGTATGCATGGAAAATCTTCAGTTTTAGGGAATAATTATGGAAAACAATGAATTGTCAGTGTTTTGCTGCTGATCATATTTGCAGTTTTGCCATCCAGGTATACTAGCTGCTTATAGGTTTGCAGTTTTTCAATTCAGTCTACGTTCTACTAATACCAGGTATTGTTGCATCTGTCATAACTGTTGTTGTTTAACGGAAATTTAATGACGTATAGGATCTTGAGAATAATAACCGGCATAGCATATCGGTGCACGTGTGGAGCCAGTTAAGAGCATAGGCAGTAGTAGCAGTCTCAAGGTAATGCATTACAGGGCATGTACAATTTTGAAATTGTAAAATTCCACTATGGCACTAAGGTGCTGTCCTTTGCTCTCCTCCCTGCAAGTCTATGCTAATTTCCTGATATATGTAGCTTCTTATATAATTAATAGACTGTATTATGAGTGTGTTCGTGTTCTAAAATCAACAATGGTGGTATCTTGGTAGAACTAATGCATTTCCTTATGATTTACTATCCTGACTTAAAAGACATTAACTGATTTTACAGCTGCTGTGCACATAATACGCTGCTATATGTTTCGTAGTATTATCCTTCTAAGAACAAGTACCGGCGCTCTGTTTTGCTAATCCAAAAGGTGCAGCTTTTTATTGTCCTTCAACTATGCTGCCAGCATATATGTGTTTTAACTTCTTGATCCTTGTTTTGCTATGCTTAACCTTTCATACCCAGCTTCTTGGATAAACTAATTGTAGAATTTCTTACCTTTGCCATGACTTGCTTTGCATGCTTCAAGAACCTTCTTAGAATATTCAGTTAATTGTGCTGGCTGTCCATATCCTTAGCTGTTTTGCAGCTTATCTGTCAAGTAGGGTTTACACTTTAGACAACTGGGATAATCATGCTGCAATTGCATGCGATGCTACTTCTATATTGCTGTGCTCTGAAATATATTTTGGAAGGCATAACCGATTGGTCAAAATATACAGCTCGAGATACTTTCAGTTTAGTTCATATCATATATTATTTTAGTTTGTCGCACGGTATTTTTTTTAAAGTAAATTATTAGCTATCAAGGCAAGGATAAGACATCAGGACAAAGAAGAGTTACCCTATGCGTTTTTGGTGATGTTGCAGAACACTCTTGAGAAGCGACAGCTAGGTAACATCTTTATGCTCCTCCCACTCTTTTTTCCAAGAATTTATTCTTTAAACCTATCTCCATGAAGCATAGTTTTTATGTTATCTGGTTCTCACTTCTCAGGTATTATGCGCATATCTTCCTTCTCTGTTCAAAGCCTGGACAAGTGAAAACCCTGATGTTATACAAGTATGAATCTTTATGATCCTTCTACTCTTTTGTCCAAGAATTTATTGTTCAAACATTTCTCCATGAAGCAAAGTTTTTATGTTATCTTGCTCTCACGTTTCAATTTTTTTCTTCAAAATACTGTTTCTAAAAAGAAACATAACTTGCCATTGTTAGGATCGAGAAGCATACAGGATAAACAAAGGAATTGGTATACGTGCACCAAGCATAGAATCTGAAAATAAATTAGTGATGCATATGATTTTGATAAGCAACTATATAATCTGATTTCTCAATAAAGGGTGTAGGCAAAGGTATTAATTTGTAGAGAATGGAGTTGGATACGTCCAGCATTCGTACAAAATGTGAAGAAAAACCAGATATTAAAACTCCATCTAAAATGTAATACATGTGGGTTGTAGCAGTCCGTATATCCATTTAACATATTTAAAATTGCCATTGCAGTGTGGAGTACAATGGCTCCTACGGCTCGGCTTGGCGGCCGGGATCAGGCATCGCTGGACCGGTGGCACCAAAGGTGGGTTGTGGAAGACTGCATCGGGGAGCATCGAGCCATTGACCGAACAAGGTCTTAGAGTCGTTTATGATCCCGTAGGCCTCCAACAACATCAATAATAAGGATAGGAGTTGACTGCTTCATATCGCCTCTGTCTCACCCACGTTTCAGTTTGCAGGTTATTCTCTTTTCTTTCTTTTCTGGGCTCTTCTCTCTTATGTTAAGTAACCAGATTTGATTTGGAATGAACTGCAGGATGTGTTTGAGGGTGGCTTCTGCTTGTTCATGAAGGCAACTAAGAAGGAGGATTTGATTAAATTTCTTGAAGGAAACAAATATTTCATTTTCAGGCAGGTATGAAACTGTGAATGCCTTGTAGTTCATGTTGAGGGTGGCTTCTGCTTGTTCATGAATGCATCCTAAAGCCTTGACAACAGTGTAGGTGTTCTTTGTGTTGTTCATGTTGAGGGCATTGATGATGAGTTGCTAGAGCGTCTTGATTGGCTGGGGAACCTGGCTATTTATGCTTCTCAATTTTCATATATGTATTGGAACTATTTACTAAATTATATGCCGACACAAGTTTAGTATGTTTTTGATAATATATTAGTTACACATCTGATCTATGTCAGTTCGTTGTTGTCCAAGACAAAATGTTTTTATTTGAACACCATACATACTTATCGGCATAACAAAACACAACTAACACATACCCACAATAAGCATTAATCTGTACTTTTGATTTTAAGGTCTGAGTCGATCTAAATTGCTCAGTTGATAGCTCTGTATACTATACTTTTTGTAAAAAATATATGAATTAGGACTCCATCGCTTTGATTTGTCGAAGCAACTTAGTTGTTGTTTCTCGTCATGTGGTTGGGAGCTTTTCTTGAGCCTTTGTTTGCTTTATGACATTGAGCTCTTTGAAAGGAGGCGAGATGTATTTTGAGATCTTCCTCCTGAAAAACATCTTGTTAGGAGAGGCACAAGATTCGAACAGAGTTCTCCTTCCCCTCCCTGGCCGCTCCCTTGAGCGCCGCCGTGGGGGACCCTAGCACGTGACCTCGGCCTCCTCCTTGCTCTTCCTTCCTCATTGGGCCTCTTCCTCCCCATGACGCCTTTGGATGGCGCGGGCCATCTGGCTGGCGGCGATGGGCGCGAGCTCAGGAGCCTGGCCGTGGCGGCGGGCTAGCGACGGGGCGTGGAGTGGCTGGTGCGGGCTAGGCGTTCTCGCTCGCCCGGCAGCGGTAATCTTGGGCGCGGCTCAGATCTGGCGCAGCGGGCGCGCAGTGGCTGGGCCCTCGGTGGCGGGGCTACGGCTCGCTGCAGTGGTGGCTGGCTCGGTGGCCGCCCTGTTGTGGCGCTCTGGTGGTGGCGGGCTGCCGCCCCGCCAATCCGGCGATGGCGGTGCCATGGCTGTGCTCGGCGTGGATGGGGCTGCCATGGCGTGGTGGTGGCTCTTGGCGGTGGTCGGGTTCGTCTCACTGCGGCGGCTGGACTTCTTCGGCGTCGGCCCGTCGGTGAGCGGCCTGTGTCGGCCTTCGACCCGTCTCTCGGTGCCCGGGTGCAATCTTCGTCGGAGGGTTGGCCCGTCCCCAGCTTTGGTCCATCGCTCGTCTCGCGCCCGGGCTGCAGGACCGATCTCTTCTCGGGCCTGGCAGCAGGACCGAGCCCATCTCGCGCACGGCTGCAGGACCGCGCTCGTCTCGCGCCTGGCGACTGGACCGAGCTCGTCTCGCGCACGGTGCAGCAGGACGAGTCGATGGAGGCCAGATGCTTGGGGGTGCTCAATCTCTTTGGTTGGGGTAGCGGCGGTCTCGGGTGAGGTGGTGTTTAGGCCTTGGAGGCCGGGGCGGCGGCCCTGGTGGTGGTTCCGCGGTGCTCATGGGCAGAGCCCGTGGCTCGGTGCTGCCCGGTGACTATGGTCGTGGGGGCGGTGTGGTTACCGGGGTGTGGCGTTCGGTGGCATTGAGTGTTGGCCGGGGTGAAAACCCGTTCTTTCTTCGGACGGACCGGCGGCGGCGAAACTCGCTTCCTTCCTGAAGGCGTCGTCGCAGCTCTCATTGCCCGTCGTGTTGCTCTAGGGGAAACTCTTACCCTCGGGTCGGGCGGTGGCGGCGCTCCGGTGTCGTTTCCTTCCTGAAGGCGCCGCCTTGGAGCTCACGGTTCATCATAGGTGGCTTCATCTCATCGCAGTGGCGTGTTCACGGCGGCGGACCCCGGTGGCTATTGTAGTGCTAGGGGAAGTGTTGCTGCGTTCAGCATCTTTGTATCCTGCCTTGGGTGTGTGCGTGTGTTTTGGTGGCGTGCGTTTGTACCGTGCTGCTGTGGATTGTGCTTTATATATAAAGCGGGGCGAAAGTCTTTTTCGTCAAAACATCTTGTTAGAACATTCCCAGATTAGTTGTTGTGCGTGTGGTGTTCGTGCTACTGGAGGTGTGCGTGTGTGCTAGATGTGGTGTGAGCCTACGCCAATATGAGACCTTGCAACAGCCTTCCTGGCTACAAGACAAAACGATGATGTGAACCTTGTGACAATCCGTGAAAATACTGAACGAGGGTAAAATGTACATGGGTTAATTTTAAGAGCAAACACATGATGAGAAGTAGATGTTATATTCAGTAACATTGAGTTTCTTATGAAATCTGTTATGATCATGTGATATTCATTATGAAGTCAGAGACTTTGTAATGAACTTGTTATTTTGGTTTAACAAAAATATTTGAACTATTTTATGTTATTATATATGTGTTTGTTTGCTTATAGCCCTATAATGGTATTTGTTATTTTCTGTCATGTTGTACTCATGCATAACTTTTCATGCATGCAGTCACGCACTTTCCTGCATATACTTGCATGCAGTCATTTAATTTTCCGGTTTAGCTCCCCTGTCCTTTTTGTTGCATTTTGTGGTTGTCATGTTGTTTTATTGCATTTTGTTTAACTTTACTATATGTGAAAACTGTGGAGTAGCGAACAACCCATTGTACCATATGGCTGTTAATATAAGCAAGTTTCTTTGAGATGTAATGTAGGATATGCAAATAATCAGTTTAGCATGAGTTTTAGTTATGAATATGTCCTTGGCTACTCACAACATCCAATCTGAAGCCATGAATGCATCTGAAATCGGTTGAAGCTATGAGATCTGCATGTACCCCACTTGGTAAATTCGAAAGATAAAGATAATCTTTGTTCCCGCCGTTCTCCTTGAAGCAGGATTTAATCCTGATTGGGGTAATTATGCTATGTATAGGGGTGAGATTGAAACATGGTGCCAAGCTGATGGACAGGTCGGTACTCAGCGTGATTGGATCCTTAAGGATTTAGCTAACGGTGAAGTTATTAGAAGAACTACAAGGTACATACTGCTCAAGTGTGAAGCTTAATATTTTTTCCTGTTGGAGATACTTATCATGCTTGCTCAGAGTTAGAACTACATATGTGTGCTAGGGGAAAATAAAAGAAAAAGGATAACTAATTTTCTTATACCTGTTTTAACTAAACATATTTCTTGCCTTTTTGAACTTCCATCCCCACCTTGTTATCTGCACTTTTTCTTGTCCATGCAAATCAAGCAAATGATGTGATACACTATACTTATGTGCTGCTTGTTGACTTAATAGCGGCCCTAATCATCCATGCTTAATAATGAGTATTGATTTGGGGCTTTATTTGGCTTTCCAACATATGTTTACAGAACTTAAGTTTTATAGTTTATTAGGTAGATCTCTCACTGCGCTCAGCACAGGTAATGAAGTCATATCACTTGGATTTCCAGCAAGTGGGTCATAATGAACCAATTTATGCTCTGCTCTCTTCCATTTGGATGCCCATGATCATACTGATCTGGCCTCTATTGTAGGTTCCACAGAAGCACTGAACTTTTTGATTTTGTAGCCTCCGCGCAGCACGGCCATGGGAGAAACGTCGGTTCGATCCAGGAGGAGCACCAGTGTGGGATCTGTTGTGGCCAGGTATGCCTCTCTTCCTCCCCGTCCTTTCGATCCACTGCCTCTTGACGATGACGATGAAGACTAGCCCGGGATCTGAGACAGTGGATGCACCGAGTTCGAGGTGGAGATCAGACACTCCATCACGATCACTGTTTTTTGTTTCTTTTTGAGGAGATGATTTTAGTACTCTTTATCAATGTGATGTTAGAACCAAGATGCATGTGCCGCTCGTTCCATCAAGTGTGTAATGAACTTTCAACTTTGTTCCTATTCCCGATGATCTGAAGTCCGTGGTTTATCTTGGCTCCCTGCTGTTTAATATGCATATGGTGCAATAACACTACATAGTATAAGAAGGAAAGTGAAAGAGGCGCTGAAATCCCTGGTTTATCCTTGCTCCCTACTGCTTAATATGCATATGATGCAATAACACTACATAGTATAAGAAGGAAAGTGGAAGGGGCGCCTCCCACCTGACACCGCCCTAACTTCCTCTCAGGCGGCGCCACCGGGTGGCGCCCCAACCGCTAGTAAAATACCAAGCACTTGCTCACGTCCTGTTGAGCACTGGAGCAAGCCTCCATTTGGCTGGGTAAAACTAAACGTGGATGGTGCATGGAAGGAACAGGAGGGAACATGAGGTGCTGGGATGATACTTCGTGATCATACAGGTGCCGTCATTTTTGCTTCTTGCCGGTTCATCCCACGCTGTACAAATGCCCTCGAGGCAGAGATGGCGGCACTCATGGAGGGAGTGAATCTGGCTATGGAGCGGAGCCCGGACAGGTTGATAGTGGAGACGGACTGCTCGACGGCGGCTCACATGGTCAGGGACACCGAAACCAACAGGGCTCCAGTGGCGGCCATGGTTGGCGACATTAAGCAGATCCTAGCTGTCCGGCCACATGAAATCGCGGTGATTAAACAAGAGCAGAATAAAGCTAGCCACGCTCTCGCACAAATGGGCCGTTTACTGCCCAAAACTGCTGTTTGGCTTCATTGAGCCCATGATGAGGTTGACATGTTATGTCAACAGGATTGTAATGACTCTGGTTAAGTAATGAAAGTTTTGTTATGCACAAAAAAAAGTATAGTATACAGTTCAGTACATGCTTTGACCCCATTAAAAGATGCGGACTGACCCCATTAGATTTAAAATCGCTCAATGCAAGCCCAAGAGCCCACAAGGGAATTGCCACCGTAAAAGCCTCTTTCTGGCTTCCTGTTCGTTTTTCTGCATCGAGGCTTCCTGATCATTGTTTCGATCCTTCATTCTAATATATTCTCATGTATGTATACACGGCAGTCGCATGACCTTTCACCCCTGTTGTTTGCTTCCTCGACTCTGCGATCTACTCTCTCCTATAAAATCCTATTCACCATCAATTCTCCACCACTCGACACACCAGCGACGAGACGACACCTTGACGCCGCAAGCCGACTATTATAGTTCCAATTCAAGGTATTGAGATTGCGTCATCACATCTCCTTTCTGTTGCAAATGACCTAGTCGGTCATGTAATTTGATTGATCTAGTTTGTCGAATCGAGTTTTTTAAAAGGAAGTCAATCACCCGATCCAAATAATGGCAAGTACTTTAAGGCAGCCCGTTAGACGTAGGCAAAGTGTATCAAATACCGCTGATGCAAGCGGTCTTTAAAGACAAGAATTAAATTAGATGTGTTGCCTTTTCATTCGGCTAAGCAGAGGAGAATTTCAGAGCATGATGACATTAGGCAAAGATATTTAATCAGGAGACCATACAGACTTCAAGGCTATTGGTGATGTTTCATGAAAATTTAATCCAAAACGTTTTGATCAATAAGCACATTAATTTTTCTTTGGTCTATCACCTTCTAAAGCTATTACCAGCTGCCATAACATCAATGAAGATATGTTTCTCTTTCAGTTATGAATGTTGTCAAGAAAAGGTTACGTACCAAATTCGGTTCATGAGTGATTCTTTAAATTGCTATATGGAAAACACAACATTGTCTAGCATTAGTAAATATTTTGTTTGATCTTTTTAGATGATGAAAAAACAAACTGAGGCACTGTCATTTGATTCAATGTTTTCAGGAATACAAGAATCCCTCTTACTATCTGGAATAAAAGAATTAGTAGATCTGTTCCGCCTAAAATGAGAATGGACGCTAGGGTCCCGCCGCTAAGGCCTGAATTTATGAAGTTATTTTACTACACTCTATTTATAATATGTAAAAAGGAGGTTTCATGATTTCATTCAACAAGTATGTAGAACACGCTTCAGGTTGTTTTACTGTAACACACTATGTGATAAGTGATATTATAATTCTATTTGGTATGTTAGCTTTGAGTTTTATACTCTTGTTAGAAGAGTGTAAAACTAGGCTTTACACGTAATCAACTTGCATCAAATTCTTACAAGTCAGTGAGTGAACCTAACGGCTAAATTTTCTGGCTCCGCCCCTGACGGTGGTTTGGAGGACGTTTAGCACTTGATCCTATTTATAGGGAGGAAGGCTGACCTAGTTTGAGTTACTTGGTGTAGACTTGTAGAGGTTGACGATGCTTCGTTAGCATGGCCGAGGTTTCTCCAACTCGTAGAGGTTGACGCCGCGGAATCAAGCAAAGCACGCACGCATGCATGCACGTGCAGCTCGGTCTCAAGATCTGCGCTAGCTTGCTCGGGCTTCGGACATTGCTGTACAGGTGGCAACTGAATTTATGGCTAGATTCCAGTGGTTCCCACCTCGCCGTGCAGTTGCCACTTGGATCGGGCGTACGCTATCTATTTTTAATTTCATCGGCCTGACTCCACCCTGACAATGTCAACCAGCCGCACTGGCAATTCGTATAATTTCTCCTGCAAGTTCAGTTCTATTTCGTAGTAAAACTTGGGTGTTTGCCTCTTTGTCCTGGGACAAATCAACGTGTGGCTGGATGGTTAGGAAGATAATGATATTTCAGCCCACTAGGGTTCACCTCATTTGACAGTGGTGCTCGTTTTTTCTGAATTTATTTCAGACTTTCCTGCTATGTTTGTTTAGTGGAGGGAGATGTTCCCGTTGACTACGAGGCGGATATTATAATTTCGTCGATTTTAAAATGTTGTTCCGGCTCAGTATCTTGGAGGTGCTCGCAGAGATAGGGTATGCATGCATTCATAGTATGAGTGTATGCTCGTGTTTGTGAGCATCTGCGATTGTACGTGTTAGAAAACATCTTTATCATGAGAGGACATAGCTAGACTAGAGCACTATTTGAGCTGCTCTCCTACATCTGCCTTGTAATACAAGTTTGACTATGCGCTACCTTTCTTAAAACAGGGTAAAAGCCCCGAAGAACCTAGAATTGCGCTATAAATTAAACAAAGAGACATTCAACTCACATCAGTACCCGACTTGAAAGTAAAACTACAACATGGTGTGAAATTTTATAAGAACCCTAGATGTAATACTTAGATTGAATTCGGTCCTCCTCACACAACTAAGCTCCAGCTGCAATCTAACGTCACCATTGCCAGGGACTATATACCACTTGGGGCAACGACGTCTCCGCTGCTCCACTATCAGCTCTTGCCAGAAATGGTTGTAGCGGATGAGAACTACAGCTCAAGCGCCTCCTTTTTGACCTACAACTCAGGAGGAACAAATGGAACTCGCACCGAACTTGGTGGCAACCACCCAATGCCATCGCTTGCAGCAGCAGCTATTTGGCTAGAAGAATCAGTAGTGCGGTGGGGAAGATTGAAGCGCTTCCGAACAACAAACACCGCCAATGATAAGCACCATGATCGACCAATGCCAGATCTCACATATCCCACCTCCACCACCTCACTTGTGACGTCCCCGATTCAATCGTACACTAAACATGCACGCAAATGTGTACGATCAAGATCAAGGACTCACGGGAAGATATCACAACACAACTCTAAAACATAAATAAGTCATACAAGCATCATAATACAAGCCAGGGGCCTCGAGGGCTCGAATACAAGTGCTCGATCATACACGAGTCAGCGGAAGCAACAATATCTGAGTACAGACATAAGTTAAATAAGTTTGCCTTAAGAAGGCTAGCAAAAACTGGATACAGATCGAAAAAGGCGCAGGCCTCCTGCCTAGGATCCTCCTAACTACTCCTGGTGGTCGCCGCCGGCTGCTGCGTAGTAGTAGGCACCTCCGGTGTAGTAGTCGTCATCGACGGTGGCGTCTGGCTCCTGGGCTCCATCGTCTGGTTGCAGCAATCGAGTAGAGATAGGGGGAAAAGGGGGAAACAATGCAACCGTGAGTACTCATCCAAAGTACTCACAAGCAAGGAGCTACACTACATATGCATGGATATATGTGTAAAAGGCCATATCAGTGGACTGAACTGCAGAATGCCAGAATAAGAGGGGGATAGCTAGTCTTATCGAAGACTACGCTTCTGGTCTCCTTCGTCTTGCAACAGGTAGGAGAGGGTAGGTTGAAGTCCTCCAAGTAACATCACGTGGCAATAATCCTACCCGGCGATCCCCTCCTCATTGCCCTGAGAGAGAGCGACCACCGGTTGTATCTGGCACTTGGAAGGGTGTGTTTTATTAAGCATCCAGTTCTAGTTGTCATAAGGTCAAGGCACAACTTCAAGTCGTCCTGTTACCGAAGATCACGGCTACTCGAATAGATTAACTTCCCTGCAGGGGTGCACCAACTTACCCAACACGCTTGATCCCATTTGGCCGGACACACTTTCCTGCGTCATGCCCGGCCGCGGAAGATCAACACGTCGCAGCCCCACCTAGGCTCAACAGAGAGGCCAGCACGCCGGTCTAAACCTAAGCGCGCAGGGGTCTGGGCCCATCGCCCTGAGCACACATGCACGTTGCGTACGCGGCCGGAAGCAGACCTAGCCTAGTGGCGTTCCAGTCCAATCCGGCGCACGCCGCTCAGTCGCTGACGTCACGAAGTGCTTCGGCTGATACCACGACGCCGGGATACCCATAACTACTCCCACGTAGATGGTTAGTGCGTATAGGCTTGTTGCCGACTCAGATCAAATACCACGATCTCGTTAAGCGTGTTAAGTATCCGCGAACGCCGAACAGGGCCAGGCCCACCTCTCACCCAGGTAGTCTCAACCTGCCCTGTCGCTCCGCCACAAAGTAACAGTGGGGGCCGTCGGGAACCCAGGCCCACCTCTACCGGGATGGAGCCACCAGTCCTTTCAGCCCCCATCTCCGAACAGTATCACAGGTAATGTAACAGTGTAAAGTATATAGTATATGCCCGTGATCACCTCCCGAAGTGATCACACCCGAAGAGTATAGCATGGCGGACGGACAAGAGTGTAGGGCCACCGATGGAACACTAGCATCCTATACTAAGCGGTAGGATAGCGGTAAAGGTAACAATGAGTAGCAAGGACAGGCTATGCAGAATATAGGATTAAGCGAAAGCGGTAACATGCTACACTACTCTAATGCAAGCAGTATAGAGAAGAGTAGGCGATATCTGTTGATCAAATGGGGGCTTGCCTGGTTGCTCACGGCAAGAGAGAGAATTAAATCAACACCGTAGTCGAACCGGGCAAAGCAGCAGCGTCGGTCTCGGTGTCTAGCGGAAGAAGAGGGGAAGAAACAATGAATATTTAAGCAAACAGATGCATGACGATGCATGACAAAGCAAAGCGTGATGCTAGGCGTACCCTAACGCGGTATGTGATGATACCGGTGAAGGGAAACATCCGGAAAGTATCCCGGGGTTCCGCGCGAGCGGAGAGCGGGGGGAAAGTTGCGAGTTCGATAGGTTAGGGATGTGTGGCGGACGAGCGGGCTGCGTATCCGGATTAGTCTCGCTCGTTCGAGCAACTTTCATGTACAAAACATTTTCATCCGAAGTTACGGTTTATTTTATATTAATTTTCAAAGTTTATACATTTCCTAAAATTTTAATTCGAATTAAAAGCAGAAAATACTGTTGTCACCTAGTGCTACTCTAGCCATAGTGTATGACGGTGGGGCCAGTGGGTTGGGTTGACCCAGTCAAAGGTTGATTGGTCAACATATGAATAGTGTTGGGGGCCACATGTCATTGACACTAATTGTATGTAGGGATTTATTTAGACGGTTAATTAAATGGGACCCTTATCTCATCTGTACATAGACTAAGATTTTCCACTAATTGATCCCTTAATCTAATCTACCTCTAATCTAAATAGGCCGGCCACCGTGGGCAGTAGCAAGTCAATGCATGGCTAGGCACACGCAGCTTTCAAAAAGAAAAGCAAGGACCACTACGGGAGGACGAACCACGGACCGGAGGTAGTAGAACGTGATCCGCACCGGTCAATACGCTTGGAGTGGATGCTCAGATAGGGCGGGAGGAGGGGCACTACGCAGGCGAGGCACGCCTGCTGGAGAGCAAGGAGGAGGAGCGAGGACAGGGGGAGGGCAGATGACTTTAAGCGGGGGAGGCGCAGCGGAGCGGGGGGATGAGGCTGTTGCGGGGGAGCAATGTTAGGGGGTGCGATGGGCCAAGGTGCCGGATGGCCCCTGCTCCATACTGATTTATCTTTTGTATCGTGCCAAAATTTTTTTTACTATAATTTCATTTTTTTAAAACGTTGTATTTTATAATATTTTTTTAAATTAAAAATGTTTCTTGTTATTGACATAATTGGAAATATTTTTATGATTTTATAAATGCAAGTTTTTACGTTTAATAAAATTTTATATTTTAAATTTGTATTTAATGTTTAATACATCACATTTTCGTGAATAATTCTTTATTAAATGATATCTAAACATCAATTTAAATATGGAGGATTGAGTCGTCTATACGGCTCCTTCTAGATCAAATTTCCATTTAGTGGATTGTAATCGCGCTTTTCTTGCTCCTGATCGGAAAGGCATTGAGCTCATCCTTGCACATGAGAAGTGGCGTACTCATCGATTAAGAAAAGGCAGAGAAGGAGCAAGATCGGGCGCAACTGAGGAAGGGAAGTCACGAATAAGATTCGAACATAAGGGGCTCAATACGAGGCACGCGACTTGGGGAGGGTACAGGATAGTTTGTCGTGCTGTATGCCCACCAGTGGGAAAATGGGAAGGGGTTAGAAGTCGATCGGAACTGTTATGGGCACATGTTAAAAGGAGGGCAAGACTTCATAAGAGGCATGCAGTCCGCCCTTCGGAACATCAATAAGGGCAACATTTAACGGGACAAAGAATTCCTTTTGTCGAAGTTAACAAACTAAAGAATTATACAGTAAAAGGGAGAATGTAACAATATAGAATAACAACGGAGATATACGAAAATAAAAGGAGGAAGAAATTTCAGGGTTACCTCAGAGGGATGATAATGAAATAGAGTAAACGTTGAGAAGGGAAAAGACTCTAAACTGTGGTTTAAAATGCTGGCAAGTCTGAGAATAGAATAATTCTGAGAGGTCAGGTAAAGACTAAAGGCCTCGATTAAGCTCATTCTCATAAGACAGTATGGAAAAGTCAACAATCTGCAATTGGACATTCGTACTAAATCAGTGAATGAAATTACAATACGAGATCGATGATTGGTGATCCTAACAGAGCAAAAAAGAAGGACAAGGATAACTCGGAATATAAGATTTCCAAGGTCACATTACAAGAAGATAAATGGGATAAGAATTTAGATAGGAATCACAATTATGTGAAAGAGAAAATGTTGCGATAATTTAATGTGATGAAACAATAAAATATCACTTAATTAAATAGGCTAGTCGATCAAGAGATGGTTCGTATGGTTAGAATAACACACCAAAAAATAGGTGAAAGATATCCAAGAATGTTAGTGATCCCAAACACCGACAAAAAGATGGTAAGTAGAAGACACATACAAGAATAAGGACCAACACAACATGTGAGACAATAAGGAGAAACAAATATCAAGAAGGTATCCAAACGTGTGGAAGGCATAAGTGGATGATACACACCTGCAGAGATTTCTAGATGTATATCGGGACTCATAGGTGATGAGAAGATTGCAGATTCAAATGAATCAACTTTTAAGTAAAGATGAGAAGGAGTGTAATGCATGTCCAAATACAGTGTGTAGTAAGAGAAAACAGGTAGATGCGATGGGTCAAATACTTAGAGCTTAGAAATGAATAGTCACGGTGGATGGTGGGTAAAACTCACTAAAATTGATGTGACGAGACTGTATATGTTCGTTAAACTCAGACCGGAATATCGGAGGAGTTGAGATGTAAAGAGTTACTGAAAATGATCGGAATATGAAAAAGATGGACCATTTAGAGAAATTAATTAAAAGTCAAAACTATGTCACAGAAAAAACAACGATATTCAAGATAATTTTCGTCAAAGTATGAACTTCTGAATACAGAATGACCCATAAACTTTCACACAAAGGTAGTAACGCATTTGAATTCAAAATATACCAAACTGGCATTTAAGGAGGTATTACCAGGCATTTAAACCACAATTGATATAACTCAATCAAGGACTGGTAAAGATAATAAGGATAATGAGGAAGAAATATGAGAGTCAAATCAAAAAGCATGAAAGAATTATGTTTCCATAAGGGAGAAAATAATGAAAATGATAATAAGTACAGTAAGCAATTGAAACCAAGTGAAGCCGCGAAATATAAGTCAATGTAGCATCACAGTTGATCAAGACAGTCATCAAGAGGAGCAAAGAATTTAGGAAACGGGTGATATGGAATAAGATCGTAACATCAGTTGATTATGACAGGAAGCGATAAGAAATATGGGATATGCAGAACAAACGTAACTCAAGTTCAATGAAGGGGAGATAACAAGCGGGATATAGATCAAGACCAGGAGTAAGGGATGAACGATGAAGTTCTGTTAACAACGAGATTAGTACCGCAAGTATCATAAGGGTCGGGGAGATCAAACCAGACCAGTTTTAAACGAATAGTCGAGCGAGTCAAATAAAAGTCCTAAAATGGAATGCCGAGAACATTTAAAAGGAATGTCGTACGAAGTGGAAATCTATCCAGTCAATGGCGAACAACGTAAATTGATACGATCACAAGGATGGGATTCCACAATTCAATAACAACGCCATACAACGGCCTAGCCGAAAGTGTCGATCAAGCAGCGAAGCAACAAATCTAATAACATAGTTAAACAAGTGCCTGAGCTACAAGGTCAATAGAGAGCCACAATTCAATAAATGTAAGTGCCTAGGGAGCACCCGGATAGTAGGGCTCCCGGGCTCCCATCGTCGCACGGAGTAGAGGACTCACGTAGTACCATCAGTCCGGCTCACCTTGCAGATAGTAAAGAAGGGAGAAATGATAGAGTCACTATCGAAGAAACACGTATGAAGTAGAGAGAAGCCTAGGAAACTACAAACTCGCTCCCCCTTTGCAGGAGGAAGGTGTGGCTTGAAGTTATAACCGTCATCTACACCCTTCAAGGACAACCGGATCCGCATTGAGTTTTCAGCATCAAAGTACATGCGCCTTGTCAGCGCAGATAACCGCAGCACCACTACAGCCCCTTACAACCGGTCAGCCCCAGACACAGCCGCGCCTGGCAACAGAAGCCAGCGTTCACAACCGGCGCCGCTCGGCACAATGCCGTATACCCGGGAACTACTTCCCAAGTTAGCAGCGGCCGCCGGTCACCAACCTACGTAACCCACGGAGAGGCAGGCTTCCGATCAACACGTTAAAGTGCCGATCACCTCCCAAGTGATCACACCCCAAAGAGTATAGCATGGCAGACGGACAAGAGTGTAGGGCCCTTGATGGAACACTAGCATCCTATACTAAGCAAGAGGATAAAGGTAAAGGTAACAACAGAGTAGCAAGGACAGAGCTATGCAGCAGTATAGGATTAATCAGCAAGAATATGCTACACTACTCTAATGCAAGCAGTATAGAGAAGAGTAGGCGATATCTGTTGATCAAATGGGGGCTTGCCTGGTTGCTCGCAAGAGAGAGGTTAAATCAACACCGTAGTCGAACCGGGCAGCAGCGTGCGCGCGGTCTCGGTGTCAGCGGAAGAAGAGGGGAAGAAACAATGAATATTTACAAACAGATGCATGACGATGCATGACAAAGCAAAGCGTGATGCTAGGCGTACTTAACGCGGTATGTGATGATACCGTGAAGGGGAAACATCCGGAAAGTATCCCGGGGTTCCGTTTTGGGCGAGGAGCGGAGGGGAAAGTTGCGAGTTCGATAGGTTAGGGATGTGTGGCGGACGAACGGGCTGCGATCCGGATTAGTCTCGTCGTTCGAGCAACTTTCATGTACAAAACATTTTCATCCGAGTTACGGTTTATTTTATATTAATTTTCAAAGTTTATACATTTCCTAAAATTTTAATTCGAATTAAAAGCAGAAAATACTGTTGTCACCTAGTGCTACTCTAGCCATAGTGTATGACGGTGGGGCTAGTGGGTTAGGTTGACCCAGTCAAAGGTTGATTGGTCAACATATGAATAGTGTTAGAGGCCACATGTCATTGACACTAATTGTATGTAGGGATTTATTTAGACGGTTAATTAAATGGGACCCTTATCTCATCTGTACATAGACTAAGATTTTCCACTAATTGATCCCTTAATCTAATCTACCTCTAATCTAAATAGGCGGCCACCGTGGGCAGTAGCAAGTCAATGCATGGCTAGGCACACGCAGCTTTCAAAAAGAAAAGCAAGGACCACTACGGGAGGACGAACCACGGACCGGAGGTAGTAGAACGTGATCCGCACCGTCAATACGCACCGGAGTGGATGCTCAGATATCTGATAGTAGAAAGAAGCGGCAGCGGCAACAGAGTGGCAAAAGCAGGCACGCTGACCTCGCTGCAGGCGCAAGCGCATGCCAAGGCCCGGTCGGCGGCTGTCTAGGTCTACGAGCGCCTTGCGCCAAGGCATGGCGGGCGCAAGGGGCCACAGGCGAGCGGCGGTGGCGGGCGATATGGCAAAGGACGATGGCAGCAAGAAGGTAGCGAGAGCAGCGTGAGAGCAGAGAAGCTGCGAGAGAGTAGTGGCAGCAAGCACGCACGCATAAAGTCGCTGGAGCTCGGACGAGCTCGGGACGGCGCTACTGGCAACGAATCGAGGGGAAAGCAGGGGAATGGGAAGGAGCTCACGGTGAGCTCAGGTGTGCATAGCGGGATCGGGGAGGCTCGAGGCGACGAAGTTCCGGCAATGGCGTCGGCGGTGCAGAGAAGGGGAACGACTTGATCCGATCAAAGCAGAGGCACTGCTCGCGTTCTTCAGCGAGAGGAAGCAGCGGAGGCGGGAGGAGCTTCGGCGCAGTCCTAGGCGCACGGGAGGGCGGTGGCCATGGGATCGGCAGCCACCATGGCGATGCGCGTTGGGCACGCCGAGAAGGGACGAGGAGGCGAGGAGGGGCGAATGGAGGCTAGGGTTTGCGGGGGTCAACGACAATGACTTTATAGGCGGGGTAGGGGCGGATGGCTGCACACGCACGGCCATCGCCGGGCGGATGGCCGCCACAGGCGCCCGCCTCTATGCGAGAGGTGGGAGGCAAGTGGGGTTAGCTGGGCTGCTTTGCTAGATGGGCCAAGGTGCCCAGCAGATTAGGTTCCTTTTCTTTACTAGTAACTTTCCATTTACCTTTTGATTATTTATTTAGCTACTGTTTTGTACTCTCGTTTTGCATCAAAATACTTTTCTTTAAATTTAAAAACTTGCCATATAATTTCTATGGATTATTTTGCACCACCGAAAAAACGCTTGGGTTCAAAATAATTTATTAAGTTTGAGTTTATATTTAAATGACATAAAAGGTGTTGTTGGTCCCTTTGTTTTAATATTGAAGGGCAATTTTATATTTTGGAAAATATTAGTTATTTCATGAAAATTGTTAGTGAATATTTGCCACCCAATCGCACATTTTTTCTTTTACCGCTTGAAGAAATAATAATTTTACTTTATTTTAAATTTGTATTTGAATCGGGTTTGAATCAACACGAGATTATCAACACTAATCATGGTGACGTGGCATCATTAGCAAGAGGTTTACCGTAGCTTAAATATCCCGGCATCACAATTCTCCACTGATTACAAGAAATCTCGCCCCGAGATTTAAGAGGTAGTGGAAGGGGAAGGTTTGTAACGAATCTAGCAGTGTCTTCTCATTCGGCTTGCTCTTCTTGAAGAGGCCGGTCCAATACATTGATGTCTTCATTTAAGCTGCTTTAGGTCATCATGATGAAGTCGGCGCCTTTTCTTCTGAGAACTCCATCGTACTTACGAAAGAATAAAAGGTGGGCACTCTGGGAGAACGGACGTCGGCAAGGTTGACTATCGGGTCGACAACATCGAGGAAGGTGGCGGAAAGTAACTCTTTAATCGAATCTTAAGAAAATATCGAGAGCAAAGTAAGGAGGTAACACCGAAGTTTGGAAGGGCAGGCAATCGCTCGATGCCCGTTATAGGGCGTGAAAGGGTCAAAACAACGGGAATAAGTATTGTGTCCGATACCAGACCTGAAGGTGGCTCATGAATTACCCAGAGGCCACGCGCGAGGAACAACCTTGGGAACAGGGGGTGTACATGAGAGTCAGGTTTCGATCCTGTGGAACTGTGGGTTATGGGCCCACCATGTGGGTTAAAAGTAGGAAGGGCAACGACGTCTTGCATGATAATGTAAGCAAGGCATGTCAGAGGATAGCCTGTCAGTTATGTCGGCAACAACATCAGTACCAAGGGCGAGGGACGAAGAGAACCATTTTCCTACTCAAGGCAACGAGGCGGACCAATAGGCAAAGTTCTCGCCCATCGGTGGTTACCGGAATGTCATCAACAATAGTAACAGGTCTTACTAACAGAATTGTACACCGAGGTGTTTACATAAGCAGGAGAATATTTCGCTTAGATCATATAGATCACAAGAAAGGTTAAACCAAACCATGGAAAGGAAAATGTGATTATCAGATTAAAGAACAATGGGGAGGAAAATGTATACACACATATTTCAGGGGTATATCCTTCCCAAGGACAAGCGGGGCATGATATCCATGACAGGATAGAAAGTAGAGAACCGTTGAGGTAAAGGGAGAGGAATTTCATGACGTTACCCATACAACGGTGTTTGGATAATTGATAATGAGAATTTAGCATTGTGCTTCAAATGTTCTTGTTGATGAATGGAGTACAACAGACATGCTTCGAGATAGCATTGCATGGTCTTCAAGCAAAGTTCAGACTTTGAAACAAAAGGGTCCATCAGAAGAACTTATAGAATAAGTCTTACAAATTCCTCATGGAAGACAGGATAGCCTGGCTGAAAAGGAAACTATACAATAGGGCCTCGCCAGTGTGCTAGGGCACGGCATCACCTTACCGGGTCACATAAAGATCATTGTTATAATTTTGGAAATATGTTCCAACCATCATATCGGCCGAGATTCAGATCTGATTGGTGTCGATACCTCAAACTCACGACGCCGAGGAGAAAAAGGTGCGACACAAATTAACGAGATAACATCAAGATTCTCGGAAATGAACTATGGAATGATTTCCGCTAACAAGAGTTCATCATTAACCCAAGGAGAGGATAGGAGGTGGCTGATGAACTCAGCACAATTCATCAAGATTTCCAAGGATGGATTTCCACAATTATGTGACCAAGAAGATAACATTTGTCGATCAAAATGATATATTGATGTATGCTCGAGAAAAACATACACAATTAATCACTGGTTGAAAGGTGCACCGAAATATGGGCTTAGGTAGCAGGATCAATGTTAGAATGGTGATTCGATAACCAATGGTCTAAGAATGAAATGCCGACCATTAACTTCAAAGCAATAGGGCTGCTAGAAGTACAGTAATCCAAGCAGCATGGTTCACGGTTGGTATCCCGTTAGAATCAACACGGGACCAAGAAAGAATGGTGAGGGTGAGAAGTATCACAATACCAAGAATTGCTTAAGAGGTGGAGCAGTCCTCACAACATCCTTGACATAAAAGATGGTAACACTCCAAGGTAAGGAAGAACAAATGCTGGATAACAAGGAACTCAAAGGTATAACACAAAACACGAACAAGTTTGTGTTGGAGGGAAGGCAATAAGTGGCCGATGATAACACAACTCATCAAGGGCAAGGATGGTATTTCTCTTCATGAACTGCTGATATCCTGGAAGAGCTCATAAGGTTGATGATGATCACGACACCTTTGTCGAGAGATTTCATGAAGATGTAATCAATCAGCGACGACATCAAGTCAAAGGAATGATGAAGCAAGAGGTTATTGGAACCACAGTTACGACACAAACTCGAACTCAAGCTTGTTGTTTAAGGTGAAAGGGTATGACGAGGAAAATCGACGTAAGCTTAGCTATCGTCGCAAATTGGTGCTCCGAGAATAAGGACCAGGTAGCACAGTTAGAATCATCACGACAATGATATAGTCAAACAGGCTAGGAATGGCGTGATCGGGTACAAACTCATACTTATAGAAGCTATCAAGAGTTGTTGAACCGTAGTGCGGACTCGGTTCAGTTTATTGGTGTCTTTGAGTGTTTAAAACTCGAGCCCGTGAAAATTGGAATCGGTGGGAGCGTAGCACTTGATGAAGAACTCATAAGAAGTTACGTAGTTCCATGATAATCTCGAGATACCGTGGGTAATACTAATTTACGCATCAAAGTAGAGGTTGGACCGGTATTGCTTTGTAGAAGACAAGTGCTTAAACTTGTCCGAGAAATGGGATCAAAGAAGAAAACTATGGTCGAATACCACGATTGCAAAAGACCAAATCCCAGATATAAGATGAAATTATATCAAGGGGATAATTATTGTTACAAGAAGCTTCCATGACAAGATCTACATCGGGTCCATGGGCATGAACACAAAGTTCAAGGTCGACTCCCACTTCTCCAATGCATGACCATTCATTCACTGCTCTACTAAAAATGGTTTGAGTGTGAAAACGTACTTTCTGAATTATCAGAGGAATATGACCCGCAAAAACTTTCGGGTTCACACAACTTAAGGAAGGTATATGTTCAACCCATCGGGGCATCTTAGAAACATATACCACAATCTTTAGGAGTAATTAACTCAAACTCGAAGGCAGAGCATGGTTGAGAAAGCAGAGGATACAATTTACCAAAGGCATTATGTATCCGAGGAAAGGCTCACAAGGTTATTGAATATGAAGGCGTTGTCGATAAAATCCAACAAAGGATCCGTGGTCCATAAGGGATATGATGTGAGTATCGGTACTCAATAAGAGGAAGAAATAATGCAAACGCATCGGATTACAGAACATCAGAGTAATTCAAAGCTTAATGCAAAGAAATTTTATGATTTCCAAATCAAGGGATCGAAGCAATCGCTCGATCGAAAATGAATAAGTTCAATAGACTTAGAAGCACAATCGATCAAGGCATTGATTGGTCAAGAACCAGCTCATGTTCAAAGACGCCTGAGCGGAAAGATAATTTATAAGGATCAACTGGTGATTGCGCATTCACACACATGTTGAATCAACAGGATCGAGAATGTCAATCACAAGGATTTAATGGTTATGACAAATGGAATTGTCCGCATCGCAAGCGGACAAGTATTTGCAGAGCAATAGTTGGCGAGGATTACCGGAAGATCGGGTAACATCTTAATGTCTCTTGTGCATCATATGAACAACGGGGAAGAACGGATACTCGGAAGTGCGAGGAATTATCCGTAGGGGTATTCATGAGGCAAGAACCGCAAGGCAGTAAGCTCAAAGGAGTATCGAACCAACGATGAATTTTTCGGGTATCTTGTAATAACAAGACCAATCGAGGGATGAATGTAAGAATAACAACCGCAAGTAGTTATCCATAAGGGTTGACGGTGGAAGGGAATTGCAAACGCGATGAACACTTGTGACGTCCCGATTCAATCGTACACTAAACATGCACGCAAATGTGTACGATCAAGATCAAGGACTCACGGGAAGATATCACAACACAACTCTAAAACATAAATAAGTCATACAAGCATCATAATACAAGCCAGGGGCCTCGAGGGCTCGAATACAAGTGCTCGATCATACACGAGTCAGCGGAAGCAACAATATCTGAGTACAGACATAAGTTAAATAAGTTTGCCTTAAGAAGGCTAGCAAAAACTGGATACAGATCGAAAAAGGCGCAGGCCTCCTGCCTAGGATCCTCCTAACTACTCCTGGTCGTCGTCAGCGGGCTGCACGTAGTAGTAGGCACCTCCGGTGTAGTAGTCGTCATCGACGGTGGCGTCTGGCTCCTGGGCTCCATCGTCTGGTTGCAGCAATCGAGTAGAGATAGGGGGAAAAGGGGGAAACAATGCAACCGTGAGTACTCATCCAAAGTACTCGCAAGCAAGGAGCTACACTACATATGCATGGATATATGTGTAAAGGGCCATATCAGTGGACTGAACTGCAGAATGCCAGAATAAGAGGGGGATAGCTAGTCTTATCGAAGACTACGCTTCGGTCTCCTTCGTCTTACAAATGTAGGAGAGGGTAGGTTGAAGTCCTCCAAGTAACATCACGTGGCAATAATCCTACCCGCGATCCCTCCTCATTGCCACGAGAGAGAGCGACCACCGGTTGTATCGGCACTTGGAAGGGTGTGTTTTATTAAGCATCCAGTTCTAGTTGTCATAAGGTCAAGGCACAACTTCAAGTCGTCCTGTTACCGAAGATCACGGCTACTCGAATAGATTAACTTCCCTGCAGGGTGCACCAACTTACCCAACACGCTTGATCCCATTTGGCGGACACACTTTCTGCGTCATGCCCGCCGCGGAAGATCAACACGTCGCAGCCCCACCTAGGCTCAACAGAGAGGCCAAGACGCGCGGTCTAAACCTAAGCGCAGAAGTGCAGGCCCATCGCCACGAGCACACATGCACGTTCGCGTCTGTGGCCGAAGCAGACCTAGCCTAGTGGCGTTCGGTCCAATCCGGCGCACGCCGCTCGATCGCCGGCGTCACGAAGTGCCGGTGATACCACGACGCGGGATACCCATAACTACTCCCCGTAGATGGTTAGTGCGTATAGGCTTGTTGCCGACTCGGATCAAATACCACGATCTCGTTAAGCGTGTTAAGTATCCGCGAACGCCGAACAGGCCAGCCCACCTCTCACCAGGTAGTCTCAACCTGCCTGTCGCTCCGCCACAAAGTAACGATGGGGGCGTGGGAACCCAGGCCCACCTCTACGGGATGGAGCCACCGGTCCTTTCAGCCCCATCTCCGAACAGTATCACGAGGTAATGTAACGATGTAAAGTATATAGTATATGCCCGTGATCACCTCCCAAGTGATCACACCCGAGAGTATAGCATGGCGAGCGGACAAGAGTGTAGGGCCAGCGATGGAACACTAGCATCCTATACTAAGCAAGAGGATAGCGGTAAAGGTAACAACGGAGTAGCAAGGACAGGCTATGCAGGTATAGGATTAAGCGAAAGCGGTAACATGCTACACTACTCTAATGCAAGCAGTATAGAGAAGAGTAGGCGATATCATTGATCAAATGGGGGCTTGCCTGGTTGCTCACGGCAAGAGAGAGGGTAAATCAACACCGTAGTCGAACTGGGCAGCAGCAGCGTCGGTCTCGGTGTCTAGCGGAAGAAGAGGGGGAAGAAACAATGAATATTTAAGCAAACAGATGCATGACGATGCATGACAAAGCAAAGCGTGATGCTAGGCGTACCCTAACGCGGTATGTGATGATACCGGTGAAGGGGGGGAAACATCCGGGAAAGTATCCCCGGGGTTCCGCGTTTTCGGGCAGAGGAGCCGGAGGGGGAAAGTTGCGAGTTCGATAGGTTAGGGATGTGTGGCGGACGAACGGGCTGCGTATCCGGATTAGTCTCGTCGTTCTGAGCAACTTTCATGTACAAAACATTTTCATCCGAGTTACGGTTTATTTTATATTAATTTTCAAAGTTTATACATTTCCTAAAATTTTAATTCGAATTAAAAGCAGAAAATACTGTTGTCACCTAGTGCTACTCTAGCCATAGTGTATGACGGTGGGGCCAGTGGGTTGGGTTGACCCAGTCAAAGGTTGATTGGTCAACATATGAATAGTGTTGGGGGCCACATGTCATTGACACTAATTGTATGTAGGGATTTATTTAGACGGTTAATTAAATGGGACCCTTATCTCATCTGTACATAGACTAAGATTTTCCACTAATTGATCCCTTAATCTAATCTACCTCTAATCTAAATAGGCCGGCCACCGTGGGCAGTAGCAAGTCAATGCATGGCTAGGCACACGCAGCTTTCAAAAAGAAAAGCAAGGACCACTACGGGAGGACGAACCACGGACCGGAGGTAGTAGAACGTGATCCGCACCGGTCAATACGCACTGGAGTGGATGCTCAGTATACAGTAGTAGAAAGAAGCGGCAGCGGGCAACAGTAGTGGCAAAGCAGGCACGCTGACCTCGCGGCGTCGCATAAGCAACCAAAAGCCCGGTCGGCCTTGCAGTCTAAACTCTGGCGAGCGCCAGCAAGGCATGGCGGGCGCAGGGGAGCCCTGAGGCGATAGCGGCGGTGGCGGGCGATAGCAAAGCGGACGGACGAGCAGCAACAGAAGGTAGCAGTAGCAGCGTGAGAGCAGTAGAGAAGCTGCGGACAGAGAGTAGTGGCAGCAAGCACGCACGTACATGTGCGCGGGAGCTCGGACGAGCTCGGGGACGGCGGCTACGGCAACGAATCGAGGGGGAAAGCAGGGGGAATGGGGAAGGAGCTCACAGTGAGCCTGTAGGTGTGCATAAGCGGGATCGGGAGGCTCGAGGCGGCGAGTTCCGGCAATGGCGCGGCGGTGCAGAGAAGGGGAACGACTTGATCCGATCAAAGCAGAGGCACTCGGCTCGCGTTCTTCAGCGAGAGGAAGCAGCGGAGGCGGGGAGCTTGGCGCAGTCCTAAGCGGACAGGAGGCGGTGGCCATGGGATCGACGACGACCATGGCGATGACAGCGTTGGGCACGCCCAGAAGGGGACGAGGGAGCGAGGGGAGGGGCGAATGGAGGCTAGGGTTTGCAGGGGGGGTCAACGACAATGACTTTATAGGCGGGGGTAGGGGGCGGATGGCTGCCACGCACGGCCATCGCCGGCGGATGGCCGCCACGGCGCCTCTGCCTCCTGTAGCGAGAGGTGGGAGGCAAGTGGGGGTTAGCCTGGGCCGTTTTGCTAGATGGGCCAAGGTGCCCAGCAGATTAGGTTCCTTTTCTCTTTTACTAGTAACTTTCCATTTACCTTTTGATTATTTATTTAGCTACTGTTTTGTACTCTCGTTTTGCATCAAAATACTTTTCTTTAAATTTAAAAACTTGCCATATAATTTCTATGGATTATTTTGCACCACCAGAAAAAACGTTTGGGTTCAAAATAATTTATTAAGTTTGAGTTTATATTTAAATGACATAAAAGGTGTTGTTGGTCCTTTGTTTTAATATTGAAGGGCAATTTTATATTTTGGAAAATATTAGTTATTTCATGAAAAATTGTTAGTGAATATTTGCCACCCACGCACATTTTTTCTTTTACCGTTTGAAGAAATAATAATTTTACTTTATTTTAAATTTGTATTTGAATCGGGTTTGAATCAACACGAGATTATCAACACTAATCATGGTGACGTGGCATCATTAGCAGAGGTTTACTGTAGCTTAAATATCCGGGCATCACAATTCTCCACCACTACAAGAAATCTCGTCCCGAGATTTAAGAGGTAGTGGAAGGGGGAAGGTTTGGTAACGAATCTAGCAGGTCTTCTCATTCTGGCTTGCTCTTCTTGAAGAGGCCGGTCCAATACATTGATGTCTTCATTTCGCTGCTTTAGGTCATCATGATGAAGTCGGCGCCTTTTCTTCAGGAACTCCATCGTACTTACGAAAGAATAAAAGGTGGGCACTCTGGGAGAACGGACGTCGGCAAGGTTGACTATCGGGTCGACAACATCGAGGAAGGTGGCGGAAAGTAACTCTCGAATCGAATCTTAAGAAAATATCGAGAGCAAAGTAAGGAGGTAACCTGGGAAGTTTCGAGCGGGCAGGCAATCGTTCGATGCCTGTTATAGGGCGTGAAAGGGTCAAAACAACGGGAATAAGTATTGTGTCCGATACCAGACCTGAAGGTGGCTCATGAATTACCCAGAGGCCACGCGCGAGGAACAACCTTGGGAACAGGGGGTGTACATGAGAGTCAGGTTTCGATCCTGTGGAACTGTGGGTTATGGGCCCACCATGTGGGTTAAAAGTAGGAAGGGCAACGACGTCTTGCATGATAATGTAAGCAAGGCATGTCAGAGGATAGCCTGTCAGTTATGTCGGCAACAACATCAGTACCAAGGGCGAGGGACGAAGAGAACCATTTTCCTACTCGTTGCAACGAGGCGGACCAATAGGCAAAGTTCTCGTCCATCGGTGGTTACCGGAATGTCATCAACAATAGTAACAGGGTCTTACTAACAGAATTGTACACCGAGGTGTTTACATAAGCAGGAGAATATTTCTGCTTAGATCATATAGATCACAAGAAAGGTTAAACCAAACCATGGAAAGGAAAATGTGATTATCAGATTAAACAGAACAATGGGGAGGAAAATGTGTATACACACATATTTCAGGGGTATATCCTTCCCAAGGACAAGCGGGGCATGATATCCATGACAGGATAGAAAGTAGAGAACCGTTGAGGTAAAGGGAGAGGAATTTCATGACGTTACCCATACAACGGTGTTTGGATAATTGATAATGAGAATTTAGCATTGTGCTTCAAATGTTCTTGTTGATGAATGGAGTACAACAGACATGCTTCGAGATAGCATTGCATGGTCTTCAAGCAAAGTTCAGACTTTGGAAACAAAAAGGGTCCATCAGGAAGAACTTATAGAATAAGTCTTACAAATTCCTCATGGAAGACAGGATAGCCTGGCTGAAAAGGAAACTATACAATAGGGCCTCTGGCCAAGTGTGCTAGGCACGGCATCACCTTACCGGGTCACATAAAGATCATTGTTATAATTCTTGGAAATATGTTCCAACCATCATATCTGGCCGAGATTCAGATCTGATTGGTGTCAGGATACCTCAAACTCACGACGCTCGAGGAGAAAAGGTGCGACACAAATTAACGAGATAACATCGAAGATTCTCGGGAAATGAACTATGGAATGATTTCCGTTAACAAGAGTTCATCATTAACCCAAGGAGAGGACAAGGAGGTGGCTGATGAACTCAGCGACAATTCATCAAGATTTCCGAAGGATGGATTTCCACAATTATGTGACCAAGAAGATAACATTTGTCAGATCAAAATGATATATTGATGTATGCTCGAGGAAAACATACACAATTAATCACTGGTTGAAAGGTGCACCCGAAATATGGGCTTAGGTAGCAGGATCAATGTTAGAATGGTGATTCGATAACCAATGGTCTAAGAATGAAATGCCGACCATTAACTTCAAAGCAATAGGGCTGCTAGAAGTACAGAATCCAAGCAGCATGGTTCACGTGTTGGTATCCCGGTTAGAATCAACACGGGGACCAAGAAAGAATGGTGAGGGTGAGAAGTATCACAATACCAAGAATTGCTTAAGAGGTGGAGCAGTCCTCACAACATCCTTGACATAAAAGATGGTAACACTCCAAGGTAAGGAAGAACAAATCTTTGGATAACAAGGAACTCAAAGGTATAACACAAAACACAAACAAGTTTGTGTTGGAGGGAAGGCAATAAGTGGCCGATGATAACACAACTCATCAAGGGCAAGGATGGTATTTCTCTTCATGAATCCGGTTGATATCCTGGAAGAGCTCATAAGGTTGATGATGATCACGACACCTTTGTCGAGAGATTTCATGAAGATGTAATCAATCAGCGACGACATCAAGTCAAAGGAATGATGAAGCAAGAGGTTATTGGAACCACAGTTACGACACAAACTCGAACTCAAGCTTGTTGTTTAAGGTGAAAGGGTATGACGAGGAAAATCGGCGTAAGCTTAGCTATAAATGCAAATTGGTGCTCCGAGAATAAGGACCAGGTAGCACAGTTAGAATCATCACGACAATGATATAGTCAAACAGGCTAGGAATGGCGTGATCGGGTACAAACTCATACTTATAGAAGCTTACGAAGAGTTGTTGAACCGTAGTGCGGACTCGGTTCAGTTTATTGGTGTCTTTGAGTGTTTAAAAACTCAGAGCCCGTGAAAAATTGGAATCAGTGGGAACGTAGCACTTGATGAAGAACTCATAAGAAGTTACGTAGTTCCATGATAATCTCGAGATACCGGGGTAATACTCGACGACGAGATCAAAGTAGAGGTTGGACGGGTATTGCTTTGTAGAAGACAAGTGCTTAAACTTGTCAGAAATGGGATCAAAGAAGAAAACTATGGTCGAAAACCACGATTGCAAAAGACCAAATCCCAGATATAAGATGAAATTATATCAAGGGGATAATTATTGTTACAAGAAGCTTCCATGACAAGATCTACATCGGGTCCATGGGCATGAACACAAAGTTCAAGGTCGACTCCCACTTCTCCAATGCATGACCATTCATTCACTGCTCTACTAAAAATGATTTGAGTGTGAAAACGTACTTTCTGAATTATCAGAGGAATATGACCCGCGAAAACTTTCGGGTTCACACAACTTAAGGAAGGTATATGTTCAACCCATCGGGGCATCTTAGAAACATATACCACAATCTTTAGGAGTAATTAACTCAAACTCAAGGCGAGCATGGTTGAGAAAGCAGAGGATACAATTTACCAAAGGCATTATGTATCCGAGGAAAGGCTCACAAGGTTATTGAATATGAAGGGCGTTGTCAGATAAAATCCAACAAAGGATCTGGTGGTCCATAAGGGATATGATGTGAGTATCGGTACTCAATAAGAGGAAGAAATAATGCAAACGCATCGGATTACAGAACATCAGAGTAATTCAAAGCTTAATGCAAAGAAATTTTATGATTTCCAAATCAAGGGATCAGAAGCAATCGTTCTGATCGAAAATGAATAAGTTCAATAGACTTAGAAGCACAATCGATCAAGGCATTGATTGGTCAAGAACCAGCTCATGTTCGAAAGACGTCTGAGCCGGAAAGATAATTTATAAGGATCAACTGGTGATTGCGTGCATTCACACACATGTTGAATCAACAGGATCAGAATGTCAATCACAAGGATTTAATGGTTATGACAAATGGAATTGTCCAGACCGCAAGCAGACAAGTATTTGCAGAGCAATAGTTGGCAGAGGATTACCGGAAGATCGGGTAACATCTTAATGTCTCTTGTGCATCATATGAACAACGGGGGAAGAACGGATACTCGGAAGTGCGAGGAATTATCCGTAGGGGGTATTCATGAGGCAAGAACTGCAAGGCAGTAAGCTCAAAGGAGTATCGAACCAACGATGAATTTTTCGGGGTATCTTGTAATAACAAGACCAACTGGGGATGAATGTAAGAATAACAACTGCAAGTAGTTATCCATAAGGGTTGACGGTGGAAGGGGAATTGCAAACGCGATGAACACAAGTTCTCGGGTTAACAACGGAGAGTATTTTCAGGGTCTTCACGTGCAGCAGAAGATCATCAATAATAAGGGGCTCTCCGGGTGAAAGTATTATCGAGAACCTAGAGTCCGAGTTAGTAAAATCATTTAACCCGAATAGAAGAGATGTCAGAGTCCCAGAGTATAGGTCGAGAAATAAAAGATCCTAATACCACCCAATGGCGACATGGGCCCGTAAGGCACACAGCCATGTTAGTAAAAGTTTTGTAATGTCTAGACTCGACTTCGACCAAGGAGTTGGAAGGGGATTCCACAGCAATGGCTCTGATACCAACTTGTGACGCCCCCGATACAATCGTACACTAATAATGCACGCAAATGTATACGATCAAGATCAAGGACTCACGGAAGATATCACAACACAACTCTAAAACATAAATAAGTCATACAAGCATCATAATACAAGCCGGGGCCTCGAGGGCTCGAATACAAGTGCTCGATCATAGGCGAAGTCAGTGGAAGCAACAATATCTGAGTACGACATATGTTAAACAAGTTTGCCTTAAGAGGGCTAGCACAAACTGGATACAGATCGAAGAGGCGCAGCCTCCTGCAGGATCCTCCTAACTACTCACAGTGGTCGTCGTCGCGGGCTGCACGTAGTAGTAGGCACCTCCGGTGTAGTAGTCGTCATCGACGGTGGCGTCGCTCCCGGCTCCATCGTGCAGTTGCAGCAATCGAGTAGAGATAGGGGAAAAGGAAACAATGCAACCGTGAGTACTCATCCAAAGTACTGCAAGCAAGGAGCTACACTACATATGCATGGATATATGTGTAAAGGCCATATCGGTGGGTGAAGCTGCAGAATGCCGAATAAGAGGGGATAGCTAGTCTTATCGAAGACTACGCGGTCTCCTTCGTCTTGCAACATGTAGGAGAGGGTAGGTTGAAGTCCTCCAAGTGACATCACATAGCAATAATCCTACCCGCGATCCCTCCTCATTGCCCGAGAGAGAGCGACCACGGTTGTATCCGCACTTGGAAGGGTGTGTTTTATTAAGCATCCGGTTCTAGTTGTCATAAGGTCAAGGCACAACTTCAAGTCGTCACATATCGAAGATCACGGCTATTGAATAGATTAACTTCCTGCAGGGTGCACCAACTTACCCAACACGCTTGATCCCATTTGGCGGACACACTTTCTGGGTCATGCCCGCCGCGGAAGATCAACACGTCGCAGCCCCACCTAGGCTCAGCAGAGAGGCCAAGACGCGGTCTAAACCTAAGCGCGCAGGGTGCAGGCCCATCGCCTACGAGCACACATGCACGTTGCGTCTGTGGCCGAAGCAGACCTAGCCTAGTGGCGTTCAGTCCAATCCGGTAGCGCCGCTCGATCGCCGGCGTCACGAAGTGCCGGTGATACCACGACGCCGGGATACCCATAACTACTCCCCGTAGATGGTTAGTGCGTATAGGCTTGTTGCCGACTCGGATCAAATACCAAGATCTCGTTAAGCGTGTTAAGTATCCGCGAGCGCCGAACAGGGCCAGGCCCACCTCTCACCAGGTAGTCTCAACCTGCCCATCGCTCCGCCACAAAGTAATGATGGGGGCCGTCGGGACCCAGGCCCACCTCTACCGGGATGGAGCCACCGGTCCTTTCGGCCCCATCTCCGAACAGTATCACGGTAATGTAACGATGTAAAGTATATAGTATATGCCCGTGATCACCTCCAAGTGATCACACCCGATAGTATAGCATGGCGAGACGGACAAGAGTGTAGGGCCACCGATGGAACACTAGCATCCTATACTAAGCGGTGAGGATAGCGGTAAAGGTAACAATGATGAGTAGCAAGGACAGGCTATGCAGCAGTATAGGATTAACTGAAAGCAGTAACATGCTACACTACTCTAATGCAAGCAGTATAGAGAAGAGTAGGCGATATCTGTTGATCAAATGGGGGGCTTGCCTGGTTGCTCTGGCAAGAGAGAGGGGTCGTCAACACCGTAGTCGAACTGGGCAGCAGCAGCGTCGGTCTCGGTGTCTAGCGGAAGAAGAGGGGGAAGAAACAATGAATATTTAAGCAAACAGATGCATGACGATGCATGACAAAGCAAAGCGTGATGCTAGGCGTACCCTAACGCGGTATGTGATGATACCGGTGAAGGGGGGAAACATCCGGAAAGTATCCCGGGGTTCGCGTTTTGAGCAAGAGGAGCGGAGGGGAAAGTTGCGAGTTCGATAGGTTAGGGATGTGTGGCGGACGAGCGGGCTGCGTATCGGATTCGTCTCGTCGTTCGAGCAACTTTCATGTACAAAACATTTTCATCCGAAAGTTACGGTTTATTTTATATTAATTTTCAAAGTTTATACATTTCCTAAAATTTTAATTCGAATTAAAAGCAGAAAATACTGTTGTCACCTAGTGCTACTCTAGCCATAGTGTATGACGGTGGGGCGATGGGTTGGGTTGACCAGTCAAAGGTTGATTGGTCAACATATGAATAGTGTTAGGGCCACATGTCATTGACACTAATTGTATGTAGGGATTTATTTAGGCGGTTAATTAAATGGGACCCTTATCTCATCTGTACATAGACTAAGATTTTCCACTAATTGATCCCTTAATCTAATCTACCTCTAATCTAAATAGGCCGCCACCGTGGGCAGTAGCAAGTCAATGCATGGCTAGGCACACGCAGCTTTCAAAAAGAAAAGCAAGGACCACTACGGGAGGGACGAACCACGGACCGGAGGTAGTAGAGCGTGATCCGCACCGGTCAATACGCCTTGGAGTGGATGCTCGATATCTGATAGTAGAAAGAAGCGGCAGCGAACATGATGAGTGGCAAAGCAGGCCGCTGACCTCGCGTCGCGGCGCAAGGCGCTGACCAAAGGCCCGGCTTGTGTGATCTAAATCTACGAGCGCACAAGGCATGGCGAGGCGCAAAAGGCCTGCCACAGGAGAGCGGCGGTGGCGGGCAATGCAAGCGGACGATGAGCAAGCAACAGAAGGTAGCAGTAGCAGCGTGAGAGCAGTAGAGAAGCTGCGGACAGAGAGTAGTGGCAGCAAGCACGCACGTACAAAGCGCTGGAGCTCTGACGAGCTTCGGGGACGGCGGCTCTGCAACAAATCGAGAAAGCAGGGGAATGGGGAAGGAGCTCACAGTGAGCCTGTAGGTGTGCATAGCGGGATCGGGGGAGGCTCGGAGGCGACGAGTTCCGGCAATGGCGTCGGCGGTGCAGAGAAGGGGAACGACTCGATCCGATCAAGCGAGGCACTCGGCTCGCGTTCTTCAGAGAGGAAGCAGCGGAGGCGGAGGAGCTTGGCGCAGTCCTAAGCGGACGGGAGGGCGTGGCCATGGGATCGGCAGCGGCCATGGCGATGACAGCGTTGGGCACGCCCAGAAGGGGACGAGGGAGCGAGGGGAGGGGCGAATGGAGGCTAGGGTTTGCAGGGGGGGTCAACGACAATGACTTTATAGGCGGGGGTAGGGGGCGGATGGCTGCCACGCACGGCCATCGCCGGCGGATGGCCGCCACGGCGCCTCTGCCTCCTGTAGCGAGAGGTGGGAGGCAAGTGGGGGTTAGCCTGGGCCATTTTTCTAGATGGGCCAAGGTGCCCAGTAGATTAGGTTCCTTTTCTCTTTTACTAGTAACTTTCCATTTACCTTTTGATTATTTATTTAGCTACTGTTTTGTACTGTCGTTTTGCATCAAAATACTTTTCTTTAAATTTAAAAACTTGCCATATAATTTCTATGGATTATTTTGCACCACCAGAAAAAACGTTTGGGTTCAAAATAATTTATTAAGTTTGAGTTTATATTTAAATGACATAAAAAGGTGTTGTTGGTCCACTGTTTTAATATTGAAGGGCAATTTTATATTTTGGAAAATATTAGTTATTTCATGAAAAATTGTTAGTGAATATTTGCCACCCACCGCACATTTTTCTTTTACCGTTTGAAGAAATAATAATTTTACTTTATTTTAAATTTGAATTTGAATCGGGTTTGAATCAACACGAGATTATCAACACTAATCATGGTGACGTGGCATCATTAGCAGAGGTTTACTGTAGCTTAAATATCCGGGCATCACAATTCTCCACCACTACAAGAAATCTCGTCCCGAGATTTAAGAGGTAGTGGAAGGGGGAAGGTTTGGTAACGAATCTAGCAGGTCTTCTCATTCTGGCTTGCTCTTCTCGAAGAGGCCGGTCCAATACATTGATGTCTTCATTTCGCTGCTTTAGGTCATCATGATGAAGTCGGCGCCTTTTCTTCAGGAACTCCATCGTACTTACGAAAGAATAAAAGGTGGGCACTCTGGGAGCACGGACGTCGGCAAGGTTGACTATCGGGTCGACAACATCGAGGAAGGTGGCGGAAAGTAACTCTCGAATCGAATCTTAAGAAAATATCGAGAGCAAAGTAAGGAGGTAACCTGGGAAGTTTCGAGCGGGCAGGCAATCGTTCGATGCTGTTATAGGGCGTGAAAGGGTCAAAACAACGGAATAAGTATTGTGTCCGATACGGACACGAAGGTGGCTCATGAATTACCCAGAGGCCACGCGCGAGAACAACCTTGGGAGCAGGGGTGTACATGAGAGTCAGGTTTCGATCTGTGGGAACTGGGTTATGGGCCCACCATGTGGGTTAAAAGTAGGAAGGGCAACGACGTCTTGCATGATAATGTAAGCAAGGCATGTCAGAGGATAGCCTGTCAGTTATGTCGGCAACAACATCAGTACCAAGGGCGAGGGACGAAGAGAACCATTTTCCTACTCGTTGCAACGAGGCGGACCAATAGGCAAAGTTCTCGTCCATCGGTGGTTACCGGAATGTCATCAACAATAGTAACAGGGTCTTACTAACAGAATTGTACACCGAGGTGTTTACATAAGCAGGAGAATATTTCTGCTTAGATCATATAGATCACAAGAAAGGTTAAACCAAACCATGGAAAGGAAAATGTGATTATCAGATTAAACAGAACAATGGGGAGGAAAATGTGTATACACACATATTTTGAGGTATATCCTTCCCAAGGACAAGCGGGGCATGATATCCATGACAGGATAGAAAGTAGAGAACCGTTGAGGTAAAGGGAGAGGAATTTCATGACGTTACCCATACAACGGTGTTTGGATAATTGATAATGAGAATTTAGCATTGTGCTTCAAATGTTCTTGTTGATGAATGGAGTACAACAGACATGCTTCGAGATAGCATTGCATGGTCTTCAAGCAAAGTTCAGACTTTGGAAACAAAAAGGGTCCATCAGGAAGAACTTATAGAATAAGTCTTACAAATTCCTCATGGAAGACAGGATAGCCTGGCTGAAAAGGAAACTATACAATAGGGCCTCTGGCCAGGTGTGCTAGGCACGGCATCACCTTACCGGGTCACATAAAGATCATTGTTATAATTCTTGGAAATATGTTCCAACCATCATATCTGGCCGAGATTCAGATCTGATTGGTGTCAGGATACCTCAAACTCACGACGCTCGAGGAGAAAAGGTGCGACACAAATTAACGAGATAACATCGAAGATTCTCGGGAAATGAACTATGGAATGATTTCCGTTAACAAGAGTTCATCATTAACCCAAGGAGAGGACAAGGAGGTGGCTGATGAACTCAGCGACAATTCATCAAGATTTCCGAAGGATGGATTTCCACAATTATGTGACCAAGAAGATAACATTTGTCAGATCAAAATGATATATTGATGTATGCTCGAGGAAAACATACACAATTAATCACTGGTTGAAAGGTGCACCCGAAATATGGGCTTAGGTAGCAGGATCAATGTTAGAATGGTGATTCGATAACCAATGGTCTAAGAATGAAATGCCGACCATTAACTTCAAAGCAATAGGGCTGCTAGAAGTACAGAATCCAAGCAGCATGGTTCACGTGTTGGTATCCCGGTTAGAATCAACACGGGGACCAAGAAAGAATGGTGAGGGTGAGAAGTATCACAATACCAAGAATTGCTTAAGAGGTGGAGCAGTCCTCACAACATCCTTGACATAAAAGATGGTAACACTCCAAGGTAAGGAAGAACAAATGCTGGATAGCAAGGAACTCAAAGGTATAACACAAAACACGAACAAGTTTGTGTTGGAGGGAAGGCAATAAGTGGCCGATGATAACACAACTCATCAAGGGCAAGGATGGTATTTCTCTTCATGAATCCGGTTGATATCCTGGAAGAGCTCATAAGGTTGATGATGATCACGACACCTTTGTCGAGAGATTTCATGAAGATGTAATCAATCAGCGACGACATCAAGTCAAAGGAATGATGAAGCAAGAGGTTATTGGAACCACGATTCTGACACAAACTCGAACTCAAGCTTGTTGTTTAAGGTGAAAGGGTATGACGAGGAAAATCGGCGTAAGCTTAGCTATCGCCGCAAATTGGTGCTCGAGAATAAGGACCAGGTAGCACAGTTAGAATCATCACGACAATGATATAGTCAAACAGGCTAGGAATGGCGTGATCGGGTCTAAACTCATACTTATAGAAGCTTCTTGAAGAGTTGTTGAACCGTGAGTGCGGACTCGGTTCAGTTTATTGGTGTCTTTGAGTGTTTAAAACTCGAGCCCGTGAAAATTGGAATCGGTGGGAGCGTAGCACTTGATGAAGAACTCATAAGAAGTTACGTAGTTCCATGATAATCTCGAGATACCGGGGGTAATACTCGACTGACGGATCAAAGTAGAGGTTGGACGGGTATTGCTTTGTAGAAGACAAGTGCTTAAACTTGTCAGAAATGGGATCAAAGAAGAAAACTATGGTGAATACCACGATTGCAAAGACCAAATCCGGATATAAGATGAAATTATATCAAGGGGATAATTATTGTTACAAGAAGCTTCCATGACAAGATCTACATCGGGTCCATGGGCATGAACACAAAGTTCAAGGTCGACTCCCACTTCTCCAATGCATGACCATTCATTCACTGCTCTACTAAAAATGATTTGAGTGTGAAAACGTACTTTCTGAATTATCAGAGGAATATGACCATAAAAACTTTCGGGTTCACACAACTTAAGGAAGGTATATGTTCAACCCATCGGGGCATCTTAGAAACATATACCACAATCTTTAGGAGTAATTAACTCAAACTCGAAGGCAGGGCATGGTTGAGAAAGCAGAGGATACAATTTACCAAAGGCATTATGTATCCGAGGAAAGGCTCACAAGGTTATTGAATATGAAGGGCGTTGTCAGATAAAATCCAACAAAGGATCTGGTGGTCCATAAGGGATATGATGTGAGTATCGGTACTCAATAAGAGGAAGAAATAATGCAAACGCATCGGATTACAGAACATCAGAGTAATTCAAAGCTTAATGCAAAGAAATTTTATGATTTCCAAATCAAGGGATCAGAAGCAACCGTTCTGATCGAAAATGAATAAGTTCAATAGACTTAGAAGCACAATCGATCAAGGCATTGATTGGTCAAGAACCAGCTCATGTTCGAAAGACGTCTGAGCCGGAAAGATAATTTATAAGGATCAACTGGTGATTGCGTGCATTCACACACATGTTGAATCAACAGGATCAGAATGTCAATCACAAGGATTTAATGGTTATTGCTAGACAAATGGAATTGTCCAGACCGCAAGCAGACAAGTATTTGCAGAGCAATAGTTGGCAGAGGATTACCGGAAGATCGGGTAACATCTTAATGTCTCTTGTGCATCATATGAACAACGGGGGAAGAACGGATACTCGGAAGTGCGAGGAATTATCCGTAGGGGGTATTCATGAGGCAAGAACTGCAAGGCAGTAAGCTCAAAGGAGTATCGAACCAACGATGAATTTTTCGGGGTATCTTGTAATAACAAGACCAACTGGGGATGAATGTAAGAATAACAACTGCAAGTAGTTATCCATAAGGGTTGACGGTGGAAGGGGAATTGCAAACGCGATGAACACAAGTTCTCGGGTTAACAACGGAGAGTATTTTCAGGGTCTTCACGTGCAGCAGAAGATCATCAATAATAAGGGGCTCTCCGGGTGAAAGTATTATCGAGAACCTAGAGTCCGAGTTAGTAAAATCGTTTAACCCGAATAGAAGAGATGTCAGAGTCCCAGAGTATAGGTCGAGAAATAAAAGATCCTAATACCACCCAATGGCGACGTGGGCCCGTAAGGCACACAGCCATGTTAGTAAAAGTTTTGTAATGTCTAGACTCGACTTCGACCAAGGAGTTGGAAGGGGGATTCCTACAGGCAGTCGGCTCTGATACCAACTTGTGACGCCCCCGATACAATCGTACACTAATAATGCACGCAAATGTGTACGATCAAGATCAAGGACTCACGGGAAGATATCACAACACAACTCTAAAACATAAATAAGTCATACAAGCATCATAATACAAGCCACGGGCCTCGAGGGCTCGAATACAAGTGCTCGATCATAGACGAGTCAGCGGAAGCAACAATATCTGAGTACAGACATAAGTTAAACAAGTTTGCCTTAAGAGGGCTAGCACAAACCGGATCTGGATCGAAGAGGCGCGAGGCCTCCTGCGGGATCCTCCTAACTACTCCCGGTCGTCGTCGCCGGGCTGCTGCGTAGTAGTAGGCACCTCCGGTGTAGTAGTAAATCATCGACGGTGGCGTCGCTCCTCGGCTCCATTGTGCAGTTGCAGCAATCGAGTAGAGATAGGGGAAAAGGGGAAACAATGCAACCGTGAGTACTCATCCAAAGTACTGCAAGCAAGGAGCTACACTACATATGCATGGATATATGTGTAAAGGCCATATCGGTGGACTGAACTGCGAATGCCGAATAAGAGGGGATAGCTAGTCTTATCGAAGACTACGCTTCGGTCTCCTTCGTCTTGCAAATGTAGGAGAGGGTAGGTTGAAGTCCTCCAAGTAACATCACATAGCAATAATCCTACCCGGCGATTCCCTCCTCGTTGCCCTGAGAGAGAGCGACCACGGTTGTATCCGCACTTGGAAGGGTGTGTTTTATTAAGCATCCGGTTCTAGTTGTCATAAGGTCAAGGCACAACTTCAAGTCGCCCTGCTATCGAAGATCACGGCTATTGAATAGATTAACTTCCTGCAGGGTGCACCAACTTACCCAACACGCTTGATCCCATTTGGCGGACACACTTTCTCGGTCATGCCCGCCGCGGAAGATCAACACGTCGCAGCCCCACCTAGGCTCAACAGAGAGGCCAGCACGTCGGTCTAAACCTAAGCGCGCAGGGGTCTAGGCCCATCGCCCTGAGCACACATGCACGTTGCGTACGCGGCCGGAAGCAGACCTAGCCTAGTGGCGTTCCAGTCCAATCCGGCGCGCGCCGCTCAGTCGCTGACGTCACGAAGTGCTTCGGCTGATACCACGACGCCGGGATACCCATAACTACTCCCACGTAGATGGTTAGTGCGTATAGGCTTGTTGCCGACTCAGATCAAATACCAAGATCTCGTTAAGCGTGTTAAGTATCCGCGAACGCCGAACAGGGCCAGGCCCACCTCTCACCCAGGTAGTCTCAACCTGCCCTGTCGCTCCGCCACAAAGTAGTGATGGGGCCGTCGGGAACCCAGCCCACCTCTACGGGATGGAGCCACCGGTCCTTTCAGCCCCATCTCCGAACAGTATCACGGGTAATGTAACAAATGTAAAGTATATAGTATATGCCCGTGATCACCTCCAAGTGATCACACCCAAAGAGTATAGCATGGCGAGACGGACAAGAGTGTAGGGCCACCGATGGAACACTAGCATCCTATACTAAGCGAGAGGATAAAGGTAAAGGTAACAACGATAGTAGCAAGGACAAAGCTATGCAGCAAAGATAGGATTAAGCGAAAGCAGTAACATGCTACACTAATCTAATGCAAGCAGTATAGAGAAGAGTAGGCGATATCTGTTGATCAAATGGGGGCTTGCCTGGTTGCTCGCAAGAGAGAGGGTAAATCAACACCGTAGTCGAACCGGGCAGCAGCAAGCGTCGGTCTCGGTGTCAGCGGAAGAAGAGGGGAAGAAACAATGAATATTTAAGCAAACAGATGCATGACGATGCATGACAAAGCAAAGCGTGATGCTAGGCGTACCCTAACGCGGTATGTGATGATACCAGTGAAGGGGGGAAACATCCGGGAAAGTATCCCCGGGGTTCCGCGTTTTCGGGCAGAGGAGCCGGAGGGGGAAAGTTGCGAGTTTGATAGGTTAGGGATGTGTGGCGGACGAACGGGCTGCGTATCCGGATTCGTCTCGTCGTTCTGAGCAACTTTCATGTACAAAACATTTTCATCCGAGTTACGGTTTATTTTATATTAATTTTCAAAGTTTATACATTTCCTAAAATTTTAATTCGAATTAAAAGCAGAAAATACTGTTGTCACCTAGTGCTACTCTAGCCATAGTGTATGGCGGTGGGGCGATGGGTTGGGTTGACCCAGTCAAAGGTTGATTGGTCAACATATGAATAGTGTTGGGGCCACATGTCATTGACACTAATTGTATGTAGGGATTTATTTAGGCGGTTAATTAAATGGGACCCTTATCTCATCTCAGACATGGCTAGGCACACGCACGCACCGGAGTGGATGCTCGATATCTGATAGTAGAAAGAAGCGGCAGCGGGCAACAGTAGTGGCAAAGCAGGCACGCGGCCTCGCGTGCATCGCATAGCAGCGACTTTGCGCTGTCTAGGTCTGGCGCCTTGTGCAAAGGCATGGCCGGGGCGCAAGGGGGCCACAGGGCAGTAGCGGCGGTGGCGGGGCAGTAGCAGGCGGACGGCAGTAGCAGCAACAGAAGGTAGCAGTAGCAGCGTGAGAGCAGCAGAGAAGCTGCGGACAGAGAGCAGTGGCAGCAAGCACGCACGTACATGTGCGCGGGAGCTCGGACGAGCTCGGGGACGGCGGCTACGGCAACGAATCGAGGGGGAAAGCAGGGGGAATGGGGAAGGAGCTCACAGTGAGCCTGTAGGTGTGCATAGCGGGCTCGGGGGAGGCTCGGAGGCGACGAGTTCCGGCAATGGCGTCGGCGGTGCAGAGAAGGGGAACGACTCGATCCGATCGAAGCAGAGGCACTCGGCTCGCGTTCTTCAGCGTAGAGGAAGCAGCGGAGGCGGGAGGAGCTTCTGGCGCAGTCCTAGGCGACGGGGAGGGCACTGGCCATGGGATCGACGATGGCCATGGCGATGACAGCGTTGGGCACGCCCAGAACGGGACGAGGGAGCGAGGGGAGGGGCGAATGGAGGCTAGGGTTTGCAGGGGGGGTCAACGACAACGACTTTATAGGCGGGGGTAGGGGGCGGATGGCTGCCACGCACGGCCATCGCCGGCGGATGGCCGCCACGACGCCTCTGCCTCCTGTAGCGAGAGGTGGGAGGCAAGTGGGGGTTAGCCTGGGCCGTTTTGCTAGATGGGCCAAGGTGCCCAGTAGATTAGGTTCCTTTTCTCTTTTACTAGTAACTTTCCATTTACCTTTTGATTATTTATTTAGCTACTGTTTTGTACTCTCGTTTTGCATCAAAATACTTTTCTTTAAATTTAAAAACTTGCCATATAATTTCTATGGATTATTTTGCACCACCAGAAAAAACGTTTGGGTTCAAAATAATTTATTAAGTTTGAGTTTATATTTAAATGGGATAAAAAGGTGTTGTTGGTCCACTGTTTTAATATTGAAGGGCAATTTTATATTTTGGAAAATATTAGTTATTTCATGAAAAATTGTTAGTGAATATTTGCCACCCACTGCACATTTTTCTTTTACCGTTTGAAGAAATAATAATTTTACTTTATTTTAAATTTGAATTTGAATCGGGTTTGAATCAACACGAGATTATCAACACTAATCATGGTGATGTGGCATCATTAGCAGAGGTTTACTGTAGCTTAAATATCCGGGCATCACATCACTCCTCCCACCTCGATGTGGCTTGAAGAGAGATGGGAAGGGAAAGGCACATGTTCCAGAGATTCACCATCCTCCACCATGGGAGAAAGCTATGCAGGAGACCTCGCCACCATTGGACATAGCTTGGGTGCACCAGGGACAATCCCAACAGCATACACCACCAAGCTAGACCACAACGACCTAAACCTACCCAAATTGTACATAGTGATGGCCCGACCACCCCTTCCATCCCCACTCTGGCCAACGGGGCCGCCGGAGAAGGTGCGGGGTGTCGGTCTAGGGCTAGCAACTCTTACAGAGATAAGGAGAAAGAAAAGTGCGTGGAAAACAATTTTTGTGTGAAAAAAGGTGTTAGACAAAGAGACCCCCTTTCACCCCTACTTTTTGTGTTAGTTGCTGGCATTTTGCAATCTATTATGAATGAGGCCATGCACACCAACCTGGTTTAAAAACATTTGGAAGCTCACCCTTGCCCTGACTTTCCAGCGATATAGTATGAAGATGACACTGTGCTTATCATGCCTGCATGTGGCTCCCAAATAAAGCAACTAAAAAGATATTCTCCTTCATTTCACTGTTTTTACTGGTCTGAGAGTGAATTTTGAAAATTCTGCTATGGTTCCAATTAATACCGACACTGATAAAATGAACATTTTGGCTGCCATTTTGGGTTGCACCATTCGAAGTTTTTCATTCACCTATCTTGGTCTTCCACTCGGTCTTACCAAGCCAAAATTAGAAGACTTTGTGCCAATTATTAGAAGAATTTACAAAAGGCTTGCTGGCTTCAACCTTTTATTTTATGGAGACAAGCTCACTTTGATTAAATCAGTCTTCACTAGTCTTTCCACATTCTTCATGTGCACACTGGATCTACTGCTGGCATTGTAGGGCAAATCAACAAATGCCTGAGACACTGCTTCTTCTCGAGGAAATATGGCATGGAGGACAGAGGTACATCTCTTATCTCTTGGAACAAAGTCTGCATTCCCAAGAAGTAAGGAGGATTGGGAGTCTACACATTGCCACCCACGATAAATGCCTCCTTATGTAACATATCCACAAATTCTTGCATCATCGAGATTTACGTTGGGTGAAACTTATTTGGGAGTCATACTATACTGATGGTGCTATCACAAATAGACCCGTGAGATCTTTCTGGTGGAAGAGCATTCTTAAATTGCATTTTGCTTTCAACAAAAGGAGAAACTGAGTTGGGAAGCACCATTGCATTTTGGCAAGACAATTGAAGACATGGCACAATTAAAGATAGATTCCCAGAACTTATCTCTTTTTCCTCCAAGTAGAACATGGATGTTCAAGAGTTCTTCCAAGTAGAAGATTATCTGGAAAACTTCCATACTGCACTCTCAACCCAGGCATACCTTCAATTCGAAGAACTTCAGATCATTACCCAGGAAGTTCACATCACAAATCATTCTGATAGATGGGTATATCCTTGGGGCTCGAATTTCTCATCCATCAAGACGTATAAAGAACAGACCAAAGGAGACCCCCCATTTTTTAAGAAGATCTTAAAAAATGCTGCTATGCTCAGATACAAAATTTTCTTTTGGCTGATGATGCATGATAGAGTAAATTCAAGGAACCTTTTGCATAGGAAATCTTTCCACCTACCATCGTATAATGCACCTTTTGGGGGGCTGTGATTTTGCTCTTAGCTATTGGGAATCCATTCTTAGACACAGAGAAAGAGGTATTTCGATCTATGATGGGATCATGCTCCTGACACAAGCCTTGCCTACCTCGATTTCTATGGAAATATCTATCATGGGTTGCTGGAATATTTGGATGCAAAGAAATGGTAAAATCTTCAAGGCACAGCCTCCATCAGTGCACTCATGGAGAAGATTACTCAAGGCTGATCTGCTTTTGCTCGTCCATAGAATCAAGACCAGATTTGAAGCTCAATTATCGAGTTGGATTGAATAGTTTTTAGACTAGTTTACCATGTTACTAATGGGTTTTACTAGAACTGGAGTTCGTTGAACTTTTGTTTTGTTTCTGTAGTTTAATTTTGTAAATATTGAACTTTATTTTAATACATATACCGCAGAACGTTTCTTATATGGGTTTGGTTCAAAAAAAACGAGAGAGAAATGAAGCGAAGGAATGAGAACCAAATGTGCGCTATCATTGTTAGCATGTTGTACGTGATGGAAGCACACTCTTTCATAAGTGAGCTCTTTTACAGTACCCTAGTACTCCAAAATCACGCACGAGAGTACCAAGCATATCTGACCGTCCCTGGTGGAGGGCAGCTGCTTAGTCATTTTTTAAGGGTAATTTGTTTTCTTTTTCATCATCAACCCGGAGGCCATCGTCCCGATCATTCAGCTACCAGAAGAAGAAAGATCTCCTGTATGTTCGGCGTATCCCGGTGGAGTGGCGGCGCCGCCTTCAGCCCAATCCACTTCTCCGCCGCACGCTGCTCTGCCCTTCCGCGCCGATCGCTCAACTCCGCTGTTCGGGTCGCCTCGGGCGCGCCAGCACCCGCTGACCCGATTGCTTTTTCTTCGCACCGCGTGCTTGAGATTGATGTACCACACGCTGACGTCTGGACCAGGAAAACGTCGAGTACAGAGGAAACCAAGGGGCAGCAGATTCGTCACCAGTTCACCGCTCTCGAATACTACTGAAGTTGTTAATGAACTCTGTTGAGTATAATGTTTATTAGGAAAGATGAGATAGACTAGAATTTGTTCTGGTTTGTCTTGTACTTCAAGTAGATCATTGTACTTCTATATATATGCCCACGAGGCTCAAGCAATACAACAACAATTTCATCAATCCCTCTCTCTCCCTTCTAACATGGTATCAGCCTAATCGATCCTAAACCCTAGCCACCGCCGCTTCCGCACCCGCGCGCCGCCCCCGGGGCGGTCGGCCTCCATGACCGCCGCTGGGGGCTGCGCAGCCCGTACTTAGGGTTCGTCCGCCGATCGTGTTGACCGACTGCCCTAGAGAGTCTTTTTCCCGGTCGTTGATCCGGGTTTTTCTTTCTTCCACCAGTCCGTTTAATCGGTGTTTTCTTTTTTGGTTTTCGGATCTATGATCGGTTTGCGTCGCCCACCACAGTTCGTCATCTACAACACGCCTCTACCGGATAATCGCCGACGACTCTCACCTTCACTCAGCTGCAATGCATGCATTGGTACGGTGGCCGGTCGCGTCCTATACTGGCCCTCCGTCCTGCGCGCGTGCGAGCCGCTTGGTGTGGACGGTCGCTAGCGCCTGTCCACCAGGCCACCTGGATCCACGCTGCTGTTGCATGCATCCCGTGCAATGCATGGCATGCGTTTTTCCGGCCGGCTGAGTGCTATTGGCAAGCCTGACTGCGGTCATCATGCCACGTCCAACCCGTGCAGAGGCACCGTCGCGGGTGTTTCGTCTTCGGCTCATGTCTTTTAGATTCTCGCTCGTCGCGTCTACGGTCAGATCAACCGTCTACGCGCAGCTTCGAGGATCTCATGAAGATTATTTTCGAGTACAACGTGTTTCTTCATCGAACGAGCAACGGGTTGCCACTGCGTCACCTCATCAGGCTGCAGCGCCGCCGCCCCATGGTTTTCTTCATGGCTGCATCGATCCGCGCCGCCGCTGTGTCGCCCCTACGGGCCGTAGCGCCGCGGCACGTGGTCTCTGCCGCCGCCCTGAGGCTGTTACCGTGGTTGCACCACATCGCGCGCTGCCGCTGTGTCGTCCCTTCGGGCCGTAGTGCCGCGGCCCGCAATCAACCGCCGCACCGAGGCTGTCCGCTCCAGGCCGCCCCCGAGGCTGCACCGACCATCGCGCTGCTGCTGAGTCGCCCCGTCGGGCCGTAGCGAGCGTGGCACGCGATCCCTGCAACCGCCCTGAGGTCTTCGCCGCCGTCGCCTCGACCTGCCCGCCGCCGTTGCGTCGCCCTTCGGACCGTAACGCTGCGGCCCGCGGTCCACCGCCGTCCACGCGCGTTGACTTCCTCGTGACATGCGCCGCGCCGCCTCCCTTGGCGCCGGAACGTCACCGTCCGCGCCGATCTTCGTCACGCTGTCGGGTTCATTATCGCCTACTTCGAGCACCGCCGCCGCGCTCCTTCTCTAGCCGCCGCCGCCTCCTCCTCAGACCGCCGCCGATGCTATTCTTCCGCGGCTCCACGGCGATTACCTTGACACCGGCTACCCCGACTCGACATCGACCATGGCGTTCTTCGCATGGCTACCTCGACTACCGCTACACCACCTATGCTCTCGGCTACCTCGACAAATGGCACAAAGGGCTACCGCCTTGCTTGAGCAACCTCGTCGGTTTCCGCTCCAGCCACGACTCCGCGATGTATCGACCGTTATGACTGTGGGGGTCCGTTAGCTTCCTTCGATTCTTCTCCAGTCTCACCGTCTGTGTCGCTACCGTTGTGACTGCGGGGGATGTTGAGTATAATGTTTATTAAGAAAGACGAGATAGACTAGGATTTGTTCTGGTTTGTCTTATACTTCAAGTAGATCATTGTACTCCTATATATATGCCCACGAGGCTCAAGCAATACAACAACAATTTCACCAATCCCTCTCTCTCCCTTCTAACAAACTCGAATAATTTGTAAAACGAGTATGGCTGTGATAAAATAGGAGGCGAGACATTTTTTTCTACTAATTCATTCATCCATCCAACTTAAATTTCCTCCAGTCAATGAGCCGCCATGGGGCCCAGAATGGCGTGTCTGTTTCAGGCTCATCCGCGGTTCCTCGCCACCATGGACGTGCAGAAGCTGCCTCGGGACGGCATGCAAGTCGCGAGACTAGCTTGTCCAGGCTTCACCCAAACCCAGGGTGGTGGTGCCGTGGTGGTGGCCGGCAATCCAAGCTCTGGCCGCCATGAATAATATAGGGTTTGGTAAAAAGGAATGACTTTTTATATGCTGAATGAATACTCGGAGGTTACTAGCGGGACAAACAAAGACCAGAGTAAAAAAGGTCTGTTATAATTACGGTTTTGCCCCTTGGATCAAGGTACTCCGTGACATTTTGAGTTAGTACTCTGTGTGACTAGCGGTGGAGTACCAAATCACGATGGCCATTGGATCAGGAGAAATAGACGGTCCATATTAATTTTGGGGTACCGTAAAAGAGCTCTAATAAGTATGATTTAGCCACAGACATGATTGATGGGTTTACATTTATAGAATGAAAAATAAACTTAAGCCATTGTGTTCCCAACATTGCTATGGTGCCTATATTTGGCCTTGCCGCAACCCGCGAGGTTGGTGAGGAGGAGTTGACCTGTGTAGAATGAATGCCGGTATTGGAGTAGAGCTGCACAAGGACGATGGGCAGTGGGTAACACAACCCAATGTATGACCGGCGAACCGAAAAAAGGAATCGGATGTCGAACAATTGACATATATGATGCCTAGATGTATACAAACTATACCTAAAAGTAGTAAAATATAGTTATATGTACACAAACTATAGAACCTGTGATGTCAACGCTAGAAATTTAGCTTATACGTACACAAACTATACCTAAAAGTGCTAAAAGATAGGCGGCAACCCTTAATTCTATGATGTCGTTTGACATCATAGTCACCTTGTAGCACTGGCACTGCGGGCATCCATTGGGTGCATGGCTTCCACACATAGTATTGTGAAGATATGAAGACATAAGTTGACGTTCGGCTGGTGGGTTTTATTGCCGTTTCACTTAGTCATGCAATGGCTCTTGCCTTATTTCTCATAGGTGCTAAATGTGTCGGCCTCTACCAAGAGATTCTAAGACACGAAATCCCGTTAGAAATCTTTTCAAAAGAGGATATGGTCCAGTGTTCTTGGTCGATTCTCCCAAAATCTTAAAAATCAGGTCTTCCCCAGCTTTTCTCAGAATCTTAAACTCATGTATTTTTTACAATCCTAACTACTAGGATTATCAAGAAAGTACGAGTTTAAGATTCTGATAGAAGCTGGGTAGAGGATCGATTCTCAATATTCTGGAAGAATAGGCCAAAAGAATTGGGCCATACTTTGTCCAGCATATTATTTTGGACTGCTGACATGAAAGTTCAGGTCCACACGACTCCGTCTGACCCCTTTCTTTCTCACGCACACTCTTTTATCTCGTACTCTTTCTATTCACTATTATAAGATATTCCAACTTTTTTTCTGTGTTCTTCAAAAGAAACTTTTTTCTATGTCCAATGTATATACTAGAATTATAAATGCATTTTAGTGCGTTTGTTCACTCATTTTAGTCTGTATGTTGTCCAAATTAAAATATTCAAAAGATCGGAGAGTGTACTGCTTAGTGGAGTATGTCTTTTGCCCCAGTTTCAGGCAAGTAGCTAGTGCCAAGTTTAGTTAGAGCATCTACAGCCGGGCTCTTGAAAGCTGCCTCTCATACGCCCGGGCAGGCTGCCCGGTCACGATTTTTCAACCCAGACGGGCTCCTTAAACAGGCCTCAAACGCCTGGACTGACCGGCACCCCTCATATCCAGCCAAAATATGGGGCGGATATGAGGGCGCCCGGATATTGTCCGCCACGTCGGACCCAACAGCCCGACCCAACCGCAAATTGCACCAACTCCACCAGACCCTTTCTCCTCCCCCGCGCCGCCCTCCAACCTTTCCCGTGCTCGGACACTCGCCGTCCTCCACCCTTGCTCCCAATCCTCACAACCGGTCCCGATTCAACGTCGGAGATGTCGTTCAGCCCTACCCAGACAACCGCGACAGAAACGCAGTCCGCCTCGTCTGTCGGGGGGTCCCTTCGTTGGCTGTGACTTGCAGGGCAGGGAACATCGCCAGAAAGTTTTGGTGGAACCGACAGCGAGAGAGGAAGGCGGCGGCGGCAGCGCGGGGAGGTTCGGACATGGTGGAGCAACTGTCTCCTCCGCCGTGCCCGGATTCCCGCCCCCTTCGTCTGAGTGTCGACGCGGATTACGCCGTCCGACCCCGTTGGGTCATAGGAAGATTCGAAGGCCGGCTGAGCCATTCCGCAGAGCTTACTATCCACGCAGATGACGGCGGTCGACGTATGTGACTCGCCGCAGCTCGTTCGGGCGCGGATGAGCACGGGCACCGACAGTGCCCGGGCTGCCCTCGACATGTTTGACGGAATGACCGAACAAGAGTTGGTGTGTTTTCTTTGCTCTTGTCAGATCAGATTTTTGCATAGATCGCTAGTTCATTTCATACATGATGAATGCTTGCAAACCATAATCATGTGGGTGTTGGGTAACGTAGCAATTTCAAAAAAAATCCTACGCACACGCAAGATCATGGTGATGCATAGCAACGAGAGGGGAGAGTGTTGTCCACGTACCCTCGTAGATCGTAAGCGGAAGCTTTATGAGAACGCGGTTGATGTAGTCGTACGTCTTCACGATCCGACCGATCCAAGTACCGAACGCACGGCACCTCCGAGTTCAGCACACGTTCAGCTCGATGATGTCCCACGAACTCCGATCCAGCAGAGCTTCGCGGGAGAGTTCAGTCAGCACGACGGCGTGATGACGGTGTTGATATTGCTACCGACGCAGGGCTTCGCCTAAGCACCGCTACGATATGATCGAGGTGGATTATGGTGGAGGGGGGCACCTCACACGGCTTGGAACAATCAACTTGTGTGTGCTAGGGTGCCCCCCCCCCGTATATAAAGGAGCAAGGGGGAGGCCAGCCAGCCCTTGGGGCGCGCCAAGGAGGGGGGAGTCCTCCTAGTAGGAGTAGGACTCCCCTTTCCTAGTCCAACTAGGAAGAGGGAAGGGGAAAGGAAAGAGAGGGAGAGGGAGAGGGAAAGAGGGGCCGCGCCCCCCTTCCCTAGTCCAATTCGGACTCCTCATGGGAGGGGGCGCGCCACCTCCTGCGCTGCTGCCCTCTCCCTTCCCTCAGGCCTAATAAGGCCCAATACTTCCCCGGGGGGGTTCCGGTAACCCCTCCGGCACTCTGGTTTTCTCCGAATCCACCCGGAACACTTCCAGTGTCCGAATATAGCCGTCTAATATATCAATCTTTACGTCTCGACCATTTCGAGACTCCTCGTCATGTCTGTGATCACATCCGGGACTCCAAACTACCTTCGGTACATCAAATCACATAAACTCATAATACCGATCGTCACCGAACGTTAAGCGTGCGGATCCTACGGGTTCGAGAACTATGTAGACATGACCGAGACACGTCTCCGGTCAATAACCAATAGCGGAACCTGGATGCTCATATTGGTTCCTACATATTCTACGAAGATCTTTATCAGTCAAACCGCATAACAACATCGTTGTTCCCTTTGTCATCGGTATGTTACTTGCCCGAGATTCGATCGTCGGTGTCTCAATACCTAGTTCAATCTCGTTCTTGGCAAGTCTCTTTACTCGTTCCGTAATGCATCATCCATAACTAACTCATTAGTTTCATTGCTTGCAAGGCTTATAGTGATGTGCATTACCGAGAGGGCCCAGAGATACCTCTCCGACAATCAGAGTGACAAATCCTAATGTCGATCTATGCCAACTCAACAAGTACCATCGGAGACACCTGTAGAGCACCTTTATAATCACCCAGTTACGTTGTGACATTTGGTAGCACATAAAGTGTTCCTCCGGTATTCGGGAGTTGCATAATCTCATAGTCATAGGAACATGCATAAGTCATGAAGAAAGCAATAGCAATATACTAAATGATCAAATGCTAAGCTAATGGAATTGGTCAAGTCAATCATATCATTCTCTAATGATGTGATCCCGTTAATCAAATGACAACTCATGTCTATGGCCAGGAAACTTAACCATCTTTGATTCAACGAGCTAGTCAAGTAGAAGCATACTAGTGACACTTTGTTTGTCTATGTATCCACACATGTACAAAGTTTCCGGTTAATACAATTCTAGCATGAATAATAAACATTTATCATGATATAAGGAAATATAAATAACAACTTTATTATTGCCTCTAGGGCATATATCCTTCAGTCTCCCACTTGCACTAGAGTCAATAATCTAGTTCACATCGCCATGCGATTTGACACAAATAGTTTACATCACCATGTGATTAACACCCATAGTTCACATCGTCATGTGACCAACACTCAAAGGGTTTACTAGAGTCAGTAATCTATTTCAAATCGCCATGTGATTAACAATCAAAGAGTACTAAGGTGTGATCATGTTTTGCTTGTGAGAGAAGTTTAGTCAACGGGTCTGTCAAATTCAGATCCGTATGTAGTTTGCAAATTTCTATGTCTACAATGCTATGCACGGAGCTACTTTAGCTAATTGCTCCCACTTTCAATATGTATCTGGATTGTGACTTAGAGTCATCCAGATCGGTGTCAAAGCTTGCATCGCGTAACCCTTTACGACGAACCTTTTGTCACCTCCATAATCGAGAAACATATCCTTATTCCACTAAGGATAATTTTGACCGCTGTTTTGTGATCTACTCCTAGATCACTATTGTACTCCCTTGCGAAACTCAGTGTAGGGCGTACAATAGATCTGGTACACAACATGGCATACTTTCATTCTATTTCTATCTTCTGCCATGGTAGGGCTTTGAGTCTTACTCAATTTCAAATCTTGTAACACAGGCAAGAACTCTTTAGTTGACTGTTCTATTTTGAACTACTTCAAAATCTTGTCAAGGTATGTACTCATTGAAAAAACTTATCAAGCGTCTTGATCTATCTCTATAGATCTTGATGCTCAATATGTAATCAGCTTCACCGAGGTCTTTCTTTGAAAAACTCCTTTCAAATACTCCTTTATGCTTTCCAGAAAATTCTCCATTATTTCTGATCAACAATATGTCATTCACATATATTTATCAGAAATCCTGTAGTGCTCCCACTCACTTTCTTGTAAATACAGGCTTCACCGCAAGTCTGTATGAAACTATATGCTTTGATCAACTCATCAAAGCGTATATTCCAACTCCGAGATGCTTGCACCAATCCATAGATGGATCGCTGGAGCTTGCACATTTTGTTAGCACCTTTAGGATCGACAGAACCTTCTGGTTGCATCATATACAACTCTTCTTTAAGAAATCCATTAAGGAATGTAGTTTTGACATCCATTTGCCAGATTTCATAAAATGTGGCAATTTGCTAACATGATTTGGACAGACTTAAGCATCGCTACGAGTGAGAAAATCTCATCGTAGTCAACACCTTCAACTTTGTCAAAACCTTTTTCGACAAGTCTAGCTTTGTAGATAGTAACACTACTATCAGCGTCCGTCTTCCTCTTGAAGATCCATTTATTTTCTATGGCCTGGCGATCGTCGGGCAAGTCAACCAAAGTCCACACTTTGTTCTCATACATGGATATCATCTCAGATTTCATGGCCTCAAGCCATTTCGCGGAATCTGGGCTCATCGTCGCATTCTCATAGTTCGTAGGTTCGTCATGGTCAAGTAACATGACCTACAGAACAGGATTATCGTACCAATCAGGTGCGGATCTCACTCTGTTTGACCTACGTGGTTCGGTAGTAACTTGATGTGAAGTTACATGATCATCATCATTAGCTTCCTCACTAATTAGTGTAGGAGTCACATGAACATATTTCTGTGATGAACTGCTTTCCAATAAGGGAGCAGGTACAGTTACCTCATCAAGTTCTACTTTCCTCCCACTCACTTCTTTCGAAAGAAACTCCTTCTCTAGAAAGGATCCATTCTTAGCAACGTATGTCTTGCCTTCAGATCTGTGATAGAAGGTGTACCCAACTGTGTAACGCCCTCGATGCGGCTATATCTCCCACGTGTCGAGGCACGACTTAGAGGCATAACCGCATTGAAAGCAATGTCGCAAGTGAGGTAATCTTCACACAACCCATGTAATAAATAAGGAAAGAGATACATAGTTGGCTTACAATGCCACTTCACACATTACATAAATAAACATCCATCATTGAGTACACTCAAGGTCCGACTACGGAACCAAAATAAAAGAAGATACCCCAAATGCTACAGATCCCGATCGTCCCAACTGGGCACCACTCTGATCATCAGGAAAAGACACATAATAACGACCACGTTCCTCGTCGAACTCCCACTTGAGCTCGGATCGTCACCTGACTTGGCATCGTCGGCACTGCAACTGTTTTGGAAGTATCGTGAGTCACGGGACTCAGCAATCTCACACAGCGAGATCAAGACTATTTAAGCTTATAGGAAGGACAGAGTAGTAAGGTGGAGCTACAGACAGCGACTAGCATATATGGTGGCTATTTCGCAAAAGAGAGCGAGAAGAGGAGCAAAGCACGGTCGTGAAACTAGTAGCGATCAAGAAGTGATCTGAACTACTTACGTCGGACATAACTCCAACACCGTGTTCACTTCCGGACTCCGCGAGAAGAGACCATCATGGTTACACACGGTTGATGTGTATTTTATTGAGGTCAACTTCGGGTTTACTACAACGGACATTAACAAATTCCCATCTGCCTCATAACCGCGGAGCACGGCTTTGAAAGATATTACCCTGTAGGGTGTCCCAACAGCCCATTATAAGCTCTCACGGTCAGCGAAGGATATTCCTTCTACGGGAAGACCCGATCAATCTCGGAATCCCGGACTACAAGACATTTCGACAGCAATAAAACAAGACCAGCAAAGCCGCTGATTGTGCCGACAAATCCCGATAGGAGCTGCACATATCTCGTTCTCGTGGCACATCCGGATGAGCAGTCCATACAACTAAAACCAGACCTCAAGTTGCCTTGAGGGGCGCTGCAGGGCTCTAGTTAGGGCCAGCACTCGAAGGAGCACTGGTCGGGGGTTAAAAATAAAGATGACCCTCGGGCTCGCGAAAACCCGGGGAAAAGGCTTAGGTGGCAAATGGTAAAACCAATGTTGGGCCTTCTTTGGGCGAGTCTTATTCAAAGCGAACTGTCAAGGGGTCCCATAAATCACCCAACCGTGTAAGGAACGCGAAATCAAGGAACATAACACTGGTATGACGGAAACTAGGGTGGCAAGAGTGGAACAAAACACCAGGCATAAGGCCGAGCCTTCCACCCTTTACCAAGTATATAGATGCATTAATTATAGCAGATATATATTGTGATATCCCCAACAAGTAACCATGTTCCAACAAGGAACAAACTTCAACTTCACCTGCAACTAGCAACGCTATAAGAGGGCTGAGCAAAGCGGTAACATAGCCAATCAACGGTTTGCTAGGAAAATGATGGTTAGGGGCTGACATGGCAATATGGGTGGCATGATATAGCAAGTGGTAGGCATCATAGCATAGGCATAGCAAAAGAGCGAGCAACTAGCATAGCAAAGATAGAAGTGATATCGAGGGTATGGTCATCTTGCCTGCAATGTTCTCAGAGTTGTCGAAAGCTTGATCCTCGTAAGCGTTCTCAACAGGTTCCTCGTTCACGTACTCGTCTCCCGGCTCTACCCAAAGCAACAACACAAACAAAGGAACCACAATAAATCACGGTGCAATGCACAATCAACATGATGCAAAACATGACATGATATGCGGGATGTGATATGCAATGCGTATGTGCTCTCCGGAAGGTAAATTATGAACCAGGCATCAACTTGGCAAACCAAGTATGCCATTGGAAAGAGGAGATGATTTCAGTTGAAATCGATATAAAGATCACCGGAATCGGATGCACGGTTTGGAAATGACAAGCAAAACAAGAATGGCACAAATCTGCCATTAACAACATGATACCACTTAGCAAGCAACAAGAAATTAAGCTACTGCACCCAAACGTATCAACAAAGTACATGGCAGTGATCTACACAAGATGCTCGACAAAAGATGAGCACTGAGATACGGCTAGTTCACATCATAACAGGTTCAAACAAGCATGGCAAAAGTGCACAAAATATCAGGCTGGACATGGCAAAAACAGCATCAGGTTGCAATGTTCAGAGCAACAAAACTACATGCTACAGGAACTTGAAATAGCAAAACATGGCATGGCATGAATCTACTCAAAGCATAGAACAAAAGTCCATTACTGACCATAAGCCAAAAAGGATCATAAAACATAGTAACACCCATGTCAATATCGAAAGTTTCGTTAACAGATTCAGCAACATGGCATGTCAAAAACTGATAACAAGTAGGCATGTTTACAAGCTCAATGCACTCACTACAGAGACTTATATGATAAACTAAGCATACATACATCAAGAAGACATGTCATATAAGACATACATGGCAAGAACAATAACATAGCATACATGGATCAACCACAACAACCTAGGCAAAATTGAATAACATGTAAACAATCTGCCAGGAAACATTTGATAGCAAAAGTAGAGCTCGATTGACTCAAGCTATGGCACTCCATAATTGCAAACAAAGGCATGGATGGATAGAGAAAGACATGCTTTACAAAACATCCTTACTGAAGTATCTCAAAATATGCATGGATCTCTTGGTAGCATCAAGTTAACATGGCATCAAAATATCAGCTAAACAGGGCTGAAAACAGCAACATCAGGACACCTACTTTGCATGCTTGTGCTAGTCACCACATAGATCACAAAAATACATGGCATATACCCCTGGAAAGATGGCATGGCATATTGCAAAACACATGTAGGACTCAAATTCATAGGGTGCACACATCAATCATGGCAAAAATAACAAAAGTGCAAGTTCTGTTAAGAAACAGAAACTAACATCACATAGCCCTCTTCTAACAGCATTTCGGGCATCAAGATGAGCTCAAATGAAAATTATGCAATGAGATGAAATGATATACTCTTCGAGACGAACATTTTGATATATTATACGCGCAAAATGGATCTACAGATGCAAAGTTACACTACGGAGAAAATGGCACAAAATATCAATGATATAAAAGACTTAGAGAAAGTGAGGGGGAGAGAGGTCAACGGGCGGCTCGGTCGATCCGATCGGGATCCGGCCCGATCGGCTGGCGGCGGCGGCTGCTCCTTGCCGAGAGGGAGAGGAGGCGGGGGGCGGTGAGGAAGGCGGCGCGGAGGGAGGCGGTCCCGTGGCGCGGCGCGGAGGTGGCGGGCGGCCAGGAGGCTGAGCTCGGGCGGCGGGAAGGCGGCGCGGCCGGAGGCGGCGGAGGAGCGGCGGCTGGGCGGTGGCCCGGCCGGGCGCTGGTCGGCCCAGTGCGGCCGGGGCGGGCGGCCGTGGGCCTCAGCGGGACCATGTGTGTGTGCGGCGGTGTTACGTGGCAGCCCCGATTAGGCGTGGGCGGCGGCGGACGTGTCCGTGGTGCTGGGACGGATTTTAGGGTTTCGGGAGGAATGATCCGGATTTGGAGGGTTTGCTTAAATAGGCATAGAGGGAGCTAGGAGAGTCAAATGAGGTGTAGTTTTAGCCACACGATCGTGATCGAGCGACGGAGAGCATGGAAGTGACTTAGATGGGTTATTGGGCTGTTTTGAAGGGGTGTTGGGCTGTAACTCAAAAGAGGCCTTTTTGAGAGTCACGGTTAACCGTTGGAGTACCAAACGAGCTCCAAATGACCGAAACTTGACCGGTGGTCTCGGGTGGTATACCAAGGCCACTAGACAAACCTCGGTCCATTCCGAGAAGGTTTAGTACCCGCACACGGAAAAAGCGTAAAAGGGCCGCCGGGGAGATAGGAGTGCGGATTGCAAAAGCGGACAACGGGAAAAATGCTCGGAATCATGAGGCGAACACGTATGCAAATGCGATGCACATGATGACATGATAAAATGCATGACATGGACAAAATGCAAAATGAAGAAAAACCCAACCACTGAGGGAATATCATATCACAATGCCGAAAATGCCAAGAGTTGGAGTTACAAATACGGAAAGTTACTTCCGGGGTGTTACAAACTGTCTCCTTTGGGTATCATATGAAGACACTTTTCTCCGATTTGGGTTTGAGCTTATCAGGATGAAACTTTTTCACATAAGTATCGCAACCCCAAACTTTAAGAAATGACAACTTTGGTTTCTTGCCAAACCACAATTCATATGGTGCCGTCTCAACGGATTTAGATGGTGCCCTATTTAACGTGAATGCAGCTATCTCTAATGCATAACCCCAAAATGATAGTGGTTCGGTAAGAGACATCATAGATTGCACCATATCTAATAAAGTACGGTTACGATGTTCGGACAGATCATTACGCTGTGGTGTTCCAGGCGGCGTGAGTTGCGAAACTATTCCGCATTGTTTCAAATGAAGACCAAACTCGTAACTCAAATATTCTCCTCCACGATTAGATCGTAGAAACTTTATTTTCTTGTTATGATGATTTTCCACTTCACTCTGAAATTATATGAACTTTTCAAATGTTTCAGATTTATGTTTTATCAAGTAGATATACCCATATCTGCTCAAATCATCTGTGAAGGTCAGAAAATAATGATACCCGCCGCGAGCCTCAACACTTATCGGATCACATACGTCGGTATGTATTATTTCCAATAAGTCAGTTGCTCGCTCCATTGTTCCGGAGAACGAGTCTTAGTCATCTTGCCCATGAGGCATGGTTCGCAAGCATCAAGTGATTCATAATGAAGTGATTCCAAAATCCCATCAGCATGGAGTTTCTTCATGCGCTTTACACCAATATGACCTAAACGGCAGTGCCACAAATAAGTTGCACTATTATTATTAAGTTTGCATATTTTGGCTTCAATATTTTGGCTTCAAACCGCATAACAACATACGTTGTTCCCTTTGTCATTGGTATGTTACTTGCCCGAGATTCGATCATCGGTATCTCAATACCTAGTTCAATCTCGTTATCGGCAAGTCTCTTTACTCGTTCCGTAATGCATCATCCCGCAACTAACTCATTAGTTACATTGCTTGCAAGGCTTATAGTGATGTGCATTACCGAGAGGGCCAGAGATACCTCTCCGACAATCGGAGTGACAAATCCTAATCTCGATCTATGCCAACTCAACAAGTACCATCGGAGAGACCTGTAGAGTGATACGTCTCCGTCGTATCTACTTTTCCAAACACTTTTGCCCTTCTTTTGGACTCTAGCTTGCATGATTTTAATGGAAATAACCCGGACTGACGCTGTTTTTAGCAGAATTGCCATGATGCTGTTTTATGTGCAGAAAACAAAAGTTCTCGGAATGATCAGAAACTCCACGGAACATCTAGTTAATAATAATAATAAATCCTTGCCAAAGATGAAGACCAGGGGCCCCACACCCTGTCCACGAGGGTGGGGGCGCACACCCCCCCCATAGGGCGCGCCCCCTACCTCGTGGGCCCCCTGGAGCTCCTCCGACGCTGACTCCGACTCTATATATTTGCTTTCGGGGAGAAAAAAATCAAGGAGAAGAAATCATCGCGTTTTACGATACGGAGCCGCCGCCAAGCCCTAAAACCTCTCGGGAGGGCTGATCCGAAGTCCGTTAGAAGCTCCGGAGAGGGGGATTAGTCGCTGTCGTCATCATTAACCATCCTCCATCACCAATTTCATGATGCTCACCGCCATGCGTGAGTAATTCCATCATAGGATTGCTGGACGGTGATGGGTTGGATGATATTTATCATGTAATTGAGTTAGTTTTGTTAGGGTTTGATCCCTAGTTCCCACTATGTTCTGAGATTGATGTTGCTATGACTTTGCTATGCTTAATGTTTGTCACTAGGGCCCGAGTTCCATGATTTCAGTTCTGAACCTATTATGTTTTCATGAATATATGTGTGTTCTTGATCCTATCTTGCAAGTCTACAATCACCTACTATGTGTTATGGTCTGGCAACCCCGAAGTGACAATAATCGGGACCACTCCCGGTGATGACCGTAGTTTGAGGAGTTCATGTATTCACTATGTGTTAATGCTTTGGTCCGATATTCTATTAAAAGGAGGCCTTAATATCCCTTAGTTTCCATTAGGACCCCACTGCCACGGGAGGGTAGGACAAAAGATGTCATGCAAGTTCTTTTCCATAAGCACGTATGACTATATTTGGAATACATGCCTACATTACATTGATGAATTGGAGCTTGTTCTGTATCACCCTATGTTATGACTGTTACATGATGAACCGCATCCGGCATAGTTATCCATCACTGATCCAATGCATACGAGCTTTCCATATACTGGTTTACGCTTATTTACTTTCCCGTTGCTACTGTTACAATCACTACAAAACACCAAAAATATTACTTTTGCTTTCATTACTCTTTTGTTACCATTACCAATATTACCATACTACTTTGCTACTAAATACTTTGCTGCAGATATTAAGTTATCCAGGTGTGGCTGAATTGACAACTCAGTTGCTAATACTTGAGAATATTCTTTGGCTCCCCTTGTGTCGAATCAATAAATTGGGTTGAATACTCTACCCTGGAAAGCTGTTGCGACCCCCTACACTTGTGGGTTATCAAGACTAATTTCTGGCGCCGTTGCCGGGGAGCATAGCTCTATTCTTTGAGTTACTTGGGATTTATATCTGCTGGTCACTATGAAGAACTTGAAAGACGCTAAGACAACAATTTATCCCTCAACTACGAGGGAGGTAAGGAACTGCCATCTAGCTCGCACTTGATTCACCTTCATTTTGAGTAAGCTTGCGACACCTAGACCTGCTTACGCTATTCGTTTTGATATATGCATGTTATTGATGATGCCACTTCGCTATGCATGATACTTTGATGAAACTACTTACGTGCTTGATACTACTGCCCTTAGTGAATTTCTTGATGAACAAATTGCTAGGGCTAGAGAGAAAGAAATTATTGAAACTGATCATGTTGATGAAATTGATGATGAAAACATTTCCTGTTATTCCTGAGGGTTATATTTTTGATAAAGAAGCCTCTGCTGCTATTTTAGCTTGCAAAGATAACGATGAGCTTAGAAGGTTATTAGCTAAATGGAATAAGCAACCTCTTAATGATAGAATGAGACCTGACCCTGCTTTTGCTACTTCACCTATCTGTGTTACAGATAAGGATTATGAATTCTCTGTTGATCCTGATATAATTACTTTGGTTGAATCTGATCCTTTTCATGGCTATGAATCTGAAACTGTTGTGGCACATCTTACTAAATTAAATGATATAGCTACCCTGTTCACTAATGATGAGAGAACTCGCTACTTATATATCCTTAAAAATATTTCCGTTCTCATTAAAGGGTGATGCTAAAATATGGTTTGATTCTCTTGACCCTGGTTGTGTGCGTACTCCCCAGGATATGATTTATTACTTCTCTACTAAATATTTCCCTGCTCATAAGAAACAAGCTTCCTTGAGGGAAATATACAACTTTGTGCAAATTGAAGAAGAGAGTCTCCCACAAGCTTGGGGGAGGCTTCTCAGGTTACTTAATGCTTTGCCTGATCATTCTCTTAAGAAAAATGAAATACTTAATATCTTTTATAATGGACTAACGATGCTTCCAGAGATTACCTGGATAGTTGTGCTGGTTCTGTTTTCAGGGAAAGAACACCGGATGAAGCTGAAATTCTATCGAATAATATGTTGACGAATAAAATTAATTGGGCACCTCCTGAGCCAGCTCCTGAGCCAGCTCCTGCTCCAATTACTGAGCCTATTCCTAAACCAACTCCGAAGAAGAGAGGTGTTCTATTTCTCAGTCCCGAAGATATGCAAGAAGCAAAGAAATCTATGAAAGAAAAAGGTATTAAAGCTGAAGATGTTAAGAATTTACCTCCTATTGAAGAAATACATGGTCTTAATTTACCGCCTGTTGAAGAAACATATGATTTTAATCCATTACCTATTGAAGTACCTCATGGTCTTGATAACCCGACACAGGTAGTAAAGGTAAATTCTCTCTATAGATTTGATGAAGGTGATATTCCTCACTATAAGTCTGCTAGACAATGCTTGGATGAGTTTGATAATTTTATTGTCAAACAAGAAAATTTTAATGCTTATTTTGGTAGACAATTAAAACAAAATACTTATATGATTAAACACTTGGGTGATTATATGGCTGATGTTAGATGTGAATTTAAACTTGTTAGCAAACATGCTTCTATGGTCACCACTCAAGTAGAACAAGTACTTAAAGCTCAAAATGATTTGCTCAATGAAATGAATAGTAAGAAAGATGATTATGCTGTTAGAGTGGCTACTAGAACTGGTAGAATGACTCGGGAACCTTTGTATCCTGAAGGCCACCCTAAGAGAATTGAGAAAGATTCTCAGAGAAATAATATTGATGCACCTAGTTCTTCTAAAAGGAAGAAAAAGAAAAATGATAGGACTTTGCAAACTTCTAGTGAACCTATTGCTGAACCACCTGATAATCCAAATGATATATCTATTTCTGATGCCGAAACACAATCTGGTAATGAACATGAACCTAATGAAAATATTAATGATGATGTTCATGAAGATGCTCAACCTAGTAATGATATTGATGTAGAAATTGAACCTGGTGTTGATCTTGATAACCCACAATCAAAGAATCAACGTTATGATAAGAGAGACTTTGTTGCTAGGAAACATGGTAAAGAAAGAGAACCATGGGTTCAGAAACCCATGCCTTTTCCTCCCAAACCATCCAAGAAAAATGATGATGAGGATTTTGAGCGCTTTGCTGAAATGATTAGACCTATCTTTTTGCGTATGCGATTAACTGATATGCTCAAAATGAATCCTTATGCTAAGTATATGAAAGATATTGTTACAAATAAGAGAAAGATACTAGAAGCTGAAATTTCCACCATGCTTTCTAATTATACCTTTAAGGGTGGAATACCGAAGAAACTTGGAGATCCAGGAGTACCTACTATACCATGCTCCATTAAAAGAAATTATGTTAAAACTGCTTTATGTGATCTTGGAGCTGGTGTTAGTGTTATGCCCCTCTCTTTATATCGTGGACTCGACTTGAATAAGTTGACACCTACTGAAATATCTTTGCAAATGGCTGATAAATCAACTGCTATACCTGTCGGTATTTGTGAGGATGTGCCTGTTGTGGTTGCAAACATTACTATTTTAACGGACTTTTTTATTCTTGATATTCCCGAGGACGATAATATGTCTATTATTCTTGGAAGACCTTTTCTGAATACTGCAGGTGCTGTTATTGATTGCAACAAAGGCAATGTCACTTTTCATGTTAATGGTAATGAGCACACGGTACACTTTCCGAGGAAAACAACCTCAAGTTCATAGTATCAAATCTATTGGAAAAATTCCATCGATTATATTTGGAGGTTTGAATTTCCTCTTCCTATTATCAAGAAGGAATATGATATTCTTATTATTCGGGATGTGCATATCCCCGTTGAGGTAACATAGTGTTATTCGAAATTTCTCCGGTTCTATGTTAGTCGGAATGAGTTTGTTAACAAGACCTGATCAACCTTGTTAGTAGATTCCTTTTGATGATCATGAGATGGATGAAACTAGAAGCACAACCCTCTATACCCTCTTTATTCTTTCTGTTATTTAGTTGAAATAAAGTAAAAATAGTATTTTTCTGTCTGTTTCCTGATTTATCCGTGCAATATAAAAATACCTCGAAAATAAAAGTCCTCCAAATGCCATGCCAATTTAATATGATTTTTTCTGGAATATTTGAGGATTTATGGAACTGAAAACACCGCGGGGGGAGCTGCCACCTGGCCACGAGGGTGGAGGGCGCACCCTACCCCCCAGGGTGCGCCCCCTGCCTCGTGGGCCCATGGTGGCCCTCCTCCACTTATTCCTGCACTCATCCTCTTCTTCTTCCTCCCACAAACACGAATAACCGGCTCAAGCACGAGTTCTAGCTCACTTTGCTGCGATTTTCGATCTCCTTGCTCAAAGCACCTCTCACAAAACTTCTTGGGGAGATTGTTCTTTGGTATGTGACTCCTGCATTGGTCCAATTAGTTTTTGTTCTAGTGCTTTATTCATTACAAATTTGTGCTGCATAGGTGACCATGTTCTTGAGCTTGCATGTCAAATTTATATGGTTCCAAGTAGTTCTAATGCTTGATATAAGCTCTAGGCACTTGTATGAGTAGTTGCTATCAATTTTATTGAAGTTGGTTCACTTTTGTTTGAAGTTACTAAAAATTTCAGAATATTTCAGAAAATAATGAAGAGGCTTTTGAGGGGCTCGTCGAGCCGAAGCTCGAAGGAAAAACAAAATGAAGAAGCACAGAGGCCCAAATATAATTTGCCTCGTACCGCGGAGGTCCGGCCGTGTGAATGGCCTTCCGATGACTTCTTGAGACAACCGGGATTTATGAGGATTTTTATTCATTGGTTGAGAATGCTGGCCTCACCGACCTCGTCCGCGACGAACGTCATCAGTATCTCTCACTCACTAATACTTTTGTGCAAAACTTCTACTATTTTCCTAAGGAATCACCTCCTTCAGTAGAGTTTCATTTATATGACGTTGTTAAGAAGATGCCATTAGCTGAATTTTGCAAGGTTTGCAAAATACCCTCTGAGGGTACCTTAGAAGAACCACACCGTAAAGATGTGGAAGAATTTATTAACACCATCACTGTGGGGGAAACCAGGAAGGTTTCCGATGCAAGAATCACTAGCATACATTTTCCTGTCTTACGCTACTTTGCCTTATTTGCTAGTCGTTGCTTGATTGGTCGCGGAAACTATGGAAACCTTAGTGTTCCTGATATTATCATTTTGTTCCATGGTTTATACCGAGATAACACTGTTAGTATGGGCAGAATTATTGCTAAGCGGTTAAGTTTGAACCGTACTAAAGGCCCCATCTTTGGAGGTATTTATGCTTCGTGCCTAGCTGCACATTTTAACATACCCATTAGGCTTTATGAGAAAGAAGAAAAATTGCTGCCTAGTGCTTATTTAGATTATAAGAGTATGCTAGCGCATGACTTTATTGTTAATAGTCGGGAAGGGGAGCTTAAATACAAATTATTCTTTCATAAACATCATCCTGAGACTATTACCTTGCCTGCTCCTTCCTTGTTTAATTTTGAAGGACCATATCTCGTTACGTGGGCTGCCGTTCAACCCTACCGGAATCATGCACCAGCCCTAGAACCGGAACCACAATATGAGCCTCCACGACAGTCTGTTTATTCTTGGGATCCGGAGGTGGCTGCCAGCCAATGGCAGTCAGAATCCTCTTCATCACAGTACGACCCCAGCTACACCTACGGATATCCACCAGGCCATCCTGGCAATGAACCAACTTAGGCCAAAAAGCCTAAGCTTGGGGGAGTACGTATTTCCCACCGACATTACATTTATGTTCACACACTCATTGCTAGATGTCGGTGCTCATATTTTTTCACTATAATATCCATGCTAGTTTATTTTTCTTTTTCCTGCTTTCTTCTTGTGTGTTTAATAAACTTGAAGAAAACCAAAAAAATTTAGTGTAGTTTTTAGTTAGTTTACTTTTCCTGCTGTAGTAGTAATAATTAAAAAGAAAACCCAAAAAGATTTCCCGTTCTTCTTTTGCTTGTTGGGAGCTTTCCCGTGTAAATAGTTTTTATTTCTTTTCTTTTCTTTGAAATTCGATAGGAGAAGACCATGATTAAATTGTTGAAGCGGCTCTTATATGCATTATTGTTGATTTAACCAAGAGCCCATATCGCCTTGTCTTCTCCTGCTTATTGAATGCTCGTAGATTCCAGCTTAGTCCAATGCACGTACACGCTTATTATTATTCACATCGTTCGGTCGTGCAAGTGAAAGGCAATTATGATGATATATGATGGATTGACTGAGATGAGAAAAGCTGGTATGAACTCGACCTCTCTTGTTTTTGTAAATATGATGATTTCATCGTTCCTGATTCAGCTTATTATGAATAAACATGTTTGCAATGACAATTAGAGATCATAATTGCTCGTGCCATGCTTGATTAGCTATGAGTTATAATGGTTTACCTTGCGTGCCAACATGCAACTAAAATGGTTGTGATGTGGTATGATGGGGTGGTATCCTCCTTTGAATGATTTAAATGACTTGACTTGGCACATGTTCACACATTACTTGAAACAAATCAACATACCTTCACGATATTTATGTTCATGGTGGATTATATCCTACTCATGCTTGCATCCAATGTTTATTAATTTTAATGCATGTTCATGACTGTTGTCGCTCTCTAGTTGGTCGCTTCCTAGTCTTTTGCTAGCCTTCACTTGTACTAAGCAGGAATACTGCTTGTGCATCCAATCCCTTAAAACCCAAAGTTATTCCATATGAGTCCACTATACCTTCCTATATGCGGTATTTACCTGCCAATCCGAGTAAATTTGTATGTGCCAAACTCTAAACCTTCAAATAAACATTCTGTTTTGTATGCTCGAATAGCTCATGTATCAACTAGGGCTGCACTTATCTTCCATGTTAGGCGGGTTATTCTCAAGAGGAGTGGACTCCGCTCCTCACTCACGAGAAAATGGCTGGTCACCGGGATGTCCAGTCACATGCTTTAAGCAAACTAAATCAAAATTAATTGCAAACAAAACTCCCCCTGGGACTGTTGCTAGTTGGAGACACTCGTTGTTTCGAGCAAGTCATGGATTGATGCTTGTTGGTGGAGGGGGAGTATAAACTTTACCATTCTGTTTGGGAACCGCCTATAATGTGTGTAGCATGGAAGATATCGCCATCTCTTGGTTGTTATGTTGACAATGAAAGTATGCCGCTCAAAATATTATTTATCTCTATTTCAAAACCGAGCTCGCACCTCTACAAATCCTGCTTCCCTCGTGAAGGGCCTATCTATTTACTTTTATGTTGAGTCATCACCCTCTTATTAAAAAGCACTAGCTGGAGAGCACAGCTGTCATTTGCATTCATTACTATTAATTTATATTGGGTATGACTGGATCTCTTTTACCATGAATTACAATGTCTAGTCAGTTCTTGATCTTTAAAGGTGCTCTGCATTTATGTTTTGCGGTCTCAGAAAGGGCTAGAGAGATACCATCTTGTTATATAATATTATGATTGTTTTGAGAAAGTGTTGTCATCCGAGATTTATTATTATGGATTGCTAGTTGATTATGCTATTGATATGAGTAAACATGAGACCTGAGAATTATTGCAAATGTGGTGAGTTATGATCTTTGCTGAAAACTTGAATGCTGGCTTTACATATTTACAACAACAAGAGAAAACAGAGTTTGTAAAAGTTTTTCTTTATATCTTTCAGTTTATCAACTAAATTGCTCGAGGACAAGCAAAGGTTTAAGCTTGGGGGAGTTGATACGTCTCCGTCGTATCTACTTTTCCAAACACTTTTGCCCTTGTTTTGGACTCTAACTTGCATGATTTGAATGGAACTAACCCGGACTGACGCTGTTTTCAGTAGAATTGCCATGATGTTGTTTTATGTGCAGAAAACAAAAGTTCCCGGAATGACCTGAAATTCCATGGAACATCTAGTTAAAAATAATAAAAAAATCCTTCCCAAAGATGAAGACCAGGGGGCTCACACCTGTCACAGCAGTGGGCGCCCCAGGCGCGCCCCTATCTCGTGGGCCCCCTGGAGCTCCTCCGATGCCAACTCCGACTCTATATATTTGCTTTCGGGGAGAAAAAAATCAAGGAGAAGAAATCATCACGTTTTACGATATGGAGCCGCCGCCAAGCCCTAAAACCTCTCGGGAGGGCTGATCTGGAGTCCGTACGGGGCTCCGGAGAGGGGGTTTCATCGCCGTCGTCATCATCAACCATCCTCCATCACCAATTTCATGATGCTCACCGCCGTGCGTGAGTAATTCCATCGTAGGCTTGCTGGACAGTGATGGGTTGGATGAGATTTATCATGTAATCGAGTTAGTTTTGTTAGGGTTTGATCCCTAGTGTCCACTATTTTCTGAGATTGATGTTTCTATGACTTTGCTATGCTTAATGCTTGTCACTAGGGCCCGAGTGCCATGATTTCAGATCTGAACCTATTATGTTTTCATGAATATATGTGTGTTCTTGATCCTATATTGCAAATCTATAGTCACCTACTATGTGTTATGATCCGGCAACCCCGAAGTGACAATAATCGGGACCACTCCCGGTGATACCGTAGTTTCAGGAGTTCATGTATTCACTATGTGTTAATACTTTTGTCTGGTACTCTAATAAAAGGAGGCCTTAATATCCCTTAGTTTCCATTAGGACCCCGCTGCCACGGGTGGGTAGGACAAAAGATGTCATGCAAGTTCTTTTCCATAAGCACGTATGACTATATTCGAAATACATGCCTACATTACATTGATGAACTGGAGCTAGTTCTATATCACCCTATGTTATGACTGTTACATGATGAACCGCATCCGGCATAGTTATCCATCGCCGATCCAATGCCTACGAGCTTTCCATATACTGGTTTACGCTTATTTACTTTCTCGTTGCTACTGTTGCAATCACTACAAAACACCAAAAATATTACTTTTGCTTTCATTACTCTTTTGTTACCATTACCAATATTACCATACTACTTTGCTACTAAATACTTTGCTACAGATATTAAGTTATCCAGGTGTGGCTGAATTGACAACTCTGTTGCTAATACTTGAGAATATTCTTTGGCTCCCCTTGTGTCGAATCAATAAATTGGGTTGAATACTCTACCCTCGAAAGCTATTGCGATCCCCTACACTTGTGGGTTATCATAGAGCACCTTTATAATCACCCAGTTACATTGTGATGTTTGGTAGCACACAAAGTGTTCCTCCGGTATTCGGGAGTTGCATAATCGCATAGTCATGGGAACATGTATAAGTCATGAAGAAAGCAATAGCAATATACTAAATGATCAAATGCTAAGCTAATGGAATGGGTCAAGTCAATCATATCATTCTCTAATAATGTGATCCCGTTAATCAAATGACAACTCTTCTCTATGGCCAGGAAACTTAACCATCTTTGATTCAACGAGCTAGGCAAGTAGAGGCATACTAGTGACACTCTGTTTGTCTATGTATCCACACATGTACTAAGTTTACGGTTAATACAATTCTAGCATGAATAATAAACATTGATCATGATATAAGGAAATATAAATAACAACTTTATTATTGCCTCTAGGGCATATTTCCTTCAGTGGGAGGCGTTCTTGTCGAACATGATCAATGACAATGAAGATCCGACCGAAATGGAGAATGAATTAGAGGCCACCACCGCATTTGAAGTTGGGACAGCATCCAAACCCAATCCGAGCAATAAGAAGAAGAAGAAGAAGAAGACCAAGACGGTGTACGCGAGAGATCCGACATTCTCAAGCATTGAGGACATCTTGTTGGTCAAAGCTTGGTTAGCGACAATGATGAATCCAATATGCGGCACCGAGCAAAAGGGGAACAAGTATTGGGAGAAAGTTTGGAAGGAGTATCACGAACAAAAGGAGTATGTCGAGCCGCATCTTATAGTGACCACCCACAATGTAGCATCTCTCCAACATCGTTGGGGGATCATCCAAGGGGAAGTGAACAAGTGCATTGGCTACTACTCACAAATGACCAAACACCCTCAAAGTGGGATGGGAGTGGCAACTCACGTATGCTCAATTGCTTCATCTTGTCTTCATTTGCATATGCTACTTGGGTTTGCATTCTCCTGCTCATATGTATGTTGTTTTATAGAAGGCGGTGGTGTTGGGGAACGTAGTATTTCAAAAAAAAAATCCTACGACCACGCAAGATCTATCTAGGAGAAGCATAGCAACGAGCGGGGAGAGTGTGTCCATGTACCCTTGTAGACCGAAAGTGGAAGCGTTTAGTAACGCGGTTGATGTAGTCGAACGTCTTCGCGATCCAACTGATCCAAGTACCGAACGCACGGCACCTCCGCGATCTGCACACGTTCAGCTCGGTGACGTCCCTCGAACTCTTGATCCAGTTGAGGCCAAGGCAGAGTTTCGTCAGCACGACGGCGTGGTGACGGTGATGATGAAGTTACCGGCGCAGGGTTTCGCCTAAGCATTACGACGATATGACCGAGGTGTGTTTCTGTGGAGGGGGGCACCGCGCACGGCTAAAAGATCAACTTGTGTGTTCTAGGGTGCCTCCTGCCCCCGTATATAAAGGAGGGAGAGGAAGAGGCAGCCGGCCCTAGGGGGGCGCGCCAAGGTGTGGAGTGCTACTAGGACTCCCTAGTCCTAGTAGGATTCCACCTCCCACATGGAGTAGGAAAGGGGGGGCCGGCCCCCTTCTCCTAGTCCTAATCGGACTCCAGCCCAAGGGGGGTGCACCAGCCCCTTATGGGCTTGTGTGCTTACCTCTTATTGCCCATAAGGCCCATAACTTCTCCCGGGGGGTTCCGGTAACCTCCCGGTACTCCGGAAAAATACCCGAATCACTCAAAACCTTCCCGATGTCCGAATATAGCCTTCCAATATATGAATCTTTACCTCTTGACCATTTCGGGACTCCTCGTCATGTCTATGATCTCATCCGGGACTCCTAACAAATTTCGGTCATCAAATCACATAACTCATAATACAAATCGTCATCGAACGTTAAGCGTGCGGACCCTACGGGTTCGAGAACTATGTAGACATGACTGAGACACATCTCCGGTCAATAACCAATAGCGGAACCTGAATGCTCATATGGGCTCCTACGTATTCTACGAAAATCTTTATCGGTCAAACCACATAACAACATACGTTGTTCCCTTTGTCATCGGTATGTTACTTGCCCGAGATTCGCTCGTCGGTATCATCATACCTAGTTCAATCTTGTTACTGGCAAGTCTCTTTACTCGTTCCGTAATACATCATCCCGTAACTAACTCATTAGTCACATTGCTTGCAAGGCTTATAGTGATGATCATTACCGAGAGGGCCCAAAGATACCTCTCTGATACACGGAGTGACAAATCCTAATCTCGATCTATGCCAACTCAAAAAACACCATTGGAGACACCTGTTGGGGATACAACTACTGAGTGTGAACCATACGGAGGGCCGGGTTACCCTAAATCCATGATCCAGCCCACGGAGGAGGCCCGAGCCCAGAGGCGAATTAAGGTCCGTTTATGTAAACCGCCTTAGTGTTGTAACTTGTCTTTGTAAGATAAGAGAGAAGAGACCGGGCGGACACTTGTATGAGCGGATCGGGACTCTGTGAGACCGGCGAGGCGTCAACCCGTGTATATAAGGGGCGACCAGCGGCGGATTAGGACAGACAATTGAGGCTTAGGCGAAGCTATTGCTCCCAAGTCGCCGAAATCACATCAATCCCATCACAACTAGGCGTAGGCCTTTCCTTCATCGAAGGGGCGAACTAGTATAACTCCGTGTCTTTGTGTCCACCTTAACCCTCTAGGTTAACCCGTATGATGGCCTGCGACTAAGTCCTTTCACGAGGACATCTGCGTGGCAATTCCACGACGGTTGGCGCCCACCGTGGGGCTATCGCACGATGGTTTGATGATCTTAGAGGGCAAGTTCGAAGGACTCGAAGGCTATCTTGTGGGCGGATGACTAAGAGTCGTCGCGGCAAACTCTACATCGACGATGCGGATTGGGCCCCGAGGCGGCTCGATCGAGTCTGGTACCGGGTCCCCTTTAGTGGCATACACGTTTTCATCGGTAAGATCGGCGAGCAGGGCTGGGCGGACACCTGCACCGACCCGTCGAGGCGGCTCGGTGGGCAAAGAAGAGTCCTGCCTGGCTAAACCGGCTGTCAGCGTGCTTTCGTGGGAGTCGTCCACGGAGACTATGAGGCGGATCAGCATCTGGCGGCGAAACCATTGTCTACTCGGCGACGAGTCATCCGCCGGAGAAACCGAAGTCTTTGTACCAGCTGCAAGATGGCGGATCGGGGCTGTTCCGGCGGAGAGAGTATTCGGACTCCTTTGATCTACCCAGCCGGGTTGGAATTTTCATGGCGGTACTGGCGGCGCTTCACTCTTCGACCATGGCGCCCATCGTCGCCCGGTTCGATGGCGGTGGTGGCAGCCGGGAAGGAGGCCCTGTCGCCCGCCGCTCAAGTTCTATCAGCGTTATTTGGCGCATTGGCTGCGCTCATGGCGGAGGCTAACCCGGCGGATCAGGACACACAACGCAGAGATTGCAAGGGTGAAGAACAGATCGCTGAAGCTAAAGCGGATTTGGCAGCAGCGGACGTGAGGATGGCGGCGGAGCAGGCGCTTTGGATGCCTGAGCTTATAGGCTCATCTTTGGATCGAGTGCATCACATGAAGTCATGAAAAGGAAGTACAGATCTCGTTTGCCTTCAGTTTTCGAGGAAGAGCTCTTCAATACCCGAGGCGAGGGACCGATAATCCGCCACGGTGGTAAACCGGCGGAAGCACAGGATGGCGCGTCGGTTCAGCCTCGTGTGATAGACCAGCCTCGCCATCATACCGGCGCGCCCGGTGTGCGAACACCTCCGGGTCACTACTCCAACCCGATGGACAACCTTGTCGCGGCTGCGGCGCACGATTGGGCGATTCGATCGAGGCGATTCACCACAGCGGTAGAAACACGCCGGGTCAAGGAGCTCCTCGGGGCGGCCCAGCTCGGCGAGAAGCGTATTCATACTGATCGGGACGGATCCACTCCACCCCGCCCTAGCGGAGTTATAGCCGGCGCGCAGATGAACCGGCCGTGTCAAGCAACGCGCAGCGCAGTCCGCCTCGAGGCAACAACCCGGTCGGCGGTTTCGAAGACGCTCAAGTGGTGGTGGACCGGGCCAGGGCACGTAGGGAGGCCGAGTTAACAGCACAACATGAGGACCATCAGCTCGCACCGGTTCGTCCGATCATCTTCGAACCGGGGGTCACGTCCGGCTCATTGGGGGTGCCTTGCCTCGTCCCCGCTTTACGCAATGTGCGTTTGCCCAAGGACTTCAAAGGGCCCGCAAGGTGCCCAATTATACCGCCAATTTGGCTCGAGCGTGGATAGAAAGCTATGAGATGGCCATGGAGATGCTGGATGTGGGCGAAGCTGCGTGTGCGAAGTATTTCACCATGATGTTGGAAGGTGCGGCCCGTGCTTGGTTGAAAAATTTGCCACCCAACTCAGTTAGTTCGTGGACTCGCCACGGACCGGTTCATTCAAAATTTCAAAGACACTGTATACAGCCCATATGCGTGGTGGATTTGGCGGCTTGTGTCGAGCGGAGGAGAATCTACAACACATTGGGTGCGCCCGCGTTTGGAGGTTTACATTCATCAGACCGGATCATCCCTGACTCCGCTATTTTAACCCTAGAAGCCAACTGCCGGTTTGAACCGTTGAAGCTAAAGCTGGGTCGCATGAAGCGTTTTTGCAATGACATGGGCACGCTCATGGGCGTTTTGGTAAAGTATGCTGATTCTAACAGTACCAAGGATCCCGAGTCTGAGGATGACGAAGTAGGGAAGGGAAAGCAGAATAGCAACTCCAGAGGCCAGCAGCACCACCCGGCAGGCAATGGGGGAAACAAACGTAAGGCTAACGGCAACATGGGCTTCGTAGCCAACACCAACGCGCAGGACAAGGGTCAGCGGCGCAAAGGTAAGCAATCAAACTGGAACGGTGCACAAGGTCACAATCCGGAGCGTTTGAATTACCTATTGAATCAACCTTGCCCGAAGCATGGGACGAAGGAGGCACCGGCGAACCACCTTTGGAAGGATTGTTATATTATGCAGGAGTTCAAAAATTCTAATGCTTTCCGGTATGATCAAGGGCCCGGCGGCGGTTCGAGGTCCGCCCGGATTCTGATGGAGAAATTCCGGCCCAGGGTTCGGTGGTAATCCGGGCGGGCAAGGCAATCAGAACAATCAGAACAATCAGAACCAAGGGGGTTATAATCAACAACAGCAGCAGTTGGGTTACCAAAGTAATCCAAAGCAGCTGAAGTGGTGGACAGTACCATGTCTTTACCACCAGCTTGGACAGACGAGACCGAAAACTTCAGAAGCGGGCGGTCAGTGTTGTTGAACCGGCCGCGCCGCATTACCTGCGCTGGTCGAGCAGCCTATTGTATGGAGTAGAGAGGATCATCCTCCCGGGTTTACAATCCGGGTCAGCTAGCCTAGTAGTGGCACCTCGGTGGGAGGATACAAGTTCACTAAAGTACTTATGGATGGAGGAAGCAGCATCAACATCACGTACTACGAGACCTTCCGGCGTATGGGGTTGGCGGATAGGCATCTCGGGCCGTCCGGCCACGGTATTTCACGGTGTGGTGCCCGGCAAATCTGCGTGCCAGTCGGTAAGATAGCTCTGGAGGTAGCTTTTGGAGATGAACATGACTCGGATCGGAAACATTGGCGTTTGAGGTGGTGAAAATCCAAAGCCCTTACCACGCCTGTTTGGGCGGCGGCTTATGCTAAGTTTATGGCACGGCCTTGTTATGTTTATTTGCAGCTGAAAATGCGGGTCACAAAGGGCGATAATGGTTCACGGAGCCGCCGGATTGCGTTGGAATGCGAGGAAGGTGATGCGGCTTATGCAGAGTCGGTTTGTGCCACCGAGGAGTTAAGGTATTATAAAGACAATGTTGATCCGGCGGATATGACCCCGTTGAAAAAGCCAACTATAGAGCACGATCCGGATTTGAAGTTTAAGTCGGTGGTGAGACTAAACTTGTTGATTTTGTGCCGGCGGTTCGTCCAAGCAGTTCACCATCGATGCTAACTTGGATCCTAAATAGGAAGCGCTCATCGAGTTCATCCGTGAGAATCGGGACATTTTGCATGGAAGCCTTCGACATGCCGGTGTATCGAGGAACTCGCTGAGCACACTCTTAATGTTGATCCCAAGTACAGACCGGTAAAGCAGTTTCTCGCCGGTTTAATGAGGAAAAGCGCAAGGCCATTGGAGAGGAGGTTGCGGGCTCTTAGCGGCAGGATTTATCGTTGAAGTTTTCCATCGAGTGGCTTGCTAATCCGGTGTTGGTCCTTAAGAAGAATGGCACTTGGCGCGTAATGCGTGGATTATACAGATCTTAACAAGGCTTGTCCGGCAGATCCTTCGCCCTCCCGTATTGATCAGATTATTGATGCTACGGCGGGTTGTGGCGTTGAGCTTTTTGGATGCATATTCGGATATCATCGATTAAGATGGCGGTTAAGGACCAGGAGAAGGCGGTGTTCATCACCCCTTTGGAGCCTTACGCTATGTATCTATGCCTTTTGGGCTCAAGAGCGCCCAAGCAACTTATCAACGTTGCGCATGTAATTGCTTGCATAAACAGATCGGCCGTAATGTGCATGCTTATGTGGATGATATTGTGGTTAAGTCAAGGAGAAGGAAACACGATTGAGGATTTGAGAGAAACCTTTGACAACTTGCGGGTGTACAAGATGATGCTTAACCCGCCAAGTGTGTTTTTGGTGTTCGGCGAGCAAGTTATTGGGTTTCCTTGTGTCCAACAGGATTGAAGCTAATCCGGAGAATATTACAGCTATCACCTCCTGGCTAAGCCAAAGTGTATCAATGATGTCCAACGTTTGGCGGGTCGGATTGCTGCGCTAAGCGGTTTATCGGCCGCCTAGGAGAAGGCCATTCCCTTGTACCAGATCTTTGAAGAAGACGGATCAGTTCGTCTAGAGTTCATTCTTGATGAAGCATTGGAGGACTTAAGCGGCGGTTGGCCAACCGCGGTTCTCGCCGCTCCCATTGACAAGGGCCGCTCTGTTATATGTTCTTTGCTAATGCCGAGGCGGTCAGCGTAGCCATTGTGGTGGAACGGAAGGAGGCGGGGAAGGAGTATCCGGTTCAATGGCGGTTTATTACATCAGCGAGGTCCTCATTGAGTCTAAACAAAGATATCCGCATTGGCGAAGCTGGTATATGGAGTTTTTATGGCCAGCCGAAGCTGAAGCAATATTTCGAGGGCACCCCATCACGATGGTCGATTCAGCTCCTTTGGGCGATATCATCTGAGAACCGGAAGCGGCGGCGGATTGCTAAGTGGGCTATAGAACTTGGGCCATACGGTTTAAGGTATGTGCCTCGACGGCGATAAAGTCTCGAGCACTTGTAGATTTCATTAATGATTGGGACGGAGTTGCAAGCACCTGAAGAAAAGCGGATCATACCTATTGGACCATCCACTTTGATGGGTCCGAGCAATTGGAGGGCTCGGGGCTGGAGTCGTATTAACTTCCCCACGAGGTGACAAGTTCATTACGTTCTTCGCTTAATGTTCCCTGTACTAACAATGCAGCTGAGTATGAGGATTTGCTCCATGGTCTCCGGATGGCTAAGGAGATGAATCTAAGCCGGGTTAAGTGTTTTGGTGACTCGGACTTGGTGGCCCAACAAGTATCAGGTACTTGGGATTCCAAAGATCCACTCATGGCTGCGTACCGTCGGGAGGTGGATATGGTTGCAGGACACTTTAAAGGATATCAGGTGGACCATGTGGATCGTCGGAAGAACGAAGCGGCGGATGCTCTAAGCCGGCTGGGTTCTCAGCGTAAACCGGTCCCGCCCAATGTCTTCCTTGACGTACTGCACAATCCGTCAGTTAAGCTGCCTGATGAAGCCGATTTGGCTATTCCTGATCCGGAGGCTCACTTGGTAGCAGCTTTGCATGTCATTCCGGATTGGACGCTCCCTTATTTGGCATACATGAACCGGGGCGAGTTACCAGAAGATGAGACGCTGGCCCGACAGATAGTTCGACGGTCTAAGTCTATGACCATACATAAGGCGAGTTGCATCGTTAAAGCATGTCGAGGCGTTTCAGCGTTGTGTGTCCCCTGAGGAAGGCCGTGAGATATTGCATGAGATCCATGAAGGGGACTGTGGTCACCACGCGGTTCAAAATCCTTGGTGGCCAAAGCGTTCCGCCACGGTTTCTATTGCTTGACTTGCCCATGCCGATCACGGAAGATCTGGTCGACGATGTGATGGTTGCCAAAAGTTTTTCAGACGTGCTCATGTACCGCCCAAGAATTGAGGATGATTCCAATTACTTGGCGTTTGCGACTTGGGGCTGGACATGGTTGGACCTTTCAAAGGTCCAAGGACAAGAAGACCCACTGTTGGTGGCGGTCGATAAATTTACCAAGTGGGTCGAGGCTGAGCACATTAGCAAGTGTGATGCGCCACGGCGGTTCAGTTCATCAAAAGGTGATTTTCGGTTTGGGTTTCCACGGTATCATCACGGACAATGGCACCAATTTTTCCAAGGGAGCCATGAAGGAGTTTTGTGAGCGAGCACATCCGACAGCGTCTCTTGGTGGCCCACCCGCAGTCCAATGGTCAAGCGGAGCGAGCTAATCGGGAGATCTTGAGAGGTATTAAACCCGGCTTATGGTCCCTTTAGTAAGGGCGCCGGGTTGTTGGGTCGAGGAGCTGCCATCCGTGATATGGAGTATCAATACTACACCTAACAGATCCCTTTGGATACACCGTTTTTATGGTCTATGGGCGGAGGCGGTCCTTCCCCTGTGATATCCGTCATGACTACGCAGCGTGGCGGCTTATGTTGAGGCCGATAGTGAGGCAGCCCGGCAGGACGATTTGGATCGACTAGATGAAGAGCGCGATATGGCGACTGCTCGTTCGGCGATTTACCAGCAGGATCTTCGTCGGTATCACAGTCGGCGGGTTAGAACAAGAACCTTTCAGGAGGGAGACTTGGTGCTTCGGCTCATTCAAGACCAGTCAGATATGCACAAGCTATCCCCACCTTGGGAAGGGCCCTTTGTGGTCAGCAAGAATCTGTACAACGGTTCATACTATCTGATTGATATTCGAGAGCGAAAAGACTCACGCACGTCAGAGGAGGAGACCAACAGGCCGTGGAACATAGCTCATCTTCGGCCTTATTATACCTGAGCCATCGGCTCCACTTATGTACATATTACGACAATGTATATATTATGAATAAAGCAATAAACCGGATCCTCGGCTAAAGCGGGGTATCCGTTACGTAAAAGTCCGGTTTGGGTACATGGAGATGTTGTCGTGAAGCGGCCTCGGTTTAACCCTTGGTCTTGCTTTCGAAGTTTTTGTCACTTGGGGGCTTGGTGGTGTCGAACCAATGCAACACCTTTTGACGGGCGAAAAGCCACCAGATCACAGGGACATGGTCACGTCTGAACCAGATCCACGCCTCTTGGTCGGCCTAAGGCCATAGAATCACTTGGGGGCTTGGTCGAACCCGAACCATTGCCATGCCACTTGATCGGCACACTGCCACGATTTCAGTTGGGGGCCTGGCTGACTTGAACCATCGCTACACCTTATGGGGAGCTTGGTCCTGTCCGACCATGGTAACACCATCTGATCAGGCTCAGTAAAGCCTCTTCTTGCAAACGGTTTTTATCATTGCCTTTGCTTCCATGTGGTTTAAACCGACAAACTTTTATCATTGCCTTTGCAAACAGTTATTTGATTTTTGTTTGCCTTCTTAAACCGACAAACCTTTTTAAACCGGATTCAGGTTGTCAGAATTCGGTCCATTTTTAATCCGGCGATTTTGTTCCGGTTTGATTTTTTCTGTTAACATCCCATTATGGAGTAACAGGGGGCTTGTCATGCCCGACACGGTTTACACGGTAAACCGGCATTCTAAGCACGGGAGTTGTTTTCTCCTTTGACGGTCATGGTTTATACAACCTCCGCCTCAAGATTGGCTAAGCCAACTGCGTGCCCGACGCTGGCAGGTATTTTTGTATCATACAGTTTGGCCATATACATCCATATTTTCTTATGTAAATATATATAAGCGTCACAAGCCAGCTGGCGACACAAGCCGCCGTGGCGGTTTAAAGAATTTGTGATTGCAGGCGAATTAAGTTGACGGTTCGTCAATCCACAGTATCAGTATCACCATGCAAAGGATACAGACTGAGGTCATAAAGGCATTGTTCAAAACAAAGTGCTGACTATCCTATTACAAAGCCTTCCAAGGCCCGGTGTCTCGTGTGGCGTTATGACTAGCAGTTCCGGAGGCGACACCCGGCTTGACGGATTAGGCTTCTTCACCAGGTTGACGTGAGGTAGAGGGGGCGCCTGGCGTCGGTTCAACTTCTTCCTCTTCATCACCCAAAGCCCGGAAGTCATTGGTAGACCAGTCAATCCGGGTTAAGGCCTGAAAGACAGCTTCTTCACTTATCAGCTCAGCCGGATCAATGTCAGGGGCATAAGTGTGCTTACGGATTGGAGGAACGAGGCTCTGCACTTCAGGAATGACAAACTCCACCCGCTTGTTATTTGCGTCATAAAAAGAGCGGTGAACCGCCAGGTTGGCTTCTGCTGCTAGTTGACTCGCCAGCGGACGCATCTCCTTTGTTATCCGTTTCAGGGCGTCATTATCAAAAGCTTCACCATTCTCTTGAGCGCTGGGGAAACCCTTGGCTATGTCAGCCGGATCAAGATCCGCTATCCACGCCTTGGCGCGAGTCGAGCGAGAGGGTGCCAGCCCGGCCGCGGATCGCTTCAACTCTTCAAGCTGCCCGGAACCATGGACAGCCGGTCCGGCGTATCTCGATCGAGGGACGGCGCCGTGTTGTCGTATGATGTGGCACATATGACTTCATTGGCGCCGGTATACAGCTGCTCAATCAGCGTATAAGCGGCCTTGAGCTTCTTCCGCACATCGAGCCCATATGCGCAATACGCTTGCTGCACGGTTTGAACAACTCAGGTTAAACCGCGGAAATATCAAAATTGAGATAATCGATGCAAATTTTCTTACCAAAGATGGCAGAGGTCATGGCATGCACTTGGCGCTTGAGTCGGTAAGCTCTTGATCACCGGTTTAAGGGCTGCTTCACTTCCTCGCCCGTTTTTCAAACCGGCCTTCTCGTGTCCCGATTGGCCCGTTCGGTTTATACCACTCCTTCAGTTGTTCCATAGTGGCCAAGGCAGTTTTCAGTTCATCCTTGGCCTTGGTGGTTTCTGCTTGTTGAGTTTCAAGATTGGCTCGAAGGTCCTTGAGTTGCACGGTTGGCTGGTTTATCTCATTCTGATAACAAAGGGAGCACGTTTAGTTGTTTATTCATAAAGTCCCAAGCTCAATACAAATATTCAACTTGGCACTTGGGGGCTAATGGCTAGTTGATCTCAGTTTGCTACGAGGATACAGAAATTAAGTCTCGGTTTAACTATGCTAAGTTGAACCGACCCTTGGGGGCTATAGTATTGCAGTGCAAGGCGTATGGTTTCTATGCAAAATTAAGTGCCGGTTTAACTATGCTAAGTTGAACCGACCCTTGGGGGCTACCATACAGCCAAAGTACAAGAAACTATACAGCCAAAGTACAAGAAAGGCATAACTCATTACCTCATAGCGGTCCTTCATACGGTTCACCAGACCAACTTCAAAGTCACGGCTTGTGTAGAGCCGGTTCGAAACTCGGAGTGAAGTTCTTGGGCAGAGAAGTTGTCATGTGACAGATCAGTTTTCCCTTATCTTTACTCATAGTGGCAGATTCGTCCTGGCGCTGTGTTTTGCTAAAGCGACCGGTTGGCAGGAGTGGTGTAGCGATGCCGTCACAATAACATCATCATTTTGATTGGGCTGGCGGATTGGCGGTCTTCTTTGGGCTTGGTGCCTTCATACTATAGCTCGGCGGTTCAACAGTTATGACCCGCTCTGTGGCGGACTTCGGAGGAGGATGCGAGGTTTCCACTTGGGCCTCGGTTCAGTTTGGCGGATCAGCAATGTCGTCTCGGTACAACTCGCGAGCTCTTTTGGCGACTTTGAGATTTTCATGGGTTTGCTCTGGGGTCTTTTCCGGATCAACATCCGCCGTAGGATCAAGGGTCTTCGCTTTCTTACTCAAGCGAGCCTTGGTGCTGCAATATTCAGAATTGGATTAAGACAAATCGACCAAGGCAATTGTAAACCGAATTGGCGGACAACAGTTGCGTACCCTGCAGCAACTTTAAGCGGAGGCAGTTGCGTGGTTGATGAACCGCCAGAAGAGTTGGAAGAGGCCTGATAATTCGGGTCAGACGGATTGAGAGGACATCGGAAGAAACCTTTTAAGGGATAACGCTTTTCAGGAGAGCAAGTCCCCTCTGGACGACGCTTCCGGGTTGGTGTGTCTGGTAAACCGGATGAGGTAATCCGTTGACCATCGTGCGGGTCGACGCCGTCGCTCTTCAGCCTGCTGTGTCTTCAAGGAAAGGTTTGGATTCAAGTAAGCACAGGAATGATATTTTTTCACTTTCCGGATGGCGCGACGAATTCTTTTAACCGGCGCAAGGTCGGATTCGGAAGAAAGAAAGATTACCTCAACAGGGTCGGCATGACTGGCTTCAGCATCATCCTGGGAGGTAAATTGTCAGTAAAAGGAATATAAAGGGACAAATCACAAGCAAGAAGAAACACAAAGCGGAAAGCCGGTTTACGGCGGCCCCCTCGTAAGAATGTCAAGTTTTACCTCAGCTTCTGATTCTTCGTCCTCCGGCGGATCAGAGGACTCGGCGGTTTTCTTCTTGCCTGCCTTCTTGGTGGCCTTGGACTTTACACGTGGCGCCCGAGCCGGTTTGGTGCGCTTCGAATGAGCTGTCACTGAGAAGTAACAAGGATTAATGTATATCAACAAAGTATTAAGGGCCAAAAGCGGTGAGTAGAGCTTTACCGGCGGTTTGTTGGCAACACAGAATGGAGCCAACCCGGTTAGGCTGCAGACGGAGATCGGTTCATCAAGCATCTTCTTTACAATCTCTGTGATCTCAAGTTCAGTTATGGGCAACTCGTGACGTGTTTGAGGGTCTTTGAGGCTGCCAGTATACTCGTGCATCAATCCGGGACGGCGGCTTAGTGGCAAGACGCCCCAAGAAACCCAACACCGCACAAGGTCCACACCGGTTAAGCCATTGGCCATTAGAGCCGGAGCTTGATAATTTGGGCGCGAAGTTCTTCCGTTCATGGCGGTTAAGCGTAAGGGCAGCGGATGATGGTTCTTGAGCGGTGAGGGCGGTAACCCGCAAAGGATTCTCATTTGGCAGGAGCGGTGTTCGGCAGTAGAACCAGGTTTGGTTCCAATCTTTTGGATGGCTGTGGTGTTTGGCGTGAGGAAAGTCCACTTCCTTCCTCTTCGGATTGAAGCGCCGCCCAGCTACGTGTTGGGACCATCGAGAAAATTCATACGGTGGTTCAAGTGGAAGAAATCCGGAACAGCTCCACAGATGGTTCTTCTTGAAGATAGACTTCACGAAGACTTGAAAATTGCATATGTTTGACACGAGTTGGGCCAATATCCTGCGGATGGAGTTTAAAACTTGCAAGGGCGTCCGGAAGAATTTTGAACCGGCGGGCAGAATCCCGGTCTAAGTGCTGCATAAATACAATTACTTCTCCTTCTTGAGGCTCGGGAGGGCATTCGCCATCCGAAAAGCATGATGGAGGACATTTTTGGAGCCAAGGCGCCCGGTGGTGGCGTAGCCGTTGAGTTGCGTTTGATGATCTTGGTGGACCCAATTGCAAGCTGAGAATTGAGGGCCATTCGGAAGACTAAATCTGCGAAAGAAAAGGAAAAGCGGTTCACCGTTAAAGGTTCGAGCACATTATACAATGATTAAACCGGCAATTTGGCGGCTAGCTTTCAATTCGGTTTAGCGAGGACTAATGGAGGACGGATTAGCTATCAAAAGTCAAACCGCCAAAAGAGACAGAATCGACAAATCTACTAAGTGTGAGCGAAACAGTTTTCACATGCGAATGGAAGTAATCTAGATCTACCGAAGTTTCAGTAAGAAAAACTTCTACGACCTAGGCAAGCCTCATAAAGAGCAGGAAGGTTGAGGCGTGCTAAACTAGAGGATCTGAGCAAAAAGGAAAAGATGCATAAAGAGTCAAAGCTGATGGCGGGCGGTCACCCAGCAGGATGTATGGTACGGTTGAGTTATACGGCCATGGTAGAGCAGGTATGAAGAAACTGATATGAACACCTATGAACTATGAGATGAACAGGGTCTTCAGATTGGATCTAGGGCTTGAAAGGGACCTTACTGGAGGATCGAAAGCGGCGGAGGAGCACTAAAGAGCTTCGGTCCGGTCAGTTGATCAAGCGCCTGGCGCCGACGCTGTGAGGTCGAAGGTCGGCGGCGACGGGCGGAGCTTCAAGAGCGGGGCGTCGCAAGGAAGGAGAAGAGCGAAGAAGAAGAAGAGAAAGGGCCTGCCGGTCTATTTATAAGGAACCGGAGCAATCAACGAAGCGAGAATCGAGGAGTCAAAAGCGGCGGATGGTGCAGCGGTTGCCTCGATCTCGGGATAGCATTAATGAAGGAATCTTCTGTTTTATTTCTTTATTAAAGATGGCGTCAATGCGCCCGTCGCGGATCGGAGGATAGCGTCATGGCGGTTCAAGCAGATGGCGGTTCTGAAAAATATGAAAGGAGATCAAGAGTTTCGAAGATGTGAAGATTAACATGAACCAGTTCAAGTCAATCTGGGGCCTAATGTTGGGGATACAACTATCGAGTGTGAACCGCCTCGAGGGCCGGGTTACCCTAAATCCATGATCCAGCCCACGGAGGAGGCCCGAGCCCAGAGGCGAATTAAGGTCCGTTTATGTAAACCACCTTAGTGTTGTAACTTGTCTTTGTAAGATAAGAGAGAAGAGACCGGGCCGGACACTTGTATGAGCCGGATCGGGACTCTGTAGACCGGCCGGGCGTCAACCCGTGTATATAAGGGGACGACCCGGCGGCGGATTAAGGACAGACAATTCGAGGCTTAGGCGAAGCTATTGCTCCCAAGTCGCCAAAATCACATCAATCCCATCACAACTAGACGTAGGCCTTTCCTTCATCGAAGGGGCCGAACTAGTATAACTCCCGTGTCTTTGTGTCCACCTTAACCCCTCTAGGTTAACCCGTACGATGGCCCTGCGACTAAGTCCTTTCACGAGGACATCTGCCGTGACAATTCCACGACAACACCTGTAGAGCATCTTTATAATTACCCAGTTACATTGTGACGTTTGAAAGCACACAACGTGTTCTCCAGTATTCAGGAGTTGCATAATCACATAGTCACACGAACATGTATAAGTCATGAAGAAAGCAATAGCAATAAAACTCAACGATCATAATGCTAAGCTAACCGATGGGTCTTGTCCATCACATCATTCTCCTATTGATGTGATCCCGTTCATCAAATGACAACACATGTATATGGTCAGGAAACTTAACCATCTTTGATTAACAAGCTAGTCTAGTAGAGGCATACTAGGGACACTTTGTTTTGTCTATGTATTCACACATGTATAAAGTTTCCTTTTAATACAATTCTAGCATGAGTAAAAACATTTATCATGATATAAGGAAATATAAATAACAACTTTATTATTGCCTCTAGGGCATATTTCCTTCAGTCTCCCACTTGCACTAGAGTCAGTAATCTAGTTCACATCGCCATGTGATTTAACACCAATAGTTCACATCACCATGTGATTAGTTCACGTCGCCATGTGACTAATACCCAAAAGGTTTACTAGAGTCAATAATCTAGTTCACATCGCCATGTGATTAACACCCAAAGAGTACTAAGGTGTGATCATGTTTTTCTTGTGAGGGAAGTTTAGTCAATGGGTATGCCACATTCAGATCCGTATGTATTTTGCAAGTTTCTATGTCTACAATGCTCTGCACGGAGCTACTCTAGCTAATTGCTCCCACTTTCAATATGTATCCAGATTGAGACTTAGAGTCATCTGGATCAGTGTCAAAGCTAGCATCGATGTAACCCTTTACAACAAACCTTTTTGTCACTTCCATAACCGAGAAACATATCCTTATTCCACAAAGGATAATTTTGACCGCTGTCTAGTGATCCACTCCTGGATCACTATTGTACCCTCTTGCCAAACTCATGGTGAGGTACACAATAGGTCTGGTACACAGCATAACATACTTTATAGAACCTATGACTGAGTCATAGGGAATGACTTCTCATTCTCTTTTTATTTTTTGCTGTGGTCAGGTTTTGAGTCTTTACTCAATTTCACACCTTACAACACAGGAAAGAACTCCTTCTTTGACTGTTCCATTTTGAACTACTTCAAAATCTTGTCAAGGTATGTACTCATTGAAAAAATTATCAAGCGTTTTGATCTATCTCCATAGATCTTGATGCTCAATATGTAAGCAGCTTCACTAGGTCTTTCTTTGAAAAGCTCCTTCCAAACACTCCTTTATGCTTTCCAAAATATTCTACATCATTTCCGATCAACAATATGTCTTTCACATATACTTATCAGAAAGGCTGTAGTGCTCCCACTCACTTTGTTGTAAATACAGGCTTCACCGCAGGTCTGTATAAAACTATATTCTTTGATCAAATCATCAAAGCGTATATTCCAACTCCGAGATGCTTGCACCAGTCCATAGATGGATTGCTGGAGCTTGCACACTTTGTTAACACCTTTAGGATTGACAAAACCTTCTTGTTGTATCATATACAACTCTTCTTTAAGAAATCTATTAAGGAATGCAGTTTTGACATCCATTTGCCAGATTTCATAAAATGTGGCAATTGCTAACATGATTCGGACAGACTTAAGCATCGCTACGAGTGACAAAATCTCATCGTAGTCAACACCTTGAACTTGTCAAAACCTTTTTGCAACAATTCAAGCTTTGTAGATAGTAACACAACTATCAGCGTCCGTCTTCCTCTTGAAGATCCATTTATTCTCAATGGCTTGCCGATCATCGGGCAAGTCAACCAAAGTCCATACTTTGTTCTCATACATGGGTCCCATCTCAGATTTCACGGCCTCAAGCCATTTTGTGGAATCTGGGCTCATCATCGCTTCCTCATAGTTCGTAGGTTCGTCATGGTCTGGTAACATGACTTCCAGAAAGGATTACTGTACCACTCTGGTGTGGACCATAATCTGGTTGACCTACGAGGTTCAGTAGTAACTCGATCTGAAGTTTCATGATCATCATCATTAGCTTCCTCACTGACTGGTGTAGGAGTCATTGGAACTGATTTCCCTGATGTACTACTTTCCAATTCGGGAGAAGGTACAATTACCTCAACAAGTTCTACTTTCCTCCCACTCACTTCTTTCGAGAGAAACTCCTTCTCTAGAAAGGATCCATTCTTAGCAACGAATATCTTGCCTCCGGTTCTGTGATAGAAGGTGTACCCAACAGTCTCTTTTGGGTATCCTATGAAGACACATTTCTATGATTTGGGTTCAAGCTTATCAGGTTGAAGCTTTTTCACATAAGCATCGCATCCCAAACTTTAAGAAACGACAGCTTAGGTTTCTTGCCAAATCATAGTTTATACGGTGTTGTCTCAACGGATTTAGATGGTGCCCTATTTAATGTGAATGCGGTTGTCTCTAATGCATAACCCCAAAATGATAGTGGTAAATCGGTAAGAGACATCATAGATCGCACCATATCTAATAAAGTGCGGTTATGATGTTCGGACACACCATTATGCTGTGGTGTTCCAGGTGGTGTGAGTTGCGAAACTATTCCACATTGTTTCAAATGAAGACCAAACTCGTAACTCAAATATTCACCTCCACGATCAGATCGTAGAAATTTATTTTCTTGTTACGATGATTTTCTACTTCACTCTGAAATTCTTTAAACTTTTCAAATGTTTCAGACTTATGTTTCATCAAATAGATATATCCATATCTGCTCAAATCATCTGTGAAGGTCAGAAAATAACGATACATGTCGCGAGCCTCAACACTCATCGGACCTCATACATCAGCATGTATTATTTCCAGCAAGTCTGTTGCTCGCTCCATTGTTCCGGAGAACGGAGTCTTAGTCATCTTGCCCATGAGGCATGGTTCACAAGCATCAAGTGATTCATAATCAAGTGATTCCAAAAGCCCATAAGCATGGAGTTTCTTCATGCGCTTTACACCAATATGACCTATGTGGCAGTGCCACAAATAAGTTGCACTATCATTATTAAACTTACATCTTTTGGCATCAATATTATGTGTATCACTTTGATCAAGATTCAGTAAACCATTTACATTGGATGTAAGACCATAGAAGGTTTTATTCATGTAAACAGAACAACAATTATTCTCTGACTTAAATGAATAACCGTATCGCAATAAACATGATCTCATATTTATGGTCAACGCAAACACCAAATACCATTTATTTAGTTCCAATACTAATCCCGAAGGAAAAAGGGAGTGTGCGATGGTGACCTTATCAACCTTGGAATCACTTCCAACACACATCATCACCTCGCCCTTAACTAGTCTCTGTTTATTTTGCAACTCCCATTTCGAGTTACTACTCTTAGCAATTGAACCAGTATCAAATACCGAGGGGTTGCTATGAACACAAATAAAGTACACATCAATAACATGTATATCAAATATACCTTTGTTCACTTTGCCATCCTTCTCATTCGCCAAGTATCTAGGGCAGTTCCACTTCCAGTGACCATTTCCTTTGCAGTACAAGCACTCAGTTTCAGGCTTGGATCTAGTTTTGGGCTTGTTCATGGGAGTGGCAACTTGCTTGCCATTCTTCTTGAAGTTCCCTTTCTTTCCCCTGCCCTTTTACTTGAAACTAGTGGTCTTGTCAACCATCAACACTTGATGTTTTTTCTTGATTTTTACTTTCGCCGATTTCAGCATCGTGAAGAGCTTGGGAATCGTTTCCATTATCCCTTGCATATTATAGTTCATCACGAAGTTCTAGTAACTCGGTGATAGTGACTAGAGAACTTTGTCAATCACTATCTTATCTGGAAGATTAACTCCCATTTGATTCAAGTGATTGTAGTGCTCAGACATTCTGAGCACATTCTCACTAGCTGAGCTGTTCTCCTCCATCTTGTAGGCAAAGTACTTTGTCAGAGGTCTCATACCTCTTAACACGGGCATGAGTCTAAAATACCAATTTCAACTCTTGGAACATCTCATATGCTCCATGTCGTTCAAAACATTTTTGAAGTCCCGGTTCTAAGTCGTAAAGCATGGTGCACTAAACTATGAAGTAGTCATCATACCGAGATTGTCAAGCGTTCATAACGTCTTCATCTGCACCTGCAATAGTTCTGTCACCTAGCGGTGCATCAAGGACATAATACTTCTGTGTAGCAATGAGGATAATCCTCAGATCACGGAGCTAGTGCGCATCATTGCTACTAACATCTTTCAACTTATTTTTCTCTAGGAACATATCAAAAAATAAACGGGGAACTACATCACGAGCTATTGATCTACAACATAGATATGCAAATACTATCAGGACTAAGTTCATGATAAATTAAAGTTCAATTAATCATATTACTTAAGAACTCCCACTTAGATAGACATCCCTCTAGTCATCTAAAAAATGATCACGTGATCCAAATCAACTAAACCATGTCCGATCATCACGTGAAATGGAGTAGTTTTCAATGGTGAACATCACTATGTTGATCATATCTACTATATGATTCACGCTCGACCTTTCGGTCTCGAGTGTTTCGAGGCCATATCTGCATATGCTAGGCTCGTCAAGTTTAACCCGAGTATTCTGCGTGTGCAAAAATGGCTTGCACCCGTTGTATGTGAACGTAGAGCTTATCACACCCGATCATCACGTGGTGTCTCGGCATGATGAACTGTCGCAATGGTGCATACTCAGGGAGAACTCTTGTACCTTGAAATTTAGTGACAGATCATCTTATAATGCTACCGTCGTACTAAGCAAAATATGATGCATAAAAGATAAACGTCACACGCGATCAAAATAAGTGATATGATATGGCCATCATCATCTTGTGCCTTTGATCTCCATCTCCAAAGCACCGTCATGATCACCATTGTCATCAGTTTGACACCTTGATCTCCATCGAAGCATCGTTGTCGTCTCGCCAACTATTTCTTCTACGACTATCTCTACCGCTTAGTGATAAAGTAAAGCAATTACGTGGCGATTGCATTTCATACAATAAAGCGACAACCATATGGCTCCTGCCAGTTGTCGATAACGGTTACAAAACATGATCATCTCATACAACAATTTATATATTATTACATTTTGACCATATCACATCACAGGAAGCCCCGCAAAAACAAGTTAGACGTCTTCTACTTTGTTGTTGCAAGTTTTACGTGGCTGCTACGGGCTTCTAGCAAGAACCGTTCTTATCTACGCATCAAAACCACAACGATTTTTCATCAAGTGTGTTGTTTTAACCTTCAACAGGGACCGGGCATAGTCAAACTCGATTCAACTAAAGCTGGAGAAACAGACACCCACTAGCCACCTGTGTGCGAAGCACGGCGGTAGAACCAGTCTCATGAATGCGGTCATGCAATGTCGGTCTGGGCCGCTTCATCCAACAATACCGCCGAATCAAAGTATAACATGCTGGTAAGCAGTATGACTATTATCGCCCACAACTCTTTGTGTTCTACTCGTGCATATAACATCTACGCATAGACCTGGCTCTGATACCACTATTGGGGAACATAGTATTTCAAAAAAAATTCCTACAATCACACAAGATCTATCTAGGAGAAGCATAGCAATGAGCGGGGAGAGTGTGTCCACGTACCCTTGTAGACCGAAAGTGGAAGCGTTTAGTAACGCGGTTGATGTAGTCGAACGTCTTCGCGATCCAACCGATCCAAGTACCGAACGCACGGCACCTCCGCGATCTGCACACGTTCAGCTTGGTGACGTCCCTCGAACTCTTGATCCAGTTGAGGCCGGGGGAGAGTTTCGTCAGCACGACGGCGTGGTGACGGTGATGATGAAGTTACCGGCGCAGGTCTTCGCCTAAGCATTACGACGATATGACCGAGGTGTGTTTCTATGGAGGGGGGCACCTGATACATCCATTTTGCATCATGCTTTTATATCGATATTTATTGCATTATGGGCTGTTATTACACGTTATGTCACAATACTTATAACATTTCTCTCTTATTTTACAAGGTTTACATGAAGAGGGAGAATGCAGGCAGCTGGAATTCTGGGCTAGAAAAGGAGCAAATATTAGAGACCTATTCTGCACAACTCCAAAAGTCCTAAAACTTCACGGAGGCACGTTTTGGAATAAATAAAAAATACTGGGGAAAGAATCAACCAGAGGAGGCCCACACCCTGGCCACGAGGGTGGGGGCGCGCCCTACCCCCCTGGGCGCGCCCCCTGGCTCGTGGGCCCCCTGGCAGGCCTCCGGTGCCCATCTTCTGCTATAAAAACTTTTTTACCCGGGAAAAAATCATAAGCAAGCTTTCGGGACAAAAATACCGCGGCCACGAGGCGGAACCTTGGCGGAACCTTGGCGGAATCAATCTAGGGCTCCGGCGGAGCTGTTCTGTCGGGGAAACATCCCTCCGGGAGGGGAAAATCATCGCCATCGTCATCACCAACAATCCTCTCATCGGGAGGGGGTCAATCTCCATCAACATCTTCACCAGCACCATCTCCTCTAAAATCCTAGTTCATATCTTGTATCCAATCGTTGTCCCAAAACCTCAGATTGGTACCTATGGGTTGGTAGTAGTGTTGATTGCTCCTTGTAGTTGATGCTAGTTGGTTTATTTGGTGGAAGATCATATGTTCAGATCCTTAATGCATATTAATACCCCTCTGATTATGAACATGAATATGATTTGTGAGTAGTTACGTTTGTTCCTGAGGACATGGGAGAAGTCCTTCTATAAGTAGTAGTGTGAATTTGGTATTCGTTCGATATTTTGATAAGATGTATGTTATCTCGCCTCTAGTGGTGTTATGTGAACGTCGACTACATGAAACTTCACCATTGTTTGGGCCTAGAGGAAGGCATTGGGAAGTAATAAGTAGATGATGGGTTGCTAGAGTGATAGAAGCTTAAACCCTAGTTTATGAGTTGCTTCGTCAGGGGCTGATTTGGATCCATATGTTTCATGCTATGGTTAGGTTTACCTTAATACTTCTTTTGTAGTTGCGGATGATTGCAATAGGGGTTAGTCATAAGTGGGATGCTTGTCCAAGAAACGACAGCACCCAAGCACCGGTCCACCAACATACCAAATTATCAAAGTAATGAACGCGAATCATATGAGCGTGATGAAAACTAGCTTGACGATAATTCCCATGTGTCCTCGGGAGCGTTTTCCTTCATATAAGAGTTTGTCCAGGCTTGTCCTTTGCTACAAAATGGATTGGGCCATCTTGCTGCACCTTATTTACTTTCATTACTTGTTACCCGTTACAAATTACCTTATCACAAAACTATCTGTTACCGATAATCTCAGTGCTTGCAGAGAATACCTTACTGGAAACCGCTTGTCATTTCCTTCTTCTCCTTGTTGGGTTCGACACTCTTACTTATCGGAAGGACTATGATTGATCCCCTATACTTGTGGGTCATCAAGACTCTTTTCTGGCGATGTTCCCCGGGAGTGAAGCGCCTTTGGTAGGTGGAATTTGGTAAGGAAAATTTTATATAGTGTGCTGAAATTTACTGTCACTTGTTACTATGGAACAGAATCCTTTGAGGGGCTTGTTCGGGGTATCTTCACCCCGACCAGTAGATCAAAGAGTTGCTCCTCAACCTACTGAACCTACTGAGAATGTTCACTTTGAAATTCCTTCGGGTATGATAGAGAAACTGCTAGCTAATCCTTTTACACGTGATGGAACATTACATCCTGATTTGCACCTAATCTATGTGGATGAAGTTTGTGGATTGTCTAAGCTTGCAGGTATGCTCGAGGATGTTATCAAGAAGAAGGTCTTCCCTTCATCTTTGAAGGTAAAGGCATTGACATGGTTTAGGCTATGTAATGATATGGGATCATGGAACTACAACCGATTGAAATTGGAATTTCATCAGAAGTTTTATCCTATGCATCTTGTTGATCATGATCGTAATTATATATATAATTTTTGGCCTCGCGAAGGAGAAAGCATCGCTCAAGCTTGGGAAAGGCTTAAGTCAATGTGATATTCATGCCCCAATCATGAGCTCTCAAGAGAAATTATTATTCAAATTTTTTATGCTCGGCTTTCTCTCAACAATCGCTCCATGCTCGATACTTCCTGTGCTGGCTCTTTTATGATGAAGACTATTGAATTCAAATGGGATTTATTGGAAAGAATTAAACGCAACTCTGAAGATTGGGACCTCGACAAAGATAAGGAGTCAGGTATAACACCTAAATTTGATTGTGTTAAATCCTTTATGGATACCGATGTTTTTCGTGAATTTAGCACTAAATATGGACTTGACTCTGAGATAGTAGCTTCTTTCTGTGAATCCTTTGCTACTCATGTTGATCTCCCTAAGGAGAAGTGGTTTAAATATAATCCTCCCATTGAAGTAAAAGTAGTTGCACCTATTAAAGTTGAAGAAAATACTATAACTTATAATGTTGATCCTATTATTCCTACCGCTTATATTGAGAAACCACCTTTCCCTGTTAGAATAAAGGATCATGCTAAGGCTTCAACTGTGGTTCGTAAGAGTAATACTAGAACACCTACACCCCCTAAGCAAATTCAAGTTGAACCTAGTATTTCTATGGTTAAAGATCTCTTGACCGATAATATTGATGGGCATGTCATTTACTTCTGTGATGAAGCTACTACAATTGCTAGACCTGATACTAAAAATAAACATAGACCTGTATAGGCATGCCTGTTATTTCTGTTAAAATAGGAGATCATTGCTATCATGGATTATGTGATATGGGTGCTAGTGCAAGTGCAATACCTCATTCCTTATACAAAGAAATTATGCATGGTATTGCACCTGCTGAGATAGAGGAAATTGATGTTACAATTAAGCTTGCCAATAGAGACACTATTTCACCAGTTGGGATTGTTAGAGATGTTGAAGTCTTGTGTGGGAAAGTTAAATATCCCGCTGATTTTCTTGTTCTTGGTTCCCCACAAGATAGCTTTTATCCCATCATATTTGGTAGGGGAAAATGTTGTTTTTTCCACTCTATATTTTGCCAATTTTCCTTATGCCACTCTAGATTTTGACATTTCACTTTTGTAGTTTTTGACAATTATCACAATTGCCATTCTGTGGAAAAAGCAAAATAATTTCATTTCATTTTTGCCGCTCTTAGCTCTTGACAATTATCACAATTGCCACTCTGAAAATTTTGCTTTTGCCACGGGAATGGAAATTGTGATAACTGTCAAAAACTAAGAGTGGCAAAAGTGAAATGTCAAAATCTAGAGTGGCATAAGGAAAATTGGCAAAATCCAGAGTGGCAAAAAGAAAATTTTCCCATTTGGTAGACCCTTCTTGAGTACTGTTAATGCTAGGATAGACTGCAAAAAGGATGTTGTTACCATTGGTTTGGGGGATATGTCTCATAAGTTTAATTTTGCTAAATTTCATAGACAACCCCATGATAAAGAATTGCCTAGTAAAGATGAAATTATTGGTCTTGCTTCTATTGCCGTGCCTCCTAATGATCCTTTAGAACAATATTTGCTCGACCATGAAAATGATATGTTTATGAATGAAAGAAGGGAAATAGATGAAGTATTCTTTAAACAGGGACCTATTTTGAAACACAACTTGCCTGTTGAAATCCTAGGGGATCCTCCTCCACCCAAGGGTGATCCCGTGTTTGAGCTTAAACCATTACCTGATACTCTTAAATATGCTTATCTTGATGAAAAGAAGATATATCCTATTATTATTAGTGCTAACCTTTCAGAGCATGAAGAAAAGAAATTATTGAAAATTCTGAAGAAGCACCATGGTGCTATTGGATATACTCTTGATGATCTTAAGGGCATTAGTCCCACTCTATGCCAACACAAAATAAAATTGGAGAAAGACACTAAACCGGTTGTTGATCACCAACGATGGTTAAATCCTAAGATGAAAGAAGTGGTAAAAAAAGAAATACTAAAGCTTCTCGAGGCAGGTATAATTTATCCCGTTGCTGATAGTCAGTGGGTAAGTCATGTCCATTGTGTCCCTTAGAAGGGAGGTATAACTGTTGTTCCTAATGATAAAGATGAATTGATCCCACAAAGAATTATTTCACGTTATAGAATGGTAATTGATTTCTATAAATTAAATAAAGCTACTAAAAAGGATCATTACCCTATACCTTTTATTGATCAAATGCTAGAAAGATTATCTAAACATACACATTTTTGCTTTCTGGATGGTTATTCTGGTTTCTCTCAAATACCCGTGTCAAAAGAGGATCAAGAAAAGACCACTTTCACTTGCCCTTTTGGTACCTTTTCTTATAGACGTATGCCTTTTGGTTTATGTAATGCACCTGCTACCTTTCAAAGATGTATGACTGCTATATTCTCTGACTTTTGTGAAAAGATTTTTGAGGTTTTCATGGATTATTTCTCCGTGTATGGAACTTCTTTTGATGATTGCTGTAGCGACCCGACCCGAATGGATCAAGTCTCTGTGCTTTCGTGTCATCCCTGGATCGGTATGCTGACACACACAGTACTCGAAGGATTTATAACAGAGGTAAATCACATGTATAAAGTAACGTAAATACTATTACCTCGATCCATAACATAGCGGAAGCAACAAGGTTGTGGATTCCCATCAACACCAACGGCAAAGTTGAGTATAGGAAATCGTAACCCTAACGTATCACTTACTGTAAATTCGAAAAGTCTGCAACATGAAACGTTGCAGCCCGAAAACGGGTCAGCACATGGAATATGCTGGCAAAGTAACACATAGAGAATAATGAATGATAAGCCTGTACTACATGCATATGTGGCTGGTGGAAAAGCTCTATGGTTACAGTTTGCATAAAGCCAGTTTTTCCCTACTGCAAAGGAATAAATTTGTTTAACTATCATGGTGGTTGTTAAACATTGAGAATGGTTGACAGCATCCTCAATCCCAATTAAAAGTACTCATTAAAAACCCAACAATATTAATTAGAGTAACATGTTGAGATTCACATGATATTCAAGTACTAGATACTCAAGATGTCCATAACCGGGGACACGGCTAATCATGATTAGTTTATACACTCTGCAGAGGTTTGCGCACTTTTCCCCACAAGACTCGATCGCCTCCGCTTGGTTTCTCGCACTACATGGTGTTTGAGAGACGGATGACCGAGACATAGTCTTTCAGAAGCGTTTGCACCTTACGATGGGTAGACTGTACCACCTACAACCCCTACATCAGCTAATCTACCACTGTAAGAGTTCACACGACTTAATCAACTATGCCAGAGCCCATAATGGCTTGTTGCTGCACACGGAAGTTACTAGCATGAATGATCTTATGATCCCTTTGAGCACAGGTGGCGGTCCAAGAAAAACAGGCAAGTCTGATAGAAACCAGGTGCCTCAATCCACCCAGATGTGTGTTTAAGTTGCCACCTTAAATAAACCATTAATTTAACAATCTCACATCCTTCATGGAATACACTCACCCAATCCACGTCTACTAGCATAGCATAGCATAATAAGCAAGCGAGAAGTAACTCCCAAGGTTTCATAAGTAAAACAGGTAATAGGTACTACCTCAATCTACTTCCCATCCCACAATTTATTTTAGATCCTAATCATGCAAGTGTTCGAGGATTGATCTAATGCATAAAAACTGGGTATGAGAAAGTATGATCAAAGTGTTACTTGCCTTGCTGACGATCCGCGAAACCTAGAGACTCGAAGTAACAAGCGGCGCACTCGAAAGTGATCTATCGCAGACAAACAACAAGCATACAATAAGTACTCATCTAATGCACAGGTAAATCTCGAATAGAAGATCTAACCAGAAAGTTCAACTTAAGAACCCTGGTTGCAAAAAGAATCGAATCAAATAAAGCAACGAAAGTCAAACGACGAAAGAAAACAACTCGGTTCTAGCAAGTTGAAACTAAGTCAAATTTTACAGTAGCAAAACTTTGTTTAAGTTGATTAATCGGAACGGCAGTTTCAAGACAAAACTCCAGGCGCTTGAATCACCTGATTCCGATAAACAAGCGAGAAGATAGACTAGAAAGAAAATCGGGTCTGAAAGCGCTATCAGAAAAATAGCGGAATAAATCCGATGAGAAAGAAAACGATTTAACGGTTGAGCGAGCGGACGTTCATTAACGAAAGCAAACGGTGATCACGTTCGTTAGGACGAACGGTCCGTGAACGCCTAAACAAAACCGGAAAGAAAACCGCGAGAAAAACCGATCTAGGGTTTCGGAAAGAAAACCAAACGAAAAACTGATCTAGAAACGGAGCGAAACCGGAACGATTCTGAAAAACCGAACCGAGGAAAAGAAAAGGTGACGCTGCTGGGCTAGTACCTCAAGAGGCGAGGGCTCGGCGGCGGCGGCGGTGGCGGCGGCGGTGTAGGCGGCGGCGGCGGCGGCACTTGGCGGCGGTGGTGTAGGGCGGCGGCGGCGGTGTAGGGCGGCGGCGCTGGGTGGCGGCGCTGCTGCTGCGGAGGAGGAGAGGAGAGGAGAGGTGTTGGTTTGATGTGTTAGAGGGGGGTGCTTGGGTATTTATATTGGGGAGGGGAGGGTTTTGCTTGGAGTAGGGGACAAGAATTAGAGTAGGATTAGGAATCCTAGGAATAAAAACGGAATAACGAAACGGGTCCAAATCCTACTAGGATTTATAAAAGAAAAGGAAACCGGGGCGGCTCCCTGGCTCCCTGGTGCGGTGCGCGCTAGCGATGGCCTTGGCCTCCTGGCCGGCCAGCTGGCTTGGCGGCTTGGGCCTTTGGCCCAAGGCGCTGCGGCTCTCTTTTTTTTTATCGGTTTCGCGCGCAGAAGAATACAGAGAAAAAAATCTAAACGAACTCCAAAATTAATAAAGTAAACTTTCCCCGACTCCTAAAAATGAGTCGAACAAAATGAACTTTTACTCGGGGCCTAAAATGCAATTTTTGAAAACACGCATTTTTCCCTAGGGCAAATAAACTCCGAGAAAAATCCAAAATTTGATTTATTTATTAAATCTTCATTTTTCCTAAATTTTGGGAAAGTCATATTATTCCCTCTCTTATATTTTGATAGTAGAAATAATTGAAGACAAAATAAATAAAATCAAATGATCCTATTTTCAAAATTTGGGAAAACTCAAATATGAAAATAACGAAATCTCCAACTCTCTCCGAGGGTCCTTGAGTTGTGTGAAATTTCTAGGATCGGCAAAATGCAAGAAAATATGTTATGCATGATGATCTAATGTATAACATTCCAAATTGAAAATTTGGGATGTTACAATTGCTTAAGCAACCTTGATCGATTTTTGCAAAGATGTGAAGAAACTAATCTTGTCTTGAATTGGGAGAAGTGCCACTTTATGGTTAATGAAGGTATTGTGTTGGAGCATAAAATTTCTGAAAGAGGTATTGAAGTTGACAAAGCTAAATTTGATGCTATTGAAAAGATGCCATGTCCTAAGTACATTAAAGGTATAAGAAGTTTCCTTGGTCATGCCGGTTTTTATAGGAGGTTCATTAAAGACTTCTCAAAAATCTCTAGGCCTCTGACTAATCTCTTACAAAAAGATGTTCCTTTTGTCTTTGATGATGCTTGTGTGGAATCATTTGAAATACTTAAGAAAGCCTTGATTTCTGCACCTATTGTTCATCCACCTGATTGGAATTTACCCTTTGAAATTATGTGTGATGCTAGTGATTATGCTGTAGGTGCTGTTCTAGGACAAAAAGTTGATAAGAAATTAAATGTTATCCAATATGCTAATAGGACTATAGAAAGTGCCCTGAGAAATTATGGTACTACTGAAAAAGAATTTTTAGCAGTTGTGTTTGCTTGTGATAAGTTCAGACCTTATATTGTTGATTCTAAAGTAACTGTTCACACTGATCATGTTGCTATTAAATATCTTATGGAGAAGAAAGATGCTAAACCTAGACTTATTAGATGGGTTCTCCTACTACAAGAATTTGATTTGCATATTATTGATAGAAAGGGAGCTGAGAACCCCATTGCAGACAACTTGTCTAGGGTAGAGAATGTTCTTGTTGACCCACTACTTATTGATGATAGCTTTCCTAATGAACAATTAGCTGTCATAAATGCTTCTCGTACTGCTCCATGGTATGTGATGACCCAAAAGTATAGGGGATCTATCGTAGTCCTTTCGATAAGTAAGAGTGTCGAACCCAACGAGGAGCAGAAGGAAATGATAAGCGGTTTTCAGCAAGGTATTCTCCGCAAGCACTGAAATTATAGGTAACAGATAGTTTTGTGATAAGATAATTGGTAACGAGCAACAGGTAACAAATGTAAATAAAGTGCAGCAAGGTGGCCCAATCCTTTTTGTAGCAAAGGACAAGCCTGGACAAACTCTTATATGGAGAAAAGCGCTCCCGAGGACACATGAGAATTATCGTCAAGCTAGTTTTCATCACGTTCATATGATTCGCGTTCGGTACTTTGATAATTTGATATGTGGGTGGACCGGTGCTTGGGTGTTGTTCTTACTTGAACAAGCATCCCACGTATGATTAACCTCTATTGCAAGCATCTACAACTACAACAAAAGTATTAAGGTAAACCTAACCATAGCATGAAACATATGGATCCAAATCAGCCCTTACGGCAAGCGCATAAACTAGGGTTTAAGCTTCGTCACTCTAGCAACCCTTCATCTACTTATTACTTCCCAATGCCTTCCTCTTGGCCCAAATAATGGTGAAGTGTTATGTAGTCGACGTTCACGTAACACCACTATAGGTTAGACAACATACATCTCATCAAAATATCGAACGAATACCAAATTCACATGACTACTAATAGCGAGACTTCTCCCATGTCCTCAGGAACAAACGTAACTAATCACAAAGCATATTCATGTTCATAATCAGAGGAGTATTAATATGCATATAGGATCTGAACATATGATCTTCCGCCAAATAAACCAACTAGCATCAACTACAAAGAGTAATCAACACTACTAGCAACCTACAGGTACCAATCCTAGACTATGAGACAAGAATTGGATACAAGAGATGAACTAGGGTTTGAGATGAGATGGTGCTGGTGAAGATGTTGATGGAGATTGCCCTCTCCCGATGAGAGGAGTGTTGGTGATGATGATGGCGATGATTTCCCCCTCCCGGAGGGAAGTGTCCCTGGCAGAACAGCTCTGCCAGAGCCCTAGATTGGTTCCGCCAAGGTTCCGCCTCGTGGTGGCGGAGTCTCATCCCGAAAGCTTGCTTATGATTTTTCTTCGGGCGGAAGACTTCATATACCAGAAGATGGGCATCAGAGGGCCAACAGGGTGCCCACGAGGCAGGGGGGGTGCGCCCAGGGGGTAGGGCGTGCCCCCCACCCTCGTGGCCAGGTGGAGGCCCCCCTGATGTATTTCTTCCGCTCAATATTTTTTATTATTTCCAAAAATAACTTTCGTGGAGTTTCAGGACTTTTGGAGTTGTGTAGAATAGGTCTCTAATATTTGCTCCTTTTCCAGCCCAGAATTCCAGTTGCCGGCATTCTCCCTCCTTATGCAAACCTTGTAAAAGAGAGAATAGGCATAAGTATTGTGACATAATGTGTCATAACAGCCCATAATGCAATAAATATCGATATAAAAGCATGATGCAAAATGGATGTATCAACTCTGTCACGCCCAATATGCGACCCTATCCAAAAGGAACTCGAAGGTCCCACCAAGGATAGACCCGCATATTGAAACGCATTGCAAGGTGGATATCATTACATCAACATTACATAATACATAGGGATACAACCCAGACATACAATGTCACAAGAATACAACAGTACAACATACAAGATCAACATCCGACTACGGATGAAACATAAACAGAAGCTCAAACGATATCCACCCTGCTAGCCCAGGCTGCCGACCTGGAACCTATCCCCTGATCGAAGAAGCAGAAGACGAACTCCAAGCAAGCAAACATCGCTCTCGCGTCATGATCATCGCAAAACCTGCACCTGCAACTGGTGGTGTAGTAATCTGTGAGCCACGAGGACTCAGCAATCCCATTACCATGGGTATCAAGACTAGCAAAGCTTAATGGGAAAGGAAGGGGTAAAGTGGTGAGGTTGCAGCAGCGGCTAAGAATATATGGTGGCTATCATACGCAAATGAGAGCGAGAAGAGAAACAAAGGAACGGTCGTCAACTAGTAATGATCAAGAAGTGATCCTGAACTCCTACTTACGTCGACATAACCCAAGAACCGTGTTCTCCTCTCGATCAACCCGAAAAGAGACACTCACGGTTACGCTTTACGGTTGGTGTATTTTAGAAGAGTTTGCTTCAAGTTTACTACAACGGATATTAACAAATTCCCATCTGCCACATAACCGCGGGCACGGCTCTCGAAAGTTTATACCTGCGGGGTGTCCCAACTTAGCCCATGATAAGCTCTCGCGATCAACGAAGGATATTCCTTCTCCTCGGGAAGACCCGATCAGTCTCGGAATCCGGCTACAAGACATTTCGGCAGTAATAAAACAAGTCCAGCAAGACCTCCGGCGTGCCGACACCACGATAGTAGCCAGCGTATCTCGTCTCGAGCCACGACCGGATGAGCAGTCCGTACAACTAAAACCAAACCCCAAGTTTCCTTGAGGGGCGCTGCAAAGCACTCTAGTTTGGACCAACACTTAGACAAGCATTGGCCCGGGGCTGAATAAAGATGACCCTTGGGTTAATTACTCCCAAGGAAATGTAGGTGGTGGTGAAGCAAATGCTAAAACCAATGTTGGGCCTTCTTGGAGGAGTCTTATTCAAAGCGAACTGTCAAGGGGTCCCATAAATCACCCGACGCGTTAGGGACACAAAATCCGGGAACATAATACCGATATGACGGAAACTAGGGCGGCAAGAGTGGAACAAAACACCAGGCATAAGGCCGAGCCTTCCACCCTTTACCAAGTATATAGATGCGTTAATTAAATAAGATATATTGTGATATCCCAACAAGTAAACATGTTCCAACAAGGAACAACATCTCCATGTTCAACAAGGAACAAACTTCATCTTCACTTGCAATTAACAATGCTATAAGAGGGCTGAGCAAAGCGGTAACATAGCCAAACAACGGTTTGCTAGGAAGGGTGCAAAAGGTTAGAGGCTGACATGGCAATTTGGGATGGCTTGATAAGCAGGTAATAGGTAGCGCAGCATAGCGATAGAACGAATCAACTAGCATAGCAATGATAGTAGTGAGATCCAGGGTAGCGGTCATCTTGCCTGAAATCCCGCTAGGAAGAAGAACGAGTCCATGAAGAAGATGAACGGATGAAGCCGAACCAAGCGTGAGCGAACGAATCCTCACGATCATAGCGAAACAGGAACTAACAAGAAGAAGCACACAACAAAGTAAACACACCACACATGGACAAGACATGATGCACAACAAGCATGATGCATGACAAATCTAGATGAGGCTACTCATGGCAAGGGATGATGCAAACAAGAGCAACACATCAAGGCAAGTTTAAATGAGGCCGGAAGCAACATATAACAATTCTGGTAAGTCCTCATATGCAAATTTCGAAATTGGTCCAGAACTGAATAAACCTTATGTTCAAGTTGTTAAACAGCAAGTTAAGATGCACCACGATGATCTACACGAAATTCTAGTCAAGTTACATATAAAGTTCATTAGATTCGGAGCTACGACCTAGAAGATATGAGCAAAACAAGATAAGCATGGCATTGATGCAAAATGCATACAAACATCAAGCAAACACCTCAAAACATGGATGCAACATGATAATATGAAACTACATGCAAAATCAAGCAAGTTTCATATAGAGCACACTCAAAATGGAGCAACGGTTCAACACATACACCCTATACAAGTTATAGCAACAATCTGTCCAAAACAGCAACTAGGCATATTGCAAGCACCGAAACAACAAGCTACAGCACCTCAACATAATAACAAAAGGCATGGGCATGATGTACAGGTAAATCATTACAAAACATGAACACTGAGCTATCTCCATAAATCACTAGAACATGCTCAAAATGACATGGCAAGATTGCAAATAATAACAGTTTCAGACTTAGCAGAAATTAACATCAGGTTGCAAAGTTTAGAGCTATCAAACAACATGTTACAGGAACTTATCAAGGCAAACAAAGGCATGGCATGAATCTACTAATTGCATAGAACAAAAGTCCCTTACTGACCATAAGCCAAAAAGGATCAGAAAATATGATGGCACCCATGTAAACATGGCAAGTTATATGACAGATTTATACATGGCAGGAACAACAATAAGTAGGCATGTTGGTGAGCTTGAACCACTCACCACAGAGCAATACATGGCATGGAAAGGCAACTCACAGTAAGAATACATGGCATAAAAGCTATACATGGCAAGAACAACAACATAGCATACATGGATCAACTACAACAACCTTGGCAAAATTGAATAACATGTAAACAACCTGCCAGGAAACATTTTATAGCAAAAGTAGAGCTCGATTGACTCAAGCTATGGCACTCCATAATTGCAAACAAGGGGATGGATGGATAGAGAATAACCATATGTTCAAAACATCCTTACTGAAGTATCTCAAAATAAGCATGGATCTCTCTGTAGCATCAAGTTAACATGGCATAAAAATATCAACAAAGCAGGGCTGAAATCAGCAACATCATGAAGCCTAGTTTGCATGCTTGTGCTAGTCACCACAGAGATCACAAAAATACATGGCATACACCCCTGTAAAGATGGCATGGCATATTACAAAACACATGTAGGACTCAAGTTCATAGGGGGCACACATCAATTATGGCAAAAATGACAAAAGTGCATGTTCTGATAAGAATCTGAAACTAACATCACATAGCCCTCTTCTAACAGCATTTCGGGCATCAAGATGAGCTCAAATGTAAATGATGCAATGGAATGAAATGATGTACTCGTCGAGGCGAACAATTTGACATATTACACGCACGAAACGGAGCAATATGCAGAGAGTTATGGCATGATGAATATGGCAAATAATGCAAAATAATTCGGGACTTAGGATATTTCGGGGTCAACCTCGTGCATGGAAAACGAAGCGGCGGCGGATCTCGCCGGATCCGCGGTGCCGGTGGCCGGAGTTGTCGGGGACGGGGCCGGGGAGGCGGCCGGAGGAGGGCGCCGAGGCGGCGAGGGCGGCCGGCGCCGGCGAGATGCCTCTGGGCGTGGGCGCTGGTCTGGCGACTGCCGACAGCAGGCGGAGGCTTGGCGCCGCCCGAGGCGAGGCGGCGGCGCGGGCGGCGATCGGGTCCAGCCGCGGCGGCGAACCGGGCCGCTGGGGCGGGAGCGGCGCGCTGGGTCGGGATGGCGTGGGCGGCGAGGAGGCACGGGCGTGCAGTCCGTGCGAGGCGGCGGGGCCCAGCCGGGCGGCGAGGCGGCGCCGGGCGAGGCGCGCGGGATGCGGCGGCGGGGCTGCGGGCAGCCAGCAGTGCGGGCCGAGCAGCGGCGGCGGGCGCGGGCTCATGCTGGCCCGATCCGGGTCCCAGAGCCTTGATGATGGAGGGAGAGAGAGGGTGAGGTGGCGGCGGCTGGTTGGCTGCGGGCGGCGGTGGGGGTGACGTGGCGCATGGGGATTTGTCGGGGTGAGGTGTCCGGCGGACATGTCCGGCTCGGGCGGACGTGTCCGGCGGCGCGAGGATGAAGATGGCTAGGGTTAGACCGGGATTTCGGGGGAGAAGCACATATATATATGTAGAGGGAGCTAGGAGTGTCCAAATGAGGTGCGGTTTTTGGCCACGCGATCGTGATCGAACGACCGAGAGCATGGAGGGGAGTTTGCTGGGTTTTGGGCCACTTTAGAAGGAGTGTTGGGCTGCACACGAAAGAGGCTTTTGCGGTTACCCGGTTAACCGTTGGAGTACCAAACGACCTCCAAATGGCACGAAACTTGACAGGCGGTCTACCGGTGCTATACCAAGGCCGCTTGACAAACCTCGGTCCATTCCGAGACCGTTTAACACCCGAACATGAAAAGAGGCAAAAGGGGGCGCCGGGGGACATAGGAGTGCCGGATTGCAAAACGGACAACAGGGAAAATGCTCACATGCATGAGACGAACACGCATGCAAAATGAAATGCAGATGATGACATGGCAAAGTGCAACACGCAAGCAAATGACATGGCAAGGACGGCGAATAACTGGCGGACACCTGGCGCATCGAATCCGGGGCGTTACAAACTCCACCAAGCTTAGACCTCGCTTGTCCTCAAGCGGAAGCCGATAACGATAAATATGTCCACATGTTTAGAGGTAGAGGTGTCGATAAAAAATATGGACATGAGGGCATCATGATTATTCTCATAACAGCAACATATATGGATATTGTCATATGGTTTCTTATGCTCAAGTTATAATCAATTCACAATGCAAAGTATGAATCAGAAACTTTATTGAGAACTAACAAACTATAATCTCAGTCATTGAAGCAATTGCAATTTATCATAACATTAGAAAGAGTCTATGTCAGAGCTTTCTAGCAAGTCCACATACTCAACTATCATGTAGTCTTTCATAATTGCTAACACTCACGCAATACTTGTGGTTACGGAGTTTTAATCGGACACAGAGAAAGATAGGGGCTTATAGTTTCGCCTCCCAACCTTTTACCTCAAGGATAATGTCAACAATAATAACTCATGCTAACTTACATCCAATTAGATATATCTATCAGGATCTTTCCAACACCCTGTGCTTGCCAAAGGATAAAATATAAAATGGAAAGGTGAAGATCACCATGACTCTTGCATAAGGTAGAAGGTAATAATAGTAACAGATAGGCCCATCACAGAGGGAAGCAGAGGTTGCCGTGCGCTTTCAGGGTTGGATGCACAAAATCTTGATGCGAAAGAACATCACTTTATATTGCCACTTGTGATATGTACCTTTATTATGCAGTCTGTCGCTTTTATTTCTTCCACATCACAAGATCGTATAAAGCTTATTTCCTCCACACCAATCAATCATACATATTTAGATAGCAATTTTTATTGCTTGCACCGATGACAACTTACTTGAAGGATCTTACTCAATCCATAGGTAGATATGGTGGACTCTCATGGTAAAACTGGTTTAAGGGTGTTTTGGAAGCACAAGTAGTATCTCTACTTGGTGCTCAGAATTTGGCTAGCATGAGGGGGAAAGGCAAGCTCAACATGTTGGATGATCCATGACAATATAATTTATCTCAGATATAAGAAAACATAACCCATTACGTTGTCTTCCTTGTCCAACATCAACTCTTTAGCATGTCATATTTTAATGAGTGCTCCCAATCATAAAAGATGTCCAAGATAGTATATTTATATGTGAAACCTCTCTTTCTTTATTACTTCCTATTAATTGCAACGATGGCCAAAGCTATGTTTGTCAACTCTCAACAACTTTTAATCATCATACTCTTTCTATGTGAAGTCATTACTCTCAATAAGGTCAATATGATCTCTTTGTTTCTTTTTATATTCTTTTCTCTTTTCTTTTATTCACTCAAGATCATGGCAAAATAATCAAGCCCTTGACTCAACACTAAACTTTATTATATAGCTCACGGACTCGATTACATAGAGAGATCATAAAGCAAAACTCAAAACTTGATCATACCGAAACTTTTATTCTACTAGATAAAGATACTACTAAATAGGATCGAACTAAGAAAAACGGTAAAGATAGGAGATGTGCTTGTGATACGATACCGGGACACCTCCCCCAAGCTTGGCAGTTGCCAAGGGGAGTGCCCATACCCATGTGATTATGTCTCCTTCTTCGGGGGTGGTGATGTGATATTCTTGGCGATAATGCCCTTCAGGATATGATTCTCTTCCGCGAGCTTATTGAGTTGCCGCTTGAGATCCATTATCTCCTTACGAAGCTTTCCTGTAATGGCTAAAGCTCCTTGCACCCAAGGGTGTTGCGTAGCTGCGGCAGAACAAGTGACACTCTTATTCATATTTACATAATAAAGAAATCTAACATTGGAAGGAATAACCGAGTTTGGAATAGCTGAGCTCTGTAGTTCCCCCATCGTAAATCCAGCCCGGAACTGAGAGGTGACTTCTTGATCCTCCTCCATGGCATCTATCCTCATCAAATCAGCCTCCATCTCTTCCTTCGTTGCTGGCCCAAGGTGGCCGGCATCACTGTTTGTCCTTGGGCTCGATGCTGGATGAGATACCCGGCTCTCCCCGACTGACTCTTGAGAAGACATCTTACTCTAATCTGCAGTAGCAACAACTCGAAACAAGAACAGAAGATAATTGCATGATACAGGAGTCAAAACCTTCGGGAGATTATATAATGAATTTTTACCGACCAAAATATGTATCGTGCAAAAAAATGGAGTTCGGAGAGCACACGAGGTGCCCACGAGGTAGGGGGCGCGCCCAGTAGGGTAGGGCGGGCCCTCCACCCTCGTGGAGCCCTAGTGTCCTTACCGGACTGCTTCTTATTTTTCTATTTTTCAAAATATTCCGAAACAGAGAAATATTACCATAAAAATTGTTTTGGAGTCGGTTTACTTAGCGTACCACATACCTATTCCTTATCGGAGTCTGGAACGTTTCGGAAAGTGTCCCTTATGTATTCCTCCGGGGTTACGGTTTCAATAACATTGGTTTCAATATTTATAGGATTACCTGAGATATAATGTTTAATTCTTTGGCCGTTCACCACCTTCGAATTTGTGCCTTCGAAGTTGTTAATTTTTAAGGCACCGGAATGGTAAACCTCCTCGATAACGTAAGGGCCTTCCCATTTAGAGAGAAGTTTTCCTGCAAAAAATCTTAAACGAGAGTTGTATAGCAATACATAATCACCTACGTTAAACTCATGCTTTTGTATCCTTTTGTCATGCCATCTCTTAACTTTTTCTTTAAACAACTTGGCATTCTCATAAGCTTGGGTTCTCCATTCATCAAGTGAGCTAATATCAAATAACCTCTTCTCATCGGCAAGTTTGAAATCATAATTGAGCTCTTTAATAGCCCAATAAGCCTTATGTTCTAGTTCGAGAGGTAAGTGACATGCTTTTCCATAAACCATTTTATACGGAGACATACCCATAGGATTTTTGTATGCAGTTCTATAAGTCCATAATGCATCATCAAGTTTCTTGGACCAATTCTTTCTAAATCTATTAACAGTCTTTTGCAAAATTAATTTGAGTTCTCTATTACTCAATTCTACTTGACCACTAGACTATGGGTGATAAGGAGATGCAATTCTATGATTAACATCATACTTACCAAGCATTTTACGAAAAGCTCCATGAATAAAATGTGAACCACCATCAGTCATTAAATATCTAGGGACTCCAAACCTCGGAAAAATAACTTCTTTAAGCATTTTAATAGATGTGTTATGATCAGCACTACTAGTTGGAATAGCTTCTACCCACTTAGTAACATAATCAACAGCAACTAAAATATGTGTATATCCATTGGAGGCAGGAAAAGGTCCCATATAATCAAAGCCCCAAACATCAAATAGTTCAATAACAAGTGAATAATTCATAGGCATTTCTTGACGTCTACTAATATTACCGATTCTTTGACATTCATCACAAGATAAGACAAACTTACGGGCATCCTTGAAGAGAGTAGGCCAATAAAAACCAGATTGCAATACCTTATGTGCAGTTTTATCTCCAGCGTGGTGTCCTCCATAAGCCTCGAAGTGACACTTGCGTAGGATATGTTCCTGTTCATGCTCAGGTACACAACGTCTAATAACACCATCTACTCCTTCTTTATAAAGATGTGGGCCATCCCAAAAGTAATGTCTCAAATCATAGAAGAATTTTTTTTTGCTGGTATGTGAAACTAGGTGGTATAAATTTAGCAAGGATGTAATTAGCATAATAAGCATACCAAGGAGAAGTACGAGAAGTATTTATGACATTTAGTTTCTCATCAGGAAAGCTATCATCAATAGGTAGTGGGTCATCAAGAACATTTTCTAACCTAGACAAGTTGTCTGCAACGGGGTTCTCAGCTCCCTTTCTATCAATAATATGCAAATCAAATTCTTGTAGCAGGAGAACCCATCTAATAAGTCTAGGTTTAGCATCTTTCTTTTCCATAAGATATTTAATAGCAGCATGATCAGTGTGAATAGTTACTTTAGAATTGACAATATAAGGTCTGAACTTATCACAAGCAAATACGACTGCTAAGAATTCTTTTTCAGTAGTAGCATAATTTCATTGAACATTGTCTAGAGTTTTATTAGCATATTGAATAACATTTAATTTCTTATCAACTCTTTGCCATAGAACAGCACCTACTGCATAATCACTAGCGTCACACATAATTTCAAAGGGTAAATTCCAATCAGGTGGCTGAACAATAGGTGCAGAGATCAATGCTTTCTTATGTATTTCAAATGCTTCTACACAATCATCATCAAAGACAAATGGTATATATTTTTGTAATAAATTAGTCAGGGGCCGAGAAATTTTTGAGAAGTCCTAAATGAACCTCCTATAAAAACTGGCGTGACCAAGGAAACTTATTATACCTTTGATGTCCTTGGGACATGGCATCTTTTCAATAGCATCAACCTTGGCTTTATCAACCTCAATACCTCTTTCAGAAACTTTATGCCCCAAGACAATACCTTCATTAACCATAAAGTGGAACTTTTCCAAATTCAAGACAAGATTAGTTTCTTCACATCTCTGCAAAACTCGGTCAAGGTTGCTTAAGCAATCATCAAAAGAGGATCCATAGACGGAGAAGTCGTCCATGAAAACCTCACAAATCTTTTCACAAAAGTCAGAGAATATAGCCATCATGCACCTTTGAAAGGTAGCAAGTGCATTACATAAACCAAAAGGTGTACGTCTATAAGCAAAAGTACCAAAAGGGCAAGTAAAAGTAGTCTTTGGTTGATCATTGGTTGACACAGGTATTTGAGAGAAACCAGAATAACCATCTAGAAAGCAAAAATGTGTATGTTTAGATAATCTTTCTAGCATTTGATCGATAAAAGGTAAGGGGTAATGATCCTTTTTAGTAGCTTTATTTAATTTGCGGAAATCAATTACCATCCTATAACCTGTAATAATTCTTTGCGGGATCAACTCATCTTTATCATTAGGAATGACAGTAATACCTCCCTTCTTAGGGACACAATGGACAGGACTTACCCACTGACTATCAGCAACGGGATAAATTATACCTGCCTCAAGGAGCTTTAGTATTTCTTTCCTTATCACTTCCTTCATCTTAGGATTCAGCTGTCGTTGATGATCGCGAACTGGTTTGTCATCTTCCTCCAAATTTATTTTATGTTGACATAGAGTGGGGCTAATGCCCTTAAGATCATCAAGAGTATATCCAATAGCGGCACGGTGCTTCTTCAGAGTTTTCAATAATCTCTCTTCTTCATGCTC